>OY728160.1:1737697820-1738947820 GCA_963277665.1 Viscum album
CAATTAAATTTTTCCCTATCTTTTAGACCGTTTTTGTGAATGGAACCTTGTGGAATGTGGAATATGGTTAATCACGTAAAGTTGGATGATTAAAATCTGGAACCCTTGTGTGATCACCCCAGTTAAAAAAATTGAATAATGAACATGTGGGTGTTGGATTGGATACGTGGCATGTGATGGGGGTTTTTTGTGGGTTGTTGTGGATCGGGTGAGCAGTAGGGATGCAGTTGGCTTGGTTGTGGGTTGGTGTGAATACTATGTTAGTGATGGGAAGCGGGGCTGCGATAAATGGTATTAAAGGGATAATGATGTACGAGTTTCGGTGTGAGTGTAGTTATCGTGGTTAGTAGCGGAGCTGTAGGGATGGGTTTTATGTGAACGAACTATGGGTTGTGAATAATAAATAAAAAGTTGAAGAGTTAATGAATTGTGGGGCATGGTAATGGAACGAGATTAAATAATCAATGGGTTGGTCGGTTAATAAGGAAGGTTTTTTTGTGCTGCTTGTGTTTTCCTAACTTGATTTTTGGATGGAAGGGATATGTTTTACGAACGATCGATGTGGTTGGTTGTGGATAGTTTCCCAGTAGTTAAGGAAATAATAAACTAATTCTGCTGAAACGTGAAAACCTAAATGGGGTTGGGGTTGTTTGTTGTATGCATGCTTCTTAGTAGCAGTGCCGAGGCACATGCTCAGTTTCTCTGTTTAGAATCCATAGTTTGGGATGTGTGTTTGATATACATATATATATCTGTATCTTTTGTGTTTTATCACACCCCACCCATGTTGAGAACTTAGTGCCGAACACTCCCATTTCATGGGAGAGGGTGTTTTCCCCTTAGTTACTAGCTCCTTATTGCTCCTTCTTCCCTAGGATGTGATGGCTTGAGGTGACCTTACACCTAAGACCCTTCAGGTAGGTTTCGATTGGTGTGGTTCTAGCCCAAGACTCTTCGGGCGGGTTTTACTGTTTCCCAAGAATCATCGGGATGAGGCCCAGGTGTGTGCGGGCGGGATACGTGGTTGTGAGGCCCAGGTGTGTACGGGCGGGGAG
The DNA here is from genome assembly GCA_963277665.1 of Viscum album. Classification (NCBI taxonomy): domain Eukaryota; kingdom Viridiplantae; phylum Streptophyta; class Magnoliopsida; order Santalales; family Viscaceae; genus Viscum; species Viscum album. Next base: position 1,737,698,876 of record OY728160.1, read on the forward strand.
AGTGTGGCAACGTTAGGATGTTCGCCGTTAGGAAGAGCATCTAACTAAAGGTAAATGGTGCGGGGTACCCAATAATCTTGTTCTTATATACTACTACGTGTTGTGATTGTGTTTTTGGTGAGTGTGGCTAGTGAGGTTGGGTGGATAGAATTCCTTCCTAGGTTTCTTCTGTTGTTCTCACTGGACATTAGGATGTCTCCCCACTTGTTCACGAGAGCTTTAGGTTTCCCTACTGAGTATACTTGTATGCTCACCCTATGTTTACTTTCAGGTTTCCAGGAGGACTACTAGGGTCGTGCGGGACCCTACTAGTTGGACAGTTGGAGTTGTTGTTGTTGTTGTACACTTGTTTCTTTTAGTATTGTACATTGAGCTTTCTTTTACTTGCACCTTGTTATAAAATTGTTTAAATATGCATGTGGGCTTGGTTTGGGTTTATTTCTATACACTTGTTCTTTTCCTTTTTAGTGGTTGACTTGTCCTATTTCCCGATCTTAAAATAATAAAAGGGTAATGCCTCCCATATTTTTGAAAACTCATACCCTTGGTGCTAGTCACCAACCCAGGGCCTAAAGGAGGTAGGACTCGGGGGTCATTATCTTCCTTTCACCATTGCCAGCTCAATAGGGGCATCTTTGGTGGGAGGGGGTCGTGACAATTTACTATAAGAATAATAAAATTCACGACTCTGTGGTTGTGTTATTTCCATGAAAAAAGGTCCAAACTAAACTAAATCACATTAAATACTTGTATTGATTTTTTTTGATTTTGTTATTTATTGAATCTTGTATATTTTATTTATATTGAATTTTACTTCTATAAGAAAATTTACCAATTTTGTCCTTCTCAGGTTCATGCGTTCTTCTACTTCTAGTGAACCCTTACCCCTCACAATATGGTATCAAACTGATAACATCTTCTGGAGGATAAATATTGACCACTTCCACTATGGTATCCATGGCCAAATATTTACCCTCATGAACATTTTTGAATTTGATTCTATATTTCTCTTTTCCTAGAGCTGACGCCAGAAAAGATTTAACATGCTTTTCATATAACCAAGATCCAAACTGGAAAATGATTTTCTCATCTGAATTGGGCTACTTTAACAAACATTCCCTCTCCATATTGTCCAAAACCCCACAAAAATAGAAAAATATCAGCAGATATTCATACAAAGAATTTATTTATTCCTAATACCTCTTAGTTTTCAAAGATATACCTCTAACCAAAGGTTGATCAACTATAATTACCAGGATTAATCTAAAAAAATTATCTATCTATTGTTTAGTTTTTAGGTTTAGGCATCCCAATGGTAGTGGTTTAACTTTAACCCAAATAAGATATTTTATAAAAAAAAATGTATCAACAACCGTACCATCTAGAGAGGCTTCAGTAATCACAATAATATGATTATCAAAACATGATTTTCAACCCTCTAATACTTTATCCTTATCATCTTGTGAGAAAAATTGAAACACAAAGAAAACTATTTCAATTTCTCTAATAGAAACTCCTTTCAATCTCTATACACTCATCATTGTACTCCTTAATGTTAGAAAATTTAATTTTCATTTACAAATATATTTTCCATATAAGAGGAGAGAAATTATCTTGTCTAGATCAATGTTGGACCCATTATTTGAATATATGATGATATATTTTTCCTTCCCATACAATGAGAATGTTTTCCAGTTAACCAATAAATCATTCACTATAACAAATTATCTTAGAGAAAATTGAATAATAGAATATGTGAATAATGGAATAATTGTCCAAAATATTCAGATCTATAGCCAATGAAAAATATTTAAAACCAAATCCAAACACATATGAAACAAAACAAGACCCAACCACATGGTGGTGGAAGAAAACCTAGAAAAACCCTATACTTTTCTCTCACTAATCCTATCATAACTTGGTTTGTTTTTATATTTGTTTTGGTTTAACAATTTGGAACATGTTTTGTTAAAATTCACATAAAAAAATATTTTTTTAACTTATTGAATTTAAAAAATTATAAAATAAAAACTACAAATATAATATTGTTGTAAAATAGATTGAACACTGGTTGAAAGAGTGGTGAATTTTTAATCCATTTTGAAACTTCGATTGAAGTAGATGCAATGATGAGTGAAAAATAAGTTGATGAAAATAAATTATAACAAAATAAACAATGATAAGAAGTAATAAAGAAGTCAAAGTATAGGTATAGAAAAATAACATGTTTCATTAACATGTCACTATATATAGAGAGATAGTACATTTTATTTGTTCTAATAATTTAGATTAATTACTACTATATCTAATCTAACAGTTATAATTACAATGGTTGGAGAATATGGAAGTTTTTTCATGTGAAAGGTTATGTTGGGAAATGAAGAGTAACCATTATTATTATTATTATGAAATCTATAAAATAAATGATTATTCATAATGTCTCATTTTATTTCATAATTTCATGGAATCTCATTTGATTTTCACTTAAAAAACTCTATTGTAAAAACAAGTGAAACCAAAATAATTTAATTTAATTTTACACTGCCTCATTAAAAACCTTATTATGAAAACCTAATGGAAAAAATTAATAAAGGGAAAATATTATAGTGTTCCCAAAAAATCTCATAAATTCATGATAGACTTATCAATTTTCACATCCAAATTTTATAAATCAATTTATCAAATTCTTCAGCGGGAAATTTATTTGTTAATAAAATGAAAAAATTTCATAAGATATTATTTTCTAGACTTCAATCTCATTGTTATTTTTACTACCATGAGTGAGAAATAATTTTTGTGGGATATGTGTTATTCTATATCCTCTTATATATACACCCTTTAATTATTCTATACAAGCACCATTATCTTCATATAATATAATAGGAATATCTTTATTCATATCTAATACAAAATTAGTTATAATATGAAGAATGATCGATCTCAACCAAACACGTTATTAACTTTCTTCGTGAATTGAAATCAGTTCATCATGATCAGAAAAAGTATTCAGCATTGGAATAATCAATTAATTTTAGTTTAGATCTTTTAGAATAAAATAACCCTTGATCAATAGATCATTAAAGGTATCTTAATATATGTTCAATACCATTACAATGTTTATGAGTAGGATAAGTACTATATATTTCTAATAAATTCATATAAAATGATATATTTGGACTTATATTATTTTCAAGGTGAATTAGTGCTCCAATATCACTTAAATTTGGTACTTTAGGACTGACAAGTTCTTCATTATCCTCTCATGGTTTAAAAGAATATTTTTCTAAATCAAGAGATCGTGAAACCATTAATGTACTTAATGGATTCTATTTATCCATATTGAACATTTGTAGTAAATTTGTATTATATCGTGATTGATGAAAATAGTCCATCTTCAAGATGTCCAATTTCTAACCCAAGGTATAACTTTTTCTTTCCCAATTATTTAATTTCAAATTCCTTCATAAAATATGTTACTACCTTGGAACATTTATCAATAGTTTAAATAATATTTAAATCATAAATTTATACTACAATGATCACAAATTCATAAAAAAATTCTCTTAATGAATACACATGGGAAAATTTTCTCTTTTTTATAGCGTTCTTTCATTAAATATTAACTCATACAGTTATACCACCTACAACTTGGATACTTTAATCCATATAATGATTTATTAAATTTAAAATAATAAATATATAAATATCTAGAATATTTTCTTAAAATTTTTAATCCTTATGATATTTTCATATAAACATCATTAACAATATTACCATGAATGTATGTAGTCACAACATATAAAACACACATAGTCTCAGGTACTTTACCATTTTATTATGTATTTTGAAGCTATATAATGATTAGGTTGAGTTTTGGGAGTTTCTAGATGGATTTTGAGTGTTTATCAAGGGATTTTAAGGGTACATTATTTGAGAAAGGTTAGGGGAAACCATACACTATCTCCATAAAACCATGCAAGGAGGTTTTGGAAGTCACTAGGAAAGTGAACGGTTTGGAAAAACCATGTGGGTTTCTAGGGGATACTATGTGAAATGGGAGTATTTGGACAGTACCATGAACATGGTTAAGGGATTATTTTTCCAAATTTTGCAGCACAACCATATAGCTCTCTGATCTGGAGACAGTAGTTTCTGCATAGTTTGATCATGGTTTGATAAACCGTGCATCCTAATAGTGTGACATGCATTAAATGATCTAAAAATTAGAGTTTAACTTGGATTTACACCCTAAAACTCTAATTTTTCTCCTATTATCCTAGGATCTCAAAATATTCCTCTCTCCTATACATTCCTAAAAATTCATTTTGATCCATAAGATGATTTTAGTGATTAAAGTTGAGTTGGATCTCCAGAATTGATGGTAAGTCCTCATTCTTGCTTTTCCTCTCTAGATATACTCATCATCTCTCTCACAGAGCCATATATATAATCTTTTAAAGATATATCTATGTTCTATAATGTTTATTTTTGTGAGATATTTTTGGGATATATAACTTAATAATTTTCAAGGCCAGATATAGAAGTTTTCTTTTTTTCATTCTTCATTTTCATCATCCATTGAGTGGTAGGTGGATTCTCTCTCTGGTCCACTTATTCAAGATCTTGAAGGATTATTTTTTATTGAATGTTTTGATTTTATTTATAATATAAATATTGAATTATTTTATGACAGAAACCCCTTTGGCTTATGATTTGGAAATATGGAAATTTTAATGACATTTGGAAATCCCATTTGATTTATAATTTTAAATTGTGGTTTTAAAATTATTATTTGGTTTCAACACAAGAAAATTGTTTTATGAATTATCTTAATGGGAATAAATAGTTTATTTTGAATTATTTGATATGGTATATTGGAATATATGGTTTGTGTGAGTTCATTTTCATTATAAGTGACCCTAAATTAAGGGCATGTGCCACTATGGTGCTAGTAGATTTTTCACCTTATGACAACTTAGTAGATCAATGAGTAACTGCTCATGAATTTGAAACTATCACTTGGAATGCATGTGTGTGTTTTTGTGTGTGAATCATGTAATGGGTATTCCAAGTGGAAAGGAAGGAATGGGAAAGTGATTTAGTTCAAATGGTTTTCTTAAACTATTTCCTTATCGATAAATTTTTCTACTTTCAATTTAAATTATTTTAAATTGAAATTTTTTTTTGATGTTCTCTTTTGGATATAAATTATGTTTTAAACTATTATTTAATGTGTTATTTCCTATTGGAATTTGTTGGAAGTTCTTGGGTATCACCTACTGAGTCTTATACTCATCCCCTATTTGGGAACTTTGGTTCATTTTTAGTTTTTTTGTATTAAGATGTTGGTTAAGTCAAGGTGTCATACTTCTTTAATGATGCATCATGATGTAGTGGGTTTGTGACCTTGAGTTGGATCTTAGATCTTGTTTTGGGTGATACTGGGTTTAATTCCACATCAATGTCATTGAGTTATATTTTATTTTATTTTTTTCGGTGTGGTACCTTTTCATTCCATATACTACTTTGATATTACTTTCTGGTTGGAGTTGTATTGTATTTAATTACATGAATCATATAGTGTTTTTTGTATTTGTTTAATCTTCCATGGGTTGTTATTGTCTCAGGGAAAATCATCCTCTGATAATATTGTATTCCCTTGGAACTTTTTTTCATCCTTTAGTGCCCTAGAGATGTCACCTAAGGTCAGTATCACCTCTGCCTCTTACCAAGCCAATGGTTTAGGGGTGGGTTGTTATAAATGGTATTGGTATTGGTTGACCTGTCATCTTGGGATGGTAGTAAGGATATAAGAATGTCACAAAATTAAATGTATATAATAAAAATATGTATATTACCTCTTTATATTGAACTTCAATTTACCAAGATATTTTGGGTACCAAAAATTTTTAAGCCACTTCTATGTGTTATTTCATCTCATCTGGTGGGATTTTTATGATCATCAAATGATCATTTCCAATGGAAGACAACCCAAAACTCAAGAGATAAATATTTAAGAAATTAATGTGAAAATAATGTTATAAAATCGAGTACCTAGATTTCATGAACAATTGCAGTTTCAATATTCCTTCCTTGGAGATTTTTTGAGGAAGATCACGAGGAATAGTGAACAAAATCAACCTACCTCTAAGGGACTACACATGCCAAAAGATCCACTATTACTTTGTGAGGATACCCGAAATCTGAATGGGTGATAGCTTCTTATCAAATGAGATAAACATATTTTCAAGATGAAGACTGTTTAGAAAAGTCTCATACACATCACATCACACACACCCAATAGGAGATGATCTCAACCTCTTATATTGGTGAAGCCCAAGTCTCCTATTATTCATAATGAATTGTATGTCTTTATATCTATTTAGTGTAATTAATTGAACATTTTAAATTAATTTAATGAGAATAATTTAATCCATTCATAATGGATTGATGAATAAAACATTTAGGAGAAAATGAATAATATATATATATATATATCACACACACACATATACATATATTTTTCATGCGTCACATGCATGAAAAATACATGCATAATATGCATTAATAAATTTAAACTATATATAAATCATATATCATTTATATACCACTCATGTATCATATGAATGTGTTTATACATCTCATGCACATACATTTTACTGCACATCCAAAAATCTCCCATTTACACTACAATCCCATAATGACTTTATGAACAACTTTATAATTCTTTGTGAATCCATCCAAACTCTTTTAGATATGGTTTTCAAACTTTCTTAATTTTGAACAAACCTTTTTTAAAAAAATTTATCCTTATACAAGGGCATAACTATGTGACCCTGTAGACCTTAGAAACGTTGAAAAAAACAATGAAATCTCAATTTCATGTATGTAAGAAAAGAGCGGCCTTTAGAAAAGAATCAATGATACTCAATCTATTAAGGGGTTTGTAGTGATATCCATCAAACATACTAATATCTCTATATGAACATGTCCAAAAAAGATGTATCATATACATCATATATATACCTATATAATCCCTTTGTCCATGACATCGAATGACCACTAGATATAGAACATGTCAAACTATTGATGGCCTCTCATCATTTCTTGATTCTCCAAAAAAGATTGGCCGAGTTAATTAATACATCATGTGTCATTCATTTATCTAATAAGAACATCACATGTCACATATACATGTGATTTAATGCATTATATGTGAAATAACTAATCATGGCCCTAAATTTCCTTAGTCTAATTCAATTAAGGTCTATATGTATTTTTTTATCATATAATTGGAAAAATCCCATCTTATTTTCACTACAACTAATGACATGATCAACAACATGCCCAACCATCCCCATATTATCTAATTTCAGATATTGAATATTTTAAGTACGGTATCAAAGTATTAAGGTTCACATTCTAGGTGTCTTTCCAACTATAGGTAATAAGGATTCATAATAAGTATAGACCCCTAAGTATATCTATGATCATATGAAATTACACGATATATAATTCCATAGATAATTCAAAGTAATAAGTCTCTACTTATCACCATGGGAATCTATTCATCAAATCTCATGTACAAACCTTTTTAATGTATATAATAATCTATTCAATCTAACCTTTACATATCATCACAATCCATTATACTCTATGATGATCATCAGTTATGGAAAACTCAAAGTTTATACATTAAGGGGATATTTATCATTTGATTATTTTTGTAAAGTAAAGTTTTAGCACATATGAATAAATTATAAATAGATATTTCCTTTATTATAATTACATGATATGTTTACAATCACTAAAACCAAACTCTTAAGATATTCCAAATGACTATCATGTTGTTTCTGCAAAAATTGTTTTTGAACATTACATCCATATGTAATTACTATCACATCCCTATGTGACCATCTAATAAAATACTCCTACCTACCTCTTAGAAAGTAAAATTTATGAATAAATCAAGTTTGAATTATGGTTAGACTTAAGAATCATATTCCTTAAGTTAAACTCTCTGAACTTATATTCAATATCCTTAAATTCATAACATCAAATGTTATGATGATAGATTTTGTTGTTTACTTAAAACCCTTTCTAAGTACATCATCATAATCCTTGGAACCATTTCCATCAAACTTTTTCCTTGACATATTTTGTAAATAATTTAACTATTTATAGTATCACTTTACCAAAATATCTTAAACTCTTTTAGGAAAAACTGATATCCACTTCGTTATAGTAACTAATATAACTCAATACATTTCTCTTTACTTCCATACTCTTAACTCTTTTAGGATACCAAGTGATACACTTTGTGTATTGGATGGTATAAACCTTTAGGTAATAGTTATGCTCACTTGTTATGGTAACTAAATGCAACTCTTTACATTTTTATTTACCATCACATATCCTAAATTTTTTTACAATATTAAGTGAAGACTCACTATAATCATAAACTGGTATAATCCATTAGTTAACAGTGATATTAAATTTATCATAGTAACTAAATGTAACTATTTACATTTTTTTCACATATCCTAACTCTTTAGTATATAAAGTAAATAATCACTTAAACTAAATTCGGTACAATATTTTATTTGTTAACTTTGAACTTCTATAAGTTCAAACATACTCCCACTAGACTATTTAACAATATATTCTCTTCATAATATCTTTCTACGACGCTAAAAAAATACTCTGTGTTTTATGAAATAACAATAATTCCCTTTTAGTTGGAATATTTGAAAAATAAACTATTATTTCCATATCTCATATGGAATTCAATGAGTTTATAGTATTGATGGATAAAAACATTATCTTGTATAAAACACTTTTATCCATATATTATTCTCAAAACATGTGTCCAATGAATCATAAACCTAATGTATTCAATTACTCATCTCATTTCGTTCATAAAAACTATTTGTTAACACCTATTATCATATATTATAAGAGAGATTAAGATAAAATTCCTTTACTTTGATTCATCAAATCTTGATAAATATCTTTACATTCAAATTTAGGATGTATAAAATGTTTACTACATAAATTGAATGTAAACTATAAGATATTTAAATTCTTCCTTTGATTTTTAACTCATTTATATTTAAAAAACATATAAAACATACAGTTGGTATCGCATACCCTTCAAAATAGAAGAATCAATTTTTATAACATTAATACCTGACATGGAAATTCCATGGAGTTCCCAAATCCCATAAGGTATTCTAGATAATTACATCATATGGGGTCATTAATATTTCCTAAAAATACCCTTAGGTTTCAAAATAACTGTAACTGGATTCTTAAAGAAATATTATTGAACTTTAATACTTTATCTCTTTCAGTTTTGAAATTTTACCCCCTGTAATTTCTATATTATTCTAGAACTTATACAGCATATTCATAGTTCATCTATTCTCAATGCATTGAGATTATCATGTAAAATTTTATTAAATTCATCCAAATTATTGGAACATTTCCCTAGATGACAATAAAATAAATTCCATAACCAAAATAATACTTATATGAATTCTTCATTCTATCCAAACATATTCAATCATAGTGACTATCATTGACATGCCCAAACATATTGAGTATATGAGACTAAAATTCCTTAGTTAAATAGCATCTGGTTCCTTTGAAACCTTAAATGAATCATTAAATGATTCTATAAGAATTTTTATTTTATTTTTGAACAAAATCAACACTTAGATACTCAGGAATGAAATTTTCTAACATATATAATATTCCTTTTACTTAAGAATGTTCATTAAGCTGCCGGTCTTAAGAGTTTCTTACTTTAATATTCTCATTTTAAGGATTAATTTCAAGTTTTAGTTTGATGATGATGATGCATTTATCTACAAAAAAAAATTACCAAATGAATATCTTATTTTTATATATTTTAATTAAGTAATTTTAATGATATTACTGCCACTAAAATTGATAACATCGTACATCATATCTGTTTAGTGAGCTAGTGTAATGGCCCGAAAATTCCTTTATGGTTTTAATAGAACTCTTATTTAATAATAAATGTTTTATTATGAGAACATAGAAATTATTTTACATTTTATAATAACTATACACATCAAGGAAAACTACAAAAGTAACAAAAAAGGTATTGTTTAATGATATAATCAAAACTGTATTATTTTGGGAAACTATAAACATATTTTATTAAAAATGTGTTTTATGATAAATGTATAAGATTTAGATAAAAGTTACTTTAATTAAATAATATTATGAAACACTTTTTACATGATAATATATTTTATATAATTCCAAATTAATTTTTATAATCATCATAATGCTTATTTTTCTATGAAATTTCTAAATTTCAATAAATAAGGATATTTATTTAAAAGGACAAATTATCATATTTTAGATAATTATTTTGATAAAATAAACTTAATTTTTGGATCCAATATATAAAAATTATCTTAGGTTGAAATTATGGTAATTTTATTATTAAAATATTATTTAAGGGACAACATAGTATATGATGTATTACATTTAGAAACACATTCCAAGAATTTTGAAAACCACAATTTTATCCTTTCTAAAAAACTATTTTTATGAGTTATATGAATATAATGTTAGAATTGATTTTTATCACTTATATAAATTGAATCAAGTGAAATGTATTGAGTATTTGGAATTATAAGGTCCAAATTAGGTGATAAGTTTAATTTCATTTTTACACATAAAAAAAGTTATCATAGTAAAAAAAAGAGTTACCGCAATATAAGTAAAATAATGTAGTGGGTTAATGTTAAATGGTAAAATATTAAAATTCCTAAAAACTAAAAAATTAAATGGGTTTTTGATGTATTTTATGACCTTAACCATCCTTAACAACATTAATTTCCAACCAATATCATTGGAATTAATGTCACCCAATAGTGGTTAGCCTTAAATACAAAATAATCCTTATTTAATCAATTAATGCCACCCCTCTTCAAGTATAAATACCCCCTTCCCACCACCAATATCCACTAAAAAACCCTTAATCATTGATTTATGTTCATTTAAACTCCTAAATAGTCCCTCTATGATTCATTAAAGGTATCAAGGTTCCATATTGAAGTTCTAGGAAGCAAATATTCAAGGTAAGGGAATTATCCTCTTCTTCCTTTTCATTCAAGTTCCTCCTTTTTTTGAATATTATTAACAAAAAATATTCTTTATTTTCATGCACCTTTTATATTAAAATTATATCCCAAATGATAGTTTAGAAATTGGATACCTCTATTATCACTCATTATTCCTCCATAATCCATGTTTTATACCATTATGTTGTTAAAATCAGTTCATAAAATTTTCTCTTTTCATGAAATATTCTTATATTATGAATACACAAACCTCTTATTTACCAAATTTAGTTATCCTAGATATAAATAAATATATTTATTATGGGATTTACATGTATTAAACTCACATTAACTTTTCATGGGTTAAATATTAAATAATGTTCAAGTCTTTAAGCACTAATAAACACAATGTTTTCATATGAAATTAATTCTTTATGATCCTCAGATAACTGATGAAATAATTTATTATAATCAAAGTGGATTACATGAATTAATAAATATGAGGGTGTTCCCTGATAGATATCTGATTCATTGGGTAAATAATTAATCTCTATAAATGACATGTTTTATGATACCTTAGTGAATAAACTTGGTAATTATGATTTATGACACCCTGGTAATAAACCTTGGTGATATGATTATAAATTTCTCATTATTATGTTGTATCCACATTTATATATTATGATTTATTCTCTTACTATTATTATATGCCTCATGTTCACATGATCATGCCTTATTATTATGCCTCTTTGTCATATACTGAGTATCTCTTTTGATTATTCCAGTGTTGGGCTTTATGCTCACCCATATTTTTTATGTATGTCCCCAGGATATGAGAAGTAGTAAAAGTAACTTAGGATGAACCTATAAAGATTCATTTCATATGTATTAGAATATTTTTTTGTTTTTTTATGTATTATATTCCTATTTTTAAGACACTAAACTCCAAAAGATCCTTTGTATTGTTAAATTTTATACCATGTAATGAAGGGTTTATTTAATAAAAATGTTGTTCATCATAGGCAAGATCCATATTTCACTAAGTAATGATTATTCTATATATTTTCTCTCATTAATTAGTTATTTAGGTAGGTAATCATCCCAATCATAAAATTTGAGACTCTTCTATAGTTGAGTGGATAACCCTTTATCCAAATCCATCATATGGATTCACTCAACTCTATTCATCTGGTAAAGTAATCCTATAAGGGTCTCCCAGCTAGTGTAAGCCAAAGAAAACAACAAAAATAGGCTAACAAAGGTTAATACAAGGGATTCCAACCATGTCATGACCTACCCAAGGATGTTATAGTGTCACCCATTACTTTCTTTCCTTATAAAATATAATCCATGGGCACCCATCTATGGCATGACCAACCTAGTTAGATAATAAAGGTCTTGACAAGTGTTTATTTAGAAGGAATCTCACACTTAGTATTTAATGGTTCTTCCTTTTAAAGTCTCACCCATTTAATATACATAATATTCATATTAAATTTATAACTATTATATTCTATGTAATAAGTATCTTCTCATGTTTTATTTCCTCTTTTGTATACATGTTTATAATGATTATTTTTGGAATCCCTATTCCAAACACCAAATTAATGTATTCACACCATATTGATGTGTAACATGTTACGCAACCCAAAGGTATATGTTAATCACCCAAAAATAGAATTAAAGTATATTTATACATATCCAAATGCATCATGTACATAAGGTACATGAATTACTCATGTAAAGGTATAGAGTTATATGAGAATAACAAACTCTACATGAGTGAGCCTGAAACGATGGATAGCCAACCTCATTCACTTTCCTATCCAAGAAAAGCCTCTATGAAAGTAAACATGAATATCAAAAAAAATTAAAAATATATAAATATTTTTTTTAATTTCAAAAACATGAGACATTTATGAACTATTCAAAAATAAATTCTAATTATAAATATTTTATAATTTAACAAGAATATAAACATTTTATATTCATTTTAATATGAACACCTTCATATTTTATATAAAATGGAATTTATATGATATTTCATAAATTATAAACATTTCATAATTTAATATCCATTATATAATAATTTTATATAATCTAAGTATTATATATATTTTTAATTTATAAACACTTTATAAATCACCTCTTATGATTTCTAAATAAACCATTTATTTCTAGATCATATGTAATTCTGTTTAATTTGTCAAATTTTTTTAAAATATTAAACTTTAATATTTGGGAAAAATGTTTCATAAAACTTTATTTAATTAATTAGAAACAATTTATAATTAATTTGTTTATTTATAAAATCCTTATAAATTAAAATATCACAAAATTCATTTTATTATAATTTACAAAAAAAAATTATAATCCATAAAAACCATTTAATATTTAAAAACAATTTTTAAATATAGTTTTTGTTTACCCTTATGCAGAAATCCTATTCTACATAAGGGTATCCTCCCTATTACCCTCATGTTGGTCGTATAAATTAATTTGTATAATGGTAAGTCACTACTTACATTTATGCATCTTAGATTTAACATGCTACATAAGGGTACATAGGATATTAATCTTACGTGAATGCTTCACATAAGGGTAGGTCTTGATTTACCTTTATGCGATATTGTTGTATAAGTGTACTACCATTACGCAACTCATTTGTGTAATTTAAATACATAGGTTGCCCTTATGTTCCATGATTAAACATTGTATCATAAAGGTAATATATATATTACCTTTAAATATCTCCCTTACATGAATGAAATACCATTACACAACTCATTTGAATCAGGGTACTCTCAAAATATCATACGGTACATAATGGTAAACATTAGAAACCTTTACATAGAGGCTCTAAAACCATTATACATAAGGGTAAAGTGTTAATGACCCTTATATAAAGCCTTTTCATAAGGGTACTTCTTTTACACACCACATTCTCAAAAAGGTAATAATGAGGCTACCCTTATGCCGACCTTCCCCATAAGGGTATCGCATAAAGGTAAATACATATCTACCTTTAGGAAATAGATTTCATAAGGGTATAACCTTTACACAACCTATCTTCATAACGGTAAATCATATTTTCCCTTGTACTATTCACATAAGGATCTTTAATTATCCTCCGGTTTTATGAAAATACAATTTTTTGTTATCTAGAAAAAATAGTGATCAAAACACATTTAATTCTTGAATAACCTGTCTCTGATACCACTAATGTGATTCTCATGATCATCAAATGATCATCTACAACTAAAGACAGCCAAAAAAATAGGAGATCTATATTTAAAAAATTAAGATGTAAATAATAATATAAATTAGAGTACCTGGATTTCATGAACAACATCGTTTCCAATCTTCCTTCAATGGATAGTGTTTGAGGAAAATCACGAGGATCAGTGAACAAAATAACCCTACGTCTGAGGGAGTACACCATCCAAAGGATCCATGAATGTTTCTTGAGGATACCCAAAATCCAAAGTTTTTTTATCACCTTTTCGAATGAGATAAATGGGATTTCTGGTGAAAGGTAATTTAGTACAGGCTTATACACATTACATCACACATGCCTAATAGGAGAGGATATCAACCTATTATATAGGTGAAGCTCATGTATCCTCCTATTCATAACGAATCGTATATGTTTTTGTCGACTGGGTATAATTCATTGAATGTATTCAATGAATTTAATGTAAATCCTTTAATATATTCATAATTGATTAGTGAATAAACCATTTAGGAGAAAATTAATAATATATATATATACATATATTATTCACACATCACATAAATCAAAAATATGTGTATCATATGCATTAATAAATGAACACTATATATAATATCATATAATATTATATATATATCATGACACTACTATAAAATAGGCCCTTAATAGTGCTAGGATAGGTCTTTATCAGTTCTAAAAAAGGGTAGACTACTATAGTGAGGTTAAAAGACCAAGGCTTTTATAATCACTAGAAAAGAACTGATAAAGGGGTGCTTTCTCGGTACTAAAAAAGTGCTGATAAATCACCATTTTATCATTGCTTTTAGAATCACTGATAAAATACACCGTTTATCAGCACATTTATTTAGTACTAATAAAGGGAAACTTTATCAATGCTTTTACAATAACTGATAAAGTAATCCTTTATTGGTGCTAATAAATGTGTTGATAAAGGAATCCTTTATCAGTTCTATTAATGAACTGATAAAGTGACCCTTTATCAGTGTTTTTAGAATTTCTGATAAAGGGTCTATTTATTAGCACTTCTAAAAGAACTAATAAATGATGACTTTATATCGTATTTAGTAGCACTGATAAAGGTTAATACTATAGTGGGATGTTACAGCACACTACAACATTAGAAACAAGGCATGCATTGTGTTGTAACAATGCACTATACCACCAAAAATAGCACCATAAATTAGAAAAATAATAAACAAATATATAATTTAAATTAAATAAAATTTCCAACACAAATATAAGAAAAAACACTATTATAGAGTAAAAGAACACACTTATATAAAATAACAAGACACCCCTGCATGAGAAAAATAAGGCACCTATATAAGAAAACAATTCTTATGTTAGTAATAATATAAAAAAATAAATTAAATAGAAACTATTAATTTTAAACTAAACTTTGAGTCATACCAGGAACATTGTGTATCAGATTGCATTATAGTTGATTTTTGAATGTCGCGTGCCTTTTATTTTTCATCTTAAAGAATTATCTCTATAAAAGGTAAACAAATAAGTATAAGATAAAATTTAAAATTATATTAATTAAGTAATATCAGATAAAATGATGAGAAAACAATCTAGGCTCGTTTTCTCTGTTTTGGAGATGTGATGCGCATTTTCAACTAAAATGACACTTATATATTGAAAAGATGCACTTGGAGTCATACTGGTCACATCGTGCATTTTATTGAGGTTTAGATGACTCCTACACATCCCAAATGACTTATAGATCATTTTTTCAAAAGTATCAAAATTATCTAAATGTGTTTCCTCAATTTTGAGTACACAACTTGTCTTTTTTACTAAAATTCAATTTTAAACTGGAAGTAGGCACTTTGAGTCATCTAGGTCGCATCATGTGTGTTTTTGACAAGATATTAAGTCCTATATGTAAAAAAATATATTATGAATTTCTATTCTTAATTATCAATAAAATTATAGCATGTTTTCTTGGTTTTCAGTGACTGGCACTTTTTGTATTAAAATGCCAATTTTAAACTGATAACGGACACTTTGATTCATACTGGGAACATCATGTATTATATTGAGATTTGGATGGTTCCTACATGTAAAAAATGACTAATGGATCATTTTACTAAAGTAATAAAACAATCCAAATGCATTTTCTTGGTTTTGAGTATGTCAGTTGTCTTTTTTACTAAAATTAATGTCAATTTTGAATAAAAAGATGCCCTTGGAGTCATACCGGTCACACTGTGCATCATATTGAGGTTAATATGATTCATAGATGTCCTAAATGACTTATGTATCATTTTAATAAAGTATAAAAATAGTAAAAATGTGTTTCCTTGGTTTTGAGTACACAACTTGTGTTTTTTATTAAAATGTCATTTTAAACTGGTAACACACACTTTGACTCATTCAGGTCACATCATGTGTGGGTTTGACATGATATTGATTCCTACATGTCAAAAATTAATTATAAATCGTATTACTAAATTATCAAGACAATATAATCATGTTTTCTTGATTTTCTATGAGTGACACCTTTTTGTATTGAAATGTCAATTTTAAAATGATAATGGACACTTTGAGTCATACCATGAACATCGTGGCTAGGATTTAGGTGAGGATGATTTCTACATGTATAAAATGACTTATGGATCATTTTCCTAAAGTACCAAAACTATTCAAATGAATTTTCTTGATCTTGAGTATGTCAATTATCTTTTTTACTAAAATTAATGTCAATTTTTGAGTAAAAAGATGCACTTAGAGTCGTACTGGTAACATAGAATTGAGGTTAAGATGATTCCTATGTGTCCCAAATGACTTATGGATCATTTTCCTATATTATAAAAATAATATGAATGTGTTTCCTCATTTTTTGAATATGCCACTTTTGTTTTTTACTAAAATGTCATTTTAAAGTGGAAACACACACTTTAAGTCATACAGGTCACATCATGTGTGGGTTTGATGTGATAATGATTCCCACACATAAGAAATTAATTATTAATAATTTTCCTAAATTATAAATAAAATATGATAATTTTTTTCTTATTTTTAGTGAGTGATACTTTTTTGTATTAAAATATCTATTTTAAACTAATTATAGATACTTTGAGTCATATCGAGAATATAGTGTATCAAATTTAGTTGAGGATGATTCATAAACATCAAAAATGACTTATGGATCATTTTGCTAAAGTAAAAAAATAATCTTAATGAATTTTCTTGGTCTCAGTATGTCAGTTGTCTTTTTTGCTAAAGTTAATGTCAATTTTTAACAAAAAGACACACATGGGGTTATATCGGTCACACTATGCACCGGATTGAGGTTTGGATGATTCCTACACATCCCAAATTACTTATGTATTGTTTTCCTAAATTATCAAAATAATATGAATTTGTTTCCTTAGTTTTGAGTACACCAGTTGGGTTTCTTATTAAAATGTCATTTTAAACTAGAAATAAGAAATTTGATTCATATAGGTCGCATATTCTGTGGGTTTTATGTGAGAATAATTCCAAAACAACACAAATTAATTAAGAATATTTATACAAAATTATCAAGAAAATACAAGCATGTTTTCTTGGTTTATAGTGACTGGCACTTTTTGTATTAAATTTTCAAATTTAAACTAATAATGGACACTTTGAGTCATACCAGGCGCATATTTTATTGGAATTAGATGATGATGATTCTTACATGTAAAAAATTACTTATAGATCATTTTCCTAAAGTACCAAAACAATATAAATGTATTTTCTCAGTTTTGAGTATGTCAGTTGTATTTTTTACTAAAATTAATGTCAATTTTGAATAAAAAGACACACTTGGGGTCATACTGGTCACACTGTGCATTATATTGTGGTGTGTCTAATTCCTACACATTCAAAATTACTTATGGATTGTTTTCCTAAAGTATCAAAACAATACGAAATCATTTCCTTAGTTTTGAGTATGCCACTTCTGATTTTTACAAAAAAAATATCATTTTAAACTCGAAACATGCACTTTTACTCATTTAGGTCATATCGTGTGTGGGTTTGATGTGATACTGATTCATATATGTTAAAAATTAATTATGAATAATTTTTATAAATGGTAATATCACTATTATCATGTATTTTTTATTGATAATGATGATGAGTTTTTTATTAATGAGCTTGTGAACATGGAACTTTTTACATAATGAATGTGAACATGCATAAGAAATGTTACTTGTATGGATCTCTCAAGAATTTTTGATATTATATCATGCATCTAATTTATTATCTAATGGATAAAATAATTACAAAAACCACTAAAGTTAAATTGTAGCCTATGATAATCAGTTTGAAAAAATAAGTGGTGTTTGTTTTGTTTATGAAAAAAAATCATTCTCTTAAATTCCTATATAAAATAACTTAAACATGTGGTGAAAAAAAATTCAATAAGCCACCTTAAACTCTTGCATAATGTCTCTTATGTTAAGTGAAAAAAATTGTGTATTTTTCAACAATTTTTCTCAAACAAAATCTTGGTATGATCTTCATTCTACTCTATTTCCCAACAATTTTATTGTTTTCAAGCCAGCGCTTTTTCTCCTCCTCCAACTTGGTCTCCACCTCGGTCTCTAAATTGGTCTGTACCACTACCACCTCATCCACCTTAGTCTCTGACTCTGAATACGACTCCTCTTCCACCTCTGCCTCCGCCTCTACCTCCACCTCCGCCTCTATCTCCACCATTTCCTAATAATTTTATTATTTTCAAGTCAACGCTTCTAAACAAAATTATTTCCTCCATTATACTTATCCATGAGAAACAGATCAAAAATAATATATGATCATTTAGAAACTAATTTTTCACACCCCAAATATATTTATAAGGTCATAACTTCCACTATATCACAAACATAGTAGGTAATCACATAATTTTTTTTGGAATACATTCTGAAAATAAGTACACTACCCTCTCATCTCTAAACAAATTTACTTATTATTTTGAGTATGAAGGTTATCGTAAATCATTATAGCACTTAAAAAATATAGAAAAACAATTTATTATGAAATATATTTAATGAAATTTTAATTACCTTCAAAAATTACCTCTTAGGGGATGTTGTTCTTTTCATTCTTTATAATATCTCTCATAAATTTACCAACATAATATCTACAATTGATATCATTATCTTGCTTCGAACACTAAAGAAACATTGACCAAAGTAAGTTAATTATTTTGAAATGTTTTGATAGTTAAATACTTCTATATATACCCTAATTTTTTTCCTTGTGTAGTAATCCACAAGCTTTATCTCTTCAGAAACCGACTTCATGCCATGATTTAGCCTACATTTAGAGACCACCCTATCATAAAAAAATTATTATTAAAAAATAGTCTAAAACATATAATTTATAGTTTATATATAAAATTTTGATTGTGGTGTATTACATATTCATAGTACACATCATGTTTGGTCGGTTTGTTGGATATCCATCCATTGGATCCAAAAAATAAATATTTGGGGTATCTGTAATGAATACGATCAGCATCCAGCGCTACCTAAAAAATAAAAACAAATAATTAATGAAAAAAATAAAAATATATTTTATATGATTAGAGTGTATATTTTACCTCTATATTGTAGGAATCAAAAAGAGTCTATCGTCTGATTTTTTTTATCAAATTCTTTGAGTAACTCATCTTTTTTTTCTTAATTTATTTTTTATCCAAAGTAAGTTTTATTGTGGAAATAATATAGGGATTAATGAATCAAAATCATGCATCGCATGTTCTTACCTTTATATAATTGTAATATAAACTCTTTTAGAGAATATTAATAGTTATTAACTTTCATAATCATATTATCTCACAATTTAGACAGGCGTATTATGAAAATGTACCCTATGTATGTATTCATAACTCAAACGCCTAAACATTCATGCTTGAGAATCTCATTTAGAGTATCGAGACCAATTTTATCTATCAAGGAAGTTCTATAAATTTCTTCTTCATATTCAATTTAAGACATATTTTGATCTTTAAATGTGTTCTCTATATGAAGTTGTAATGATAATAAATGTTGCTCTAGAACTGGCGGGGAGAAGGTACTCTTGGAAGGTTGTTCTGTTTTCTTGGTCGATTCACTAGATTTTCTTGTTCTGACCTTCCATTTCCCCACTACTTTATCTATCTGTAATATTATAACTCACTTTATACCTTTTATCAAAAACATTTATAGGTTTTTCATATGAAAATTTTTATTAAATACATACCTCGTATATCTTTATAATATTATACATCTATGCTATGAAAGCTCCAATACCATCATAGACCATTGTAATATCCAGATCATTAAGTGGAATAGGAAACTTAGAAGTCGGATGATGAGTTACCTCAATCTCCACTCTCATGTGATCTTTTTAGAGGTCATAATGGTGTATCTTGTCTCCCAGGATATTATACACTATAACCATCACAACACATTGGTGCGTGGGTGTTGACAGATACAAATCACATACAATAGTACCCTATTGAATTTTAGTAATATAAATTTATCAAAAGTTGTTTGATTCACATTTAAGAGAAATATTAATGTAAAAATTTATTACTTCGAGTAAGGTATGTGGTTGGGGGAAATCACTAGCCTCAAAGCTAGTGGGGTAATTTGGTTAATGTGTGTATCTTTGATCTGCCACCAGTTCTCTTTGATCTTTTCTCATACATTGGTCTGCCAAACCAGACTGAACAATAATATATTGAAGTGAGTCTATTTGTGTCTAAATTCATCTCACCATATTATATATATATATATATATATATATCTTATTGTGGTTTTATCTTCTCAAAATATGTGCGAGGAGAGACTCTAAAACCTAATCCTCTAACACAACCATATTGTTCTAGCCACTTTAAAGATACTAAAAGTAACTTTTCTTTCGGTATGATCACTATCGATTCTTATGTCTAGCCCATATAAAAAAATAAGAACATAAATAGGTATTTTTATGTTATACTACTATAAATCATAACAAATTACAATTATGTCATACATACACATGTTTCCCATACTTGTTTTTTGTTTTCATCTACTAGTTTACCCTCCTTATTTACATGAGCCCTACTCTATAGCAAATGACATGGGATGGAAGTGGCTTTAGATTTTGATTCATCAATCTGCATATAAAAAAATGAACAAATGTTGTTTCATATCATATAATTTAACTTTTATTATTTATTTAATATATATACCAATTTCTTATCTAATGGAGTGCACCCCATCCATACTTTATGATAGGGGTACATTGGTTTTCATGCACGTTCTTTATTTTTTGCACTCTTTTTCTATTTCATAAATTAAAAGTTTGGAATCAAGTTGGATAAAATAAAAAATGTAAAATAATATATTATAGAACAAAATACACCTGAAATGATTTCTCATTGTAACAATTGGTGAAAGAAGTCCATGTTTCTTGCTTTATAATGTGTTCATAACTAACTGGTGGGTGGATCTTTACTTTTCCCTCAACATCCCTAAGATGTAACTTCATAAGAAAAGTCTGGAAGCCTCTTTGGGATTTTCTAACATCCATTAATACAAATTTTTTATGGAAATATTCTAAAATAAATGAAAACTACAAGGAATAATAATAATTAAATCGAATTTTCATTATATAATTTTTTGGTAAAATAGAAGAATTATATCTTAATATTACCATTATATCTTTACAAAGGATATCCTTCATTACAAGTTGGATATGGAACCATGATTCAATATTAATCAGCACATTCATCCTCACTATGACCCCAAGATAGCTAATGAACATTGACTTGTTATGGTCAATAGGTTGGTCGTGTTGATTCCAACCAACTTCAAATTTTATACCCTGAATTCTTTCCTTGATAATTTTATTCAACATTATGATGTTGCATCATTGTTTTTTTTCATCAACATATTTTTGATATCCAAATAATTCTATAGTTTTATCATCAATGGTCTATTATTCCTCGATATTGGTAACTTCATCATGTGCAACAGACTTTGTTCGCATGAGTTGTCAAACATTTAATTTGTCTTGAATAAAAATAACGTAAACATAGAGAAAGGATTTTAGAAGGGTCACATGCATGATTTATTGAAAACATGATGAACTCTTTAACTCCGTATTCATACTATTTTTTCAAATTATTATCATGCATCCATTTTGAAGGAAATGGGTAATTGAAGTAAAGAAAATAATTACCCCACTATGGTAGGTGTTATCCTCTAAATTCATCTAAAGGTGAAAGTTATAGACAACTATCACCCTCATCATCTTCATCTCCCAAACAGTTATTATTGAATTTTGTTACTTGATACTCATCCCCCATATCTTGTGGACATCCACTTATTTTTATTGAACTACTATAAAAAAAATTCATCTCGTATTGGGTACTAGTGATAATTTTGGATGACTACTACTCAGAGTAGTTCAAACAATATTGAAGAGATGGGGTATGAGTCTCAAGAAAAAAAATGCTATAATAACTGTTTGGGAGATGAAGCTGGTGGGGATGGTAGTTGTCTCATTAAAACTTTTTAAATTACCAAATCTTATTTTAAAATTTCAAATCTCACCTCAAAATGCTAAAAGGTCCCTGAAACTACCATGATAACATCAACTCATCTCCACTGAGTTGCACCAACTCTAATATTTGTTACTCTCCCTTTTCCCTCACATGTATCTCAAATATAAGAGCTCTATATCTACTAAGGTTCATGTTTAGGGTTTGAGTATAAAAATAAACAAGTAAATACTAACCAAGGCCCTAAAATACACAATGCATATATTTGAGTATATGTTCCAAGTAGTAACACTCAAAATACACATGTAATCCAAGTCATTGTGTACTAACCAGGACATCATGATAATCAAATGTACTAACATCATTTAATACCAGTGAATTATACTAATAATACCATAAGTTTATACCATGGTTGTTCACTAACATTCAAATCATTTCACTAATTGGTTCCCTTAGTAAAGAACCAGACAATGGGGGACATATTACATTAGTTAATCTTAACTTATGAAAAACCATAAAGAAAAAACAAACAACACAAATGTCACATCACCCTCACCCTAGCCCTTGATTAATCACTAACATGTCTATGATAACTCACATTTTAACATACCATACATTTACCTCACATAAAACCTATCACTTATTATTTTTTTAAAATATGTTTATCCCATGTATACTCAAAACCCACTCATATTAAAAAATAACATAAATGAATTTTGAATTATGGATTATAACATATTACATTTCAAATATGAAGTAATGAACATTACAATATAAATTGAAATAAATTTTAATTACCTTAATCTATAAAAAAAATTATTCCCTAATCTATTAATTTTTCTAAATCACTATTTTTTATCCCCAAACATAGCCAAAATTATTGATTCTATTAGCCTTTACAATAACCTTGTTCACTAAAATGGGAGTATTTGGAGCAAAACAAAGATGATGAAAATTTATTCATCCTTCTTTTTCTCCAAAGATTCCAATTTCAGTGAAGATAAAGCTGAAAGCAGGTATGGAGAGCTTTTCTCATTGCAGGAGGAATACCTTTGAGAGTCAGATTGGAACCCTTTTAAATTTATCAAGGTTAAAGGGGAAGAGAATCAAAAGGTGTATTTGGCATGATTTTTTAACAAAAAATGTGCAACATGGGTATTTTTAGGAGGTCACCCATCGTATTAGTATTATTACCAAAGTATGCTTAACTACGGAGTTCTAATAGGATCCAATGTGACTGCACCCAAATTAAAAGTAATTTTTTATGAAGTGTTGTCAAAATTAACCGAGTCAGTTGCATAAGAAAATTCATATCAAGAAACCAAAAAAACTCATTCATTATTTTTTGATTATTTTTTAGGTGTCATTTTTTGTGTTCTCATGAAGTAGTAAATGAGGAGGATGAAAGGATGAAAGAGTTGAATAATGGGTTGGGAGATGTGGTGTTCAAAGTCATGGAAGTGTCTTTGATGAAGATTAATGAATACAATCTAAGCAGAAGGTATTTCATCAAGGAACTTTGGAACCACAATGATGGGAGGAAGGATATTTTGAAAGAGGGACTCTAAGCCATCATCAAGATATGGAAGGAAATCAAGCATCTGAGGAAGGATTAAATAATGGTAGTGAAGGTTAGTTATACTAGAGTATTGAAGTATTAACAATGATCATGAATTCTTAATCCATAATCATAATCAAGGAACAATACATCATTGTTACCCATGTTGCAAAGTTTGTATGACCTCCATAAAAAAATATAATTCTCTTTCCATCACAACATACCACCAACCACAATATAATCCCAACAAACACTTTTTCATTTAACCGGATTGAATTTATCAATTCATTTATGGTAAAAATTACCACAATCATAAATATAATATAATAGTGAAAATCATCACTAAATTTTCTAATATTTTTCACATGTTTAACTTAACACCTTCCATAATTCTTGCATGTGATATATCATCATCTTGTTATTCAATAATATATTCAGCACATGAAATTATATTCAAATTGTGTATGAACAACAAAAAATAATCAAATGAAAGAAAATATTCAGGAACCACCATAAAATTATATCATTTTATGACATAGGAACAAACTTCATTTATTCATTATACTACATCACCTATGTGACACTAATAATCCAATATTAATTAAGTTAAAAT
The DNA here is from genome assembly GCA_963277665.1 of Viscum album. Classification (NCBI taxonomy): domain Eukaryota; kingdom Viridiplantae; phylum Streptophyta; class Magnoliopsida; order Santalales; family Viscaceae; genus Viscum; species Viscum album. The sequence continues at coordinate 1,737,723,917 of OY728160.1, forward strand.
CTGAACCTATCATTCTATGAAATTTTATAAAGATGATTTTCTCAATATATACACCTACAATCATGATTCTTTTTATTGTATTAAACTGTTTTTCATCTTCAAGTGCATTCCATGTTGTGGAAACAAGATTCAAACAATGGAAATCTATACCATCTAAAAGGTAACAAGAAATAATATAACAGAAACACCAAGAAAATCACCATCAGTTGCAACAGTGGATGGAGATGTAGTTCACAGTGGTCTCATGTAAGGTTGGAATGAGTTTATATAGTAGGGTGGTGTTGTGTAGTAAGTGAGAGAGAGAGAGACAGAGAGAGGTGAAATGTAGGGTTCATCATGGTTAAGAATAGTGAAAAAATGAAAATCATGGAATTGAAAAAATCAAACAACGGGAGAGGAAAAGGATGAAATCACATACCATGGATTATATCCTTGATTCGTATGAGAGAATGTGGAGGGGTAGTACTGGCAGTAGGGGAGTTCCACAAGATCTTGAGAATTGTGACTGGATGATTCGGGGTTAAGGTTCTTTTAAATAGACTAGGGACACTTTTATCAGCGCTTTCAAAAAAGCACTCATAAAGGTTCCTTTTATCAATTCTTTTTTAGTGTCATTAAAGATTGATCTTTATTAGCATTAAAAAAGCACTGATAAAATATCTCTTTATTAGTATCTAAGTTTTAGCACTGATAAAGATGCCTTTTATCAGAGCTTTTTGAGCTCTGATAAAGCTTTATCTTTATCAGCGCTGATAAAAAAATAAATATAAATAAATAATTATTTATTTATAATTATTTATTTATAATTATATATATATTTATATCATTATATATATTTATATCATTATATATATTTATATAATTATATATATATATAATAAATATATATATATATATAATAAATATATTAATTATTTAGATATATTTATTATAATTTTATAATTATAAGTATATTAATATCATTACATATAATTATATAATTATATATATATATATTTAATATATATATATATAATTATATCCATTATTTAAATATATTTATTATAATTTTATAATTATTTAAATATATAAGTATTTATTTATAAATAAATGAATAATACTTTTAAAATATATATTTATATAACTATATATATAGCCTCTAAGGTGCAGCTCAGTGGTAGTTGCCTCTATGGGTCTTTGCGACATCTCGAGTTTGAGTCTCACCAAGTAAATTCTTGTATTGTATGTTTCCAACTTTTCTTTGTAAAGTAACTCATTTCCCCGAATACACTAAGGTTCTGACCTCAGCTTATATATATATATATTATAAATATAAATATAAATATGAACATAGTATATTCATTATTTAAATAAATTTATTATAATTTTATAATTATTTAAATATATATAATTATTTATTTATAATTATATAAATACTTTTTAAAAAAATAATATTTACATATTTATAATAATTATAAATTTATAAATTTATATATATAGTAAATATAAATTTATAAAAATATTTATTTATAAATATTTATTTACAAATGTATTTTTAACATTATTAATGAATATATTAAATGCATTCATTTTAAAAATGAGTGAAATTGAATAGTTAAAAATTACTACAATTTAAAAATATTGAAAAAATTGATATGTTTATTTAAATAAATATAACTTTTTTAAAAAAATATGGATATATATATTGAAGTAAAAAATGAATACATATTGAAAATACCAAAACATAGTACATAAATAAATAATAGAGAATGGATAAATTCAAAAAAAAACAAAAAGTATTAAAAATGAATAAATAATACCTAACTGTAATAATATTAAAAATAAATACATAAAACTATCTGATGAAAAATATAATATACTAAATGTATCACGTTATAATGAAATTCTAAAATATACTAAAATTTGAATAAATTACATAAATATTAGGTTAATGTGTTTCTATATAAGATTTTGTTAATTGCGTAAATATTTGTGTGTTTTCGTTATATATAAAAATGCATCAATTACATATATGTATGTGAAATAAATGTAATGCATGTTTGATATATCTTAAATTGAAAAATCAAACAACATTAAAATTGAATATGACAATAATATGTTTTTAATTATTACACTTTATTCATTTTCTATATATTTATATTTAATATATATTATTAATTACTATTTATAATTAATATATATATTTATACTTATTAATTTTTATTAATAATTATTTCATTAATTAATTTTTAAATAATTTTTTAATTTATTCATTTTAATTTTTTTGTTTAATTATTACAATTTATTCATTTTTTATTTTTTTAATTATTATAATTTATTAATTTAATATATCTATATTTAATATATTCTATTTATTAATATTTATAATATATATATATATATATATATTAAATTTATTCATTTTTATCAATAATTATTTAACAAATAAATGTTTTAATATTTTTCTTAATTTTCCCTTTTTAAATTTTAATTTTTTTATTTAATTTTATTCATTTTACATATCTACATATTTAATATTTATTATTTATTAATTTTTATAGTTTATATATATGTATATTCAATATATTTATTTTTATCAATAATTATTTAATTAATAAAATTACTAATATTTTTTAAAAAAAATATTTTTTTAAGTATTTCATTTTATTTTGGACCTTTAATCGAACTAAAAATACGATGATAAAGTGTAACCTTTATCAACGCTAAAAATAAAACACTGACAAAGGGAACCCTTTATGAGCGCTACAAATAAAAGCGTTGATAAAGATGACCTTTATCAGCGCTTTTTTCTAGTGCTGATAAAGGGCAGCACTATTAAATGTCTATTTTTTAGTTGTGTGAATCATATGAATGTCTACATGTATCTCATGCATGTACATTTTAGTGAACATCCAACATCATCATCATAGTTTTAGCCGATGATTGTAGAATATAATGAATTAATAGTGAGATTTCCCACTAAGATTGCCTTGTTCTTCTAATGTTTGATAATTTCTGTAAAAAAAGGTTAAAAGGTTTGATTTTTGTAGTGTTGCTTGTAATTATTGTTACTTTGATTATTTGGTATATTCTAAGCCTTCAGTTTCTAGTGATTAATTACTAATTGGTGTCTTGTTCTGTCTATAGAGAAATGGCAGTAGGTAAAAGTCATAGAAATCCATAAGAAGAGGCTGTAGAAAATCTGGTTTCAACTGAGCCACAGGTGAACTGATAGTTTTTTCAGAGAATTATACCTACTTTCCAAGTTTTTTATATGGGAAATTGATATGATGAACCTTGAAAAGTGGATCATTTAATGCAGTTTGAAAAATATAATCTGCCAATCTTTTAAGAGGGTTCTAAACTTGTAAAGGAATAAGTGTGGGTCAATGATATGAATTGGATTTTCAATTTCATTAGTAACCTGATTGATAAAAAGGTCAAGTTAGTGGTATATATATCGGAGGATATTACATTCCAATGGTAGGATTTAACTATACAAGCTAAAGTCAGCCAAAGATTTATGTGGGGGGACTTTGAAGAATTGTTCAAAAAACAATTTTATCCTTACACGTTAAAAATATCCCGAGTGATTAATTTATTCAGTTTAAAGTAAGATAATCTATCATTTATGGAATATTTCGCTAAGTTTATGAACTTTGTTTATTTTTCTCCCGAATTAGCTTCCAGTGTGTCCTTGATGGCATGAATATTTGATTCATGACTATAACCAAAAATCCATTCTAAGATATTTTCCCTCTATATTGTAGATTATACAGAGATGGTGAATAGAGTGACGGTGGCAGAAAGGGATGTCACTAGAAATCCAACCAGAGGAATTATGTTTGTTTCCATGGGAATAAGATGGAAATTTAACACTGGGAACAAGAAGAAGAGGGACACCTATTCTCAAGGATGTGGAACACCTTATACTCAGATCACTAGATTAGTTAATTTTCCTCCATGAACCAAAATAAATTTGGGATATTTTTAGTGTGGATATTATGAGTATATTAAGAGGGAATACATAACGCCTCTATGGGAATGTCACAATTATGGTAAGTTGGGATATCTAAAACTTTATTGTGTAGAAACTTTGAGGATGACTAATGGAAATGGATCGAACATGTCCCAATCTTATTATGCTCATACGGGTCGATCAAGTCAGAATGGTAATCATGCCCAGAATAAAGTGACCCAAAGTGACTCTCATGTCACACTAACACCGCAACAGTCATCACAGCCATAATATAGAAATAAATAATTATCAAGTTCACCTAGTAAGAAGTTATATGGTTCCATGTAGATGGTCATAGCGGATCAATCTAAACCTTTGATGCTATGAGGTACTATTCTCTTAAACATTACTCTAATGCAATATTTGTTTGATTCTAGAACATCCTGTTGTTTTATTTTTTCTTGTGTTATGAATCATGTGGGATTGTATGTTGAAATGATTCCTCATGTCTGGAAACTTCAAACACCTCTCCACCAATAATAATTTCAAGACTTTAAGTGTGTATTGTGTTATATAACTATCAATGAGGCCAAATTTGTTTAGGATTTATCTATTCTTGATATTGACATCTTTGACATGATTTTTGGAATGGATTAGTTAACATCTTTCAAGTCCAACATTATAAGGCCCCAGCCTTAAACATCTCTTAATATTGAATTAAATGAATAATTCACATTGAGGATCTTTTCAGGTTTAGAGTATTAGAGAATTAGAACATAACTACTACATCTCAAAAGATTACAAAGTAGACACTTCTACTAAGTTTCCATAGAATAAAAAAAACTCTTCAAAAGAAACATGTCTAGTTCCAAGTTTTATATAGTATGAATTTCCCTTGATCCCATCATTGACCCTATTCCACATTAGGTCCTGTGAAAAACATTTCAAAAAAACTTGGGGTGAGCATAAAGAGCTCAGTAAGGGATACGCAAAGAATGAAAATTGTTAGTTAATCAAAACAACAAGTAAACCATGTATACTTTATCAAAGTAATACTTTTAACCTTTATGAAGTAGTAAAAACTCTTCACTGAATAAAAGATCATTACTTACCCTGTTGTAACCAAAAGATTACCATAAAACCCATAAAAGATCACATAACATATAAAGGTAACTTGGGACATAAACATACTTAAGTGGAATAACCATACGGTCGACTTCCACACATATCACTTAATGGAATAGCCATTCGGCCAACTTCCATTCATACTTAATGGAATAGCAATACGGCCGACTTCCATACCCAATGAATTGGAGGTTATAATGTAACCACCCATCCTATTATTCACGACACCACCCGTCATATGGTTTATCATGTAACCACCCGTCAAATGTCCAAGTACCATTATAAATCATAAGACATAAAACTAATATAATGGAAAGAAAACATATCCACACTTTAATCACAATATATCACTCAAATATATTGACATAACAAATCCATTAAAAAAATCATTTTCAATACCAAAATACATAAAAGAGTATATGGTATTTATTTCATTTTAAAAAACATTACGGCTTGTTCAGGAAGCCAAAGACCAAATAATACTCGCGGTGGCGGAAAAGGTCATTGTCACCGCATACGTTAAAAGAAACATTCCTTTTTGTCACTTTGTAAAACGCTTCGTAGAAAAAGATTCCTTTTGTATAAAAGTAAAAGTCAAAGGGGGTTTATACACCGTATAAAAGAAAGTTGTGTATAAAACGAAATATGCCTCAATGAAAGGAGATTGAGACGAAGTCCCTTACCTCGGGTCTGACTTGACTCGATCGTTCTTTAACGTCCTGAATAATAAACTTGAGTTAATTTCTACTTGCTTAAGAACCTTTTTCAAGTTCATTATTACTTTTATATCACTTATTACCATGTTATAAACATTATGTAATCATTTAAGTTAATAATGTTTATTTTGTCGATATTTGGTTCTTAAGTCGAAAGTGGACTTCTTACAATTACATGTTGTTCGTGTGGTCAAAGGTTATTTATATCCAGAATGACATTCCTGATTTGGATATCATACATATCATATATATCCAGCATATAAATGTATTTATAATATTACATAATCATTTAGAGGTAATAAATGAAATGCACCGTTCATGGAGACGGTAAGTCGTACGTACGCATGAACACTACTTTCATTTCTTTGTCATATTAATGGAATTAAAACTAAATGAGAGGTATTTATATTTTAATTCCAGAATTATATTCATAATTTAGATGTATCATTCATCATATATATCCATTATATACATGTACTTATAATAGTACATTACATTTGGGGATAAGAAATGAAATGCACCGTTCATGGAGACGGTAAGCCGTACGTACGCATGAACGCTACTTTCATTTATATCTCATACTTTAATGGAAAGAAATAATAATGATATAGAGGTATATTATAATTCTAGTATAAAATCATATATAATAACTTTAAATCCATCCTTTTTACATCCCACATACGGCATTAACGAATCACATCACTTTGAGGGGGCGGTAGTCCGCACTTCCTTAAATGAAGATATCGCGTTTACCCATAATGGAAATCATAAAGGTATTCCCAAAATGAAAAATACAGAAGCTTAAGGAAAACATAAACATATTATATATCATATATAGATATAGTGTCATCTTAATGGACACCTTTGAAGGTGTTAAAAGAATGTTGAACAATCATTGTTTCGGGATGTAGAAATTCTCCATCCACAGAAATAGTATGTTATTTAACCATTAGATGTAGGTGTGTGTAAGTTTAGCTCTAATAATTCTTATAAAAACATCCTAGTATATTGAGGATACTGTAGTTGTTACAAAATAAAAGAATAAAATGAGTTTAGGGGGTTGGAGAAGCAAAATAAAACAAAAGGAATCAAAAGAAGACATTACCTTAAAATCGGGTAACTCCTTTTGGTTTGAGCTCAAAGGCTTCCTTGGGAAGAATTATGCCAAAAGTGAGGCTTCAAGGAGTAATAGAGGGATGTGGAGAGCCAAAATGGTCAGAGTTTGGCCGATCCAAAGGCTTTGGGAGTGTGGGTAAGGTGGTAGAGGTGGGGGCCTTTTATAAGAGGAGAGGAGGGGCACTCTTGGAAAGTAAAGATAAGTTACTTTATTTTAAAATGAGTTTCGGATTCAAAAGGTCCCACATTGATATAATTAGAGGTTAAGGTGATAAGGGTTAGAAATCCACCCATCCAATATGTTTTGGACATGTTTAGGTCATAGATTTTACATTATCATTTCATTTTATTTAAATCCTTTGTTAATGAGGTAATCGTTGCATCATCATGATGTCATAAATTATTTAATTTATTTAAAGTCTAAAAATTATACAAAAAATACTATGATGTAGGAAATATTTTTATCATTCTAATGAATATTTATAGTCAAAATTCTGACGTGTATAACCCCATGTAAAAATTGTTTTAGTAAAACATTTCATGTTTGTGTCATTTTTTACTTTAACATTAAATAAAAGGTATTTATGTCATTTTCCAACCAAAGTGGCTCCATGGGGTCCCCAAGTTGACCCATGGATTTTCTTGGTCATCTATGACACATCCAATGAGGGTAGGACATGTGTCTAGGTCATTTCATTTTATTAAAACATTATTCTTACCTTAAACTACACTAATTACCTCTAATCGCGATTAAGAACTTAAAAGTTACTATTCACCAAAAAAATTATTTTAATCTCATTGAACCACATTTTACTTCTTAATGACAACCATGTATGTCGTATTTTTGAAATTCAAAACACAGAAGTGGTAAAATTTCATTTAAACGAAAAATCAGTTTTTATAAGTACCACTTAGTGGTTTCACTATTCATCAAAAATTGAAGTTTTTCAGAAAAATACCAAAAATTCACCCTAAGCTATATTTGATATTCCGAATTAAAAAATGAAGTATATTTTAAAAAATTCAAAACATATAAGTCACATTAATTAATTTAATAATTAATTCCTGCTGTCATGACAAATGGCGTGGTTTTATGAAACAATAAGTATCAAAAGATTGACACTAGTTTAAGTCCGATTTCAAAGTGAAATTAATTCCAACAACCACTATTGGATTTAATGGTAAAAATATTTTCTAATTTCACTTTAAAACCAATTAAAAAGATAATCTAATCATATAAATAAATTAGACTAAAAAGAGGATTTGAATTAAAATACAACATTTTACACTATTCATTAAAAATGAACTTTATCGGACAGATACCAAAAATTTCCACAAAGTAAATTTTGATGTCCCAATTCTAAATAAGAGTTTTATTTGGTCCAATAGAATGTATAAGAGTTAACAAAACTATATTTAATGACGGTTCGCCATCAAAAGGCGATAAGTGAACCTTTAGTGAAAATTAGGGCATATATGCCTAAAATTGAATTCTTTTCGTATTTTAAGCCTTTATATTTTATTTGATGAATGTAAAAAAATATAAAAACATATATAATCATATTTTAGTTATTTCTATCCATTCCCTGCCAATACAATGTCTACATGTTAACTATCATTTAAAATAATATTATTTTATTACTAGTGTGCAACGTAAGATTTCAATGAAACTCCTTATTGTGTATCGGGTATGCTATCGAACATTGCAACCCCTTTAAAGTAAAATTAATATTTAATTCATAAATATTAATAAATATGAAAATTCTTTATTCTTTATTTACCTGGGATGTTACATCCTTCCCCCCTTTTGGGAATTATGTCCTCGCAATTTTATTCACTTATCAAAATAAGTGGGGGTATTTATCCCTCATAGCATTTTCAAATTCCCACGTTGCCTCTTCAACCATATGGGTTTTCCACAAAACCTTTACCTGGTGGATTACCTTATTTCTCAACAATTTCTCTCTTCGATCAATAATCTGGACTGGTTGTTCTTCATAAGATAGGTTCTCCTCCAGCTGAACTACCTCTGGACTCAAAACATGAGATGGATCTAGCATATACTTTCTCAGCATCGAAACATGAAAAACATTGTGTACCTGAGATAAACTCGGAGGTAATGCCACTCTGTATGCAACTGATCCAACTCTCTCCAGAATTGCATATGGTCCAATGAACCTTGGACTCAGCTTTCATTTCTTACCAAATCGCATCACACTTTTCCATGGAGAAACCTTGAGAAAAACATGATCACCTACCTCAAAAGATAGATCCTTCCTCTGGTTATCCGCATAACTCTTCTGCCTGCTCTGAGCTGTTCTCATGTGTTTCTGAATCAACTGAACTTTTTCTGCCATCTCTTCTACAAATTCTGGTCCCATCAGCTTCCTTTCACCCACTTCATCCCAAAATGATGGAGTTCGATACCGCTTCCCATATAATGCCTCAAATGGTGCCATCTGTATACTGGAATGAAAACTGTTATTATATGAAAAGTCAACCAAAGAAAGATGTTGGTCCCAAATTCCCTGATAATATATCGAACAAGCTCGTAGCATATCCTCCAAGTTCTGAATTGTTCATTCTGACTGCCCATCTGATTGAGGATAAAATGCTATACTAAAATTTAATTCAGTACCCAACGACTTCTGAAGGGCTTTCCAAAAGTTAGAAGTGAACCTGGGATCACGATCAGATACAATGGAGAGGGGAACTCCATGTAACCTGACTATCTCTTTAAGATACAAACAGGAAAGTTGATCTAGGGAAAAAGTATCTCGTATAGCAAGGAAATGATCAAATTTAGTCAAGCAATCAACAATAACCCAGATTGCATTATTACCTCGAGATGTCTTCGGTAATCCCACAACAAAGTCCATGGATATATTCTCCCATTTTTACTCTGGCACTGGTAAAGGCTGAAGCATCCCTATCGGTAACTGCCCCTCTGCTTTAACCTGTTGACATGTCAAACACTTCACAGTAAAATCAGCAATATCTCTTTTCATTCCATCCCACCAGTAATACTCCTACAGATCTCTGTACATCTTAGTACTGCCAGGATGAACTGAAAACGGAGAACTATGAGCTTCACATAAAAACTCTCTCTTCAACTGTGAATCACAAGACACACACAATCTCTTCCCAAATCTAAAAACACAATCATTATCAATGTTGAATTCAGGCAACTTACCTTTCTGAACCAGCTCTACCTTTTTCTGCAACTCACTATCTTGCTTCTGTGCTTGCTTGGTTCTATCTGATAGAGATGATCTCACTGATACCTGAAACAAAACAGAAGAACTTCCTGCACCAACAACTTCTATGCCAAAGTTCATCAAATCCTTAACCAAAGGATCACGTTCAAAATGCAACATTGCTAATGAAGCGTTACTTTTTTGACTCAAAGCATCAGCCACTTTATTTGCTTTTCCCGGATGGTAATGAATTGTACAATCATAATCCTTGATTAATTCTAGACATCTCCTCTGTCTCATGTTCAATTCTTTCTGAGTGAAAATATACTTTAAAATTTTGTGATCAGTATATATTTCACACTTTACTCCATACAAATGATGCCTCCAAATTTTTAAAGCGAAAACAATAGCAGCTAATTCCAAATCATGTGTAAGTTAATTTACCTCATGATTTTTCAACTGTCATGAAGCATAAGCAATTACCTGATCATTCTGCATTAGGACGCAACCAAGTCCTTTCAATGAAGCATCACTATATATAACAAACTCACCATTCCTAGAAGGTAGTGCCAAAACTGGAGCATTCACCAATCTTCTTTTCAATTCCTGAAAACAATCATCACATTCTTTTGTCCAGATAAACTTAACACCCTTCCGAGTTATCTTAGTCATTGGACTAGATAACCGTGAAAAATTTCTAACCTTCGGTAATAGCCTGCCAAACCAAGGAAGCTACGAATCTCAGTTACATTTGTGGGTCTTGGCCAGTCTTCCACAACTTTTGTTTTTGCAGGATCAACAGTTATCCCATCTTTAGAAACAATGTGACCAAGGAAAGAAATTTGTTGCAACCAAAACTCACACTTGCTGAATTTTCTATACAGTTTATTTTCTTTTAAGGTTTGCAAGATAACCCTTAAATTTCTTTCATTCTCCTATTTACTTTTAGAAAACACCAAAATATCATCAATAAAAACAACAAACATTTTTCACCTGAGTCAAATGAGCCATCACTGCAACAAACTGTTTAGTTCTGATTCTGACCATCTCAGGATACTGATTTGAAAGGTCATTTCCCTCTGTATCCCTTCCTAGAAAAGATGCTTTGTTTCCTCCATGGAAAACAATTCTTATCACAGAAATACCTTAGGTGAAGCAACATGGTAATCTTTAAATGCTATATCATTTCAGTCATACCATAAATTAACTTATAATTTAACAATTTTCTAACTCCTAAAGTTGTCTAAACCGACCTCTGATACCAACTATAAGGCCCCAGACTTAAACATCTCTTAATATTGAATTAAATGAATAATTCACATTGATGATATTTTCAGGTTTAGAGTTTTATAGAATTAGAACATAACTACTACATCTCAAAAGATTACAAAGTAGACACTTCTACTAGGTTTCCATAGAATAAAAAAACTCTTAAAAAGAAACATGTCTAGTTCTAAGTTTTATATAGCATGACTTTCCCTTGATCCTATCATTGACCCTATTCCACATTAGGTACTGTGAAAAACATTTCAAAAAAACTTGGGGTGAGCATAAAGAGCTCAGTAAGGGATATGCAAAGAATGAAAACTGTTAGTTAATCAAAACAACAAGTAAACCATGTATACTTTATCAAAGTAATACTTTTCACCTTTATGAAGTAGTAAAAACTCTTCACTGAATAAAAGATCAATACTTACCCTATTGTAACCAAAATATTACCATAAAACCCATAAAATATCACATAACATATAAAGGTAACTTGGGACATAAACATACTTAAGTGCAATAACCATACGGTCGACTTCCACACATATCACTTAATGGAATAGCCATTCGGCCAACTTCCATTCATACTTAATGGAATAGCCATACGGCCGACTTCCATACCCAATGCATTGGAGGTTATAACGTAACCACCCATCCTGGTATTCACAGCACCACCCGTCATATGGTTTATCACGTAACCACCCGTCAAATGTCCAAGTGCCATTATAAATCATAAGACATAAAACGAATATAATGGAAAGAAAACATATCCACACTTTAATCACAATATATCACTCAAATATATTGACATAACAAATCCATTACAAAAATCATTTTCAATACCAAAATATATAAAACAGTATATGGTATTTATTTCATTTTAAAAAACATTACATCTTGTTTAGGAAGCCAAAGACCAAATAATACTCGCGATGGTGGAAAAGGTCATTGTCCCCGCGTACGTTAAAAGAAACATTCCTTTTTGTCGTTTTGTAAAACGCTTTGTAGAAAAAGATTCCTTTTGTATAAAAGTAAAATTAAAAGGGGTTTATACACCGTATAAAAGAAATTTGTGTATAAAACGAAATATGCCTCAACGAAAGGAGATTGAGACAAAGTCCCATACCTCGGGTCCGACTTGACTCGATCGTTCTTTAACGTCCTGAATAATAAACTTGAGTTAATTTCTACTTGATTAAGAACCTTTTTCAAGTTCATTATTACTTTTATATCACTTATTACCATGTTATAAACATTATTTAATCATTTAAGTTAATAATGTTTGTTTTGTCGATATTTGGTTCTTAAATTGAAAGTGGACTTCTTACAATTACATGTTGTTCGTGTGGTCAAAGGTTCTTTATATCCAGAATGACATTACTGATTTTTATATCATACATATCATATATATCCAGAATATACATGTATTTATAATATTACATAATCATTTAGAGGTAATAAATGAAATGCACCGTTCATGGAGACGGTAAGTCGTACGTACGCATGAACGCTACTTTCATTTCTTTGTCATATTAATGGAATTAAAACTAAATGAGAGGTATGTATATTTTAATTCCAGAATTATATTCATCATTTAGATGTATAATTCATCATATATATCTATTATATACACATACTTATAATAGTACATTACATTTGGGGATAAGAAATGAAATGCACCGTTCATGGAGACGGTAAGCCCTCTGTACGCATGAACGCTACTTTCATTTCTATCTCATACTTTAATGGAAAGAAATAATAATAATATAGATGTATATTATAATTCTAGTATAAAATCATATATAATAACTTTAAATCCATCCTTTTTACGTCCCACATACGGCATTAACGAATCACATCACTTTGAGGGGGCGGTAGTCTGCACTTCCTTAAATGAAGATATCGCGTTTACCCATAATGGAAACCATAAAGGTATGCCCAAAATGAAAAATACAGAAGATTAAGGAAAACATAAACATATTATATATCATATATAAATATAGTGTCATCTTAATGGCCACCTTTGAAGGTTTTAAAAGAATGTTGAACAATCATCGTTTCGGGAGGCATAAATTCGCCATCCACGGAAACAGTGTGTTCTTTAACCATTAGATGTAGGTGTGTGTAAGTGTAGCTCGAATACTTCTTATAACAACATCCTAGTATATTGAGGATACTGGAGTTTTTACAAAAGAAAAGAATAAAAAGAGTTTAGGGGGTTGGAGAAGAAAAATAAAACAAAAGGACTCAAAAGAAGACATTACCTTAAAATCGGGTAACTCTTTTTGGATTGAGATCAAAGGCTTCCTTGGGAAGACTTCTGCCCAAAGTGAGGATTCAAGGAGTAAGAGAGGGATGTTGAGAGCCAAAATGGGCAGAGGTTGTCCGATCCAAAGGCTTTGGGAGTGTGGGTAAGGTGGTAGAGGTGGGGGCCTTTTATAAGAGGAGAGGATGGGCACTCTTGGAAAGTAAAGATAAGTTACTTTATTTTAAAATGAGTTTCGGATTCAAAAGTTCCCAAATTGATATAATTCGAGGGTAAGGTGATACTGGTTCGAAATCCACCCATCCAATAGGTTTTGGACATGTGTAGGTCATAGATTTTACATTATCATTTCATTTTATTTAAATCCTTTATTAATGAGGTAATCGCTGCATCATCATGATGTCATAAATTATTTAATTTAATTAAAGTATAAAAATTATAAAAAAACTACTATGATGTAGGAAATCTTTTTATCTTTCTAATGAATATTTATAGTCAAAAATCTGACTTGTATAACCCCATGTAAAATTTATTTTAGTAAAACATTTCATGTTTGTGTCATTTTTTACTTTAACATTAAATAAAAGGTATTTATGTCATTTTCCAACCAAAGTGGCTCCATGGGGTCCCCAAGTTGACCCATGGATTTTCTTGGTCGGCCATGACACATCCAATGAGGGTAGGACATGTGTCTAGGTCATTTCATTTTATTAAAACATTATTCTTACCTTAAACTACACTAATTACCTCTAATCGCGATTAAGAACTTAAAAGTTACTATTCACCAAAAAAAATATTTTAATCTCATTGAACCACATTTTACTTCTTAATGAAAACCATGTATGTCAGATTTTTGAAATAAAAAACACAGAAGTGGTAAAATTTCATTTAAACGAAAAATCAGTTTTTATAAGTACCACTTAGTGGTTTCACTATTCATCATAAATTGAAGTTTTTCAGAAAAATACCAAAAATTCACCCTAAGCTATATTTGATATTCTGAATTCAAAAATGAAGTCTATTTTAAAAAATTCAAAAAATATAAGTCACATTAATTAATTTAATAATTAATTCCCGCTGTCATGACAAATAGTGTGTTTTTATGAAACAATAAGTATCAAAAGATTGACACTAGTTTAAGTCCGATTTCAAAGTGAAATTAATTCCAACGACTACTATTGGATTTAATGGTAAAAATATTTTCTAATTTCACTTTAAAACCAATTCAAAAGATAATATAATCATATAAATAAATTAGACTAAAAAGAGGTTTTGAATTAAAATACAACATTTTATACTATTCATTAAAAAATGAACTTTATCGGACAGATACCAAAAATTTCCACAAAGTAAATTTTGATGTCCCAATTCTAAAGAAGAGTTTTATTTGGTCCAATAGAATGTATAAGAGTTAACAAAACTATATTTAATGACAGTTCGCCATCAAAAGGCGATAAGTGAACCTTTAGTGAAAATTAGGGCATATATGCCTAAAATTGAATTCATTTCGTATTTTAAGCCTTTATCTTTTATTGGATAAATGTAAAAAAAATTAAAAACATATATAATCATATTTTAGTTATTTCTATCCATTTCCTGCCAATACAACGGCTACATGTTAACTACCATTTAAAATAATATTATTTTATTACTAGTGTGCAGCGTAAGATTTCAATGAAACTCCTTGTTGCGTATCGGGTACGCTATCGAACATAGCAACCCCTTTAAAGTAAAATTAATATTTAATTTGTAAATATTAATAAATATGAAAATTCTTTATTCTTTATTTACCTGGGATGTTACACACATTGACTGTAATGCTCGACAAGTTAGTTTAACATCTTTGGATGGTGTTGAGAATCTCTTTAATAGATATTGGGATGTGAATAAAAGTATCAATGTACCATTGGTACCAGTGTTCATGAGTATCTCTTACTAGTTGGTAGCTATTACTTTTTCAACTATTGATGAAATCAAACAAAGATATTTTCTAACCATCGTGGATCAATTTTCTGATGTCTTCCAAAACAATTCTCTGGTTTTCCACCTGAAATAGAATTAGAATTTATAATTTATCTCTTACTAGGGACCAGTCCAATTTCACTTCCATATTATAGGATATAACCAATAGAATTAATGTAATTGAATGTTTAGCTAGAAGATTTGGAAAGCAAAGAGTTTATTCAACCAAGTATATCTCCATGGGAATCATTGATTTTTTTGCAAAGAAATATAATCAAAACCTTAGGATTTATGTGAATTATAATAATATCAACCAGGTTATGATATAGAATTGATATCCTATTTCATGAATTAATGATTTATTTGATGAATTGAGAGGATCCAAATGGTTCTCTAATATTGATTTATGATCAGGGTATCACAAAATTTTTGTTTGGAAGGAGGATATTTCGAGGAAAAGTTTTTGGTGTCATTATGGTCATTATTAATATGTGGTTATGTCCGTTGGTCTTATGAATTAACTACAGTTTTTATGGAATTGATGAATTAGATTTTTCAAAGGTATCTTGGCTTCTTTGCAGTGGTATTCTTCAATGACATTCGGGTGTATTTAAGGACTAAAGTTGATCATGAACAACACTTAGGCATATTTTTGGGTATCTTATGAGAAACTCACATTTATTCTAAGCCTTATAAGGAAAGGAGTAAATTTCCAATAGAGCAATGAGTTCCAAAAGTATTTTCAAGAACTCACTACGGGAAAAATGGGTATTTGCGACGGGTTATTTGCGACGGGGGTATTTGCACGTCGCAAATAAGTAGCCTTTTGCGACGGGATTGCTTTCCCCGTCGCAAAAGAACTGGCGCGCGTTGCGCGCCAAATCGCGGGTAACATATTTGCGACGGGGGAATATTCCCGTCGCAAATAACCAGCGGCGGTAAAAGGTATTTGCGACGGGAATATTTCCCTGTCGCAAATAGTATGTCGGCAGGTGGTTATTTGCGACGGAACCCGTCGCAAATAACTATTTAACCGTTGACCGTAATAAATGATGGCTAAGGTATTTGTGACGGGTACCGTCGCAAATAATACTATTTGCGACGGGAATCCCGTCGCAAATAATCTAACCTATAAATACCCCCATCCGTTTTTTCAAATCATTCTCAAACTCCATCTTCTTCTTCTCTCAAAGTTTTATTTCTAAAGTTCAGTTTTTCTCAAGTTTAATTTTTTTCTCCGGAGTTGATATTAAAGTTTTGAAGAACGATCAGAGCAGATCAATTTTCAAGGTATTTATGTTCATTTTAATTTAATATTTATTTTTAATTTTTTATTAGTTTTAATTATTCTTAATTAGTTGTAATTTAATTATGTTTACATTGTTTTGTTACTTAATAAATTTAAATTATTAGTATTGTTCATAGTTAATGGTAATTAGAATAATTAGTAATAATTTTTAATAATTAAGAATAAATATTAATAATTAGTAATAAATACCAATAATTAGGAATAATAACATTATTACATTATTAGTATATTTTATTATTAATATTAAAATAATATAATTTTTTATATATATACAATTCTCTTTTCATCTGTGTGTTTGCTGTCTCCACATGTATTATTTGTATGTGGAGATAGAAAACACACAGATGAAAGGGGAATTGTATATAAATTAGAAAATTATATTATTTTAATACTAATAATAAAATATACTAATAATGTTATTATTCGTAATTATTGGTAATTATTCCTAATTATTGGTAATTATTCATTTAATTACTAATAATTAGGAACAATTGCCAATAATTATCAATAATTAGGAATAATTACCAATAATTACTAATAATTACCAATAATTAGTAATAATTACCAATAATTAGTAACAATTACCAATAATTAGTAATAATTACCAATAATTAGTAATAATTACCAATAATTAGTAATAATTACCAATAATTAGTAATACTTACCAATAATTAGTAATACTTACCAATAATTAGTAATAATTACCAATAATAAGTAATAATTATTAATAATTACCAATAATAAGTAATAATTATTAATAATTATCAATAATTAGTAATAATTAGTAATAATTACTAATAATTACCACTAATTAGTAATAATTAGGAATAATTACCAATAATTATCAATAATTACCAATAATTACCAATAATTAGTAATAATTAGTAATAATTAGTAATAATTAGGAATAATTAGGAATAATTAGGAATAATTAGGAATAATTAGGAATAATTAGTAATAATTACCAATAATTACCAATAATTACCAATAATTACCAATAATTAGTAATAATTAGTAATAATTACCAATAATTACCAATAATTAGTAATAATTAGTAATAATTAGTAATAATTACCAATAATTAGTAATAATTAGTAATAATTAGTAATAATTATCAATAATTAGTAATAATTAGTAATAATTAGTAATAATTAGTACTAATTACCAATAATTAGTAATAATTAACAATAATTAGGAATAATTACCAATAATTAGTAATAATTACCAATAATTATTAATAATTACCAATAATTAGTAATAATTACCAATAATTAGTAATAATTACCAATAATTAGTAATAATTCGTAATAATTAGTAATAATTCGTAATAATTAGTAATAATTCGTAATAATTAGTAATAATTAGTAATAATTAGTAATAATTAACAATAATTAGTAATAATTAACAATAACTAGTAATAATTACCAATAATTAGTAATAATTATCAATAATTACCAATAATTACCAATAATTACCAATAATTACCAATAATTACCAATAATTACCAATAATTACCAATAATTAGTAATAATTTCCAATAATTAGTATTAATTACCAATAATTACCAATAATTGGTAATAATTAGTAATAATTATTAATAATTAGTAATAATTAGTAATAATTACCAATAATTAGTAATAATTACCAATAATTAGTAATAATTAGTAATAATTAGTAATAATTAGTAATAATTAGTAATAATTAACAATAATTAGTAATAATTACCAATAATTAGTAATAATTACCAATAATTAGTAATAACTACCAATAATTAGTAATAATTACCAATAATTAGTAATAATTAGTAATAATTACCAATAATTAGTACTAATTACCAATAATTAGTAATAATTAGTAATAATTACCAATAATTAGGAATAATTAGTAATAATTACCAATAATTAGTAATAATTACCAATAATTAGTAATAATTAGTAATAATTAGTAATAATTAGTAATAATTAGTAATAATTAGTAATAATTACCAATAATTCGTAATAATTAACAATAATTAGTAATAATTAACAATAATTAGTAATAATTACCAATAATTAGTAATAATTACCAATACTTAGTAATAATCACCAATAATTACCAATAATTACCAATAATTACCAATAATTAGTAATAATTACCAATAATTAGTATTAATTACCAATAATTACCAATAATTGGTAATAATTAGTAATAATTACCAATAATTAGTAATAATTAGTAATAATTAGTAATAATTAGTAATAATTAGTAATAATTAGTAATAATTAGTAATAATTACCAATAATTAGTAATAATTAGTAATAATTAGTAATAATTAGTAATAATTAATAATAATTACCAATAATTAGTAATAATTATCAATAATTAGTAATAATTACCAATAATTACCAATAATTATTATTAATTAGTAATAATTACCAATAATTACCAATAATTACCAATAATTACCAATAATTATTAATAATTAGTAATAATTAGTAATAATTACCAATAATTAGTAATAATTAGTAATAATTAGTAATAATTAGTACTAATTACCAATAATTAGTAATAATTAGTACTAATTACCAATAATTAGTAATAATTAACAATAATTAGGAATAATTAGTAATAATTAATAATAATTACGAATAATTAGTAATAATTACCAATAATTAGTAATAATTAGTAATAATTAGTAATAATTACCAATAATTACCAATAATTCGTAATAATTAACAATAATTAGTAATAATTAACAATAATTAGTAATAATTGCCAATAATTAGTAATAATTACCAATAATTAGTAATAATTACCAATACTTACCAATAATTACCAATAATTACCAATAATTACCAATAATTACCAATAATTAGTATTAATTACCAATAATTACCAATAATTAGTAATAATTACCAATAATTAGTATTAATTAATAATAATTAGTAATAATTACCAATAATTAGTAATAATTACCAATAATTAGTATTAACAATAATTAGTAATAATTACCAATAGTTAGTAATAATTACCAATAATTAGTAATAATTACCAATAATTACCAATAATTACCAATAATTACCAATAATTAGTAATAATTACCAATAATTAGTATTAATTACCAATAATATTAGTACTATGAAAATAATAAAAAATTTATATAATATTAAAATTATCAATATTTGTAACATGTTTTGCTTTATTCTCAACATATTTAATTCTTAAAGGGTCAATTTTTAGGTCTATCTCAATAAAAAGTTTGCGTCAGTCGTGTATGATCTAAACTCTATAATTATCCTAGCTTGAGTGTTTTTTCTAACAAATTATTCAAAACCAGTAATGCTTTTATATTTTATAGAGAAATATGGAACAACGAGGTCGTCAACAATCATTATTAGGTGACCGCATATGGATAAATCAACGTAGAAATCCAAACAGTTCTGGTTTAAATCCAGTATATGTAGAGGGTGTGGAGACTTTTTTATCATTTGCGGCATCAAATCCAGAATTTGTTTTAGAAGGAAAAATAAAATGCCCTTGCAGAAAATGTGCATTGAGAACGTTTGACACGTTTGACAAAGTGGGAGAACATCTCTTGCATTTTGGTTTTCAACCAGATTATGTTTTTTGGTATCAACACAGCGAACGCAGTTCCAGAGCAGGTGATACCAACTTGATTCCGGATCCATCCCGATTTCAAAATTTAGTACATGATGTTGCAGGTTCATCTGTTCAACATACAGAAACTCCAGCTGATATAGCTTCAAATCCTTAGTTGGCACCGTCTGAATTTTATGAGTTGTTGAAGTCTGCTGAGGATGCATTATATCCTGGCTACAAGATGAGCAAATTAGAAGCAGTTGCAAAATTTATGGCTATCAAATCAGATAACGGAATTTCAAACACCTGTTTTGACCAGATATTTTCTTTGCTTAAAACACTGTTACCCGAAGGAAATGTTTTACCTGCAAATTACTATGAGAATAAGAGGCTGGTTCGAAATTTGGGACTTACTTGTCAGAAGATTCATGCATGTTCAAATGACTGCATTTTATATTCTGGGGAAAATGAGTCGTTGGATAGTTGTCCCACATGTGGGCAACTGAGATATAAAGAAGGACAACACGGGAAGTCTGGTTTGATTCCTGTAAAACAGTTGAGATATTTTCTGCTTACATCCAGACTTCAGCATTTATTCATGTCTAAGAATACAGCGACAATGATGTCATGGCATAAAGAGAATATTTCAACTGATAAAAGCTTGAATCATCCAGTCGGTGGTGATTCATTGAAACATTTTGATAGAGTGCATCCATCCTTTGCTTTAGAATCTAGAAATGTTCGACTGGGCCTTTCCACTGATCGTTTCTGTCCGTTTGGATCTTATGGTAGTCAATATTCATGTTGGCCTGTTTTTTTAACTCCGTACAATTTACGTCCATGGATGTTGATGAAGGAGCCATATATCTTTTTGACTTTACTAATTCCAGGACATCTGAAGAAAAATATTGATGTTTATTTGAAACCATTGATTGATGAATTAAATTTATTGTGGAGTACTGGTGTCAGTACATATGATGTTGCAACGAAACATAATTTCATACTGAGAGCAGCATTGATGTGGACAATAAGTGACTTCCTGGCTTATGGGATGTTATCTGGATGGAGTACACATGGTCATAAATCATGTCCTTACTGTATGGGAGAGAACAAAGCATTTATGCTCATTCATGGAAAGAAACCTTGTTATTTTGACTATCATCGCAGATTTCTTCCAGCTGATCATCCTTTTCGCAGAAACAGATCTCATTTCAGAAAAGGAACAGTTGAAAGGGATGAACCTCCAAAAATGCTATCAGGTTCGGAGTTAAAATCAGTTGTATTTTCATTACCTCCCATCACTTTTGGTCCCACAATAAACCAACAGAAAATTTCTGGTTTTGGGAAAGAACACAATTGGATTAAACGTAGCATATTTTGGGATTTTCCATGTTGGTCTGATTTGTTGGTCCGACACATGTTAGATGTCATGCATATTGAGAAGAACTGTTTTGATAATTTGTTTCATACAGTTTTGGATACGCCAGGAAAGAGAAAAGACAATGTAAATGCACGTTTAGATCTTGCCCAAATTTGCAGGCGTCCAGAATTGGAACTATTTGAGAATGTTAGAACAGAAAGGTTACTGAAACCAAAAGTAGCTTATACACTGTCTAAAGAAAACCGTTTATTATTTTGTTAGTGGATTGCATATTTGAGACTTCCAGATGGTTGTGCTTCCAATTTGGGTAGATGTGTAAAGAATGATCATATTACTGGATTAAAAAGTCATGATTGTCATGTTATAATGGAGAGACTTCTACCCATTGGATTAAGAGGTCTGTTGAATTCTGTGATTTAGGATTCCATAACAGACATGTCTCATTTTTTTCAGGAAATTTGTGTGGCTACGGCAGATTATGATGCTCTAGGTAAACTTGAAAAATATGTTGTTGTAATTATATGTAAATTGGAAAAAATATTTCCGTCGTCTTTTTTTGACTCAATGGAACATTTGATGTTACATTTACCATATGAATCCAAATGTGGAGGTCCAGTACAGTTTAGATGGATGTACCCATTTTAAAGATGCATGCAAAAATTGAAAAGAAAGGTACGTAACAAAGCATCTGTTGAAGGATCTATTGCAGAAGCTTATTTGCAAGAGGAAATATCTTTTTTCTGCTCCCATTATTTTGAATCTGAGTATCCTTCAAAACACAACCGAATGGGATGGAACGAGAGGAATATTGATGAAATCGACAATCAATTATCTGTTTTCAACCAGTCAGAGCTTGGTTTTGGTGGAGTTTATGAACGCTGGATTTCAGATGATGAACATCATAGAGCTCATACGTATGTTCTGCTCAACTGTGAAGAGATGACATCAGTTGTACTGTAAGTGTTTATATCTCTTATTCTATCATTTATGTTACAGTAAATAACTTTGGTTTTTATAGGTTGTATGATAATCATATCAAGAAACAAATTCCACAAATTACAGTAGCTACTCTCGAAGAACATCGACTGAAAAATTTCTCTCAGTGGTTTCAAAAACTGGTAACATAAATTCTTTATCTTTTAGCAACTCATTCAATGTATAGTTTACTATATTGATAATTATTTCACAAATTTTCAGGTGTCTCGACATGCTGATAAAATTGAAAAACGGCTGTGTGTATTGAGTAACCCACCTTCCAAACTTGTTAAAACTTATAATGCATATGTGGTGAATGGATTTCGATTCCACACACATGCATATGGGGAATCGAAAAAAACAATGAACAGTGGAGTTAGCTTGAGAGGATCTCATCATCGAGAAAATGAAGTTGACTTTTATGGCATACTTGATGAAATCATTGAACTCTGTTATCTTGGAAAACATTACATAACCATGTTCAAATGTCGGTGGTTGGATACAGAGAGAGGCGTGCGTGTTCATCCGACTCATGGAATCATCGATATTAAATGTAAAAGTGTTCTCGCAGTAAATGAACCATTCTTATTGGCTCAACAGGAATATCAAGTTTATTACGCAAATTACTGTGCTACATCAAGAGACTTGACTGATTGGTGGAGTGTAATAAAAATCAAAATTCGAGACAATCAGTTTAGTCAAAGTGAATGTGCTTTCACTGATGTGCAAAGAATTGAAGTTTTTCAAGAGAGTACTCAAAATCAATCTTTTTTACAAAGAGACATGAGTATCGATGACGACACCCCACATTTAAGAGTCGGTGATGACGATGATGTTAATGATGTCACGTATGAATTTGAAATGGTAAGAGATGAAGCGACTGTAACTCGAATGGATATCGATGATGTTGAGGAGGAATATGAAGATGACATTGACATATATGAAGATGATGATGAAGATGAACACTGATAGAACTCCATGGTATTTATATACAATCATAATATGTATATATGTATATATAATATTAATTATCAATTATTTTCAAACATTAACATTTTCTGTTTCAGATGGACGACGCCACATTTCGTGAGTTGGCGGATGTTGACCTGCCTTTCGATGCGGATGAGTTGCTGGCAGATGACCCTCAGCCTGCAGGCGCTCCAGGGAGTATGCGGAGGGGGCGCGGTCTTGCATGATTGATGATTCTTGACCCCGTCCCCGAGCGACGTCCACGTCTTGGTTTTGATCCACGCACACGGAGGTGTGATAACCTGTGTGATAACCTGTGGATTTGACTAAGATTTCATTAATCTATTCACATAATAAATGTTTATTATTTTTACAGTTTTCCGCATATAGCAGTCGGACAGGGCAGCGCTATTTTGCGCAACTATTTCTCTCAGTCATGGACCACATGGGAGCATATTCCCATTGATGTGCAGCAGGCCATGTTCGGCCATTGGTTGGTACGTACGTAAATAAATAATTTTTATTTTGAAAATTATTTCATTTCTAACTTGATATTTTGATTTATTTGTAGGGTTTATGGTATCCGATCGAGGATACCATGCGTGACGCCATCCATGAGGCATGGGAGGTGGCCATGCGTGATCGCCTTCGTCGGTTTTTGCACAATTTAAGAAAAGCTGCCATGAAGAAAGCAGGAGTGTCAGATTTTGACGAGTCATGTAGAGCACACCGACCAGAGTACATTTCATCCCATGTATGGGATGGATTATGTGCGCACTGGTTGAGTGGTGCCTTTTAGAGGAGATCATCGATGGGGAGGCAGAATCGGGGGAGACAGGAGGTGACTCATCGAGCTGGGAGGCGTTCTTTCAGTACTCATAGACAGCATCTGGTACGTACATTATTTATAAATATTTTATATAACTATAAATATTAACAGTTTATTTTTTATTCTTATAGGCTGTCGAGCACCCCGATATTACGGAGTACGACGTATATCGGAGGATGTATAGTGATCCTGCTACTGGGGAGCTCAGAGGTGATCGTCAGCATCACATCATGGTCAGTATTATTTGTTTTCAAGTTTAAAAATTAACTGCATATAATATATTCACAATTTTAATTTTAAATTGCAACTACAAGAGTCATATGAGGCCGCAGCGTCACAGGCCCGGCCTGAGAGTCAGGCCGAGTCATCAGATCAGACCACTGGCCGTCAGTTTGATGAGGCGGCATGGATGTAGGCCACCCAATATGCCTTCGAGAAGGGCCGGGTAGTTGGTATCGGCTCTCGACTGACTCACGGAGATTATTATGGCAGTGCTGCGATGTCGGCGTCCATCTCGAGAGGAGCTCGTGCATCTTCTTCTACTACACAGTATGAGGATCAGTTGCGATCTCAGACTGCACTGATAGAGAGTCTCCGACAGGAGCAGGGGCAGATGCGTCAACAGCATGAGGAGGAGCGTCGACGCCAGCAGCAGCTGTACGAGGAGCAGACGAGTCGGTGGCAGCAGCAGCATCAGGAGCAGATGGAGTACATGCGCCGACTCACTCATGCTTTAGGGATGGAGTTTTCTCCACCACCATCTGCAGATCCCCCACCTCCCCCCCTCCTTCAGATTAGAGTTTGTATTTATGTTATAAAATTTGTGAAATCAAAATATGATTTTTTTTTCTATTCGTAGTTTCTGTCTCATTATAAAATATTAATAATATTATATTTTTAAATAACAATATTAATATGAATAATAATATTATTTATATTTTATAATATTAAATTTTATATATATATTAAAATTTTATAATATTATAATTTAATTATATTTGTTGTAATACTTGAATTATTTTAATATTTGAATGTAAAATAATTTTATTATTTTTATATTAATTAAAATAACTTATTAATATTTTTTTATTTATGAATTATAATTCTAATATTATTATATTAATTAAATCATTTATTAATATTCTATTATTTTTTATTTTTAAATTATAATTCTATTATAATTATATTAATTAAAATAATTTATTTTTTTTATTTTTGAATTATAATTCTATTATTATATTAATTAAAATCATTTATTAATATTTTATTATTTTTTATTTTTGAATTATAATTGGATTATTATTATATTAATTAAAATAATTTATTAATAATTTATTTTTTTTTATTTTTTTTATAGTATTTGCGACGGGATACTATGCCCGTCGCAAATAGTATTATTATTATATTCATTAAAATAATTTATTAATAGTTTTTTATTTTTTTTTAAAAAATAGTTTTTGCGACGGGCCCGTCGCAACAGGTATTTGTGACGGGCCCGTCGCAAAAACTATTTTAAAAGTTTTTTACAAATATATGGAGTACTATTTGCGACGGGAAGAATACCCGTCGCAAAAAAAAGGCTTTAGCGACGGGCCCGTCGCAAATAAGTGTTGTTGCGACGCCGTTTTCAACAACGGGCCATTTGCGACGGGCCCCCGTCGCAAAAAGCCATTCACGACGGGATCCCGTCGCAAATGACCTATCGCAAATACCTGTTTTTCTAGTAGTGACTTAAGGTTCAACTTACATCAACAATTATCCTTACATTATCAGAGTCAATACAAGGATATTTGGTCTATTATGATGCATCCAGATCTATTTTTTGATGTATTCTCATGAATGGAGATCATATTTTAGCTTATGGTTCATTATAGTTATAGGTTCATGAGAAGAATTACCCAACGCATGATTTAGAGTTAGATATTATAGTTCATAACTTGAAAACATTGTGTCATTATCTCTTTGTTGATAATTTCATTGTGTTCAAGGATCATGAAAACTCAAAACACATCTTCTCAAAGAGATATTTTTATCTAAGGAAATGGAGATGGATGTAATACCTTCATATGATTGAATTTGACTTGATTTATACACTGGGTAAATGGAACTCTTTGAATGATGCATTGAGTAGGAAGTCATATAGTTAGTTCACTAAAGATACTTCAGATCAGTGGAAAATCATGATGGTCATAGGTGATGTTCATATCAATTGAGTAAGAAAGGTGATGTTTTAGTTTTCTTCCATGTTTCTATCATTCTTGGTTTAACTTAGAAGGTTAAATATGCTCATAAATTTGATCCTAAAAGTCTAACCATGAGATTAAAACTCAATAGTGGGGATACCATTTAGGGATAAATGATATGTGGGAGATCTATGTTGAATTTTAGAGATCATATTGTGGTACCTCCAACCTATCAGAAATAACTCCTTTCTTCTTACCACTACTCGAGATGTACTATTCGTCCTAGAATTTAGAAGATGTATAAGGTAATGAGAGAATAGTTTTGTGGGATGGAATAAAGAGGAAAGTGGAAGAATATGTCTCAAGATTCCTCACCTGTTAGTAGTTCAAGGTAGAGCACCAATGACCATCTAGTATATTACAATATTTACATATAAAAGTGTGGAAATGAGAGTAGATAACTATGGATTTTGTCACGGGACTACCAAGAATGGTTTGGAAACATGATTCCATATGGGTGATTTTGGATCAACACATAATGTCGGCTCACTTCATCCCTATTCATGAATCCAATACGATGGAAGACTTTTCAAAACTATATATTCAAGAAATTATAAGGTTTCACAGTGTACCATTTTCAAATGTGTCTAGTTGGGACCCCAAGTTTACATCTCAATCTTAGAAATCCTGTCAACAATCCCTTGCAACCTAGTTGACCATGATCACAGTTTATCATCCTAAAATGGATGGACAATAAAAACATATGATCCAAACATTGGAAGACAGAGCCTGTATTATGGAATTTACTGGCTCATGGGAGGACTATATACCATTATTGTAGTTCTCATTAAATAAAAATTTATCAGGACTTGGTACATGTATCTTCTTTTGAAGATTTTTATGGTTTTCCTGGTCTTTATCCACTTTTTTGGGAGGAATTGGGTGAGAATTCACTTATCAGGCCTACCATTTTTCATGTGATAATGTATTAGATTTAGATGATTAGGAAAAGACTGATAATAGCACAAAGTCTTCATAAATCATATGCAAATCATCATTATTGACTGTTATTGTTTATAATCGGTGATCATGTTTTCTTAAGAGTCACTTGAAGGCTAGGAAATCATCATTTGGATAAACAAGGAAAACTATATCATCGGTACATTAGCCCTTTTGAGATACTATAAAAAAATTGATGTGGATTATTAGTCGGATTTACCATAAAAATTAAGATTTGTGCCCAATGTATTTCATATATCTTAATTGAGGAGGTACCAACTTGATCCTCACCTTATTATTTGATGGGACCACATTGATCTTGAGCCTCATGTTACATTGATTCAAGTGTTAATACATATTGTGTATAAACATGAAAAAGTGTCATGTGAGAAAAGTATCAATTCAGTATGGGTTTTATGGAAGCATGGTTAGTTTCAAGAGAAAACATGAGGACATGATAATGAAGTGAAATAATAGTGGCTAGACCTCTTTCAAATTAATTCCAATCTCTGACTTTCTTAGGATAGAATGAACAATGGTAGGAAGAATTTAATACCCTCAATTTTAGGTACTTTACACTTTTGTTATTTATTTTGAAGTTATATAATTTTTTTTTGAGTTTTAGGAGTTTATGGATGGTTTTGAAGTTTTTTAGAAGGGTTTATAAGGGTTAATGATGAAAGTAAACCATGAAGTATCACTAGGAAACCATGAAATAAGGTTTTGGGATCCACTAGGATGGATCATGGTTTGGACAAACTGTGCGGGTGCCCATGGGAAACCATGAAAAATGGGAATATTTTGGATAGTAGTATGTCCATGGTTGGTGCTTGGTTTTACAAATTGCATGGTGTAATCATGCGACTCATTAGTTTGTAAAAAATAGCATGTTCATAGTTAGTGAATGTTTTGAAAAACCATGAGACCTAACCATGAGATTTGCATTAAATGATCTAAAAAGTAGAGTTTAAGTTGGATTTACACCCTAAAACTCTAATTTTTATCTTATTCCCCCAGGCTCTCAAACTCCACCCTTCTCCTAGTCATTCTTGGAAAATCATTTTGATCAGGAGGATTATTTTGATGATTCAAGGTGTGTTGGATCTCCCGAATCGACGGTAACTCCTTGTTATTTTTTGGTCTCTCTTGATCTACTAATTTTCTCTATCATGGTGCCATAGATAAAATTTGTTAAAGATAGATCTATATTTTATAATGTTTATTTTTATAATATCATGTTGGGATCTATATGGGAATAATCTTCAATGATGGATCTAGAAGTTTCCTTGTGTAATTCATTATTATTATCATCTGTTGAGTGGTAAATGTATTCTATCCCTTCTCTACTTATTCTAGAACTTGAAGGATTGGTTTTTATTAAAAAAATTATTAAATTTACAAATAAAGCATTTAATTATTTCTTTAAAATAACCCATTTTGTTTATGATTTGGAAATATGGTAATTAGAATGATAATTGGAAACCCCCTTTTATTTATAATTTTAAATTGTGGTTTTAAAATTATGGTTTTGGTACAACATAATAAGGTTGATTTATAAATTTTTTTAAAGAGAATAAATGGGATATGTGTAATGATTTTATATGGTATTTTGGAATAAATGGTTGGACTGAGTTCATTTGTAGTAAATGTGACCCTGAATAAGGGGTGTGTGCCATTGGGGAACCTAGATATTGGTCACCTTGTGAAGAAATGGTATATTATTGATTAACTTCTCATGAGTATAAAACATTCACCTCATATTCATATTCCAAGTGAAAAGGAAATAAAGGAAAAGTGGTTTTTGTTTAAAAAAATTCTTAAACTATTTACTTATGGAAAAATTGTTCTACTTTCAATTCAAACAATTTTAAATTGAATAATTTTTTTGATATTATATTTTGGATATAAATTATGTTTTAAAATATGGGATAACATTTTCATGTACAAGTGTCATGTTTTTGGAAGTCTTGGGGATTTCCTACTGAGTTTTATACTCACCCCCTACTTGGGAACTTTGGTGTGTTTGTAGATGTTTTATACCAATATATAGGTAAAGGAAAGGTTTCATACTTCTACAGTGATGCATCATGATGTAGTGGGCTTGGGACTTGGAGTTGGATCTTGGTTTGGGTGATTCTGGGGGTTTATGCCACATCGGTGTCATTGAGTTTTTTTTCCTTTATTGTATCAGTGTTGTACCTTTTTATTTCATCTGATACTCTAATGTTACTTTTTGGTTTGAGTTATATTGTTTTTATTTACATGAATCATAAGATTTTTTTCTTTGTTTCATCTTCCATGTGTTATTATCATCTCAAATAAAATCATCCCCCATATATCTTGTATTCCCTTGAAACTTATTGCCAACATTTGGTGTCCTAAGGATGTCACCTAAGGTCAATAACACCTCCACCTATTCCTAAGTGAATAAGTGGGGGTGGGATATTACATAATTCATCAGGAGTAATTTAAGTTTCTCATGTATAAGTAATTTCATGAGATATAGAAATTTTATCACATTCATTAAGGTGAGTATGTTTCATCATATTAATCTCGGGTCTTTGTGAGAATCCTTGACCAACAAGTCATGCCTTATTTCTCACAAATTCATTACTTTAATTTCTCTTTCTCATGAATACACACTTATAAACAATAGGATTAATCCATTCAGATTTTTTCACAACCAACCCAAAAACCTCACATTTATAAAGTGATTCTAATTTAGATTGTAGTGGTGGTTACATAGAGGTTTTGGGTTATGAGGCTTAGCGGTCGACAATGCCTTAGCGCGGCCTGAGTTATCTCTCTCTTGTAAAGATGGGTAATTGTTTAAGATTTCTTCATCAAAGCTAGTGAAGGTTCGTTGGGTTTTTCCTATATAATCTCTCTTTATTTTATGCTTTTTCTGTGAGGTTTTTTATTTGTGTTTTTGGTTTTAGTGATGTTTATTTCTGGATGTGGTGGCGGTCATCGGGGTTGGCCAACCATGGTGATGAGATCTTTGTCGATGCCTGAGTATTATCTATAATCTGCTCTTACTCCAAGGCTGCACCACTCTTCTCCTAGTTGAAACTACATGGTGGTATTTACAATGTATTGGGATGTGAGTTTGAACAATCGATGGTGTCCCAGGAGGTGCTCTTGTGGTGGCTTCTTCTCCGCCTTCGGGTTCAGCCGGGTTGAGCGGTATGTTTAGGTTCTGGATTGACGACAATTGTTTTTCTTTTTCATCATTTCAAAGGTGTTTTCTAGGATTATAATTCAATTTCATGATGACGATAGTGGTGAATTGATGATGGTTAGTTTGAATGATTCTTATTTCGTTCTTATTTTTGGCTCCAATGGTGTTGGGCGGTGATGATGACGGGGGCCCCTTTTGCTGACGGTGGTGGTTTTTTCCATCTTCTGTTGTTGACAATAACATGATGATGATGATTTAAATTGGTTGATGGGGATGCCAATGTGGTATGTGATGTGTGTCAGTGTGTCAAACCTCGATGTATGAGGTGGTTCACGACTCTCTCGTGGCCCAAGGTGTTGGTGGTGTTGGGTTCAACGTGCATTCAGATTGGAATTCATGGATTTGGAAGAAGTATGGTTTGAATTTTTCATTTTTCATTTTGAATTTGGATCATCTCTTAGTGTCTCTATTGGTGTATTTTTTTGGAATGTGAGGTTCCCACAAAACCTTAAAGTGTATTTTTCGAAGAAAAAAAATTGGATTGGAGGAATGGTCTCTAATCAGTTCTAACATCTTCGTGTGTTAGTGAAATTTATATAAATTTATTCTTGATCTTAATCATGTACTATTGGTACATTATTTTGAGGAATTCTATGACCAAGTGAATCTATGTTAACCTCAGGTTCATTTATTTATTCAACCAATATGGGTTTTTTCCATTTCATTTGATGATTATTTTTATCATTTGAACCAAGTGTTCTTCCACACTCCAGGCATAGATTAAAATCATTGTTGATAACACCATTAAACTTTCCTTCAGGGAAATATATTCTTACTGGTGCATTCACATCAGGTGTATATGATTATGTAACTCATTTTGAATCATTTAATACATAAGGTAACTAATTATCTAAATTTTTTGAATTAATGACCTTTTTAACTTCATGTTCACTCATATTTTTATGAGGATTAAGATATAACAATGAAATCATTTTCCATGATATTTATTTTGATATCGATTCGTTTTTTCATTTTAAAATTAGAAACATTTTTTCATCAAAATGAAAATTAGAAAATTTAGCTATGAATACATATTTTATCATTGTATCTATATAATTTATTTTAATACCCTGATATTTTAAAATAAGACAATGTTCTATAGCGTATAATACATGCAACATCAAGCTTTAACGAACCCAAAATATTATTAATTAAATATGGTTGTTATAACCTTATCATTGAATTAGATGGTATGAATAAGAGTAACCAAATTATTAAAAATAAATATAAATAATCCAGTCAATCAAAATTTATTGATTAATTTTTAGGAAATAAGCACTCCGTTTTTTATAGTCATTTTATGCTTCAAAAATACATTCTCCAAAACATTACTGATTTTTGTGAGCGAATATAATAATTAATTTATGAAACTTTTACTAATTTAATTTTTTAAAAGTTATAAAAAAATTTAAATCATCATATCAAAATTATCTTAAGGTGAAATTTCAGATTTTTTTGAAAAGATTGATTTTTCAATGAATAGTGAAAATACCGATTTTATAGAAAATTATCATTTATTTTCAAGTATTTAAAAAAACAAAATATATTTTGAGTTAGTTTTAAAATTTAATTAGTTAATTTTGATTAAAAATAATCCAACTAAATTTATTAGAATCAAAATTATGCATAATTTTGATATAAAAACATTTTTATACTTAAAAATGCATTTTTCTAGAAAATTGTTTTCATCGTGTCTGGCAGGATTGTTTTAAAATTAATTTCTACCAAATATAGAAATTGAATTTGATAAAATGGATTAAATATATTGAATCATCATGTACAAATTTGGTAAATAGGTAAAAATTATTTTTGGCCATAATGAATAGAAACCTTGGTTAAAATGTTGTCACCACAGGAAGGGTAAAACAAGGTTAAACTATGAAATAAGGATTCACAATCATCCATACACTTGACTACATTTCATTAGATGAGATTATTTATAATTATATTTAACATATATTCTAAATTTATCAAATTTTTTCACATGAACATGAAAATTAATTTATATTAATTTAATACTTCAAGTAATTCCAAGGGTGCCCCTCCCCTCACTTATCAAAAGACACCACATCTCCTCTCTTCCTAACACTTCTTGAGTCAATTAGTTAAAAAAACAAACAAAAAATCTTATTAAATACATTAGATACATTATATAGGTTATTTTATTCTTAAAATACCATCCTTAGGGTCCTTAGGAAGAGATCCAAAGGTGGTTCCTCAAAGAGGAGGTAATCGTCTTAACCGAGCATTTTCATTTTACTTCTTATACATCCTTAAATTAGTACTAAAAATTCTAATATAATAACATCATTATATACCATATAATAATATGTTATTATGTTAATTTCATAACCTTATTCATCTCTTTTTCTATCAAATAGGAAATGAAACCATCATTCGTGTGTTTGTGCGGACAACTTCCTCACGAACTACTGTATTTTATTTTTCATCACATCCATACATGGATGGTTATAAAGGTGGATTTAAAGTGATAATATGATATTTATGATACAATTATAATTTTTTAAATATAAACTATAATTTAATTTATTTTTTTCCATTCATTAAAAAATGTAAACATCGCTCATGTGTATGTGCAAACTACCGCCTCCACGAAATGATGCATTTCCTTTTAAATGGTTATTTTTGATGGATTGTAACATAATTGTATTTAATTAATAAATATGAAAATTATGTAATTATTATTACTCTTTATATTATTTAAAAATTTATCCTTTGACCATGTTCAACCTACCAAAGTCATTTCACAATTAAGAACCAAACGTCCTCAAAACACCCGATGTGGAATTAAATGATTAAGTAATTAAATATGTCATTGAAATAAAATAAATAAATGGTTTAATTATAATTTAATAAACATATTAAAGGTTATTTAATAAATAATTAATTAATATAATTTTATTATATAGTATTTAAAGTACATACATACCAATTAGGACTTGAGGTAAGGGGTTTCTTAACTCAATTTCTTTTCATTCTATTATAACACTTCTTCATTGACTTTGTTATGGAATAATTCTTTGTGAATTTATATATAATTTTTTTATATTTTATTTCAAATTATTTTATGTATATCTATATATTTTCACAAAATCACTTCATGTATTAATTATCACTTCAAATATTATGATATTTGTAAGGGTTTTATTTCCCTCAATATCATTTTCTTGGGACATGTTTCATGTAGTGCACCATGATTTATTTGTATAGTGTACATAATAACACATTAATTAATTTTGAAATATTAATTCATCATATTTAAAGATCCATATCATATTCTTAATTTAAATTACTTTTGATTTGAAAGTTACCCAAGCAGTAAAGTCTTTATGTTACAATCTCATTTCTTTTCAAGATTGTTTATGTTCAAGGTTCATTTGGGGGAAATTATATGATATTAATTTCATAAACCAAATATATATTATTCTCATATGTCTATTTCCAAGTTTTAAAATATTTCCTTTAATTTTACTCTATTTGGAACTTAAGAAGATGAAAAGAACATTTTTAAGGAAAAACCGACCTCATTTCTCTTTTTAGTCAAGAATCTTTTCTATTCCATATCCAGGACCTTTAAAATGTCTTCAAGAATTTTATTTTTTATGAATCAATGATTTTTAAAGTAATTTTAAACACTATTTAACTTTATTAACAAAGTTTTAAAAGGATTATTTTTTTCATTTTCCAAATAATGTACTTTTAGTTTTTACCATAAGTGTGAAAGTGATATTTGTTTTAATATTTTCCAAATGAATGGATTTTCTTACTATCATAACTATCATTTTTTAATATTACTTTATATTTTTCCATGGTTATTTTAAAATAAAATATTTTTCCCAATATTATGGAATTTTTTATAAAATATTATCAAAAGAAAATGATATTTTTCCTGATTTACAAATAAATGTATTAAATGTTATTTTAAAGTTATTTTTCTTTTATAGAATCGTCACTTATTATTTTTATATGATGTAATGGGGTTACATTTCAATGCTACCATCCATATTATTTCTCTTGATGTCTTATTATTGAGATTGGTAAGGAACCTGTTTCTTTTCCAAAGGTTAATCAAGCTAAAAGGGAAATATGTTTGTTTTCAAGGGTGTTGTGTTGAAAAGTGAAATCTTATAAATGTTCTGTTTATTCTATAGTACTTGGACATATTTATGGATTATTTATTGGTGGTTTAGTTATAAACCAAGAAGGGTGGAAAGATTATAAACCAAGGATAGGTGGTTATGTTATAAACCAAGGACGGGTGTTCCCCATATAGCCTTCTAGTGAATTAGATAAAGTGATAGATTCAACTGGTGTAAGATACTCATAAGAGATTTTGAAGGGGTTATCTTTTGATAGGTACTCATATGAAGTGTCAAAGTTTATTATTTTAAGTTAATCCTAAGAGATAGTGGAATTATTCTATTTTTGGTGATTCCATGATGAATTATGGATGTTCCAAGAAATATACATTGTTTTTAAATTATTTAAATGGTTTATAATGTTTCCTTTTATCAAGGAATATTTTAAATTAAAACACCTTTTATAAAACATAACAAGAAAAGGAGGCTATGACAACCAGTCCTTTACACTTTCTTTTTAAAGAACCTTCTTTTAAATCCAATTACAATTCCAAATCATTGGTAAAATCCCTTGAAAATTCCAAAGGGGCCTAATAATTTTATTTAGAAATAGATTTCAATTCAAAGACACTTTTAAAACCAAGGAAATTTTAATATCTCAATTTATAAATTCTTACAGTTCCCCTATCATTATGCCCATATAAAATTTCACACACACACACACACACACACATATATATATATCTCCTATTATAAAAAATTACATACTCCTATGTGCATTTGTACATATATACATATATATGTATACCCATATATATTTTCATAACCATTAGGTATACATATGGAATTTTCCAAAACCCACACTTTTATTAAAAACCAATATGAAACACTTTATCGATACTTGGAATTTCAAGTATTACTTGAAATGAGAAGTAAATATTGAGGAAAAAATGGAATTAAATTTAAAAAAAATCCAAAACACCTATTAAAACATTAAAATACATTAACCAAGTACATTTTTGAATTTATTATACAACTGTTGTTTAAGGTAGTTTCTGAGTTATTTTAAATCAAACATTTTTAAGGAAAGAGTCCACTACACTCATTAGAAACTGAATAAAACTTGGTTTCCTCTTTCAAGGAGGCTCATGGATACATTTATTATCATAAATAGATATATAAATATATATTTAAAAATAATTAGTTATGGTTCTTGGATTTAATGACCCAAATAATGGGCATCCAGTCAAAAATCAAAGGAACTAAGTCACCTTCACCAAGTAAGATGCTAAACCACCATGAGGAGGAAACACCGAACCTTAGAAGACAAAATCTAACCCTAAAATCCAAACTATAATAGATTTATATGAATCCCATACCCAAGGTTTGTCTATTAAAAGGAATAATGAGTGAGAGAAGAAGAAACAAGAAGAATAATGATGAGGGAGGGTGGAAGGAAGAGGCTATACCAGGAGACCCAAACTCAAAATCACAAGAAACCACATTGAAATTTGACCAAAGGGAGGGGATATCAAAGGGGAGTCATGGATAAATCCCCCATATAAATTTGAGATAATATATAGAGACATGTATGGGATGGAGGTTTTAATTAGTTAAAAAATAGGGGGATCATTGTCTAGTAATTTCAAAAAAAATCACTAGGCACTATGAATGGTTTGGACACATGGTTGGCTAAACCATGCACCAACAGTGCTCTCCCTACTGAAATACCTAGATCACACTACATGATAAAGGCATACAATTATAAAAAAATTCACCAAATATTAATTTTGGATTTTTTAAGATACAAATTCATTCTTATGGATTCTAGATGATTTATACTAACCATGTACTAATGAAAAAATTCCAAAAATTGAAAATTTACACCTAGTTTGGCCTAAAATTTGAGGACATGGTTGAAAATAATTAAATAATTAAAATAAAAATAGGAAAACCTGGTTTATGGTGAGATAATATATCCATTTACTTCCCATGAAAATCATAATTCTTGAATCTGTATGGAAACCTTCATTTAAATCCTCCAAGTCAATAAAAATTTAATCTTTGTATAATCTCTATATTCTCACGATATAACTCCTTCAAAATTTCAAATATTTTTAATTTTGAATATATAGTGTTCCTAAATTATCATTAATATCATATGATTAATATTTTATCATAAAAAATGATAGATAATTATCAAAGTGACTTCATACTTCACTCATTACTTTAGTCGTCGGATCTATCTAGGTCATCACAATGTGAAAACCATCTTCATGGTGAAAACATTATTTTATTATATTTTGGGTTTTCATGACCACAATGTCATATCATCTTCATGGTGTGAGCATCTCCAAATTAATAGAACCAATAAAATCCAACTTTTTATCATAATGACGTAACAATCTTCTCATGATCATGATCATCACATTATCTCAAATGGTAAAGGAAACATGCATAAAAGTAAAGTTCTCTTCATAATAAACCACCAAAAAAATAAATTCTAAAACACTGAATATATAAAAGTAACCTTTATGAATAATTCTCTGTACTTAAATTTTTTCCAATATGAAATATTTATTTACTTTTCCAAAAAATATGATACGTAAGAGTAAATATTTGATGTTATTGTAATTCCTAAAGGTAAAACACTTTATATAATTTCAATTTCAGCATATGTAAGAGTAATATTCTCAATAAATAAAGTTAATCACATAATATGTAAAGTTCATTTCCTTTATAAATTTTTCAACTCTTAGAAGTTGTAATAGTAAGTTCTAGGAAAAACTTTAATGTGTAAGGTTTAATAACTTAGAAAAATTATGAAATTAACTACATGAGTGTTATGCCATACATAGTCAAATATTAAATATAATTCTACATCCAAAGGTATCTTATAAACTTCTTTGAGGTTCGGATCATCACCCTTTCCACACATTATCAGGTCTTCTTATTTCTAATGATTAACTTTTTAATCATTTTGAACTTAACTTCGAATAAATTCATAAGAGTATATACTTCATAACATAAGAGACCTATACTTAACAAAATTTTAATTAAATTTCCTTTAGAATATGATATAATTATAATAATAATTCCAAACTAAAAAATCATTGAGAAACTTAAATAAATAATTAACCTGAAATTTTTTTCAAAGTGAAAACATTAGTAACACAAACTAGGGAATTTGTGAGCATCAAAACTTAGAGTACATGAGAGTATATTAGATTATAAATTATGCACAAAAAATAGTCCAACAATATCCACCATTTATGATCAAAAAATATATTAAATTAAAACAAAAAATTTACCAATTCAATCATATAGGAATAATAATATAACTAGAAAACATAAATAATTAATTTAATAAAATATTATGTTTTTCATTATTCTCCCCCTTTTGTGATATCAAAAATGATTTTTTATAAAAGATTATAATACATTAGTTTTTCACATTAAAATGAATAAAATATGATATTATAACACTGAAAATAATATGAAGTTGGCAGTGACTTGTATTTATCAAGAACAACCTAAATTTATAAATAAAAAAAATAAAGAACAAATAAAAAAATTAAGAAATCAAAAAACATTAAAGTTAAAAACATAAAGAACATAAGTTAAAATCATTTAAAATAAAACAAACTCGATCCAACTCAAATAAAATCTAAATGATAATTATAAATAAGTATTACTAAAAAAAATATTCCAACTAATGTTCAGTGTTAATAAATTAGAGAGAAATATCACCTTTTGTGTGATCTATCAAAAAATGATTCCTAATATCAATTTGAATTGTCCTAAAATGTCTTATAATTTTTTCTGAAATGTTTATAGAACTATTTTTATCACATTTTATTGGTATATGTTGATAATTAAAACCAAAATCCTTTAATGTGTGTTTCATCTAAAACATATGCAAAAAACAATTACCAACTGCATTATATTCAACTTCAACAATATATAAGGAAATAGAGTGTTGTTTCATACTGAAACATGAAACTAAGAATCTTCCCAATAATTGGTAGGAACATAAGGTACTCTTTCTATCTAGTCTAAAACCAATAAAATTAGTATCATAATATGAAATTAAATCAAATTAAAATGTTTTTTGAAATAGCGTAGAGACAAAAAACCTTTTAAATACCTTAAAATTATTTTATAAGATTTCAGATGAGATTCCTTAGGATTTTCTTGGAATTAAACATAGAGACATACAAAAAAAATTATTTTTGTTATACTTTCAGTTAGATATAACAAGATATAAATTATTTCTCTATATAACTTATTGTCCATTAGTTTCCTAGATTTATCTATATCAAGCTTAATATTAGAACTCATAGGAGTTGGATATGATTTTTTTTATGTAAAAATATTCTTAGTATGTCATATATGTAAT
This sequence comes from Viscum album, assembly GCA_963277665.1. Lineage (NCBI taxonomy): Eukaryota > Viridiplantae > Streptophyta > Magnoliopsida > Santalales > Viscaceae > Viscum > Viscum album. The sequence continues at coordinate 1,737,763,466 of OY728160.1, forward strand.
TTATTTGATTTATCACATTCCCAAAATATTTTTGAAATATTTGAAAACCAATAAATAAATTAAACTCATTCATCATGTTCATTTCAAACTCTTCTTTCATGAGTTTTGAGAATTAATTACATAATTTATGGTCAATTGAACTAAAAATCACAGCATCGACATATATTTGAAAAATAAAATTATCTATAAATCAAGTTTACTTAAATATTATAATATTTATCAATACCATAGAAAAATTATCTAATAAAATAAATAAACTAACTCTCTGATACCGAACTCTAGGTGCTTATTTAAGACCATACAATGTTTCAGTAAGTTTTAAAATAGAATTCAGAAAAAGAGGATGTTAAAAAGTATGTGATTGTTCAAAATAAACATCCTCCAAAATAAAACCACTTAGAAAATAAAATTTAACATAAATCAATAAAAGTTTAAAGTTTATATTAGATGCATAGGCTAAGCTAATTCTTGTGGATTCTAATCAAGCTATAGGTGAAAATGTTTTTTCAAAATATATACTTTCCTATTGATTGTAACCTTTATCCACTAATCTATCCTTATTTATAGTTATCACTCCTATATCATATTTTTTATTTATATAAAATTATTTAGTACTTATAATTGGATAATAAAATGTTCTATCAACTAATTCCCAAATATTATTCGTCTTGAACTGGTTTAACTATTCGTATATAGCTAAATCTTGATTTTCATTAACCAAGGATTCATATATGGTATGAGGATCAAGTGGTATTATAAAAGAATATAACTTAAAAATATTTCTATAACTTATTATAGTTATAAAACATACATATAAATTTCTAATAATATTTTCTAAGGGATGATCTTTCAAGTTTTTAGTTTGTCTATTCACCACACTCTTAGTTTATCCAATTCCCAACCTTCTGGGACTGGTTTATGCATAAACATATCATTCATCATTTTCCTTTTTTACTATTAATAGGAATATCAAGTATTAGTTATTAATACAAAAATCATGGTCATCACTATGAGTTTTCTTGTGAGAAAAAGGATCAAATTCATCAAAATTCGCATGAATTCACTACTAGAAAACTAGGCTATTTCCACAGTTTTATTTCCCTAGTTTTAATAACCATGAAAAAATAGTCTAGTTCCATTTTTTCACAAAATCATGGAAATAAATTTTACCTATGGCCACATTTTTCCAAAATCGTTTTCATAGGTCTATATTAGAGGCTTAATTCCATTGTTTTTTTAAACTATGGTGATATTTTATCCATATAGACATGATTTCAACGAACTATATAAATAAATTACCTAATGTTGTGATTTTTCAAACCATGGATATAGGTATATGGATTTTCTTTTAAAAAATATTTCCAATTAAGAAAAATAATAATAAAAATAAATTAATTTTGAAATTTTAAAATAATAATAATAACTAATATTTAAATAAAAATATAATAATATATCATAAACTAATACCGATTTTAGTGGTTAAGATTCCACCTCCTATGAGAATGGTTATAGGTTCTATCCACGTATGATTTTTATTTTACTTTAACCTATTACCATGGTTTCATAACTGTGGAAATAGTCCTAGACCTGTAGTAACTAACATAGCGACCATGGTTTCTGAAACCTTGGATATAGGTTATGGCCACAATATCCCAGGCTATTTCCTTGATTTTGAACTGTGGAAATAGTCTGTTTCTCTAGTAGTGATTTATTTTTCAACTATCCTTGAATTTTTATTAAAACTCTATAAGATTTATAGGTAGTGGAATAACAAATAAATATTCCTTCAACAACCTTTGGATCAAATTTACTATGATTATTCTTTGTGTTCAATACATTAACCTTGCATCTAAAATTTTTAAAATATCCAAATTTTTATTTTCTATTATTCCATAACTAATAGGGTGTTTTATTTAAAATATATATTATTAAAAACCTATTTATTATATAACATGTTATGATGATAGCCTCATACAAAAAATTATTAGGCATATTGTACTCACATAACATAGTTCTAGAAATTTCTTACAAACCCTTATTTTTCATTTCATTAATTCCATTTTTTGAGGTGTTATAGGGGTAAATAATTTATGTTTAATACCATGATTTAAATAAAACTAATCTAATTACTTAATTTGAAATTATTCTCCATGGTCACTTCTCAATGAAATAATTTTAACATCTTTATCATTCTAAATAAGTTTGTATAAATTAATGAATACATTAAAAGATTCAAATTCAATACTCAAAAAGAAAACCCAAATAAATTTAGAAAATTCATCAACCAAAACAAAAAATATATATTTTCCACCAAGGATTTTTTTTCTAGATAGTTGAAACAAATCCATGTGGATAAGTTTAAAGGTCTATAAGTAGCAACCTCGTTAATTGAATTAAAAGAATATTTGTGTTTCTTTCCCACTTAGTATGAATCACTTAACATTTTTCATCAAACATAAGGTAAGGAAAATCAAAAATAGAATTATTCTTAAAAAAAATCATTAAATAATAAACATTAAAATGTAAAATTCTTCTATACCAAATTTAATATTCATTAATTTTAGTATTCAAATAATTTATATACTTTCCACATAAGGAATCAAGAACTAAATCATATATTTTTTTATTTCTAGGTTCTTTAAAATTAAGTAATTTGTCCTTAAAAATATAGCATGTATTATTAGATAAATCAATTAAATGAAATTAATCACAAAGTTGAGAAATACTCATCATTTTTTTAACCCTTTAACATAAATCACTTTATTGATGATGAATGATTCTATAATTCCAAAAGATCCAATTAAAATTATATTTCCTCTAACATCATCTCCAAAAGTGACATGACCTATATCAATAATTAATAAGGAATAGAAAATTGAGAATTCTCTACTCATATTACTTAAGAATCCAATATACATATACCATTTAAAATTCTTGTTTTTGTGACTCCTTCCCTAAAAAAATATCAAACAAACAAATGTTTTGGTACCCATACACTCTTGGGTCTTGAAATGTTACCAAATAAAGACATGGGTATCTAAATATGTTTATTTCAAGCCAAAATTTCAACTTTAAAGTTAGATAAATATTTGGAAATATAGGTATGATTAACACCACAAATTAAAGTAATTATAATGTAGAAATCATTGCAATAATGTTTAATAATACCTCAACGAAAACAAGTAACACTAGAAATGTACTTGCTGTTTCAACTAAGTGAAAAATAATTCCTATAATGTTTTGGATTTTAACCATTACTTCCAATTCAAAGTCTTACCTTTTTAACATTTTTTACCAATTATTTTGTTAAGGTAATCATCAATATTAGTAAACATACTATCACCAATTTCAATGAATTAAGTTTATATAATAAATTTTTAATTATACTATTATTCATAGCACAAGAAGATTCATATTTATTAATTTTATACTTCAATTCAAAAATAATTTTAGAAAAATAATTTTTTTAATAAGAAAAAAAATCATATTATTTATTTAGAGACTTATTCTTTTTCTTTAAAGTATCATATTTATTTTAAAGTATAGAATAATACTCATTAATCTCATTAAAATAATAATTTTTATATTTGGAATTAATAGATAATAATGATTTTACCTCTTCAGTACGAGCTATAAAACATGTATTTGATTTTTTATTCAAATACTCTGCTTTAAATTTGGACTTAGATTTATCACAAGAATCCTCAGAAGCACTCTACGTAGTCGTCGTATCTCTTTTATTTTTCTCCTTGTAATCTATTTTTTGTGAAACTTCTTTTCAAACCTATAATTTTTTGAGTTTAGATAAGTTAGACTTGATTTGATCAAGTTTCTTACATTAATAGCATCTTACTTCTTTTGAATTTCCATAATTCTTCTTGACTTTATTTCTAAACCCTTTTATACTATTGTAAATATTATTTAATCTTATTAGTAGTTGATAAAGTTCATCTCATGAATTCAAAAAACATTATTCACCTTTATCAAATGATTTAGAAAATTTTTCTTTGACTTTCTTCTCATCTGTTAAAGTGGAAACCTTGAAATTGGTATTTTTACTTTTAACTAACTTGTAATCATCAACTTATTCTTTCATCTTATCCTTATAAATTATTATAGTTTCAATAAAATTATTCATTTTTAGATCTTTAATGGTTATATACTATCTAATAGCAGTCGAGATTCTACTCTATCCAGTAGACATAAATCTAATAACTTTTAGAAATTAATTTGATTATGGTACATCAGTTCCCAAAGAAGTAACATTGTTCACTATTTTAGTGAGTCTTCCATTCATTTAAGTAAAAATTTCTCCATCAAACGTCTAAAAAGTATAAAACATTAGATTTACTATATTTTAAATTAATTATCTTATATTATTAGTTCTTTAATAATAAATAGTGATGTTCTTTCACATATCATAAGTTGTATCACATTGAGGAACTCTTTTAAACACATATGGTCATAATCCAAAAATGATATAATTCATAGATTTTTAATTTAAATCAAAATTAGTTTCTTATAAAACACTTCATAACTCAGGTTAACTAGTATAAATCTTATAGTGTTTCACCATCTATATGTAAAATTTTAAACCAAGATTATTCAAATATATAATCATTTTAATTTTTAGTAACCACAATTATCATCATTAAAATAAGGAGCTCTAATCATATACATACTTTCTCTTAGATCATCCATTGAAATCAGTTTTTTCTTATTGGAAATTTTTTTCTCTAGCTTTTTAGATATGAAAAGATATAATTTCTTTAAAGATATGGCTCTAATACCACTTTTTGTCCTATAAAGTTTTAAAATAAAGACTCTATAGGGGGTGAATTGTGTCCAAAAAATACTTCACCAAATTTAAACATCCCTCTTCAAGTATGTTAGATATTTTTCTATTTTAATTAGAATTTGAAATGAAAATTAAATAATATTATATTATATTATATATAAAGACACGTGATATTTTTATAGTATTTCAAGGCTATAAGAACTTCCACTAGTACACTCAACTAAAATCTAATGTAGACTTGGTGTTTTTTATTTAGATCCTTTTTATAGTGATCTCATAGTGGAGTGAAATTGGCCAAAACTTGGTACAAGGTTCCAAGATATTTCAACAAGATATTCCTTATAAGAGTTATCCTTAGTCTCTATATCTCTCACTTAGTACAAGAAGTGTTCACTTAACAGCATAAATAAAAATATGTAGAAATGAATATAGATTAGTGCATAGTTGCAAGATCTAACAACTAATAGTTGATTGAATTTCACCCAAAGATTATATAAGCCTTAAAAGTGTATCTATAGAGATAATTCTTAAATATAGGATAGTATTAGTAGTTTATATTCTCATTATCCTTCTTTTTCAATCATGGTTTATATCAAAACTTGTATAATAGAAAAAGATAAATCATAGTATGTAACCAATCACTTTTGTGTATCTCTTGTCACTTTTATGTTGTTATATATGTGCATGTTATTTTTTCCAAACTTCCTAGAAATATATATATATATATATATATATTAAAATTAAAATAAATCTATTATTTACTCCTTGAAAAAATCATATAATCATTTTATAATATCTTATTTTTAAGGAAGAGATACTTCAGAGTTGTATAATATTTACTAAAGATGTTCATATTCAATTTAGACTTATTTCCTGAAATAATATCCATAATCTTATCAAATATAATCTTCAATTAAATATGTATGAAAATATCTCTATTTAACATGAAATTTTCCATGTTTGAATATACATTAAAACATTCATTTAAATCCTCTAAGTCAATCAACATTTAATCTTGGTATAATCCACGTGTACTCTACCAATATAGCTCCTTTGAAATTTTAAACATTTTAATTTTGAATAAGAAGCATTCCTAAATTATCATTTATATCTTATGATGCATAGTATATCATAAAAAATGATAAAGAATTATCTAAGAGACTTCATATTTTACTTCTCCCAATTTTTCAATTGATGGATCTGTCCAGGTCATCATGACATAAAAATCTTATTTATAGTGCAACCCTTATTCTCTTCTCTTCCAGGTCTCCATGATCATATTGTGACATCATCTTCATTACTTGATCATCACCATTAAAAAAAACACTAAAATAAACATTTATATCATAATGGATAAAAAGTCTTCTCATAGCCATGACCATCCCATTATCTCAAATAGTAAAGAAACATGCATAAAAAAATCTACTCTTCATACTTAACCTCTAAAATATTAACTTCAGAAACACTGAATACATAAAAGAAACTATTCTGAATAAGTATCCATATTTAAAAGTCAACCAATACATAATAGTCATTTACTTTTCAAAAAAATGGTATGTGAGATAAAATCCTTGATGTTACTGTAATACATAATGGTAAAAAACTTTACCACGATTCTAATTCAATATACATAAGAGTAATATTCTAATATTAAAGTTCATGAATTCATATATAAAGGAAATTTCATTTATAAATTTTCCAAATCTCAGTATACATAAGAGAAAATTCCAAGTTAAAAAATAATGTGTAAGGGTCCATAACATAGCGAAATTTCCAGCTTCAGTATATGAGGGTTCTCTATACTTAGTCAAATATTTAATATACTTATGATTCCATACTTTTCTTATAAACTTCTTTAAGTTTTGTCTCAACATTATTTCCACACATTCTCAGGGATTCTTCTTCAAAATGACTAACTTATAAATAATTTTTAACTTAACTTCCAATCAATACATAAGAGTAGATACTTCAAAACATAAGAGTTATGAAAATAACTAGATTTCCATCAAATTTACTTTATAATATGATATACTCAAAAAAAATAAAATCAGACTAAAAATTAATTGAGAAGATTAAATAAATAATTAAACAAAAATTCATTGCAAAGTAAAAAACATTAATAACATAAACCAGGGTATTTTTCAGGAAAAAACTTAACATATATGAGATTATGAAGGATTATAAATTAAGAACAAAAATATTGTCTCGCATCAAAAAATATAAAAGGAAGGATTTGGTAATTTTTTATTGAATATTTTTGGAATAATTTAATTAAAGTAATGTAATATGGAAAAATATTTAATACTATTTAAAAATTTTCTTATAAAAAAAATAAAAAGGAATAAAAACCTCACTTGTGGTGTAGGAATACCAAATTACATAAATACGTACTGAAGACAAACAAATAAAAACAAAAACCAAGAAAAACAACCATGATGAACCTACAAGATTCCTTTGGTAGGGAAAACATTTACCATTAAAATCTTTAACCCAAAAATATAACAACCACCTTTCTTAAGGAACACTAGTTTCATAGGAACACATTTCAATGATGAGAAAAGATCAAAAAATACATTCATCGCATAACAAAATTTTAACAATAGAAAGTCACAACAATAAAGATATCCTATAAGATAGAAAAATAAAACTAAAAAATAATGAAAGAAACAAATATTTTGAAGTCATTCCTCAATTACATTGATCATAATATCCCGTAATCAAGTAATAAATTTTTCCTAGTAAAACTAAATTCCATCATATATTGGATCAAAAACAATTTCCTAATATATATATTCAATAATAATAGTTGGTTTTTCACTAAAAATGATTTTTAAAGTATGCTTGCCCAACCCTAAAGACAATTCTTAAATTCAATTCTCTCCAAAATAAATCCTTTATCTAAGATAGTTTTTTTGCTTCAAATCCAACCAAAATGAGTGTTAGATAACTCTTTTGAAGGCTTCCAAGAGTTTTCCACTAAAATTACTCATATTTATTTTCATAAAATATTGTTGAATTTCCTGAAGTCAATAAAAAATATTATCCAGTTTTAAGGGGGTTGTTAAGTGTCTCCTTAACCACATTATTTTTTTGTGTTTTGATAATTAAAAAATCCTTATTTTATTATTCCCTCTAACATGAGTTTTGAAAAGAATGGATGTTTTTTATTTTTTGAAGCTTTCACTTCTTGTAGAAGAAAAAAAGAATTTAAATTTATTTTTTATTCTCAAATTAAGTATTTATTTATTTCTTATTCATTATTTATTTTTTATTATTATTAATCTGGTTACATTCTATGTGAAACATATTTTTTGATGTTTTTGAAATTTTTATAACTTTGGAATAACACATACGCACACCAAAATGATACATATGCAGTGTTAAAATGACTTTTATGCCAACAAAATTGACTTGTATACAAGTTAGGATGACTTATACTCAAGTCAAAATGACTTGTATGCAAGTCAACACAACTTATACGTAAGTCAAATAGGTCATATTCATAACCAACATGGATCATATTCAAGTCAAATAACTCATACACCAAACCAAAAATGACTCGTATAGAGTAAAAATTACTCATACACACACATTAAATGAATAATAAATCATGGAATCGCCTTCTTGAAAATTATCAAAATGTTATGATGACTTTGAATAAAGTTTTGAAAAACTCTGGAGTAGTTCATTATATTTATCTTCCTTGAAAACTGATTTGGAAAAAATGAACTATAATGGATAAAATATTTAAAGGATGTTGTAAATGAAGAGACTCTATAAATATAGTTTGAGAAAATTAGTGAATAGTTTGGTGAAAAACATGGTTGAGAGATAAAAAAAATTATACAATGTAAAAAATAGAGGCATGCTACACACCTATATACAGTTTTTTGATCACTGCTTCTGTGATATTCTTTATTGGACATCAATGTTCTACACCCTACTTCTCATTTTGTGATCAAGGATTCCTTTACTTTCATAATTTTCACCATTTTTAATATGTTTATGTGGTTCTATATTTTCTTATCTATTTTTTTCATTATTTTTTGTTTATTATTTTACATTCAAAATCAGGACTAGTTGGGTTATATTACCCATTAAAAGGTATGCTAGGTTATACCTTTGGGTGAAAAAGGTAGGACTCTTTGGGTTATTCCTTCAGGGTAAAAAATGAAGGTTTTGTAATGGGTTTTGACTCCCTATTAAAATTTAGGTTCTTTTTGTTATTAATCCAATAAAAAAGGAAGTTCTAATTATGTCATGAATCCGCATCAAAATTTGGTATTTTAATGGGATCCATTTCTCTCAGTGATAAAAATAAGTGAAGAGTAGAAATGGAATCACTTTGATTAAAACTACTATAAAAATATCTTATGCTCATGTTTTATTTTTCTACTAATTAAATTATTATTAACTCTGATATAATCTTTAATATTTTATAAAATGGAAAATTCACCTACCTCTTGACTATTTGGCCATATTATTGTTTGGGAAAATAATTGGTACCAGATCAGGACCTTTAAAAGTATTATTAACTCTATTATATATATATATATATATGTATATATATATTATACTAACTACTTCATAAAAATAAAAATTGAAGGTAAAATATCATTTAAGATGGTGGTTTCAAGATTTAATGATGGTTATATTCCTCCATGACCAAATTTCCTTGATGGTATGACTATGGATACTGGAAAGATCAAATAAAAGCTAATATTAAGCATCTAATCATTAATTACTAAACTATTATAGTAAATGATTGAACCAGGTATGTGGTGGAATCATTAAAATTGGTGAATTTTCAATTTTCAACACCAAATTTGATAGGAACATGGACTGTGGGGATTTTAGTTTAAATAGAAGTAAAGTTGTTGTTGCGGGGAAGAGTGGATCCGATCATAGAATATGATACTCTTATGTAGTTTCAAGTGACCCCTACATAGAATTAGGGGTGTTAGGTGTTTTTTGTCCTATTTTTTGGGAGTGAGTAATAACTTCCATGGGAATTTTAGTAATCTGTGAAAATATATAGTTGGGGTTGTTGGGTTATTAGGTGGTGGGTAAGGAGTATTAATTATGAATTGTAGTAGTTGGGTAAGGGGATAAAAATTATTTTGGATTTTTCTTCAGCAGCTACTGAATTGGTAGGGTTAGGCCTCAAACCTCAGGGGAACATTGTTTCTCATGGAAGTATTCTTCTTCCTATTGTCTATTTCTTCTTCTTTATTATTTATTATCTCATTCATACTATTTTCTATAATTCATGTACGTTGTTGTTACTTAAAATCATTAAAGTCCCATTGTTTCTCTCTCTCTCGTCTATCAATTATTACATTTATTAAGAGATGTTCTATATATTGACTTAAAGAAATAGTTCCATGATAAAATGAACTATAGTGGACTCAAAAAATGAAAATGAAAATCATGCGGCATTTTGTGTCCACATAACAGTACATTCTGACTTAAAATGGTTCTTGATTAGTAGGTTTGTATAATGTTAGAGACGGTAAACAGTGACTATGTTATACAGTATTAGTGAATCCCTCATACAAGTTGGATTATCTAACAACCATGGAGACATTGATCATGGGTATGAAGACAAATATTCAAATGTAGAATATCTGGGTATCTCTTTCAATGATGGAAAGAATTCAGGATGAGGGCTCTAAAAAGTGATGGTGCCATAATTTTTTGGAAATGATCTTGAAACATGGATCATGAGGTCTGAGTATTACTTTTTGATCCATCAAACTTTGTAAAACATGAATTTTCTAATGAAAGAACTATATGTGAATGATATGGCTCGAATTTTTATTTTCTTATTGAAAATAGATAAAGATGAGATTACCTAGATGAAATAAAAAAGAAGAGTTTCTTGGAATATTTGGAAGTGTGGAAGAGGATAAAATGAAGGTTGATACTATGTGAAATATATTCCATGTTTCAATATAAAGTAACAGTTTTGGGTCTCTACTTTCCCTCATACATGCCTCCTCATATGCCAAATGATTTCCACTATCAGTGAGGGTCTAACGTGTTACCATGGGGAGAATATACCACCATATCAGAGTGTGAAATAACACAACAAAAATAACAAAACTAAATCCATGATAATAAATCAAATTATGCATAATGATTAAATAATATCATTTCTATATCAAATGAAATGTGGAATCATGCAGTCATCAAGATTCACAGTCATGCCATCATATAGGGATAGATCTAACATCAGTAAAATACCATATAGAAATAAAAAAAATGAAAAGAATGTATGTGGGTATCTACTACCATCCCCAATTTATACATCAATCCCGATCTAAAAACTCCATATGAGTTATGATTCTCGATCAATAAACATTGGGTCAATGCCCAACCTGAACCTATGAACAATTAAGTCTTCCCAAGTACACAAGTGTCATGGGTGCCTGAGTAGAGTGTGAATAAAACTTAATAGGTCACCACTAATATGTTCCCATATATATCTAGTAAATATAGTGTACAATTGTGATATTCTGATATGAATAATAAAAATAGTGGTGAAGCATAAATAAATAACCACTACCAATCCTAATGTTCTAATGTAACACCTGGGATTGACCCAAACTTGCTTCAGCCAGTGCCAGAGTGTCTTTGAGAATATACTGTCATCTGAAAATCATAGGTAGACACTCCTTTCCTAGAAAAAAATATCATCCAAAATTCATGGGCATGTCCACACCCTATCGGGGAAGCACGCCATCTGATAATTCAACGGTGTATTTCACACGTTGTTTATAATTCTAGTCATCTATAAACTTAGGGGAGTGCATTTCCAAGAAATAAAGACATCCAAAAACTCATGGGAGTTCCCTTATGGGAAATAAAATCATTTGGTATCCCAAGGGAGTACCCAACCAAGAAATAAAGTCACATAGTGGAAAGCATGAAGGTTAGATCCAATTAGAATATCCAAGGAATCCCTTGTATCTACATACATCTCAGTGGGAAGTGTGTATCACCCGAATTATCTCATATTACATAACTTGATGGGGTCGGCCTTTTGACTTAACCCATATCACAACACAAGGTCGGCCTCTCAAATGCATAGAATAATCTCATCACAACCATAAAAGGCTCACAGCATCATTTTGGGTTCTGAGGTGACACTCATAGTTATAACTACCCATTACCATGCTAACCCTCTCTAGGGTCATCATATCACTGGGGAACCCACTGGGGTCTCCTAGGTTTCCTCAATCTCAGACATCCTCTAAGGGTCTCTTGATCTCAACCTCATCTATCAGTCCAAGCCTAAAACTTATAGGGAATCACATACCTTAACTTAGTCACAATAATCTCATGTCCTCATCAACCTATTAGGAAAATCCATACCAAAGCCTCTCTAGAGAGAAGGCTCAAATCCAATCTCAATACCCAAGTCATCCTAGGTCGATGTACTCACCCAACCTAATGTAAATCTACCCAGGGAATACCCTCTTAGGTACTCACATCTCATAGGGTAAGAAACAATCGCCCTAATCTCATCTCTTTCATACCAAAGGCTTTAAGGAATATAAAGTGTCCCACATAGACAATCCCTAGTCCATCCATCTCAATTCACTAGTCTCCTCTATCTGATGGTCATTAAGGGAACCAGTAAAGGTTTGTTACATCCCGGTTACTTCATTTTATTTAATTCATTTCAATTTTCAACCCTCTGGTTTTGTATATGAAAAGACACACAATTATAATCAAGGTATCATCCATTGGCAATATAGGCATCAAGCCAGTGGACAAGGGTCCCTCATGGCCCTTGAAGCTTTGTTCAATTTTATATAGTTATTTTATTTTAAATAAAATATTTAATTACATTAAACTGGACAATCACCCTTAGTGGTGAGACCACATATCACATGAAAAACATATATAAACTAGTACAAATACCATATGGTTATGATCAAGGGACCACCTACCTCAATTTGGAGTTATTACCTTATGAAATAGCTCAAGGACTCTCACCCAAGTTTTTCTAAGTTGAGTTAGTCATCTCCCATCACCATAAGGACCTGTCTCATACTAAAACATCCAATTTAATTAATCATAATCATTTATAATTAATTAAAAATAATAATTAAATTTACAATATAATTTAGCTAGGCATAACACCCAATAACTCACCAAGTGACCTCATTACACTGAAACCATGAACAAACACATCTGTATGGTCCATGAAATATTCTTGAGGTCATATCAGGCCAAAAACCTAACAAATGAAACCAATTCAATAGGAAATTAAATTAAATTTATCCAAAACCCTTGAATTAATTCATATGATAATGTACCTTCAATGAAACAATGTGCAATGGAATGTAGCTATCATCTTAGGATGTTCTCTAGCTACACTATATGAAATAACCATCATATTGAGATGATCCCACTATGCTATGGTGGAATCGTCCCTCAAATACCTAACTGAGTTGCCCAAATTAGAGATAAAGTATGGTAAATTGAGAATGGGGGAAAACAAAATGAGAAACACACCCTAAGTGCCAATAAGTCACCACCAAAACACCTCATATCTGAGGGGGAACAAAATAATAGGAGGTAAGGAATCCTCTGGGTTAAGTCATGTGCGAGAGGGAGAGGATATGGGGTTGTGAGTTAAAATGCCATGGGGGGTGCGAATTTCATACTTTTTAACAAAAATTGGCAGGATGAATGCTTTGACTACATGATTTTCCAAAAAAATGTGTCAGTTTTTCTGTTTATATTATCCAACCAACGCAACCCTGCATGGTTTGACCACATAGTTTACCAAACCATGTGTTAACCATGAAAATCATCTCTATAACTAAATTACATGTTATGCATGGTTTCTCTATAACTATGTTTCAACCATGTTCTAATCCCCAAATCAAACCCAAGTTGCATAGTTTTCTCACAGGATTTCCCTTAACTATGTGGTAACCATGTATAGTGAAAGATCATTCAAAAAATTCCAAAATTCAACCCAAAACTCCTGAGACTCACCTGAGCACCCAAAGAACCTCTTGGGTCTCAATACATATCTAATGATACCCCATCGGTATTCTTTAATTATCACATTTTTAATATGAATCTTATTTTTCAAAATGACCCCTCCTCCAAATTTACAAAAATTCAAATTCCCTAAAAAATTCATAACTCATAAAGGATTTGGGTTTCACAACCTCCTCACCATATCACTTATCATCCGTAAGAAGCACGAAAAGTCCTTAAATATTATCCTTGGCCTACACCAATCATCAATTCATGCTCAATTCCATGTGTTCTATCTTGGAATTCCAATAAATATTTCGATATAAAAATCCAAAAATGAGACACGCTATTCATAAAAACTTGATCCATTGCTTGTCATTATCACTAAATCACCAAGACAGTACTTACCGATGACTATCTGTCACAAAAAAATGGTTTCATTCCTCAATTAATTCATAGGATCATGGTGCTCCCCAATATAAGTCTCTCATTGTAAATGATTATTTTGAGTCATGATTCCCCACACCATAAGAATCACCCACTGAAGATGAATTTGCAGTGGCCCAATGACACACTCAGTGTAGCTTCCATCTCACTGCACCTAATATCACACAAAAATATTAGTCATCCCTCCACTAGGAAATAATTTTAAAACTTGATATCTCATCATCCAATCACGATGCCTTAATTACAGAAGTCATACTGTGATTTCCCAACACCCACACTAAATTCCAAACCTAACACTATGTGTAATTCCATGGTTGTATCCTAAACCATCCAAACCAATTTTTATACTCTTATCATGAGCACTGACACACCTTTCACTTGATTCATGCTCAGATCATGTCAAGGCCATCTTGAGCCTGATACCAAAGCATAGACTCCATCTGATATTTCATTTGAATCCAAAATATTGTATTTACTAATGAACCAGATAAAATTAGATCCTTTTGCTCACTGGTATCCAAATTCCACATAAACCACCCAATGATCGGTGTCATAATTCCACGAACCTTCCCACATGAGGGTTGTTTATTTGTAGCTCACATTCTATCTATTATAGTATATAATGAATGGACATAACTACCCCTCTCATACCAAAGCACCAACATGAAATATCAACCACTACCCATTCCCGAATCTTGGAAACATCATCCTCGACACCAGCTGAATTTCCATTTTTCATGAGTTTCACACACTCAATGGTCAATGGTGTACTATACACCACATGGATTCCTTTATACCACTTCATGAGCACAACATAAACAAGTTCCATCCTCACAACTCCCTACTTGTTCTTGTCAAGGCTCACCCTCGAGTCAAACGTATCAGGACACCCTGATCTATCTCTGATGTCACCTCCTATAGTAGGGACATATTTAATTCCCATCAACACTCTAGGAAACCATGACCATAATAATTCCATAAAATCATCAATCACCATCCTTTACACATCCACTCACCATTCTATAATTCAATGGCATTACACGCAACCAATGTGTAATATCTTAATATCCTCTAAAAACCAATGTTGTACAGTCCTATACATTTGATCATAGAATCTGAATTACACTCTCCTGAGTTACACATCATCAAACCTAGGTTTTTACACCTAAACCAATAACCATTCCCTCATCGTGTTAGTATCACCAATCCATAAGTACCATCGATACACTTATTAAAAATCAGGTACATCACCAATATCGTGGTCTACCGCATGATTTCCTGTTAACCAATGTTGTTTTCAGTGTCTACCCACACTTTCACCACACCACCGAATATGCCTCCAAAATATAACAGGGTTAAGAAACCTACCGATCATTCCCTTGAAATCCATCTTGGATGCCAAAATAACTCTAGGTGTTTTACATCACAAAAGCTCAAGGAATCGTCATGCCTATACCACATACACAGTAGCACCTCGGTGCACTAATCTCATAACCCAAAACATCTACCCATTCTTAAAAATTTAAATAAACTCACTGGTTTAGGATAACCCCTCTCTTGGGTTACCCGCACATATACCACATCTAAACAAAAGCATGAAATTCCCTGTTGCTTAGTCATAATACTCGAGTCACCAATATCATGAGCCGTATCACAAAGGCACTCGGCTCTCCCACCCACTATATAAACCATATTTCACATAGGTCATAGATTATAGGCAACACCTCTTCTCCCATCCCAAATATCACCTGAAAACTCATGTTCCAACACCCATTATAGGGTCCTCAAACACATATACACATATATAAAACATCACTTGCCAATTCATTAGACTACTAGGAAACTAATCCACACCGAGCATTTGCATACAAGACTACCCCCTTGAGGACCACAATCACATAATTATCTTTGTGTGTGTGTGTCTGTGTGTGTTATGTAATTGTCCTATATCGATATGTGCTGAGTATACCACATTCACAAAGTTTCATTAAGTACAATGTCACTAATAAGTTGTATGAGAAAACAACATATAGGTTGTTGTTGACACTTTAAGTAACTAAACCTATTACCTTACTGAAACTAGTACCACAACCACTCACAAGGGGTTTATTACCAAGGCATCCAATGCATGCAGTGACCTACTAGGGGTCACTATACATCCCTTACACTTAGAGATTGTATATCCATCATCAATGAGTATCCCTGTGTAGAATCTACATGACTTGTCATCATAAGAAACATATTGTGGTTCGACTGAGTAGAATTCAATCAATAATTTATACAGGAAAACACTTTATAAGTTATTTTTAACACTTTAAATAACCAAATTCTTATTATTAGTAATATCAATCACACACAATCAAGTGTATGTCTTATAAATCATATGTGCTAAATATGATGCATGTACATGATCTCTTTCCACCAGGCCAAGAGACAAAAACCTAATAAATAATAAATCCAAAAACTCAAGTGTTTCATGTGAGGTAAAATCATTTAACCGCACAAGAGGAATCCAAAAACCACAATCTCATATCCCTGGTAACCTGGACTTCCCATCGGAAAAGGTGTTTATGGTGCACCAGTCTGAGGTTCATCAAAATCTTCGATGCATTCTGGTAAAAATTCTCATGGCACACCGAACTTATGAATTTATTAACCCACTAATTATTATAGAATAGTTGATTACGATTGAACCATAAGGATAATGTGTGTAGACACTCCACTATGACAAAATAGGCTTTTATCAGCACTAAAAAAGGCCTTTATTTGCACAAAAAGCATTGTTAATCAATCCTCTATTAAAGGGGGGGCCCTTTATTAGAGCACATAATTTTTTTTGATAAAGGCCCCCTTTATTAGTGCTATTTGAAGCTCTGATAAAGTCCCCATTTATCGGTGCTAATTGAAGTGCTGATAAAGGCTTCCCTGTCTGGGCATGCTATTTATATAACAACACATCCACCAACCTACAAAAAATAAACAACACTCAAACAGCAGACCCAAATAACCAAACCAGCAAAAATAACCTACATAGTATAGCAAAAACCTTCTCAAAAATAACCACTCATAGTATATACAATAGAACTACATACACGATGAAAATGATGAAAAACAAGCAACGCACACAAAAGTTTGGCAAACAATGCTATATACATTTAATTGACATCATGAATACAAAAATATTCACTCATGTTATATACCAAAAAAACTTCTATATACATTTTGAACAATTTTTTATAAAATTACATTTAAAAATATCCAACAAATAGTTAAAAACATTAATGTTTTATCTTTTAATGGTTGTGGTCCCCTCTAAAAATTTTCCTCCGATGGTAATAGTCATCGAAAAAATCATCCCAACTTGAGAAAAAGGTTCCTCCTATATAAGAAAACAAATATTACATTAGCAATACTATAAATAAATAAATTAAACATTAATATGAAGAATACATTAAAAAATGTCATTTTTAATAAAAATGAAACATCTGGAGTTATACTGGTCACACCGTGCATCGTATTGAGGTGGGTTTGATTTCTACACGTCAAAATTACTCATGGATAGTTTTCCTAAAGTATAAAAAAAATAGGAATAAATTTCCTCAATTTTTAGTATGTTAGTTTTTTTTTACTAAAATGTCATTTCAAACTAAAAATATGCAATTTGAGTCATATCGATCATATCGTGCATCGGTTTGATGTGAGACTGCTTTATACACACAAAAAATGAATTAAAATTGTAAAGACCCGTAAATTTCAAGGAAATTTTTTTTATTAAATACTTTGGAATTTTGCGAGTATATGACTTCTGACGACACTTGATTCTGAGGCCCGGTGTGCTCAGAATCAATTTTCGAATTTTAACTCGGGTACGTTCAGTAAACGAACGAGCGGGTTTTTCTATATTTTGAACCGGTGCTCAAAATTGAAATTTGAGGGAACCTATGAATTCAAAACGCCGGTAATTTCTTAAGGGGGCCTTTACCATATTTGCGTTTGTGTGGGAGGAGAAGTTAAATTTTGTGGATTAAATTAGAAGTGAATAAAAATTGTGGAACAATTTTTATTTATATCTAAGTGGTTATATCCTAAATGAGGGAGTTGGGGTGAGACCCACTAGTTCCTAACTACCCATGTGAGGATAAAAGTAAGGTGGGGCCCACACAATCCCCAACCCTTCACTTTCCATAACTCCTTAACCCCTTTGAACTCCCATGTTAATTACATGGCAACTTCCTTTTGAATTTTGTAACCTTTCCACTTCCCCACTTAATTTCATTCCAACACACACACCTTAATTATTTAATTGAAACTCTTTCATTAATTAATTAAGTGTTTGAAAATTCGTATTTTGAAATGAATAGCATGATCAATTAAAATAAAGGGTGACCTTATTTTAATTTGGGTTGGCTTGTTGTGTGGGGATTTGGGGAGAGAGCCTTGTGTGAAAGAAGAAGGAAGATCCTCCTTCATTGAAAAACACCATCCTCTCTGTGAATAATGACACCTCTTTAACGTAGATCACTGACTCCACAAATAACAATGACATTCAATCCTATTATTCTCTCCGTGACAAAAAGAGGAGACACCGCTTCCTCCTCAGGCGCACTCCGATGTCGCTTACGAAACATCACCCCGCGACGTCGTCTTACACGACGCCCGGTGAACGACATTGATTATCGAGGTAGGGGTGTGTTTTTATTTGAGCAACACTGATTCCTCCTTCCATGCTTGTTTCTCTTGACCCGCTTGCTACCAAACTAACGCGGAAGGACCGGGCCAAACGAACATGGCCCGATCCCTCCAATGTTTTTGTGAATGTTTAGTGTGTTCTTCATGTTCTTCATGGGTGATGAACACCGGATCGTTGTGAGTTCGTTGTGCGACGCAAAAATCCCAATTTTAAGACCCAACATCATGACGTCCTAGTGGAGGTGTGATGACGATAGCGAGCGACAGATCAAACCGGAATGGGAAGGACCATCCCTCGACCGTTTTTCAAGCGGGTGAATCAAATCGTGTTTTCGGAGCCGATTGGAGGTCCGAAAACACTGGAGATGATTACAGGACATTAGGCCATCCTAGTGTCCGAATTTTCGTGATGAACGGACCGTCAGAACGAAGAATGGACATCACTGGAGGCGCGCTGGCTGGAGGCGTCGTTTCTGGAAAATTCCATAATACACGGAATGTACCACTGACGAACACGCCGTGTAGTGTGGGCGTACTGCGGCTTGAGTTTTTGGTTTAGAAAAGTAACACACGGCATGTGACCCCGGTCACACGGCATGTAATCTCTA
Source organism: Viscum album (assembly GCA_963277665.1). Classification (NCBI taxonomy): domain Eukaryota; kingdom Viridiplantae; phylum Streptophyta; class Magnoliopsida; order Santalales; family Viscaceae; genus Viscum; species Viscum album. Next base: position 1,737,783,011 of record OY728160.1, read on the forward strand.
TGCAGAATGGCAGAAGAAGCTTTGCGAGACATGGCGTATATTCTGGGAAATACACGGACATGGGCAGCAATACACGGACAAGAGGCACAACGTGTATTCTCTTCATAGAAGGGAAGAAGTGGATTCGTGGGACTCGACGTGTATCCCAAGGATACACGGACACGGGGTGGATTAAACGGGCATATACTCCACCACACGGCTAGGCATGGCCAGTGGCACGGGCTACCACGTGTATTAGTTACACGGTTTGGCGAACAGGGGTTGAGGTCGTGTACGGGCACATGGCCAGCATACATAGAGCCGACCCAGATGCATGGACACGGCGTGTAACCATACCACACGCCGTGTACTTACTTCCTACATGACCAGTCTTTTGACCCGGATTGTTGGACGCGGGCAGTACCCGAGAACTAACTACACGGCGTGTACCGTATACCTACACGCCGTGTACTTTTTGGTAAAAGGATTGGTCATTTTTTACACAGTATCTTGGATATGTTTTGTTTGTATTCTCCCCCTATGACATGGAAGAGCTTTAGAATACATAAATTTGAGAATTCGTGGTAGTTAATGTATCGATCCCTTTACTCGAGGAGCGGACCCTCCCAGAATCAAGCGTGCTGTGTGAGGGAACCCTAGAGCTAGTTGTGACTGCGACAATGATGAAGACTATACTTGGATCCTATGTGGGTTCGGCAGTGAGGACGACTATACTTGGATCCACCATGGGTTCGGCAGCGATGATGACTGTACTTGGATCCTACGTGGGTTCGGCAGCGATGGTTACTGTACTAGGATCCTACGTGGGTTTGGCAGCGACGACTTCTATACTTGGATCCTACATGGGTTCGGAGGGGGAGATGATTCAGAGGCTACATCTATCATCTCCACCCTCTTCGTGAATAGTATACCTGTGTGAGATGAGTCTTGACTTTCAGTCATTATCATCGATGTGATTGACTTACTTTCCTGTGTGGACTGGGTTGTGCTTTCCTGTGTGAACTGGGTTGTGCTTTCCTGTGTGGACTGGGTTGTACTTGGGCTCTTGAGTTGGATTCGAAGTGAAATTGATGACTTAGGTATATGTATGGGCATATAACTAAGTATAGTTAGTTGATACTTTGTGTTTGTATCTTTCCTTTGTGGTTTATCCTTTGTGGATTCTGGGAGACCTTCGGGAGTCTCGGGGTCCCTACTGAGTATCGTATACTCACCCCTGCATGGGATATTCCCGCACTACGTTGTGTTGGTCGTAGACGATGGACAACACTGATCGTGGTCGAGGATTGAGGAGCTGGATAGTATCCATAGGTGGAACAACTGGCGGGACGTACATGGAGTGGACGGATAGACCCGAGGTACTGATGAGACTATCTGTACCCACCCTTCAGGTGGGATTCCCGAAGGACGACTCAGTGGTTGTTTCTTTACTTTACAGCTGTTGTAATTTCCTTCTCAGTTGTACTGTACTTTGAGTTGGGTTTGTATACTGACCCATTTACTTTCCAGCACTTACTTTTGTACTCAGTTTACTTAGTGTTTACTCCAGCTTGCGTACTCTGTTGTGTTTTTTTACTTATACAAAGGAAATGTCTTCCCTTTTATCGGAATTTATGCATTTGGTGCTAGTCGCCAGCCCATGGCATATGGAAGGCGGGCTTGGGGTAGTCACGGCACGGGCCCTGAGGATGGGTCGTGACAAATTGGTATCAGATGAGTCGGTTCTACCACAGAACTTAGGACTCTGATAATTTCTTCCTGTGAAGCAATATTGTTAAGGGTATTGAGTGTGGTTATCAGTCCAGGGAGTCCAGTGTTGGTGCGGCGGCCGATGTATCCATACACCAGGACCCTGACTTCTGATTTCCGACTCAATGCACAAAAACATTGATTGCATGTGTGTTTCAAAAGTTTTCTTAGTGATTACTTTGTCATCTCACCAGGTATATTGTATTAACTGTGGCGCACCTGTTTCTTTTCAGGATGTCCCCAGGATGGTAGCCATCTAGGGTTCCCAGTTACGTGTGAGATGGCAGCCCACCGAGCGACGAGGCCTTGTTGCAGGGCCCCATTACAGCGGAGGCACCAGCGGTACCTCTACCCACCGGGCCACTGATACCACCAGCCCCAACAGTGGAGAGTGCACGCCGCCTGAGTGCGCTGCACGAGTTTCAGTGACAGAGGCCACACAGGTTCCGCAGAGATACGGATCCTCAAGCAGCCGAGGATTGGATGGAGTCTATCGTTAGAGTCTTCATATTGTTAGGGACATCAGCAGACCTTATGGTGATCCTTGTTGCGAGTCTACTGCATGCAGCAGCAGGTAGATGGAGGAGCTTGATGCTCCAGGTGCACGACGAGGCATCACTACTTTGGACGGACATCGAGATCCTTTTCTGATCAGAGTTTTTTCCGGCCACCCTTCATGTGGTGTGCATCTAGGAGTTACTACAGCTGTGGTAGGGCAGTATGACAGTAGCCCAGTACTCGGTGAGATTTACAGACCTCTCATGCTATTCCACGGACATGGTACAGGACCCATTCTTCTGGGCCTGGACCTTCGAGCAGGGACTGAGGCATGAGATCAGGGCTTCGATGATCTCCCTCAGTATTCTGACGCAGGCAGGAGTACTGGAGAGATCCCTTCTTGTAGATAGCTTTCTTGCTAAGCCTACGCCAGCAACGAGGCCTACTGCAGGGCGACACGTAGCAGAGTCTTCTGCATCTGGAAGTATGCAGATATCGCAAAGGTCCAAGCGGACCAGGCCATCAGGTGGAAGACCTCAGGATACTGGTTCGGAGGTGCGGGGCACACGCAGTAGAGCCAGTCATACGAGAGGTAGGCAGTGCAATGCATGCGGCGGGCAGGGCCACATGGCTCGTGACTGCCTGACCCGCCATGTAGAGGAGTAGCAGACGGTTGAGGGACCACCCAGGAAGAGGCATAGGTTCAATCGTGGCGGTCCGCAGGGAGAAGGTGGACGAGGCAGAGGAGCTGGACAAGCATCGGGTGGTGGGCGACGCTTTGAGGCTCTACCACCACCACCACCAGGAGGTCCACCCCGACCACAGGGATTTGGCGGACAGAGGTAGGCTCAGCTTCAGGCAGTGGAGGCTTACGACCATGGCGCACCTGAGATGATTCATGGTACTATCTATGTCTACTCCACCCTTTCTTCAGTTCTTATAGACACAGGAGCGAGTCATTATTTTATTGTCGCTGCCCTTGTTCGGAGCTTGGTGATTCTGACAGATCCGTTGGCTCGATCCTTACAGCTAGAGACTCCTAAGGAAGCAAACTCGACGATTATGCACTGGTGCCGGCAATGTGAGCTTACTCTAGGAGGCGAGAGATTCGGTTGGGATCTTTTTCTAGCGGCATTGAGGCCTTACGACGTTATCTTGGGCATGGATTGGTTATCTATAGTCCATGCTTAGATCGACTGTATTAGGCGCAAAGTGCGGTGTGTCCGCACAGATGGGAGCAGGTTCACCTTCACCAGTGAGAAGGGAGCCTTTGCAGCTTAGGATGGACTTACGTAGAGGAGAGGGTAGTCGATCACCCATCAGTTGGATAGTCTCATCCTAGGAGCAGTTGATGTGTGGAGTCCGAGTTTTCCTGTTGTGGTGGATCAATATGCAGAAGTTTTCCCTGACGATGTTCCAGGACTACCTCCTCGCAAATAGGTATACTTCTACATTTACCTGTACCCTGGGACAGCCCTGATATCTACTCCAGTATATCGAATGGCTCCCGCTGAGCTTCGTGAGCTACGGGTGCAGCTGGAGGACTTGCAGGGCAAGGGATTCATCCGACCCAGTGTTTCACCCTGGGCTTCTCTGATTTTGTTCGCCAAGAAGGTGGACGGGAGCTTGCGACTGTGTGTCGACTACCGTCTCCTGAACCAGGTGACCGTGAAGAACAAGTATCCACTCCCGGATTGATGATTTCTTCGATCATATCAATGGAGCACGATGGTTCTCGAATATAGACCTCAGGTCAGGCTATCATCAGCTCAGAGTTCGAGATGAGGATGTGCAGAAGACGGCCTTCAGGTGTCACTATGGCCACTACGAGTTCTTGGTTATGCCCTTTGGTGTAACCCATGAACCATAAGTGTTCATGAGTCTCATGAACAATATCTTCTAGCCTTACCTCGATTGATTTGTCATAGTCTTAATCGAAGACATATTTATTTACTTGATTACTGAGGAGGAGCACACCTACCACTTACGGGTTGTACTGGACACACTTCGAGAGCACCATCTTTATGGTAATCTCTTGAAGTGTAAGTTCTGGATTCGGGAGGTCCACTTCTTGGGGAAATTCATCTCTGAGGCGGGAGTTGCGGTGGATCCTACGAAGATCGAGCCGGTACTTTCTTGGGATCCACCCAGAAGTGTGACGGAGGTGCGGAGTTTCCTAGGTCTGGTTGGGTACTACTAGATATTTGTGCCAGATTTCTGCAGAGTTGCAGCACCACTTTTAGCTTTGAAGAAGAAGGGGAAACCCTTCATTTGGTTAGATAGATGTTAGTAGAGCTTCCGGGAGCTAAGACAGATATTGACCAGTGCACCCATCTTGAGGCTACCAGAGGAGGGTATAGGGTACGTAGTTTACTGTGATGCATCATGGACCAGACTTGGGTGTTTCCAGATGTAGGGGTAGGTAGTGATTGCCTATGGTTCATGACAATTGAGGCAGCATGAGAAGAACTACGCTACCCATGACCTGGAGTTAGCAGCAGTGGTCTTCTCCTTGAAGATATGGCGGCACTATCTTATGGGTGAGCGCTTTATAGTCTACTCTGACCACCAGAGTCTCAGGTATATCTTCTCGTAGAAATACCTGAACCTGAGATAGCGGCGATGAATCGAGTTCCTCCAGGACTATGACTTTGAGATAGTCTATACTCCTGGGAAGGGGAATGTAGTAGCTGATGCTCTCAGCAGGAGATCGGGCATTCAGCTACTTAGAGAGGCGATAGAGCAGCTAGCCGCATTGCAGATATCCTTCATGGATAGAGATGGAGAAGCCTTTCTACAGTCGCTCACAGTACTCCTCCACTACTTCAGCGGGTCAGAGAGGCACAGCGTGGGGATGTTGACTGTGAGGTGCGACGTGCTCAGATATTCTCAGGGTTGGAACGTGATGGATTTTCTATATGAGGAGAGCACATCATCCTCTTCAGAGGATGTATCATGGTACCAGCTGCATTACAGGAGGAAGTACTGAGGTAGTTTCACACTTCCCCTCTAGCAGTACATCCTAGAGTAGCGTAGATTTACAAGGACCCCAGACGACAGCACTGGTGGCCAGGTATGAAGAAGGTTGTGATAGAGTTCGTTTCATGATGCCTCACCTGCCAGCAGGTGAAGGCGGAGCACCAGGTACTGGCAGGTTTGGTATAGCCCTTAGAGGTCCTGAAGTGGAAGTGGGATGGGAAATCTATGGATTTCGTGACGGGGCTTCCACGTACTTCCATAGGACACGACTCCATCTGGGTGATCGTCGACCGACTCACCAAGTCGGCCCACTTCCTACCTATCAGAGAGCAGGGCTCAGTGGAGAGCTTGGGACGCCTCTAAGTTCAGGAGATCGTATGGCTTCATGATTTTCCATCATCTATCGTCTCCGATTGAGATGCTCGCTTTACTTCCCGGCTTTGGAACGGGTTGCAGGAAGCTTTTGGAACGCAGCTACGCCTGAGCACCGCCTTTCACCCTCAGACAGATAGCCAGACGGAGAGGACCATTCAGACTCTTGAGGACATACCCCGTTCATGTGTCCTCAACTTTGGTCGCAGCTGGGAGGATCATCTACCCTTGGTGGAGTTTGCATACAACAACAGCTACCACTCCACCATTGGGATGGCACCATACGAGTCATTGTACGACCGACCATGCAGATCACCTCTATGCTGGACTGAACCAGGGGAGTCTGCACTTGTAGGACCAGAGATGGTCCAGGCTACGATGGAGAAGGTGCAGATCATCCAGGAGAGGATGAGGACTGCACAGAGCAGACAGAAGTCCTATGCTAACAGGAGGCGGAGATCACTAGAGTTTGAGGATGGTGACCACGTTTTCTTATGGGTCTCACCTCGACGTGGATTAGAGTGATTTGGATGGGGTGGCAAGTTATCTCCGCGCTTCATTGGACTATTCCAGGTTCTCAACAGGATAGGCGAGGTGGCTTATCTCCTGGACCTTCCACCTCAGTTGCACCGGGTGCACGACATCTTCCACGTATCTCAGCTGAGGATATATGTGCACAACCCGATGCATATCATTGATCACGGGGAGCTGGACATTGATGACGGGGAAATATTCACAGAGGTCCTGGTGGAGATCGAGGATCAACAGGAGAGGGTCCTACATGGATGTTTGATTCCTCTGGTGCGCATATGGTGGAAACACGAGAACCTCCAGGAGAGCACGTAGAAGTGGGCGGCTCAGATTCGAGCTCAGTACCCTCATTTGGTCCCCTAGTTTATGTTTTAGTTTTACGGGGACGTAAATCCCTGAGGTGGGATTAATGTAAAGACCCATAAATTTCAAAGAATTTTTTTCTTAAATAATTTGTAATTTTGCGAGTCTGTGGCTTCTTACGGCACTTGATTCTGAGGCTCGGTGTGCTCGGAATCAATTTTTGAAGTTTAGCTTGGGTACGTTCAGTAAACGAACGAGCGGGTTTTTCTATCTTTTGAACTGGTGCTTGGAATTGAAATCTGAGGGCACCGATGAATTTACAATTCCGGTAATTGCTTAAGGGGGCCTTTACCGTAGTTTCATTTGTGCGGGAGGAGAAGTTAAATTTTGTGGAATAAATTAGAAGTGAATAAAAATTGTGGAAAATTTTTTATTTATATCTAAGTGGTTATATCCTAAATGATGGATTTAGGGTGGGACCCACTAGTTCCTAACTACCCATGTGAGGATAAAAGTAAGGTGGGGCCCACACGATCCCCAACCCTTCACTTTCCATAACTCCTTAACCTCTTTGAACTCCCATGTTAATTACATGGCAACTTCCTTTTGAATTTTGTAACCTTTCCACTACCCCACTTAATTTCATGCCAACACACACACCTTAATTAATTAATTCAAACTCTTTAATTAATTAATTAAGTGTTTGAAAATTTTTATTTTGAAATGCCTGGAATGATCAATAAAAATAAGGGGTGACCTTATTTTAATTTGGGTTGGCTTGTTGTGTGGGGATTTGGGGAGAGAGCCTTGTGTGAAAGAAGAAGGAACCTCCTCATTCATTGAAGAACACCATCCTCTCCACGAAGAATGACACCTCTTTCACGTAGAGCACTGACTCCACAAAGAACAACGACGTGCCATCCTCTTCTTCTCTCTGTGACAAAAAGATAAGACGCCGCTTCCTCCTCGGGCACACTCCGACGTCGCTTACGAAACACCGCCTCGCGATGTCGTCTTACACGACGCCCGGTGAACGACATTGATTATCGAGGTAGGGGTGTGTTTTTATTTGAGAAACGATGATTCTTCATTCCATGTTTGTTTCTCTTGACCCGCTTGCTACCAAACTAACGCGGAAGGACCGGGCCAAACGAACACGGCCCGATCCCTCCAATGTTTTTGTGAATGTTTGGTGTGTTCTTCGTGTTCCTCATGGGTGATGAACACTGGATCGTTGCGAGTTTTTTGTGTGACGCAATGATCCCAATTTGAAGAACCAACATCATGACGTCCTAGTGGAGGTGTGACAACTATAGCGGGCGACGAATCAAATCGGAACGGGAAGGATCATCCCTCGACCGTTCTTCAAGCGGGTGAATCAAATCGTATTTTTGGAGCCGATCGGAGGCCCGAAAACATCGGAGATGATTACGGGACATCGGGTCGTCCTAGTGTCTGAAGTTTCATGATGAACAGACTGTTAGAATGAAGAATGGAAATCACTGGAGGTGCGCTGGCTGGAGGCGTCGTTTCTGGAAAATTCCATAATACACGGCATGTACCACCGACGAACACGCCGTGTAGTGTGGGCGTACTGCGGCTTGAGTTTTTGGTTTAGACAAGTAACACATGGTGTGTGACCCCGGTCTCATGGCGTGTAATCTCTATGCAGAATGGTAGAAGCAGCTTTGCGAGACATGGCGTCTATTCTGGGAAATACACAGACACGGGCAACAATACATGGCCAAGAGGCACGGCGTGTATTCTCTTCACAGAAGGGCATAAGTGGCTTCTTGGGACTCGACATGTATCCTGAGGATACACGAACACGGGGTGGATTATACGGGCATGTAATCCACCACACGTTCAGGCATGGCCAGTGGCACGGGCTACCACGTGTACCAGTTACACGGTTTGGCGAACAGGGGTTGAGGCCGTGTACGGGCACATGGCCAGCATACACAGAGCCGACCCAGATTCATGGACACGGCGTGTAACCATACCACATGCCATGTACTTACTTCCTACATGATCATCCTTTCAACATGGATCATTGGACATGGGTAGTACCCGAGAACTGACTACACGGCGTGTACCGTATACCTACACACCGTGTACTTTTTGGTAAAAGGCTTGGTCATTTTTTTACACAGTATCTTGGATATGTTTTATTAGGATTATCCCCCTATGACATGGAAGATCTTCATAATACATCAATATGAGACTTCGTGGTAGTTAATGTATCGATCCCTTGACTTGAGGAGCGGACCCTCCCGGAATCAAGCGTGTTGTGTGAGGGAACCCTAGAGCTGGATGCGACTGCAATGATGATGATGACTGTACTTGGATCCTACGTGGGTTCGGCAGTGAGGACGACTGTACTTGGATCCTCCGTGGGTTTGGAAGCGATGACGACTGTACTTGGATCCTACGTGGGTTCGGCAGTGATGATTACTATACTAGGATCCTAAGTGGGTTCGGCAGCGACGACTTCTGTACTTGGATCCTATGTGGGTTCGGCAGGGGAGATGATTCAGAGGCTATATCTATAATCTCCACCCTCTTCATGAATAGTATACCTGTGTGAGCTGAGTCTTGACTTTCAGTCATTATCATCGATGTGATTGACTTACTTTCCTGTGTGGACTGGGTTGTGCTTTCCTGTGTGGACTGGATTGTACTTGGGCTCTTGAGTTGGAGTCGAACTGGAATTGGTGACTTAGGTATATGTATGGGCATATAACTAAGTAGAGTCGGTTGATACTTCGTGTTTGTATCTTTCCTTTGTGGTTTATCCTTTGTGGATTATGGGAGACCTTCGGGAGTCTCGGGGTCCCTACTGAGTATCGTATACTCACCCCTGCACGGGCTATGCCCGCACTATGTTGTGTTGGTTGCAGATGATGGACAACACTGATCATGGTCGAGGCTTGAGGAGTTGGACGGTATATAGAGGTGGAACAACTGGAGGGACGTACACGGAGTGGACGGAAGGACCCGAGGTACCGATGAGACTATATATACCCACCCTTAAGGTGGGATTCCCGGAGGACGACTCGGTGGTTGTTGCTTTACTTTACAGCTATTGTACTTTCCTTCTCAGTTGTACTGTACTTTCAGTTGGGTTTTTATACTGGCCCATTTACTTTCCAGCACTTACTTTTGTACTCAGTTTACTTAGTGTTTACTCCAGCTTGCGTACTATATTGTGTTTTTTTACCTATATAAAGGCAATGTCTTCCCTTTTATCGGAATTTATGCCTTTGGTTCTAGTCTCCATCCCCTGGCCTATGGAAGGCGGTCTTGGGGTAGTCACAGCACAGGCCCCGAGGATGGTTCGTGACAAATTGGTATCAGAGGATTCGGTTCCACCACAGAACTTAGGACTCTGATAATTTCTTCCTATGAAGCAATAGTGTTAAGGGTATTGAGTGTGGTTATTAGTCTAGGGAGTCCAGTGTTGGTGCGGCGGCCAACATATCCATACCCCAGGACCCTGACTTCTTATTTCCAACTCAGTGCACCAAAACATTGATTGCTTGTGTGTTTCAAAAGTTTTCTTAGTGATTACTTTGTATCAGCTCACCAGGTATACTGTATTAATCGTGGAGCACCTGTTTCTTTTCAGGATGGCCCTACTATGGTAGCCATCTAGGGTTCCCAGTTACGTGCGAGATGGCAGCCCACCGAGAAACGAGGCCTCGGTGCAGGGCCCCATTACAGCAGAGGCACCAGTGGTACCTCTACCCGCTGGGCCACCGATACCACCAGCCCCAACAGCGGAGAGTGCACGCCACCTGAGTGCGTTGCACGAGTTTCAGTGACAGAGGCTGCCCAGGTTCCCCAGAGAGACGGATCCTCAGGCAGCCGAGGATTGGCTGGAGGCTGTCGTTAGAGTCTTCAGATTGGTAGGGACACCAGCAAACCTTATGGTGATTCTTTCCGCGAGCCTACTGCATGTAGCAGCAGGTAGATGGTGGAGCCTGATTCTCTAGGTGCACGACGAGGCATAACTACTTTGGACAGACTTCAAGATATTTTTCTGCTCAGAGTTTGTTCCGGACACCCTCCGTGCGGTGCACATCCAAGAGTTACTACAGTTTCGGTAGGGCAGTATGATAGTATCCTAGTACTCGGAGAGATTTACCAACCTCTCTCACTATTCCACAGACATTGTACAGGACCCATTCTTCCGGGCCTGGATCTTCGAGCAGGGACTGAGGCATGAGATCAGGGCTTCGATGATCTCCCTCACCATTCTGACACAGGCAGGAGTACTGTAGCGAGCCCTTCTTGTAGATAGCTTTCTTGCTAAGCCTACACCAGCAGCGAGGCCTACCGCAGGGCGACACGTAGCATAGCCTTCTGTAGCCAGAAGTAGGCAGATGTCACAAAGGTCCAAGAGGACCAATCCATCAGGTGGGTGACCTCAGGATACTGGTTCGGAGGTGCAGGGAACACGCAGCAGAGCCAGTCATACGAGAGGAAGGCAGTGCAATGCATGCGGCGGGCAGGGCCACATGGATCATGACTGCCCGACCTGCCATGCAAAGGATCAGCAGACGGTTGAGGGACCACCTAGGAAGAGGTAGAGGTTCGACTGTGGCGGTCCGCAGGGAGAAGGCGGAAGAGGCAGAGGAGATGGACGAGCAGCGGGTGGTGGGCGATACTTTGAGGCTCTACCACCACCACCACTAGGAGGTCCACCCCGACCACAGGGATCTGGCGGACAGAGGCAGGCTTAGCTTCAGGAAGTGGAGGCTTACGACTATGGCACACCTGAGATGATTTGAGGTACTATATGTGTCTACTCCACCCTTGTTGTAGTTCTTATAGACACAGGATCGAGTCATTCTTTTATTGTCGTTGCCCTTGTTCAGAGCTCGGAGATTCTGACATAGCCATTGGCTACCGTCTCCTGAACCAGGTGACTGTGAATAACAAGTATTGATGATTTCTTCTATCATCTCAAGGGAGCACGATGGTTCTCTAATATAGACCTCATGTCAGGCTATCATCAGCTCAGAGTTCGAGACGAGGATGTGCAGAAGACGACCTTCAGGTGTCGCTATGGCCACTACAAGTTCTTGGTTATGCCCTTCGGTGTAACTAATGAACCAGCAGTGTTCATGAGTCTCATGAACAAGATCTTCTAGCCTTACCTCGATTGATTTGTCATAGTCTTAATCGAAGACATATTGATTTACTCGACTACTGAGGAGGAGCACGCCTACCACTTGTGGGTTGTACTGGACACACTCTGAGAGCACCAGCTTTATGGTAAGCTCTCGAAGTGTCAGTTCTAGATTCGGTAGGTCCACTTCTTGGGGCACATAATCTCTGAGGCGAGAGTTGCGGTGGATCCTGTGAAGATCGAGGTAGTACTTGCTTGGGAGCCACCCAGAAGTGTGATGGAGGTGCGGAGTTTCCTAGGTCTGGCTGGGTACTATCGGAGATTTGTGTCAGACTTCTCTAGAGTTGCAGCACCACTTTCATCTTTGAAGAAGAAGGGGAAACCCTTCGTTTGGTTAGATAGATGTCAGCAGATCTTCCAGGAGCTAAGACAGAGATTGACCAGTGCACCCATATTGAGGCTACCAGAGGAGGGTGTAGGGTATGTAGTTTACTGTGATGCATCAGGGACCGGACTTGGGTGTTTCCTGATGCAGGGGCAGGCAGTGATCGCTTATGGTTCACGACAGTTGAGGTAGCACGAGTAGAACTACGCTACCCATGACCTGGAGTTAGCAGCAGCGGTCTTCGCCTTGAAGATGTGGCGGCACTATCTTATGGGTGAGTGCTTTATAGTCTACTCTGACCACTAGAGTCTCAGGTATATCTTCTCGCAGAAAGACATGAACCTGAGACAGTGGCGATGGCTCTAGTTCTTCCAGGACTATGACTTTGAGATAGTCTATACTCCTGGGAAGGGGAATGTAGTAGCTGGTGCTCTCAGCAGGAGATCGTGCATTCAGCTACTTGGAGAGGCGACAGAGCAGCTAGCCGTATTGCAGATATCCTTCATGGATAGAGATGGAGCAGCCTTTCTACAGTCGTTCATAGTACTCTTCCACTACTTCAGCAGTTCAGAGAGGCACATCATGGGGATGTTGACTGTGAGGCGCGACGTGCTCAGATATCCTCAGGGCTAGAACCTGATGGATTTTTTGTAGGAGGAGAGCACTTCATCCTCTTCAGGGGACGTATCATGGTACCAGTTGCATTACATGAGGAATTACTGAGAGAGTTTCACACTTCCCCTCTAGCAGTACATCCTAGAGTAGCGAATATTTAACAGGACCTCAGACGACAGCACTGGTGGCCGGGTATGAAGAAGGTTGTAACAAAGTTTGTTTCACGATGCCTCACCTGCCAGTAGGTGAAGGCGGAGCACCAGGTACCGACAGGTTTGGTATATCCCTTAGAGGTCCCAGAGTGGAAGTGGGACGGGATATATATGGATTTTGTGACAGGGATTCCATGTACTTCCAGAGGACACGACTCCATCTGGGTGATCGTCGACCGACTCACCAAGTCGGCCCACTTCCTACCTATCAGAGAGAAGGGATAAATGGAGAGCTTGGGATAACTCTATGTTCAGGAGATCATATGGATTCATTGTGTGCCATCATTTATCATCTCCAATCGAGATGCTCGCTTTACTTCCCGGATTTGGAAGGGGTTGCAGGAGGCTTTCAGAACGCAGCTACGCCTGAGCACCGCCTTTCACCCTCAGGCGGATGGCCAGACAGAGAGGACCATTCAGACTCTCGAGGACATGCTTCGTGCATGTGTTCTCAACTTTGGTCACAGCTGGGAGGATCATTTACCCTTGTTGGAGTTTCCATACAACAACAGCTACCACTCCACCATCGGGATGGCACCATACGAGGCATTGTACGACCGACCATTCAGATCACCTCTGTGCTGGACTGAACCTGGGGAGTCTGCAATTGTAGGACCAGAGATGGTCCAGGCTACAATGGAGAAGGTTCAGATCATCCAGGAGCAGATGAGGACTACGCAGAGCAGACATAATTCCTATACTGATAGGAGGCGGAGACCACTAGAGTTTGAGGATGGTGACCACGTTTTCTTATGGGTCTCACCTCGACGTGGATTACAGAGATTTGGCCGGGGCGGCAAGTTATCTCTGCGCTTCATCAGACCATTCTAGGTTCTCAGAAGTATAGGTAAGGTGGCTTATCTCCTGGACCTTCCACCTCAGTTGCACCGGGTGCATGGCGTCTTCCACATATCTCAGCTGAGGATATATGTGCACGACCAGACGCATATCATTGATCACGGGGAGATGGACATTGATGATGGGGCGATATTCACGGAGGTCCCAGTGGAGATCGAGGATCGACAGAATCGGGTCCTACGTGGATGGTCGATTCCTCTGGTGCTCATATGGTGGCAGCACGAGAACCTCCAGGAGAGCACGTGGGAGCGGGAGGCTCAGATTCGAGCTCAGTACCCTCATTTGTTCCCCTAGTTTATGTTGTAGTTTTACGAGGATGTAAATCCCTGAGGTGGGAGTAATGTAAAGACCCCTAAATTTCAAGGAATTTTTTTTTATTAAATACTTTGTAATTTTGCGAGTCTGTGGCTTCTGACAACACTTGATTCTGAGGCCCGGTGTGCTCGAAATCAATTTTCTAAGTTTAGCTCGGGTACGTTCAGTAAACGAACGAGCGAGTTTTTCTATCTTTTGAACCGGTGCTTAGAATTGAAATCTGAGGTCACCGATGAATTCACAATGCTGGTAATTTCTTAAGGGGACCTTTACCGTAGTTTCATTTGTGCGGGAGGAGAACACTACGGGAAAAATGACCAATTGCGACGGGTTATTTGCGACGGGAATAGATCCCGTCGCAAATAGTCCTGTTAAAAACTTATTTGCGACGGGGGTATTTACCTGTTGCAAATAAGGAGACTTTTGCGACGGGATTGCTTTCCCCGTCGCAAAAGAACTGGCACGCGTTGCGCGCCAAATCGCGGGAAAACTATTTGCGACGGGCGAATATTCCCGTCGCAAATAACCGGCGGCGGTAAAAGGTATTTGCGATGGGAATATTCCCCCGTCGCAAATAGTATGTCGGCAGGTGGTTATTTGCGACGGGACCCGTCGCAAATAACTATTTACCCGTTGACCGTAATAAATGTCGGCTAAGGTATTTGCGACGGGTCCCGTCGCAAATAATACTATTTGCGACGGGATTCCCGTCGCAAATACTCTAACCTATAAATACCCTCATCCGTTTTTTTCAAAACATTCTCAAATTCCATCTTCTTCTTCTCTCAAAGTTATATTTCTAAAGTTCAGTTTTTCTTCAGTTTAATTTTTTTCTCCGGAGCTGATATTAAAGTTTTGAAGAACGATCAGAGCAGATCAATTTTCAAGGTATTTATGTTCAATTTAATTTAATATTTATTTTTAATTTTTTATTAGTTTCAATTATTCTTAATTAGTTGTAATTTAATTATGTTTATATTGTTTTATTACTTAATAAATTTAAATTATTAGTATTGTTCATAGTTAATGGTAATTAGTAATAATTAGTAATAATTTTTAATAATTAAGAATAAATATTAATAATTAGTAATAAATACCAATAATTAGGGATAATAACATTATTACATTATTAGTCTATTTTATTATTAATATTAAAATAATATAATTTTTTATATATATACAGTTCTCTTTTCATCTGTGTGTTTGCTGTCTTCACATGTATTATTTGTATGTGGAGATAGAAAACGCACAGATGAAAGGAGAATTGTATATAAATTAGAAAATTATATTATTTTAATATTAATAATAAAATATACTAATAATGTTATTATTTGTAATTATTGGTAATTATTCCTAATTATTAGTAATTATTCATTTAATTACTAATAATTAGGAACAATTGCCAATAATTATCAATAATTAGGAATAATTAGTAATAATTACCAATAATTAGTAATAATTACCAATAATTCGTAATAATTACCAATAATTAGTAATAATTACCAATAATTAGTAATAATTACCAATAATTAGTAATAATTACCAATAATTAGTAATAATTACCAATAAGTAGTAATAATTATCAATAATTACCAATAATTAGTAATAATTAGTATTAATTACCAATAATTAGTATTAATTGCCAATAATTAGTATTAATTACCAATAATTAGTATTAATTACCAATAATTAGTAATAATTACCAATAATTAGTAATAATTACCAATAATTAGTAATAATTACCGGTAAATAGTAATAATTAGTAATAATTACCAATAATTAGGAATAATTACCGGTAAATAGTAATAAATAGTAATAATTAGTAATAATTAGGAATAATTACCAATAATTAGTAATAATTCGTAATAATTACTAATAATTAGTAATAATTACCAATAATTAGTAATAATTAGTAATAATTAGTAATAATTAGTAATAATTGCCAATAATTAGTAATAATTAGTAATAATTAGCAATAATTAGTAATAATTAGTAAAAATTAGGAATAATTACCAATAATTAGTAACAATTAGTAATAATTAGTATTAATTACCAATAATTAGTAATAATTACCAATAATTAGGAATAATTACCAATAATTACCAATATTTATCAATAATTACCAATATTTACCAATATTTACCAATAATTACCAATAATTACCAATAATTACCAATGATTAGTAATAATTATCAATAATTGGTAATAATTAATAATAATTACCAATAATTAGTAATAAGTATTAATAATTAGTAATAATTAAGAATAATTACCAATAATTAGTAATAATTACCAATAATTAGTAATAATTACCAATAATTAGTAATAATTACCAATAATTAGTAATAATTAACAATAATTACCATTAATTAGTAATAATTAGTAATAATTAGTAATAATTAGTAATAATTAGTAATAATTAGTATTAATTATCAATAATTAGTAATAATTACTAATAATTAGGAATAATTACCAATAATTAGTAATAATTAGTAATAATTCGCAATAATTACCAATAATTAGTAATAATTACCAATAATTAACAATAATTACCAATAATTACCAATAATTAGTATTAATTACCAATAATTAGTATTTATTACCAATTATTAGTATTTATTACCAATAATTAGTATTAATTACCAATAATTAGTAATAATTACCAATAATTAGGAACAATTACCAATAATTATCAATAATTAGGAATAATTAGTAATAATTACCAATAATTAGTAATAATTACCAATAATTAGTAATAATTACCAATAATTAGTAATAATTACCAATAATTACTAATAATTACCAATAATTAGTAATAATTACCAATAAGTAGTAATAATTATCAATAATTATCAATAAGTAGTAATAATTATCAATAATTACCAATAATTAGTAATAATTAGTATTAATTACCAATAATTAGTAATAATTACCAATAATTAGTAATAATTAACAATAATTACCAATAATTAGTAATAATTAGTAATAATTAACAATAATTAGTAATAATTAGTATTAATTACCAATAATTAGTATTAATTACCAATAATTAGTAATAATTACCAATAATTAGTAATAATTACCAATAATTAGTAATAATTAGTAATAATTAGCAATAATTACCAATAATTAGTGATAATTACCAATAATTAACAATAATTATCAATAATTACCAATAATTAGTATTAATTACCAATAATTAGTATTTATTACCAATAATTAGTATTAATTACCAATAATTAGTATTAATTACCAATAATTAGTAATAATTACCAATAATTAGTAATAATTACCAATAATTAGTAATAATTACCAATAATTAGTAATAATTACCAATAATTAGTAATAATTACCAATAATTAGTAATAATTACCAATAATTAGTAATAATTAACAATAATTAGTAA
This sequence comes from Viscum album, assembly GCA_963277665.1. Taxonomy (NCBI): domain Eukaryota; kingdom Viridiplantae; phylum Streptophyta; class Magnoliopsida; order Santalales; family Viscaceae; genus Viscum; species Viscum album. The sequence continues at coordinate 1,737,800,368 of OY728160.1, forward strand.
TAATTACCAATAATTAGTATTAATTACCAATAATTAGTATTAATTACCAATAATTAGTAATAATTACCAATAATTAGTAATAATTACCAATAATTAGTAATAATTAGTAATAATTACCAATAATTAGTAATAATTAGTAATAATTACCAATAATTAGTAAATTATTTGTATATTTTATTATTAATATTAAAATAATATAATTTTCTATATTATATACAATTCTCTTTTCATCTGTGTGTTTTCTATCTCCACTTGTAATATTCGCATTCTTTTTCAAAATTATCAACCTACTCGCCAATGGAGAGGTGAAAGTGAATGCAAATATTACATGTGGAGACAGAATGTTAAACACACAGATGAAAGGAGAATTGTATATAATATAAAAAATTATGTAATTTTAATATTAATAATAAAATATACTAATAATGTAATAATGTTATTATTATATAATTAATGTTTATGAAAAAATTATATTAGTATTATTAAAATAATAAAAAATCAATATAATATTAAAATTATCAATATTTGTAACATGTTTTGCTTTATTCTCAATATATTTAATCTTTACTTGAGTGTTTTTTCTAACAAATTATTCAAAACCAGTAATGCTTTTATATTTTATAGAGAAATATGGAACAACGAGGTCGTCAACAATCATTATTAGGTGACCGCATATGGATAAATCAACGTAGAAATCCAAACAGTTCTGGTTTAAATCCAGTATATGTAGAGGGTGTGGAGACTTTTTTATCATTTGCGTCATCAAATCCAGAATTTGTTTCAGAAGGCAAAATAAAATGCCCTTGCAGAAAATGTGCATTGAGAACGTTTGAAACGTTTGACAAAGTGGGAGAACATCTCTTGCATTTTGGTTTTCAACCAGATTATGTTTTTTGGTATCAACACAGCGAACGCAGTTCCAGAGCAGGTGATACCAACTTGATTCCGGATCCATCCCGATTTCAAAATTTAGTACATGATGTTGCAGGTTCATCTGTTCAACATACAGAAACTCCAGCTGATATAGCTTCAAATCCTTAGTTGGCACCGTCTGAATTTTATGAGTTGTTGAAGTCTGCTGAGGATGCATTATATCCTGGCTACAAGATGAGCAAATTAGAAGCAGTTGCAAAATTTATGGCTATCAAATCAGATAACGGAATTTCAAACACCTGTTTTGACCAGATATTTTCTTTGCTTAAAACACTGTTACCCGAAGGAAATGTTTTACCTGCAAATTACTATGAGAATAAGAGGCGGGTTCGAAATTTGGGACTTACTTGTCAGAAGATTCATGCATGTTCAAATGACTGCATTTTATATTCTGGGGAAAATGAGTCGTTGGATAGTTGTCCCACATGTGGGCAACTGAGATATAAAGAAGGACAACACGGGAAGTCTGGTTTGATTCCTGTAAAACAGTTGAGATATTTTCTGCTTACATCCAGACTTCAGCGTTTATTCATGTCTAAGAATACAGCGACAATGATGTCATGGCATAAAGAGAATATTTCAACCGATAAAAGCTTGAATCATCCAGCCGATGGTGATTCATGGAAACATTTTGATAGAGTGCATCCATCCTTTTCTTTAGAAGCTAGAAATGTTCGACTGGCCTTTCCACTGATGGTTTCTGTCCGTTTGGATCTTATGGTAGTCAATATTCATGTTGGACTGTTTTTTTAACTCCGTACAATTTACCTCCATGGATGTTGATGAAGGAGCCATATATCTTTTTGACTTTACTAATTCCAGGACATCCGAAGAAAAATATTTATGTTTATTTGAATCCATTGATTGATGAATTAAATTTATTGTGGAGTACTGGTGTCAGTACATATGATGTTGCAACGAAACAGAATTTCATACTGAGAGAAGCATTGATGTGGACAATAAGTGACTTCCTGGCTTATGGGATGTTATCTGGCTGGAGTACACATGGTCAGAAATCATGTCCTTACTGTATGGGAGAGAACAAAGCATTTATGCTCATTCATGGAAAGAAACCTTGTTATTTTGACTGTCATCGCAGATTTCTTCCAGCTGATCATCCTTTTCGCAGAAACAGATCTCATTTCAGAAAAGGAACAGTTGAAAGGGATGGACCTCCAAAAATGCTATCAGGTTCGGAGTTAAAATCAGTTGTATTTTCATTACCCCCCATCACTATTGGTCCCACAATAAACCAACAGAAAATTTCTGGTTTTGGGAAAGAACACAATTGGATTAAACGTAGAATATTTTGGGATTTTCCATATTGGTCTGATCTGTTGGTCCGACACATGTTAGATGTCATGCATATTGAGAAGAACTGTTTTGATAATTTGTTTCATACAGTTTTGGATACGCCAGGAAAGAGCAAAGACAATGTAAATGCACGTTTAGATCTTTCCCAAATTTGCAGGCGTCCAGAATTGGAACTATTTGAGAATGTCAGAACAGAAAGGTTACTGAAACCAAAAGCAGCTTATACACTGTCTAAAGAAAACCGTTTATTATTTTGTCAGTGGATTGCATATTTGAGACTTCCAGATGGCTGTGCTTCTAATTTGGGTAGATGTGTAAAGAATGGTCATATTACTAGATTAAAAAGTCATGATTGTCATGTTATAATGGTGAGACTTCTACCCATTGGATTAAGAGGTCTGTTGAATTCTGTGATTTGGGATTCCTTAAAAGACATGTCTCATTTTTTTCGGGAAATTTGTGCGGCTACGGAAGATTATGATGCTCTAGGAAAACTTGAAAAAGATGTTGTTGTAATTATATGTAAACTAGAAAAAATATTTCCCCCGTCTTTCGTCGACTCAATGGAACATTTGATGTTACATTTTCCATATGAAGCCAAATGTGGAGGTCCGGTACAGTTTCGATGGATGTACCCATTTGAAAGATGCATGCAAAAATTGAAAAGAAAAGTACGTAACAAAGCATCTGTTGAAGGATCTATTGTAGAAGCTTATTTGTAAGAGGAAATATCTTTTTTCTGCTCCCATTATTTTGAATCTGAGTATCCTTCAAAACACAACCGAATGGGATGGAACGAGAGGAATATTGATGAAATCGACAATCAATTATCTATTTTCAACCAGTCAGAGCTTGGTTTCGGTGGAGTTTATGAACGCTGGCTTTCAGATGATGAACATCAGAGAGCTCATACGTATGTTCTTCTCAACTGTGAAGAGATGACATCAGTTGTACTGTAAGTGTTTATATCACTTATTCTATCATTTATGTTACAGTAAATAACTTTGGTTTTTATAGGTTGTATGATAATCATATCAAGAAACAAATTCCACAAATTACAGCAGCTTCTCTCGAAGAACGTCGACTGAAAAATTTCTCTCAGTGGTTTCAAAAACTGGTAACATAAATTCTTTATCTTTTAGCAACTCATTCAATGTATAGTTTACTATATTGATAATTATTTCACAAATTTTCAAGTGTCTCGACATGCTGATAAAATTGACAAACGGCTGTGTGTATTGAGTAACCCACCTTCCAAACTTGTTAAAACTTATAATGCATATGTGGTGAATGGATTTCGATTCCACACACATGCATATGGGGAATCGAAAAAAACAATGAACAGTGGAGTTAGCTTGAGAGGATCTCATCATCGAGAAAATGAAGTTGACTTTTATGGCATACTTGATGAAATCATTGAACTCTGTTATCTTGGAAAACATTACATAACCATGTTCAAATGTCGATGGTTGGATACAGAGAGAGGCATGCGTGTTCATCTGACTCATGGAATCGTCGATATTAAATGTAAAAGTGTTCTCGCAGTAAATGAACCATTCTTATTGGCTCAACAGGAATATCAAGTTTATTACGCAAAGTACTGTGCAACATCAAGATAATTGACTGATTGGTGGAGTGTAATAAAAATAAAAATTCGAGACAATCAGTTTAGTCAAAGTGAATGTGCTTTCACTAATGTGCAAAGAATTGAAGTTTTTCAAGAGAGTACTCAAAATCAATATTTTTTACAAAGAGACATGAGTATCGATGAGGACACCCCACATTTAAGAGTCGGTGATGATGATGATGTTAATGATGTCACATATGAATTTGAAATGGTAAGAGATGAAGCAACTGTAACTCGAATGGATATCGATGATGTTGAGGAGGAATATGAAGATGACATTGACATATATGAAGATGATGATGAAGATGAACACTGATAGCATTTCATGGTATTTATATACAATCATAATATGTATATATGTATATATAATAGTAATTTTCAATTATTTTCTAATATTAATATTTTCTGTTTCAGATGGACGACGCCACATTTCGTGAGTTGGCGGATGCTGACCTGACTTTCGATGCGGATGAGTTGCTGACAGATGACCCTCAGCCTGCAGGCGCTCCAGGGAGTACGCAGAGGGGGCGCGGTCTTGCACGATTGATGATTCCTGACCCCGTCCCCGAGCGACGTCCACGTCTTGGGTTTGATCCACGCACACGGAGGTGTGATAACCTGTGTGATAACCTATGGATTTGACTAAGATTTCATTAATCTATTCACATAATAAATGTTTATTATTTTTTCAGTTTTCCACATATAGCAGTCGGACAGGGCAGCACTATTTTGCGCAACTATTTCTCTCAGTCGTGGACCACATGGGAGTAGATTCCCATTGATGTGCAGCAGGCCATGTTCGGCCATTGGTTGGTACGTACGTAAATAAATAATTTTTATTTTGAAAATTATTTCATTTCTAACTTGATATTTTGATTTATTTGTAGGGTTTATGGTATCCGATCGAGGATACCATGCCTGACGCCATCCACGAGGCATGGGAGGTGGCCATGCGTGATCGCCTTCGTCAGTTTTTGCACAATTTAAGAAAAGCTGCGATGAAGAAAGCAGGAGTGTCAAATTTTGACGAGTCATGTAGAGCACACCGACCAGAGTATATTTCATCCCATGTATGGGATGGATTATGTGCGCACTGGTTGAGTGGTGCCTTTCAGAGGAGATCATCGGTGGGGAGGCAGAATCGGGGGAGACAGGAGGTGACTCATCGAGCTGGGAGTCGTTCTTTCAGTACTCATAGACAGCATCTAGTACGTACATTATTTATAAATATTTTATATAACTATAAATATTAACAGTTTATTTTTTATTCTTATAGGCTGTCGAGCACCCCGATATTACAGAGTACGACGTATATCGGAGGATGTATAGTGATCCTGCTACTGGGGAGCTCAGAGGTGATCGTCATCATCACATCGTGGTCAGTATTATTTGTTTTCAAGTTTAAAAATTAACTGCATATAATATATTCACAATTTTAATTTTAAATTGCAACTATAGGAGTCATATGAGGCCGCAGCATCACAGGCCCGGCCTGAGAGTCAGGACGAGTCATCAGATCAGACCACTGCCCGTCAGTTTGATGAAGCGGCATGGATGCAGGCCACCCAGTATGCCTTCGAGAAGGGCCGGGTAGTTGGTATCGGCTCTCGACTGACTCCCGGAGATTATTATGGCAGTGCTGCGATGTCGGCGTCCAGCTCGAGAGGAGCTCGTGCATCTTCTTCTACTACACAGTATGAGGATCAGTTGCGATCTCAGACTGCACAGATAGAGAGTCTCCGACAGGAGCAGGAGCAGATGCGTCAGCAACATGAGGAGGAGCGTCGACGCCAGCAGCAGCTGTACGAGGAGCAGGCGAGTCGGTGGCAGCAGCAGCATCAGGAGCAGATGAAGTACATGCGCCGACTCACTCATGCTTTAGGGATGTAGTTTCCTCCACCACCATCTGCAGATCCCCCACCTCCCCCCCCCCTCCTTCAGATTAGAGATTGTACTTATGTTATAAAATTTGTGAAATCAAATTATTATTTTTTTTCTATTCGTAGTTTCTGTCTCATTATAAAATATTAATAATATTATATTTTTAAATAAGAATATTAATATGAATAATAATATTATTTATATTTTATAATATCAAATTTTATATATATATTAAAATTTTATAATATTATAATTTAATTATATTTTTTGTAATACTTGAATTATTTTAATATTTGAATGTAAAATAATTATATTATTTTTATATTAATTAAAATAAATTATTAATATTTTTTTATTTATGAATTATAATTCTAATATTATTATATTAATTAAATCATTTATTAATATTCTATTATTTTTTATTTTTGAATTATAATTCTATTATTATTATATTAATTAAAATAATTTATTAATAATTTATTATTTTTATTTGTGAATTATAATTCTATTATTATATTAATGAAAATAATTTATTAATAATTTATTTTTTTTATTTTTTTTTATAGTATTTGCGACGGGATACTATGCCCGTCGCAAATACTAGTATTATTAATAGTTTTTTATTTTTTTTAAAAAATATTTTTTGCGACGGGATACTATGCCCGTCGCAAATACTAGTATTATTAATAGTTTTTTATTTTTTTTAAAAAATAGTTTTTGCGATGGGCCCGTCGCAAAAACTATTTTAAAAGTTTTTTACAAAAATACGGAGTACTATTTGCGACGGGGAGAATGACCGTCGCAAAAAACGGCTTTAGCGACGGGCCCGTCGCAAATAAGTATTGTTGCGACGCCGTTTTCAGCAACGGGCTATTTGTGACGGGCCCCCGTCGCAAAAAGCCATTTGCGACGGGATCCCGTCGCAAATGCCCGTTTTTCTAGTAGTGGAAGTTAAATTTTTTGGATTAAATTAGAAGTGAATAAAAATTGTGGAACAATTTTTATTTATATCTAAGTGGTTATATCCTAAATGAGGGAGTTGGGGTGGGACGCACTATTTCCTAACTACCCATGTGAGGATAAAAGTAATGTGGGGCCCACAAAATCCCCAACCCTTCACTTTCCATAACTCCTTAACCCCTTTGAACTCCCATGTTAATTACATGGAAACTTCCTTTTGAATTTTGTAACCATTCCACTTCCCCACTTAAATTCATGCCAATACACACACCTTAATTAATTAATTGAAACTCTTTCATAAATTAATTAAGTGTTTGAAAATTGGTATTTTGAAATGCATGGCACGATCAATTAAAATAAGGGGTGACCTTATTTTAATTTGGGTTGGCTTGTTGTGTGGGGATTTGGGGAGAGAGACTTGTGTGAAAGAAGAAGGAAGCTCCTCCTTCGTTGAAGAACGTCATCCTCTCTGCGAAGAACGAAACCTATTTGACGTAGATCACCGACTCTACAAAGAACAACGATGCACAATCCTCTTCTTCTCTTCATGACAAAAAGGGGAGATGTCACTTCCTCCTCGGGCGTAGTCTGGCATCGCTTACGATACCTCACCCCGTGACGCCGTCTTACGCCACGCCCGAAGAACGACATCGATTATCGAGGTAGGGGTGTTTTTTTATTTGAGCAATGCTGATTCTTCCTTCCATGTTTGTTTCTCTTGACCCGCTTTCTACCAAACTAACATGGAAGGACCGGGCCAAACGAACACGGCCCGATCCTTCCACCGTTTTTGTGAATGTTTGGTGTGTTCTTTGTGTTCTTCATGGGTGATGAACACTGGATCATTGCGAGTTCGTTGTATGAAGCAACGATCCCAATTTGAAGACCCAACATCATGATGTCCTAGTGGAGGTGCGACGATAATAGCGGGCGACTGATCAAACCAGAACGGGAAGGACCATCCCTCGACCGTTCTTCGAGCGGGTGAATCAAATCGTGTTTTCGGAGCTGATCGAAGGCCGGAAAACACCAGAGATGATTACGGGACATTGGGGTGTCCTAGTGTCCGAAGTTTCGTGATGAACGGACCATCATAATGAATAATGGACATCATTGGAGGCGCGCTGGCTGGTGGCATCGTTTCTGGAAAATTTCAGAATACACGGCGTGGACCACTGACGAACACGTCGTGTAGTGTGGGTGTACTGTAGCTTGAGTTTTGGGTTTAGAAAAGTAACACATGGTGTGTGACCCCGGTCACACGGCATGTAATCTCTACACAGAATGGCATAAGAAACTTCGCGATACATGGCGTGTATTCTGGGAAATACACGGACATGGGCAGCAATACACGGCAAAGAGGCACAGCGTGTATTCTCTTCACAGAAGGGAAGAAGCAGCTTCGCGGGACTCGACGTGTATCCCGGGGATACACTGAAACGGTGTGGAGTACACGGTCATGTACTACACCACACGGCCAGGCATGGAAAGTGGCACGGGCTACCCCGTATACCAGTTACACAGTTTGGCAAACACGGGTTGAGGCCGTGTACGGTCCCATGTCCAGCATACACAGAGCCGACCCAGATGCATGGACATGGCGTGTAACCCTACCACACGTTGTGTACTTACTTCCTACATGAACAGGCTTTCAACATGGACCATTGGACGCGGGCAGTACCCGAGAACTGACTACACGACGTGTACCGTATACCTACACACCGTGTACTTTTTGGTAAAAGGATTGGTCATTTTTTGCACAGTATCTTGGATACGTTTTGTTTGGATTATCCCCATATGACATGGCGGAGCTTTCGAATATATCAACTTGAGACTTAGTGGTAGTTAATGTATTGATCCCTTGAATCGAGGAGTGGACCCTCCCGGAATCGAGCGTACTGTTTGTGGGAACCCTAGAGCTGGCTACGACTGTGATGACGATGATAACTGTACTTGGATCCTACGTGGGTTCGGCAGCGAGGACGAATGTACTTGGATCCTCCGTGGGTTTAGCAATTATGATGACTGTACTTGGATCCTACGTGGGTTCGACAGCGATGGTTACTATACTAGGATCCTACGTGGGTTCGGCAGCGATGACTTCTGTACTTGGATCCTATGTGGGTTCGGCAGGGGAGATGATTCAGAGGCTACATCTATCATCTCCACCCCTCTTCGTGAATAGTATACCTATGTGAGATGAGTCTTGACTTTCAGTCATTATCATCGATGTGATTGACTTACTTTCCTGTGTGGACTGGGTTGTGCTTTCCTGTGTGGACTGGGCTGTGCTTTCCTGTGTGGATTGGGTTGTACTTGGGCTCTTGAGTTGGAGTCGAACTGGAATTGATGAGTTAGGTATATGTATGGGAATATACCTAAGTAGAGTTGGTTGATACTTCATGTTTGTATATTTCCTTTTTGGTTTATCCTTTGTGGATTCTAAGAGACCTTCAGGAGTCTTGGAGTCCCTACTGAGTATCATATACTCACCCCTGCACGAGTTATGCCCGCACTAGGTTGTGTTGGTTGTAGATGACGGATAGCACAGATCGTGGTCAAGGCTTGTAGAGCTGGATGGTATCCAGAGGTGGACCACCTGACAGGACATACACGGAGCGGACGGACGGACCCGAGGTACCGATGAGACTATCTGTACCCACCCTTCAGGTGGGATTCCCATAGGATGACTCGGTGGTTGCTGCTTTACTTTACATCTGTTGTACTTTCCTTCTCAGTTGTACTGTACCTTCAGTTGGGTTTTTATACTGGCCCATTTACTTTCCATCACTTACTTTTGTACTCGGTTTACTTAGTGTTTAATCCATCTTGCGTACTCTGTTCTATTTGTTTACTTATATAAAGGCAATGTCTTCCCTTTTATCGGGATTTACGCCTTTGGTGCTAGTCGCCAGCCCCTGGCCTATGGAAGGCGGGCTTGGGGTAGTCATGGCACAGGCCCTGAGGATGGGTCGTGACAAAAAAAATTAATTAATTTGGAAGACAATCGGAGTGCATTTTATTGGTTTTCAGTGAGTGACACGTTTTGAATTAAAATGTTAATTTTAAACTAATAGCGGACACTTTTAGGCATACTGGTCACACCATTTGTTGGATTGAGGTGGTGTTTATTCCTATACATCACAACTGACTCATGGATTGTTTTACTAAAATATCAAAACAATCCGAATGCATTTTCTCAGATTTTAGTATGTCAGTTGTGTTTTTTTACTTGAATTACTGTCAATTTTAAATAACAAGACACATTTGGATTCATACCAGTGACATCATGTGTTAGATTGAGGTGTGGTTGATTCCTACATGTCACAAATGACTGGTAGATCATTTTCCTAAAGTATCAAAACAATCATAATGAATTTCCTCAGTTTTTAGTATGTTGGTTGTGTTTTTTTACTAAAATGTCATTTCAAACCAAAAACTTGCAATTTGAGTCATACCGGTTGCATCGTACATCAGTTTGTTGTGAGACTGCTTCATACACATAAAAAAAGACTTTTGAATCACTTTCCTTAATTTGGAAGAAAATTGGATTGAATTTTCTTTGTTTTCAGTGAGTGACACGTTTTGAGTTAAAATGTCAATTTTAAACTGATAGAGGACACTTTTAGTCATACCGGTCACACCATTCTTCGGATTGAGGTGGGGTTGATTCCTACACATAACAACTGACTCATGGATCATTTTTCTAACATATCAAAACAATCCGAGTGTGTTTTCTTGGTTTTTAGTATGTCAGTTGTGTTTTTTTACATGAATTAATGTCAATTTTAAATAACAAGACATATTTGGAGTCATATCGGTGACACCGTGTGTCGAATTGAGGTGTGGTTGATTCCTACATGTCACAAATGGCTTATAGATCATTTTTATAAAGTATCAAAACAATCAGAATGCATTTCCTTAGTTTTCAGTATGTCAATTGTGTTTTTTTACTAAAATGTCATTTCAAACTAAAAAAATGCAATTTGATTCATACCGGTCGCATCGAGCTTCAGTTTGACATGAGACTTCTTGATACACGTCATAAAGGACTTGAATTTTTTTTCCTTAATTTAGAATAAAATCAAAGCATGTTTTCTTTGTTTTCAGTGAGTGACATGTTTTGAACTAAAATGTCAATTTTAAACTCGTAACAGACACTTTTAGTCATACTAGTCACATGGTGTGTTATATTGAAGTGGGGTTTATTCCTACACGTCACAACTCACTCATAGATTGTTTTCCTAAAGTATCAAAATAGTTTGAATGCATTTTCTTAGTTTTTAGTATGTTAGTTGTGTTTTTTTACTTGAATTAATGTCAATTTTTAATAACAAGACACATTTGGAGTTATACCGTTCAAATCGTGCATCATATTAAGGTACGGTCGATTCCTACAAATAAAAAATGACTGATATATCGTTTTCCTAAAGTATCAAAATAATCAGAATGAATTTCCTTGGTTTTCAATATGTCAGTTGTGTTTTCTTACTAAAATTTCATTTCAAACTGAAAACATGTAATTTGAGTCATACTGGTTGCATCGTTTTTCGGTTTAATGTAAGACTACTTTATACACATCACAAAGGACTTAAGAATTTTTTTTTTAATTTAGAAGATAGTTGGAGTGTGTTTCCTTTTTTTCAGTGTGTGACACGTTTTGAACTAAAATATCAATTTTAAACTGATAGCGGACACTTTTAATCATACCGGCCAAACCTTTCGTCGGATTGTGGTGGGGTTGATTCCTATAAATCACAACTGACTCATGGATCATTTTCCTAAAGTATCAAAACAATCCAAATGTGTTTTATTGGTTTTCAGAATGTCAATTGTGTTTTTTTTATTTAATTAATGTCAATTTTAAATAACAAGACACATTTGGAGTCATACCGGTGACACCGTGCATCGGATTGAGGTGCGGTTGATTCCTAAACATCAAAAATAACTGGTAGATCATTTAACTAAAGTATCAAAACAATCATAATGAATTTACTCAGTTTTTATTATGTCAGTTGTGTTTTTTACTTGAATTAATTTCAATTTTAAATAAAGACACATTTGGAGTCATACTGATGGAATTGTGTGTCGGATTGAGGTGTGGTTGATTCCTACACATCACAAATGACTCATGGATCATTGTCCTAAAGTATTAGAACAAATTTTAAGTACATTTTTCTACCTAAAAATCAATGCGCCTTTTCCTATGAAACCTAAAAAAGAGACCTAACCTTATCAATATGCTCAATCTAACCAGTTTAGAATGATTATGGAAAAACATTTAATCCCTATATGGTTGACACATAATAACATCCTCCTTCTGCATCATAGCTTTAGTCGGCCCAGTGAAGAACCAAATGTCATATATTCAGGACCTCTGAATGAATATATGATATTTGGTTCCTCACTGGGTCTACTAAAGAGGGGAACTTTCAATGTTGCAGATTAAATTGATGTTTTTTTGCAGAAAAACACTTCACGTTGTTGAAAATGAGAAGAGTGGAGTAAGCTCCTATGCTATTTATGTCTCAAGACGTCACAACAAACTCAAGGGATGGGGAAACCCCTTTGGGATACTCATTATCACTTGTGATCTATCAAACAAAGAGAAATATAAGACATACTAGATTATTAAAGTCCAAATTATTTGATAATTTTACCCTCTTCAATCGATTTTGGTACATTCTTCCATCATGTATGCTTCCCATTTGTTTCTAAGAATATCTATATCATCTTGTGAATATGAATATTTTTTATAGTTATGGAGGTACTAAAAAAATATAAATACACAAAGGATTAATAAGTATTTTAAATGAAATAGTAATTATCATCAAAAATACCTCTTCAGGGATGCTGGTTTGTTCATGGAATACGATCTCTTTCATAAATTTACAAACATAATAACCACAACCTTTTTCATTTGTTTGTTTTGGGAACTACAAAAACATTCAGAAAAAATAAGTAATTTTTTTATATGTGTTTATATAGTGAGATCGTATTATATATAACCTGATTTTTATCCAGTCATAGTACTTGTCATGTTTCTTTTCCTTTTCCCCTGGCATGATTCCATGATGTAGATGATAGTCACGCACCACCCTATCATAATAGAATCCTCATTAAAATATAATATAAATTATATAACTAGATTTTTAGTTCTAAAATATTAGACGTAGTGTATTAAAAATTGAAAAACTCCATCATTTGTGGTCGGTTTGTTGGATATCCATGCATTGATTACAAGAAATAAATCTTTGGAGTATCCAAATTGACCGCAATGATCATCCAATGCTACCTAAAAACACAAAAAAGGGAATAAGTAATGAAATAAATTAAAATATATTTGATATGAATAAATTTTACAGTTTTACCCCTGTATTGTTGGAATTAAGAAGAGTCTGTCATACATTTCTGTTAAATGATTTGAGCAGGCCTCCCACTATTTCACCCTCTTTCTTGGAATTTATATCTGTTAGTGTTGTAGAGGTGACGTAAGGACTAACAGGTACGAATTTTGGTTCATGAGGAAATCCCTTCAATTGTTTTTCATATATATGCCTGTGAAAAATATGAAATGTATTTAGTCATAATTATCATAGTATATCATTTTTGTAAAATCAAATCATGAAAGAATACCTCATGTAAACATTTACAACTGAGCCACCTACCCATTCATAGTCGAGGATTTCATTTTCACTCTCAACACCAATGAAGTCTAGATCTTCCCCTCTGTACATATTTCCTTCAAAATCAATTATGTTAGTACCACCATATTTCAACTTCATATCCACATGATCCTTCAATGATAATAAATGTGGATATATAATGGGGGTTAATGTGATTTGGGTAGATCGTTTTGATCAGTTGGTTGTTCCTTGAGATGGTTTTGAACCAGCCTTTCATTTCACCCCTCCCTTTATCCGTCTGTAATAACATGAATTGGTTTAGACCTTTTTTCATTAAATTTTTAAGCTTTATCTTGAAAATTAAATTGGAAATGAATACCTCATTGTTGACATGTTTATTTACAAGATGTGACGTCCATGTGATGAATGTTCCAAGAGATTGTTCGACTGTATGAATATCTACATCATCAATTAGAACAAGTAGATCGGCGCTCAACTCTAGGGATAAAGTAATTGACACTCTAAAATGACCTGTTGGAAGTGGTCTATTGTTTAGCATGTCATTATGGATATTGAACATTGTATCCCTCGCTAAAGGGCGATGGGTGGCTGTTGATAGATATAAATCACAGTCATTTTTACCCTGTAGAATATTGATACATGAAAGGTATCAGTGTCTAGTGTCTATATGATTCACATTTCATAGAAACAATTATTAGAAAATTTACTACCTCAGTTAAGAATTGTTTTTGAGGGGAATGGATTGCCACAAAACTAGTGGGGGTGGGGCGATATCTTCACGCGTGGGTTTTTCTTGAGTTGTTTCTTCTCTTTTCATCCCCCCCATAAAACTTGCTAGAATCTCTCTCTGGTATTGTAATTCTTTTTAAAACATATCTAATATTTCTCTCATCTTTTTCATTTCCTCAGTTTTATCCTCTGCTTGTTTTTTTCTCAAAATATGTTTGGGGTGTCACCCCAAAACCTGCACCACTAACGCAGCCATACTTTTCTGGCTACTTCAAGGACACTAAAAGTATGTCTGCATCCAGTGTGGGTGTTGTTGATTCTTGTGAATATTTTAGATAGAAAATATAGTAAAATAAGTAATCATTGTTATGTAATATCAATTTAAACCAAAAAAAATTATTATGTCATACTAACACATGTTTCCCACACTTTTTGTGTGTTTTCATCTATTAGTTTTCCATCTTTAGTTACATGTGTCTCCTTCCATAGCACATGGCATGGGATGGAAATGACTGTGGATTTGGACTCTTCAAGATACATATAAAAAAATGAACATAGTTATTGTATTTTTTTATGTCACATAAAAGTATTATGGTAGATTTAAAATATGTACTGAATTTTTTTCAAGTGATTCATACCCCATCCATGCTTTACAATAGGGGTACACTTGTTTTGATGATCATTGTTTATTTTCAGCACTCAGTTGTTGTTTCATAAATAAAACACTGTCAATCAAAGTGATGAATACACATACCATCAAACAACTTATTACCATACACAATATACCTAAAAATACTACTTCATAGGACGTCCACTAAATACATCCCATGATGCTTGGTATATCAGGTGATCATAAATAAGAGGTGTGTGCGGCTTTATTTTACCTTCAGCATCTTTAAGATGATATTTCATTAAAATTGTTTGAAAACCCCTATAAATCCTTCCAGAAACCCTTAAAAAATAGTATTTGTGCAATTCATCTACTATAAATGCACTCTGCAAGAGATGATGAAGTGTAAGTCAATGTTTCATTATTTAATTTTTAGTAAATTAAAAAAATGATATCATAATTGTAACATCCTAGGTAAATAAGGAATACGACATATTCATATTTATTAATATTTTTTAATTAAATATTAATTTTACTTTAAAAGGGGATGTTATGTCTGATAGCGTACTCAACACGCAATAATGGGTTTCTTTGAAATCTTATGTTGCACACAACTTTGAGTTATACCGAAAAATAATATAATATTATAATTATTTTAAATGGTAGTTAACGCATAGTAATTGTATTGGCGGGAATGAACAGAATTAACTAAAATATGATTTCACATGTTTGTTAAATCTTTTTACATTTATCCAATGAAAGTTTGAGGCTTAAAATGTGAATGAATCCAATTTTAAGCATAAATACTCTAATATTCTTTAAAAGGTCGATTTACCACCTTTTGATGGAAAAACCTTTTTAAATCTAATATTTGTCACTTTTATATGTTCTATTTGACAAAATAATATTCTTATTTAGAATAGAGATATCAAAATTTACTTTGGATGAAATTTTGGTATTTTTCTGATAATGTTCATTTTTTATGAATAGTGAAAAATATTGCATTTTAATTCAAAACTTCATTTTAATCTAATTTATTTATATATTTATATTATCTTTTTAATTGGTTTTAAAGTTTAATTAGATTATATTTTTACCATTTAATCCAATTTTGGTCATTGGAAGTAATTTCACTTTGAAATTTGACATAAACAAGTGTCAATCTTTTGATAGTCATTATTTTTTAAAAACACGCTTTTTGTTTTGACAACAGGAATTAATTTTAAATTAATTTCTGCCACTTCGGTATTTTGAATTTGGAAAAATGGATCGGATTCCGTATTTAGAATCAGGAGTTCCAAATTTTGTAAATAGTTAACTTTTATTTTTAGACATTATGAATATTTACTTCAGTAAATATTTTATTTACCATGGTTAAAAGGTAAATCTGGTAAATAAGGGTAAAAAAATATTATTATAATAATATTAAATTGCCCTAACATGTGTCCTAATCCTATTTATTGATACATGTCTGACCATGGTCATCCTTGGGTCGATTTTGGGACCCCATGGAGCCACATGGGAGTGATAATGACACTTCATATTAATTAATTTAAAGTAAAGATAAAAATGACATAAACATATATCTTTTAGTAAATCAAATTATACATGTGGTTATATAAGTTATCTCTTCGACTATAAATATTAAATTTAAATCTAAAAATATTTCCTACATTATGGTATTTTATTTATAATTTTTAGACATTAAATAAATAAAATTATACATGACACAATGATGATGTAGTGATTACCTTATTAATGAATGATTTAAATAAATGAGATTATAAAAATTAAAACAAATATAAAAAACTAGTAAAATTCTTATTTTATGATTTTATTTCTAAAAATAGTCATCTTATCTTCGAATTTAATTAATTTTGGACCTTTTGAAACTGAAAATAAGTTTATAATAAAAAATACTTTCAAACTTTCCTAAAGAACCCCTCCTCCCCCTTATAAAAAGCCATCAACTCTAACCCAATACTCACACCTCTCAAACCCCTTATCTCATCCAACCTCTGCCCAATTAATCTTAAAAAATCCCTCTCTTCCTCCTATAATCCTTCCATTATGAAGAAGACAATTAAAGTAAATCTTTTGGTTCAAACCAAATGGAGATACCCGATTTAAAGGTAACGTCTTCTCTTAAGTTCTTTTATTTTATTTTACTTATCCAACCCTCTAAACTCTCTTTATTCATTTATTTTATAAAAAAACCAGTATACTCAATATAATAGGTTATTTTTATGAAAATTATTCTAACTAAACTTCCGCACACCTCCATCTAATGGATATGAACATACTATTTCTGTGGATGGTGAACTAGTGCCTCACGAAACGATGATTGTTCAAATATCTCCAACCTCCTCTCTTGGTGGCCATTATGATGGAACTGTATTTATATATGATATATATTATGTTTATGTTTTCTCTATTCTTATTTATTTTTCATTTATAGGATACCTTTATGGTTTCCATAATGGGTAAATACGATAATTTTATTTGAGGAAGTGCGGACTACCACCCCCTCAAAGTGATATGACTCATTCATGCCATATGTGGGATGTATAAAGGATAGAGTTAATGAAATTATATATGATATTATAATTGAATTATAATATATCTATGTTTCATTAATTTTTCATTCCATTAAAATACAAAATATAAATGAAAGTAGCGTTGCGTACGTACGACTTACTGTCTCCATGAACGGTGCATTTCATTTCTTATCTCCAAATGTTATGTACTATCATAAATACATATATATACTGGATATATATATGATATATATGATATATATGATATCTAAATCATGAATATAATTCTGTAGATAATGTACTATTGACCACATGGACAACTTGTAATTATAAGAAGTTCATTTTTGACTCAAGTACCAAATATCGACAAAACGACCGTTGTTAGATTAAATGATAATATAATGTTTATAATGTGGTAATAAGTGATATAAAAGGAATAATAAACCTAAAAAGGGTTATTAAGAAATTATAAATTAACTTTAGTTTATTATTCAGCAGATTAAAGAATGAACGAGTCAAGTCAGACACGAGGTAAGGGGTTTTCATCTCACTTTGTATTCCCGTGAGATTCATGTTATATTTACCACTATTTCCTTTTTGTGGTGCATATACTTCACATTATTGTATTATTTGTGTAATATACTTTAATTTATGTTTATTTACATCTTCATTGTATGATCCTTCCTTCACGGAGTGTATGTTTCATAAGTTACCAAATCGGTAAGGGAACTTCTTCACCCAATTTCCATTCTTTGGGTTAAACTTCTACTTCTTGATTATTTCATGATATAAATATGTGTGAATGAACTATAATTGTTTTAAACTTAATATCCACATATATTTGGTGAATTTATATTTTTCACACATAATTATTTCATTGATTTATCCTTAATGTAATGATATGTTCTTTGTATGGGAACCTTTCACCCTCCACTTCTAGTCAAAGACTTGTTTTATGTTATGTATTTAAATTTCAATTATAAAATGTTGGGATATGTTATTATATATCATTATTGCTGTAAATTTTATGTCCATGTGATGAGATACCCTTTTCTCTCTCATCAACTCATTTTCTGAATTTTTAAATAACGTCGTTAGGCTGTTGAATTTCTGTAAGAGAACTTCTTAACCAAATTTCAATTCTTTGGGTTAAACTTATACTTATTGATTATGTCGTTCAATAAATATGTGTGAATGACCTATGATTGTTTTACACTTAATATCCACTTATATTGGGTGTATTATTTTTTGTCTCACATAATTATATCATTGATTTGTCCTTAATCTAAGGATATGATCTTTGCAAGGGACTTTGTCTCAATTTACATTCCATTAATACTTATTTGTTGTTATGCACCAATTCACTTTTATGTGGTGTATATACTACCATTTGAAATATTATATCATGAATATCCTTATTCTCATGATATTATAAACTTTGATTAATGTTATTACTCAAATATTTGTATTCAAGCATCTCTCATTTTGTTAAAAACTATTTAACTAAAATATCATTTTAAATGTTTTAAAAATTTATTCTTATAAATCATTCTCATTAATGTCCATGTTTTAAAAATGGTTTTATGGATTTATTTATATGTACATGAATGTTTTGAAATTAAAATTTATTTCAAAATCATCAAAATGGTATGGGAAACTTTGATTCAAAAATCTCTTTATTAAATTTTTTAAATGGTTTTGAAAATGGTTTGATAAAGCATTGATTATTTCAATATCTTGAAATGATATATTGTGATTGCAATATGGAAATGTTATTTTTTATTTATGTTGGTTTTATGTGTTATGAATATTTTATGGTTCTTGGTAATTGTTTACATATATGGGTGGTTCCCTGATAAACCTAGGGCATGCGATCCCGAGATAGCTCTACAATTCATTGTGTAACGTGATGGAGGTAAACGTTAATGTTTCTCCTAAGTGATTTAGGGAATATACCGTGATGGGTATTACAAATGTAATTCCCTACATATCTGTGATATCTACAATTTAAGTATGTTATGGATTCCACAATTTACCATTATGATTTATGATTTCCATGTGTTATTCATACAACTTATGATTTTGTGTGGTATGTTAAAGATTGAAAAGTATGATTTCATTGATTTGTACATATTGATGGACTAATGTTTTCTTTCATTGTTTTATAATCATTGATGAGATTTATATGCTCATCCCAAGTTTTGAAATGTTTTTCACAGGACTTAAATATGAATAGGTTCAATGATGGGATCAAGGAAAAGTCATGCTATCTAAAACATGAAACTAGACATGTTTCTTTTTTTAAGATTTTTTATTTTATGAAATAAATGAAAATTGAGTACAAGTGTCTACTTTGTAATTTTTGAGATGTAATTTAATAGTTATGACCTAATTCTCTAAAACTCTAAACCTAAAAATATCCTAATTTGAATTATAGACTTAACCCAATGATTATGTAATGTTTAAGGTCAGGTCTTTATAGTTGGTATCAAAGGTCGGTTTAGACAAATTTAGGGATTAGGAGTTTTTGTTAAACACATGTTTAGTCCCTATGTCTATTATTTCAGTTAAATCCTTGTTTTATAACCTTTTTAGATCAAGGAAATTCAATTAAAAATGGAAGGAGGGGGATCTCAAACAACATTCCTATCTCATCCTGATGACATGCTTGCAATAATTATTGCAAAGTCATGTTCAGATGATTGTGAAAATTTTTGTAGCATACAACTCACTTGCAAGAAGTTGTTTGAGATATCAAACACCTCCACTATACCTCGATATCATCGTGGATCATGGGTTGTATTTAATGAAATCCTATTTTCACAATATTCTCATATTTTCAAGAAAGGTAAATATTATCAAGGAATTTTCAAATATTTTACCTTATCACAAGATTTTGAAGCATATTATGATTTTGAAAAGGGGGCTGAAGAAGGAGACCCTTGCACAACCTATTTATATTTGCTTTTACATTATAGTCTCTCATCACATACTTATAGTATTTTAAAAGGATCATTGATTGAAAGTTTCAACTCAAACTCAGTTAAACTGTTTTATAAAAATCATGTTTTATTAGATGTTTTGAAATTATATGTCATACATGATTATTTTCTGAAATTATTTTTTTGCGAACACCCATATGACCCAAGTTGTACAAGGTGTGTTTGGATGAATGAAGAAAATGATTTTGAAGGATCTCTAAATCATTATTTCATTGCATGAACCTTCTAACTATGTGAATAAGATGAAGATGAAACTATATGGACACCATGGTGAAGGTATGATGTTATTTCTATTAGGAATGGTTTTATTTTATCATATGGAGGTGAAATAAAAAATTGACAATATATATAAGGCTTCATGAATTAATATGTTTAGGTATTAATGTGTTGGGATGAAAATGAAAGTTATAAGAAAACCTTTTAGGATAAAACATGTTGGGTTTTTGTGTTTTATAAAAAGGAAAACATGTAGACCATGTGACAACCCGTCACATCAAACAAAGTTGTAGGAATCGAACCCACAACCAAAGTGCGATTGGGATTTATCACCTACCACTAGCCTACGTGAATTTCCTAGTTAGTATGACTTATTATTTTTGGTTAAATGATTTTATGGATCAATAATAAGTTGATTTTGGAAAATTATGTTTTATCAAATGGATATCCTTAATATAGGAAAATGATTTGGTGATTAAGTGATAAAGGTTATTTTGGAAGAAGTTCTCTCTTTTGGGGACACTATATACTTATGATAAATAGAACATTGTGGGATTTCATTTGTGGAGTAATGGTTGAAATTTTATTTTAGAATAATCTTTGTTTTTATTATGGATATATAACGATTTGGGTTATTTATAGAAATAATTAACCTATCATAGAGAATATGTGATTAGGTTGATTACATTTCAGTATGAGACTTTAAGAGTAGCTTATGTTATTTGGAGATAAATGTTAACATTTTGTGGAAGACTATGTGATCATATCCTTCTAAATTTTAGTTTTTAATCTTAGATTGGATTATATTGAAGGAATTTAAGGATAATTTTTTATTGAATGGTATTTGTTGAACTTTGGGTATTGTTTTTTCAATTTTTGAGATTAAGAGTAGTATTTATTTTTTATAAAAGATTATCCTTTTTGGAGATTATCAAATCTTGTACAAAACTTTTTGGTTTTTGTTAATTTCTAAAGACAAGAGAAATATATAGTTCTTCTTTTGTGGATTATGTGATTCTCTAGAAGTTTATTCTAGCACTTTAGGTGTGACCATGTCATCATGAATACTCATCGTTTGGATAAAATATGAGTTTGTGGTAGGAATTTAGTAAAGGATGAAAGTCTACATGACAATTAAGTATGTTTCCTTATGTTTTTAGTTAAGATCATAAATAAATTCCTCAACTTTATGAAAATTAACTTAAAACAAAAACATCATCCATTAACTTTTCCTATTGGGAATCAAAGACCGTTTGACCCATCACAAGTTTGTGATTTTCTTGTGGTTAACTTTCTCCTAATCATGTTTTCTATCACTCTCTATCAGAACTTCATGGTTAGTTTCCTTCCATATTCATGTTTTCCAACATGGAATACTAGTATTTGTTATCTCAGGTGACCTTTTTACTTCTCATTATATCTTTTAAAGTGATAGTTTTATTGACTATCTTCCAATGTGGGACTTTTAATGAAGTTTATGAGACCAATTTTAAAATTGCTAGGATGTAATTTCCAAAAGGGGAGAAGGATGTAACATCCCAGGTAAATAAGGAATATGGAATTTTCATATTTATTAATATTTTTGAATTAAATATTAATTTTACTTTAAAAGGGGATGATATGTTTGATAGCGTACTCAACACACAACAACAGGTTTCTTTGAAATCTTATGTTGCACACAACTTTGAGTTATACCGAAAAATAACATATTATTATTATTATTTTAAATGGTAGTTAACACATAGTCGTTGTATTGGAGGGAATGAGAATAACTAACTACAATATAATTTCACATGTTTGTTAAATGTTTTTAAATTTATCAAATTAAATTTAGAGGCTTAAAATGTGAATGAATCCAATTTTAAGCATAAACACTCTAATATTCTTTAAAGGGTCGATTTACCGCCTTTTGTTGGAGAACCCTTTTTAAATCTAGTTTTTGTCACTTTTATATATTCTATTTGAAAAAATTATATTTTTCTTTAGAATAGGGACATAAAAATTTAATTTGGATGAAATTTTGGTATTTTTCTGATAATGTTCATTTTTTAATGAATAGTGAAAAATACTACATTTTAATTCAAAACTGCCTTTTAATCTAATTTATTTATATAGTTAAATTATATTTTTAATTGGTTTTAAAGTATAATTAGATTATATTTTTACCATTAAATCCAATTTTGGTCATTGTAAGTATTTTCACTTTGAAATTGGACATAAACAAGTGTCAATCCTTTGATAGTTATTATTTCTTAAAAACACGCTTTTTGTTTTGACAATGGGAATTAATTTTAAATTAATTTATGCCGCTTATGTGTTTTGAAATTGGAAAAATGGATTCCATATTTAGAATCATGAGGTCCAAATTGTGTAAATAGGTAACTTTTATTTTTATACATTATGAATATTTACTTTAGTAAATATTTTATTTACCATGGTTAAAAGGTAAATCTGGTAAATAAGGGTAAACAAATATTATTATAATAATATTAAATTACCCTAAAATATGTCCTAATCCTATTATTTAATACATTTCCGACCATTGGAACCCTTGGGTCAGTTTTGGTATCTCATGGAGCCACTTGGGAGTGATAATGACACTTTATGTTAATTAATTTAAAGTAAAGACAAAAATGACATAAACAAATATATTTTAGTATATCAATTTTTACATGGGGTTATTTAAGTTATCTATTAGACTATAAATATTAATTTTAAATCTAAAAATATTTCCTACATCATGGAATTTTATTTATAATTTTTATAAATAAATAAATAAAATTATATATGACACAATGATGATGTAGTGATTACCTTATTAATGAATGATTTAAATAAATGAGATTATAAAAATTAAAAAAAATATCCAAAACCTATAAAATTATTATTGGATTATTTTATTTCAAACAAGAGTCATCTTATATTCTAATTTAATTAGTTTTGGATCTTTTTAATCTGAAAATAATTTTATAATAAAAAAATAATTTCAAATTTCCTAAAGAATCCCTCCTCCCCCTTATAAAAAGTCATCACATCTAACCCATTACTCACACCTATCAAGCCCCTTTTCTCATCCAAACTCAGACCAATTAATCTCCCTAAATCCCTCTCTTCCTCATAGAATCCTTCCCGTAGGAATAATGCAATTCAAGTAAATATTTTTGGTTCAAACCAAAGGGAGATACCCGATTTAAAGGTAACTTCTTCCCTTAAGTTCTTTTCTTTTATTTTACTTCTCCAATCCTATAAAATATATTTATTCCTTTATTTTATAAAAAAACCAGTATACTCAATATAATATGTTGTTTTTATGAGAATTATTCTAACTACACTTCCACACACCTCCATCTAATGGATATGAACATACTATTTCTGTGGACAACGAACTACTACCTCACGAAACGATGATTGTTCAAATATCTCCAACCACCTCTTATGGTGGCCATTATTATGGAACTATATTTATATATGATATATATTATGTTTATTTTTTCTCTATTATTATATATTTTTCATTTATATCATACCTTTATGGTTTCCATAATGGGTAAATACGATAATTTCATTTGAGGAAGTGCGGACTACCGCCCTCTCAAAGTGATATGACTCATTCATGCCATACATGGGATGTATAAAGGATGGATTTAATTAAATTATATATGATATTATACTGGAATTATAATATATTTATGTATCATTAAGTTTTCATTCCATTAAAATACAAAATATAAATGAAAGTAGCGTTCATGCGTACGTACGACTTACCGTCTCCATGAATGGTGCATTTCATTTCTTATCTCCAAATGTTATGTACTGTTATAAATACATATATATACTAAATATATATGATATATATGATATATAAATCATGAATATAATTCTGGAGATAATGGAATTTTGACCACATGGACAACTTGTAATTATAAGAAGTTCATTTTTGACTCAAGTACCAAATATCGACAAAACGACCGTTGTTAACAGAAATGATTCTATAATGTTTATAATGTGGTAATAAGTAATATAAAGGAATAATAAACCTAAAAAATGTTCTTAATCAATTAAAAATTAACTTTAGTTTATTATTCAGGATATTAAAGAATGAATGAGTCAATTTAGACACAAGGTAAGAGGTTTTCATCTCACTTTTTATTCCCGTGAGATTCATGCTATATTTTCCACTATTTCATTTTGTGTGGTGTATTTACTGCACATAACTGTATTATTTGTGTAATATACTTTAATTTATGGGTATTAACATCTTCAGTGTATGATCCTTCCTTCATGGGGTGTATGTTTCGTAAGTTACCAAATCGTTATGGGAACTTCTTCACCCAATTTCCATTATTTAGTTTGAACTTCTACTTATTGATTATGTCATGATATATATATGTGTGAATTACCTCTTATTTTTTTACACTTAATATCCACATATATTGGGTGTATTTATATTTGTCACACATAATTATTTCATTGATTTATCCTTAATGTAATGACATGTTCTTTGTATGGGAACCTTTCACCCTCCACTTCTAGTCAAAGACTTATTTAATGTTATGTCTTTAAATTTCAATTCTCAAATATTGGGATATGTTATTCTATATCATTATTTCTATAAATTTTATGTCCATGTGATGAGAGAATCTTTTCTCTCTCCTAAACTTATTTTCTGAATTTTTAAGTGACACTATTAGGCTGTTGAATTTCTATAAGAGAACTACTTAACCCAATTTCAATTCTTTAGGTTAAACTTATACTTCTTGAATATGTAATTTTATAAATATGTATGAATGGCCTATGATTTTTTTACACTTAATATCTACTTATATTGGGTGTATTATGTTTTTACCACAAAATTATTTCATTGATTTTTCATTAATCTAAGGATATGATCTTTGCAAGGGACTTTGTCTCAATTTACATTCCATTGAGACTTATTTTTTTGTTATTCACCAATTCACTTTTATATGGTGTATATACCTCCCTTTGAAATATTATATCATTAATATTCTTATTATCATGATTTTATAAACTTTGATTAATTTTATTTCTCAATTATTTATATTTAAGCATATCTCATTTTGTTAAAAACTCTTTAACTAAAATATTGTTTTAAATGTTTTATAGATTTATTCTTAAAAATATTTCTCATTAATGTCCATGTTTTAAAAATGGTTTTAAGGATTTATTTATATGGATATGAATGTTTTGAAATTAAAATTTCTTTCAAAAGCTTCAAATTGGAATGGGACACTTTGATTCAAAAATCTATTTATTAAATTTTTTAAATGGTTTTGAAAATGGTTTGATAAAGCATTGATTATTTCAATATCTTGAAATGATATATTGTTATTGCAATTTGGAAATGTTATTTTTCCTTTACGATGGTTTTATGTGTTATGAATATGTTGTGGTTCTTGGGAATTGTTTACGTATACGGGTGGTTCTGTGATAAACCTAGGGCGGGTGAGCCCAAGATAGCTCTCCAATGCATTGGGTAACATGATGGAAGTAAACGTTAATGTTTATCCTAAGAGATTTAGGGAATATACTATAATGGTTATTCCAAATATAATTCCCTATGTAGTTGTGAAATCTACAACGTAAGTATGTTATAGATTCCACAAGTTACCTTTATGATTTATGATTTCCATGTGTTATTCATAAAACTTATGATTTTGTGTGGTATGTTAAAGATTAAAGAGTATGATTTCATTGATTTATATGTATTGATAGAATAATGTTTTCTTTCCTTGTTTTATAACCCTTACTAATATTTTTATGCTCATCCCAAGTTTTAAAATGTTTTTCATGGGACTTAAAGATGAATAGGGTCAAGGATGAGATCAAGGAAAATTAATGTTGTCTAAAACATGGAACTAGAAATGTTTCTTTTTTTAAGAGTTTTTATTTTATGAAAAAAATGGAAACTGAGTAGAAGTGTCTACTTTGTAATTTTTGAGATGTAATGTAATAGTTATGTCCTAATTCTCTAAAACTCTAAACCTGAAAAGATTCTCAATGTGAATTCTTGACTTAACCCAATAATTATGTAATGTTTAAGGATGGGTCATTATAATAATACTACCATGATATCTCCCCAAATCAGTGTCTTAATCTCATCCACAACATGGTTCCATGAATTTACATCAATCGTCACGTGTTTCTGAGTGATGATTCCAATGTAACTACTAAACATGGCCTTGTTGGGGTTAACATGTTGGCCTCTCTTATTCCATTCAATCTCGTATTTTATGCCTTTATCTTTAACCATAATTATTTTTTATAATATCATCAAACTACGATGCTCCTATTTTTTCTGTGTCACTGGTGTTTCTTCACCTTTCCTTTCCTCGGATCCACCATCATTAATATGTTCCTCTAGCTCTGAAGGGATAGCATTATCATGTGCAGATGATGGTTGTACCTCTGAACTGGGAGCAACAACAGGTTGAGAAACCTATTGTTCATCTACACTGCGAGTAGCAGTAGGTTGAGAAACCTATTGTGCCTGGGGATTGGGAGCATTATCAAGTGCAGAATTCATTATCTGAAAAAGTGGTTTAACATCTAATTTAGATAACATAAATGTAAGGAACCAACCCCAGTTTCCTGGAGTCGGTGCCTTATTTGATTACATTAGCATTTAAATAAGAAATATGCATCCCGAAGGACCAAGTAGTTTATTATTATTGGAAACAAGATACATACATAAGTTCAACATTACAACTTGCAAGGAAAACAACACTAATTTATTCCATTAGAAATATCCATGCCTCTAATATTATTCTAGCAAGTCATTAATAATTTACTCCTTAATAACTTGAGAAAATGAAACATAAGAATGGGGTGAGCTCAAACTCTAAGTAAGAGTAAGCAATACAGTGGAATATAACATAAACATTAGACATGGTGAATAATTGAAAACACATGCCTTTAAAAAAATAAACTTGAATATAATATGGAAGAAATATGAGCTGAGTAAATATTGATATAACATTACATAATCATGGGTATTCTACTAGTATAATAACCACATGAACCATAAATACTATTTTCATAATGAGGGAATGCATAATGTGGGACAACATAACCATACCGTCAAGGCCTCATGCTAAGACCATAAATAATCATTTTCTCAAGGCCTTGTGCCAAGACCATAGTTTGTCTCATGAGACCTACTGATGCACCGAGGGGCTATATCAGGCCCAAAACAAAAATTACTATGTCCAATTAATTCCTCATATGAATGGTTATAATCATAAACAACATATACATTCATATTGAAATTAATATATGAAATGCAAATAACATTCCCCAAACATTAAGCATAAACACTAACCATTCGGAGTAAATTGGTGAATGTTTTTAAGATAGCACATCCATAGAAAAAATAATCATAAACCATTAAATTAAATATGGTAGATGATAACATGGAATAATAATCCCAATAATACATAACAATCAACAAGAGTGTTGAAATGGATGAAGATACTCTTATAAAATCTTCGAGTAAATCTTGAGATAAATACTCTTTTACTTTTAAAAGAAGAGTTCTTTTGGAAAAATATTTGTATAAAACAAGAATTTAAGTAAGATAGTATTTTCATAATAAAATTAGTGATTTTATAAAGATAATGGTTTCCAAAAATAGATTATATAGTGCCCTTTAAAATAGGTAAGAATTGGAGAAATTTCCTTGGATCGGGCTTGTATTTCAGAAACAATTTCGAAAGTTCCTTTTAAAACATGTAACCTTCTACAAAATAAGGACATTTTATGGTTGTTAAACATATATATAACCCACACACATAATTTTTTAGGAGTACATAATAATACATAAGAGTTTCATTGGGTTAATTAGACAATAAAAGTAACCCGAATGAAAATGGAAGTTCGGGTAGAAAAACCCTTACCTTAAGTTCGAACATGTTCCGCTCTGGAACTTAAGCTCATGGAATATGAAATTAGAATTATTAATAACTTATTTAATAACCTATTAGATATTTATTTATTTTATCATAATTTTGTTTAGTTCATTTATTCCCTTAGTGATAAGTTATTATATAGAATTCTATTGTTCTGGAGTGTTTGTTTTCTTTATTTTCATAATTAGTTCACTTGTTCTTAAGTAATGGAGTGGAATGAATGTAAACCTCCAGAATTGAAATTAAATATTATTTATGAACATCCAGAATTTTTAATGGTCATTTCTATCATTTGGTTACATGGAAAGAGGATGAATCATTAGATGAAAACCACTTTGATTATTTAGCCGTATTTGGAATATTATGAACTAGTTTTGTCATAAAAATTAATAATATGAACATATAATGGTTGATGAATATTAATTAGGTTATAATACATATATTATAGTCTTTTTCAACCATAAAAATGGTTTCATTACCAGTAATTAAGGAGAAATTTAAGAACAAAACTTCGTCATCCACGAAGGTTATAAATTGGAACCTCATGGACATTGATTTCGTTTATAAAAAAAGAGAGGATATTGATGATGGTTCTTCCATTAAAATGATATAATTACAGTATATAGATGATACTGGATCTATCATGGTCATTTGGATAGAGTAGGAAAGGAGAGGATTACAAAATAAAGGAACTTGAAATGAAACTAAACGAAAAAGAAAGGTGTTTTACCTCTTGATATAACCTCCTTGGGAACCTCCTTAAGGGAAAGATTTTTGGCCTTTTGTCAAGACCAAGAGCTTCCTGGAAGTGGGGAGTGACTAGGGAAGGCTATTTGGGTAGATATTTGAGGAGATTCAAGGCTAAGAGGAGTGAAGAGAAGAGGGAGTGGTGGGGGGTTTTTATAGTGGAGAAGAGAAGTGAATTTTGAATATTTAATTCATTATTTTATTAAACCAATACTATTGTTTCATGTGACCCATAATAGTAATAAGTGCATGTGAGTTCTAACCAAGTGGCCTTATATCACTTATGATGTCATAAATAGTGTATTTAACTGATAATTTGTATATACGGTATTTTACTGTATTTCACTATTCATCAAAAATTAAAAAATTTCATAAAAATCCCAAAAATTCAACCCGACCATTTTTCCATGTGTATAATTCAAAAATGAACTCCAATTTTCAAAAATAATTTTCCAAATATTGTTAATATAATTTTTAAATAAAATCATAGTTAATTCGAAAAATAACAATTTTAAAGGTATAATTAGTTTTATATCACATTGAAAATTTAATTAAGATCTCATTACCTTATTACCTTAAGACAATAAAATATTATCATTATTTACTATTCATAAGGGTCATATTACTATTCATATTACTATTCATAAGGGTTTGTTACTATTCACCAAAAATCAAGTTTGTTTTATTAGACTCCAAATGACTTACTGATGGCTACTCTAGATGACTATTTTTTGAAATTCAAAACATAGAAGAGGCAAAGTTGTGTTTAATGTCTAGATTATAAAATTAATTTATTTCCAAAAAATTGGGGTGTTACATTCTCCCCTCCTTACAAAAATTTCATCCTCAAAATTCACAAAATGTTACCTAAAAAGATTCAGGTATTTCTTCAACATAAGCTCCTAAGGATCCCATGTTGCTTCCTCTATCTTATGGTTCCTCCAAAGAACCTTTACCAGGTGAGTTGTCTGATTTCTCAATACTTGTTTTCTGGTATCAAGAATCTTAATAGGCTCTTCACAATAAGACAGATCGAGCTCAAGTTCTATTTCTTCACAAGTGAGTACATGTGTTCGGTCTGGCATGTATTTCTTTAACATTGATACGTGGAACACATTGGGAACTTTGGAGAGACTTAGAGGCATTGCCAAACGGTAAGCTACAGCTCAAATTCGATCCAAATTTTTAAAAGGTCTGATGTACCTGGGACTTAATTTTTCCTTCTTACTGAATCGTATAATACCCTTCCATGGAGATACTTTTAAGAAAACATGATCTCCTTCTTGAAATTTCAAATCCATACTTCAGTTATCAGCATAGCTCTTTTGCCTACTTTGAGCCGTTTTGATATGGTTTTGGATAATCTTCACATTTTCTGGTGTTTCCTCAACAAGTTTTGGGCCTACGAGCTTTCTCTCACCAACATCATCCCAAAAAGTTGGTGTACGACATCTCTTTCCATACAACGCTTCATATGGTGCCATCTGAATACTTGAATGGAAGTTGTTTTTATAAGAAAATTCTATGAGAGGTAAATATCGATCCCACATGCCTTGAAAGTCAAGTGAAAAAGACCTCAAAATGTCTTCCAAAGTTTGAATAGTCCATTCTGGTTTTCTATGAGTTTGTGGGTGGTAGGCAGTGCTCAAATGAAGATCAATATCTTGGGACTTATGAATACTTTTCCAGAATTGTGATGAAAAATGGGGATCATGATTAGAAACAATTGATAAGGGTACACCATGAAGTCTTACAACTTCATTAATATATAGTCTTTCTAAACATTCAAGTGGTAAATCTTCCCTTATAGCAAGAAATGTTTTGATTTTGTAAGACGGTCAACAATGACCCATATCGCATCATTCTTTCTTATAGTCTTTGGTAGCCCCATGACAAAGTCCCTCATAATATCATACCATTTCCACATAGGTATAGGAAGGGGTTTCATGACTCCTCCAAGATGTTTTCTTCCAGCATTCACCTGTTGACAAATCAAATATCTCAACACATAATCAGAAATCTCCCTCTTCATATTTTCCCACAAAAAAAATGTTCCTTTAGATCTCTATACATCTTTGTGATACCTGGCTGTATATAGAAATTATAGCTATGTGTATCATCCAATAGTTCCCTCTTTAGCTCATGAATAGCGGGAACACAAATCTTATTTCCGGATTTCAAAATGCCACCTTCATATACGAAGTCAGTCAACATCCCATCATTTATAGCTTTAATTTTCTTTTGAAACTCCTCATCATCAGCCTGGGAACATTTTATCCTTTCCAGTAATGAAGGTTTGGAAACCATTTGAAATTTTTTTGATGTGTTACCTTCCTTGATAATTCTCATATCCATCTTTACTAGATCCATGAAAAAAGGATCCCTTTCAACTCTCATCTTGTTCATAATTCTACGGTCCTTTCTACTCAAAGTGTATGCTACCTTATTTTCCTTCCCCAGGTGGTAGTGTATTGAACAATCGTAATATTTGAGTAGCTCAATCCACCTCCTTTATCTCATGTTGAGTTCTTTCTATGAGAATATATATTTCAAACTCTTATGGTCTGTATATATCTCACATTTTTCGCTATAAAGGTAATGTCTCCAAATATTCAGAGAAAAGATTACAACTTCTAACTCAAGATCATGAGTTGGGTAGTTTTTTTCATGAATTTTTAGCTGCCTAGATGCATAGGCAATCAATCGATCATTCTTCATAAGGACACAACCAAGTCCTTTCTTTTATGAATCACTATTGATAACGAACCCATCATTCCCCGATGATAGGATTAGGATCGGAGCATTCACTAACCACCTCTTCGTTTCTTCAAAACATTCTTCACATTCCTTTTTCCATACAAACTTAACACTGTTTCATGTGATCTTGTTCATTGGGTTGGATAAATGGGTGAAGTTCTAAATGAAATGTCGATAATAACCTGCTAAACCAATAAAACTACATACCTCAATTACGTTCATTGGAGTAGGCCATTCTTGCACAGCCTTTGTCTTCACAGGATCCACATATATTACATCCTTAGAGGCAATTTGTCCTAGAAAGAAAACTTATTGGAGCCAAAAAATCACACTTGCTAAAATTCCCATATAATTTATTTCTTCTATGTGTCTTCAGAATAGTGCACAAGTGATTCTCATGATATTCATGGATTTTAGAGCATAGCAGGATATCATCAATAAACACCACTACAAATTCATCAAGATATTCCTTGAAAACTTTGTTCATGAGTTCTATGAAAACAGATGGTGCATTAGTTAGTCCAAAAGGCATTACTATAAACTCATAATGCGTATACCTGGTTTGAAATATTGTTTTTGGAATGTCTTCCTTCCTCACAAGCAACTGATGATATCTAGATTGAAGATAAATCTTTGAAAAATATTGGTCTCCATGAATTTTATCAAATAAATCATCAATTTGTGGAAGATGATACTTATTCTTTTATTTTAATAGCATTTATTTCCCTGTAATCAATGCACAACCTCATGGATCCATCTTTCTTCTTGACAAAAAGGATAGGGGCTCCCCATGGAGAAACACTAGGTCGAATAAATCCATTATCAATCAATTCATCTAGTTGTTTCTTTAGTTCCACTAACTCCATAGTGTCCATTAAATAAGGGGTATTTGATATGGGCCTTGAACTAGGAATTAATTTGATGGAAAACTCAATTTCCCGCTCTTAAGGATTTCCAGGTAAATCCTCTGGAAAGACGTCAACATATTCTTGCATAATAGGTACATAATCTATCTATACATTCTTCTCATCACCCATATTTATTTCATTCCATTCCTCCCCAATAATTAAATTCAATAGAGCTAATGGGGGGTGGATCTAGATGATAATCAAATGACGAGGTTTCTGCTCTAAAAATAAGGGATTCTACACTATTCTCAAAAATTGTAACTTCATTATTCTTGCAATAGATCTTTTCATCATAATTTGATATCCAATTAATACCTAGAATTATATCATAGTAAACCATTGGTATGATGATAAGGTTAGAAACTAAAGCACATTTATGGGTTATGAGGGGGACTAATTGACGCGCCTTTGTTGCAATGATACATCTACTAGGATTTTTTCCAGATAACTCCTTTATTAAATCAAATTGGACATGTCTAATTTTCTTGGAAAACTGGGATGATATAAATGAATGCGACGATCCAGAATCAAATAAATCATTGGATAAGTTTGATGAAATGATGAATGTACCTGCCACCACTTCATTAGGAACTTCAACCTTCGTAGTTGTGACTGCATAAGCTTGTCCCTGCTCCCTTGCCATTCTTTGGGGAACATTTACCTAATGCTTAGTACATTCATGTATATAATTTCCTACCTCCCTAAAATTGTAGCATTGAAAATTTGTAGCTTCTTTCTTCCACTTACAATCCTGAGTTAGGTGGCCTTTTTCTCAGTACTTGTAACATACTCTCATTCCCTTCAAGCAAGTGTCAGGGTGTTTCTTCCAACAATTGTCATAGTGTGGAAATTCAATTCTTCCCTTTTCCTTGTTTCCTTATTTCCTTTCCCAGAGTTTTCAAAATCCCTCTTCTTATCTTTCTTTCCTTTAAAGTCATAAGACTTAGATAATTCCTTTTCCTTCTTGATAGCACATGAAACTATGTCTTTATATGATGAGAAATTCTGGGATACTAGAGCCCTTCGAAGGAATGGTTTCAAACCATCAACGAGTCGATCAATTTTTCTCCTTGGATTCCATATGTGGTCCACAACATGCCTTTCTAACCTTGTAAAGTTAGCTTCATACTTTTCAACATTATCATCTTCATTTTCCTTCAAATTCAGAAACTGACTTTTCATATCCGCTCGTTGTTCACGGGGAAAATATTAATCTAGGAACATTTCCTTAAAGTCCCTCCATTCCATATCTTCTATCTCTTCCTCCTTTATGTTTTGGATTAACGACCACCACTGATCTGTATCTCCTGATAGACAATAAACTGCCATGACGACCTTCTCTATTTCATTACATCCCAAAGGGAGAAATATCTTCTCTAGGGAACTTATCCACTTCTCATCTATAAATGGGTTTGTAATCCATTGAATGAGGGTGGTTGTTGTCGCATAAAATGATCTAACATATAATCTCCACATGGAGGATCCGGATTATCCATACGGGTAAGGTTATTGTTCATAACGTAAGTAAGTTGTCCCAGTATAGTTATGAGTTTCTCGGCATCAGTCACAACACCAGAGCCAACATCATTATCTTGCATTAGAGGTAAATCCATACAGGGGACACATGCATTTGTGAAGTTTTTATTCCTTTCACAAGGAACTAATTCTAGATGATGTCATACACTAGATTATCTTACGAATCAAAATGTATAATCTTAACTTAACAAAATACTTAGCATAAATTGAGATCCTATGCATGGCGAATCCTGTAATCACAAAAATGGTTTCTTTGAGGAAAATTTTCATTTAAATCATTCATAATGGCTTGTAAAGAAAATGTGAATTATCCTAAGCATATCCCCCAGGAGTTTCATAACCAAGAGTGAAGTAGTTCTCATTGTCATATACCAGGATACCCCGGGTCAAGCCCGAAACTCCTTATCGGAGATTTCACTCCTAGGTACATCTGTGTCAGAGCCACCTCTACCTGGTCATATCCAGATAGGGATGTATTTCTTGAAATATCCACACAATATATTCCTTACCAAAATAACAGGACTTTATTGTATGTTTATCCTCAAATACTATCTTAGGGACTCTTCCCTAATCTGAGTTTTCTAAATCTAGTTTCCAAGTTTTCTACTAAACTTCCTCGGATACCAACTGTAAGGACCCGACCCCAATTTTCTGGAGCCGGTGCCTTATTTGATTACAATGGAATATAAACAAGGAATATACATTCCTAAGGACCAATTAGTTTAGTATTATTAGAAACAAGATATATACATAAGTTCAACATTATAACTTGAAAGGAAAACGACACTAATTTATTCCATTAGAAATATCCATGCCTCCTAGATTATGCTAGAAAGTCATTCATAATTTACTCCTACATAACCTGAGAAAATGAAACATAAGAAAGGGGTGATAGAAAATTCTCAGTAAGAGTAATAAATATAGAATAAGAGAACATAAACATTATACATGGTGAATAACTGAAAACACATTCCTTTTAAAAAAATAAACTTTAATATAAAATGGAAGAAATATGAGCTGAGTAAATATTTCTATAACATAATATAATAATGGGTATTCTACTTGTCAAAAAACCACATGAACCATCAATACTATTTTCATAATGAGTGAATTCATAATGCGGGACAACATAACCATACCATCAAGGCCTCTTTCCAAGACGATAAATAATCATTTTGTCAAGGCCTTGTGTCAAGACCATAGTTTGTCTCATGAGACCTACCGATTCACTGAGGGGATATAGCGGTCCCCACTCAAAATTTAATATTTCCAATGAATTCCTCATATGAACTTGGATAATAATAAACAAAATATACATTTATATTGAAATTAATATATGAAATGAAAATAACATTCCCCGAACATTAAGCATAAACACTAACAATTCGGAGTAAATTGGTGAATGGTTTTAAGATAGCACATCCACAGCCAAAATAATCATAAACCATTAAATTAAATATGGTAGATTATAACATGTAATAATAATCCCAATAATACATAATAATCAACAATAGTGTTAAAATAGATGGATATACTCTTATAAAATCTTCGAGTAAATCTTGAGATAAATACTCTTCTACTTTGAAAAGAAGAGTTCTTTTGGAAAAATATTTGTATAAAACTATAAGTGAATTAAGATATTATTTTCATAATAAAATGAGTGATTTTATAAATATAATGCTTTCCAAAAAAAGATTATAGATTGCCCTTGAAAATAGGTAAGAATTAGAGAAATTCCCTTGGATCGGGCTTGTATTTCAAAAACAATTTCGAAAGTTCCTTTTAAAACATGTAACCATCCATAAAATAAGGAAATATTATGGTTGGTAAACATATATATAACCCAAAAATATAATTTTTGAGGAGTAAATAATAATACAAAAGAGTTTCATTAGGATAATTAGACAATAAAAGTAACCCGAATGAAAATGGAAGTTCTGGTGGAAAAACCCTTAACTTAAGTTCGAACGTGTTCCGCTATGGAACTTAAGCTCGTGGAATATGAAATTATAATTATTAATAAATTATTTCAGAACCTATTAGGAATTTATTTAGTTTATTATAATTCCTTTTAGTTCATTTATACCCTTAGTGATAAGTTATTATATTGAATTTCATCGTTCCGAAGTGTTCGTTTTCTTTATTTTCATAATTGGTTCACTTGTTCTTAAGTAATGGAGTGTAATGGATGTAAACCTCCAGAATTGAAATTAAATATCATTTATGAACATACAGAAGTGTTAATGGTCATTTCTATCATTTGGTTACATGGAAAGAGGATGAATCATTAGATGAAAACTACTTCGATTATTTGGTGGTATTTGGAATATTATGAACTAGTTTTGTCATAAAAATTAATAATATGTACATATACTGGTTACTGAAAATTAATTAGGTTATAATACATATATTATAGTCCGTTTAAACCATAAAAATTGTTTCATGACCAGTAATGAAGTATAAATTGAAGAACAAAACTTCATCATCCACGAAGGTTATAAATTGGAACCTCATGGACATTGATTTCATTTATAAAAAAAGGAGAGAGGATATTGATGATGATTCTTACATTAAAATTATATAATTCTAGTATATAGATGATACTGGATCTATCATGGTCATTTGTATATAGGAGGTAAGGAGAGGATTACAAAAGAAAGGAACTTGAAATGAAACTAAACAAAAAAGAAAGGTGATTTACCTCTTGATATAACCTCCTTGGGAACCTCCTTAAGGGAAGGGGTTTTGGTCTTTTTTCAATACCAAGAGTTTCCTGGACGTGGGGAGTGACTAGGGAAGGATATTTGGGCAGATCTTTGAGGAGATTCAAGGATTAAATGAGTGAAGAGAAGAGGGAGTGGGGGGGTTTATAGTGGAGGAGAGGAGGGAATTTTGAATATTTAATTCATTATTTTATTATTTCCCTCAAGACAACCAATAGTGTTGTTTCATGTGACCCCTAATAGTAATAAGTGCATGTGAGTTAGAACCAAGTATCCTTAAATCACTTAATATGTCATAAATAGTGTATTTAACTGATGATTTGTATATACGATATTTTACAGTATTTCACTATTAATCAAAAATTCAAGAATTTCAGAAAAATCCCAAAAATTCACCCCTACAATTTTTTGACATTTAGAATTCAAAAATGAACTCCATTTTTCAAAAATAATTTTCTAAATATTATTAATTTAATTTTTAAATAAAATCCTAGTTAATTTGAAAAATAACAATTTTAAAGGTATAATTAGTTTTATATCACATTGAAAAATTAATTAAAATATCATTATATTATTACCTTAAGAAAATAAAACATTATAATTATTTACTATTCATAAGGGTTATATTACTATTCATAAGGGTATGTTACTATTCACCAAAAATAAAGTTTGTTCTATCAGACTCCAAATGACTTACTAATCACAACTCTAGATGACTATTTTTTGAAATTCAAAACATAGAAGGGGAAAAGTTTTATTTAATGTCTAGATTATAAAATGCATTTATTTCCAAAACCTTGGGGTGTTACAAAGAAATCATTAGAAAATAGATATTAACATAAGGAAACAGGTTGAGAAACATGTTGTTCGTCTACACTACGAACAACAACAGGTTGAGAAACCTATTGTGTCTGGGAATTGGGAGCATCATCACGTACAGAAGTCGTTATCTGCAAAAATGGTTTAACATTTCATTTAGATAACATAAAAGTAGTAGTGAACAGATATTAACATAAATTAACACGATGTATATTAGAAAAAAAATATATAACCTGATTATTGAAGTCTATTTTTATTTTTTAAAGGTTGAAGGGATTTGACCCCTCTATCGACTATATAAATCCATTAATTGTGGTCTCCTCTGACATAAAAAATGTAGTCTACACTGGGACCACTATGAAATGATTGTGATGTCCCAATAAAAGGGTCATCCTCCATTGAATTTTCATCCGACTCTTTAGTAGTTTGGTTCAATAAAAAAACAATTGACCAGTTTTGGTTTGTGAGATCTGGAACATAAAATACTTGTACTACCTATGATTCCATTATAAATGGTTCATCTTTGTACCTTTTCTTACTGAAATCAACTTTCATAAATCCCAAATCATCTATTTTAACATCACTTCTATTATCAACCAACTTGAATTGAAAAATTATCACTCAGAATGTCGTATAATCCAACTCCCATATTTTTTTGATGATGCCAAAATATGACATATTCACGTAAATTGGATTTCTGTCCTTAGAACAAGAAACATGCATCGCTTCAGCCACAAGTGTAAATCCACTATTCTGACTGGTACTGTATTCATCATGTTCTTTAGTATAGAATGTATAAACATTAATTATATAAGAATTATAAGATAATATGTACACACTTGGTCCTCTGGCTAGCCCTCGAAGTCGTTTTGAAATTGAGTCTGAATTTTCATTTGACTCCTTAAAAATATGGTCCTAAAACCATTCTATAAATTGTTGATTATGTTTATTTGATATCTATTTTTCAGAATTTGATGGATTTGAATGCCTAAGAATTTCTTTGTGGGTTTTAACATATGGGTCAAATTCCAAACTGTTATGAAAAACGTAAAGGTGTGCCTCCTCCTGATCTGTAACATTGATTGTGATAACCTCCTTTCCAGAAATTCCTTCACCCGCAAGTTTCCAAGTGTGATGATATTTCGTTAGACCAATGATTTTCACACCAGAAAGGTATTTGGTACATAATTCAATGGATTTCTCAATAATATATCGCTTCTCAATACAACCCTCTGGCCCACTTCTATTTTTGACATACCCTTTCAAAATATTCATATACCACTTAATGGGATACATCTATCTATAGTGCATAGGACCACATAGTTGAATCTATCTCACCAAGTGAACCATAAAATGAACCATAATATTAAATAATTTCGGTAGGAAAAATATTTCCAATTCAAATAACATGACAACAATTTCTCTTTCCATAGTCGACAATTTTTTCAAGTTTATAACTTTGTTACATATAGCTTTGAAGAAGAAACAGATCTTTGTTAATGTAGGATGGACATTCTTGGGAAAAATGCAATGTAAATCTATAGGAATTATATCTTGCATCAAAACATGGAAGTCATGTGATTTCATACCTTTTAACTTTAAATCATGCATTGACACGATGTTCTTGATATTTGATGACTACCCCTTTAGAACCTTTACATCATTCAAGAAGTTGAAAAACTGATATCTCTCATGCCTGGAAAGAGTGTAATCAGTATGAGGAAGAAATTTTCGTTTTTCACCCTTCACCGGTGCCAACTCTTCTCATATTCTCATGTCAGTCATGTACAACCTATCCTTAATTATATCCTTTATTTTTCTAGGTGAATTTAGCAACATGTTGATGAAACTATCGCATACATTTTTTCAACATGCATAACATCAAGAAAATTTATGACGTACAGACAATTCCGGTATGGTAATTCAAAAAAAAATAATTTCTTTTTCCAACTGGTTTTCATAAGGTTTTTTGAAAATAGTTTACCAAAAGCAGTGTCTATATATTTAACTTTCTCAAACAGTTGATCACCTATTAGTGGAGATAGTGGTGTACATTATTCTAAACTTCCATCGAATTATGTCGTCCAAGATCAGTACTTATGTCGTCAGGGTAGAAATCTGTGATGTCCTAGAAACTTAGTTTTTGATGAATGTTTCAACCTAATTGATTGTGTACCTTGTTTGCAGATGGGACATCCAAGAGTTCATTTAATGCTATATCCTAACAAATTTCCATAAGAAGTAAAGTCATTTATCATCCCGTTCAACATGGATATCAACTTGAAATATTCATTTCTGTAAGCATCATACATCATAACACCTGAATCCCACAATAATTTCAAATCTTTGATCAATGGAGCCAAATAAACATCAATATCATTACCCAGTTTTTTTGGTCCTGATATAAGCATAGATAACATGATGTGTTTTCATTTCAATCATAACCACGGTGGAAAGTTATAATTTACCAACATAATTGGACATGTACTATGAGTGCTTATTTTAAAACCAAAAGGATTCACTCCATCTGTAGATAACGTAAGATGAAGGCTTCTCAACTCGTTTCCAAAGTTAGGATAATCATGATCAATTATCTTCCACTGAGGAGAGTCTACTAGGTTCCATAGTTTTCCATATTTATTTATTCTGTCTGTGTGCCACATCAATTTCCTTACAGTCTCCTCACTTTCATATAGGTGCCTAAACCTTGGAATGATTGTAATGTACCATGAAACTTTTGTAGGATTGGATTCATATTTCTTGTATCGAGAATCACCACACTTTGGGAATTC
Organism: Viscum album; assembly: GCA_963277665.1. Lineage (NCBI taxonomy): Eukaryota > Viridiplantae > Streptophyta > Magnoliopsida > Santalales > Viscaceae > Viscum > Viscum album. Next base: position 1,737,841,031 of record OY728160.1, read on the forward strand.
TTTAAGTGATATTTGGTCCTTGAGAAATTGTAAGTCATTTGAGTAGGCATGTACTCTTTCAGATATCATACCCAACAAGTGTAGCATTTGTTTGGAATCGGATGTTTGGCTCGAGAGCTCATTATATTTTGGGAGCATGTCATTCAATAGAGAAAGTAATTATGTAAAACTAGAGTCACTCCATCTGTTGCTTTCTTTAAAATTATAAAGATTCAGTACAGATGAAAAATTTTTATATTTATTGCAACCATCATACAATGGTGTCTTTGCACAACTCTTTAACTACAAAAACAATTTTGGGAAATCATGAAGTTCATCTTCAATTGTCCTTGTCATTTCCTTAATACGATCTTCATCAACATGAAAATTTGTAATCACGTCCTCGATATGGTCTTATTAATTATGCACACTTGTAATCATATCAAATGATCCATAGAATGCAGTGTTATCCTAGTCACAAGCTATATTCACTTTTTCCCTATGTTTATTCTAACATTTATAACTTCGATCTATTATGTGATAGATCAAGTGTTCTTCTAACTCCTCTAGACTAACTTTTCTTGAATAACAACAGTGTAAACATGGACAAAGGATTTGAGAAGGATCATATGCATGATCTTTTGAAAACTCGATGAACACTTTCACTCCATCTTCATACTCTTTTGTGAGACAATTTTCATCCGTCCATTCTTTATTCATATACATCCTATTTGATTTGGTGATATTTATATTTAACAAAATAAATAAACAAAAAATTGATATAAAAATTAACCAAGGCTAAAAAAGTTATAGAATTTAAATCTCCTTTGAAAACTATTTATAAAATCACAGTTGAAATCCCATTAAAAAACCAACCATTTACAAAAAATCCTCTTTAAAATAAAAAACCCTTTTTAAAATAAACCAATTAGTTCCAAACATCCTTTCTCAAAACTCCAATTATTCTTTTAAAGCATTTTAAAGAAATTTAAAGCCAAAAAATGGTATGTTGAACACATATAATTTTTTAATAAACATTTAAAAATTCTTGAATCATTTTAAAAGTGAACCCCTAAGAAAATCACTATATGCCATTTTCACTTCCATATATCTAGCAAATGAAAATCATTGATGGTTTTATGCCTTATATGTATCATGACACCCCTTGTCTAGATCTAGTCACTATTTTTTAGTGTTCCTCCCATCAACCTTATGGACTGGAAAACCCATCACTGGTGGGTGAACTCTTTTTTTGGTATTCCGACCCCCCACTAGCTACTCAAAACCATATTCACATTTAAATTTATGATAAGAGATTAACACCATCACACTCAGCCGTGAACCTAGAAACTTGCTAACTTATTCACATGTATTATTATGAGTAGATCTTAACACAATCACAATCACCCTATTTTAACCTATAGACTTACTAACCTATTCACATAACATTTATATATCATGATATATAATCTTTTACCCAATACATTGGTGGGAAATATAAGTACTACCCATATCATAATACATAAATTTGTTTTCCACTTGAAAATCAAATATTCATTATCTCATAAAGAACCCATATCAACTGGAGAAAATAAATTCACAATGAATAAGGGAAACATGTGATCAAGGAACAATATAATATTAAATAAAACCAAAATTAATAGTTACACTAATAAAACAAGCATAATTGGATGTAATCAATATAAAAATTTAATCCTCTATATAGAACCATAGATCAAGTAACAAAATGTCATGGTATATAACCAAGGTACTAGTGTATGATGATCCAAAATGGTATTATAAACTACATGGACCAACACCATCACATATAACATCCCCTTTTCACATCATACATCCATCATATAAATAATCAATAACCCATAACTAGTGAAACAAATATAGGGGAAATCATTGAGGGTCACATGATAAATAAACCAATTACTTTTTAAAGTGAAAATGGGTATTCACATGAAACCCAACTTAGTATTTAGAATCTCACTCCACTTATTTAAAGTCTCATCATTTCAATGATTTTGGAAGCACTTGAAAAAAAATCCATTTTTCTTTCCAAAAAATTCTCCAAGCGCATGGAAAATTCCTTTGAAAAATCAAAAAAGGCATAAGACCTAAATTTACTATAAAAACATTTAAATTACCCTATTAACCTTTTCAAATATTATTTTCATGATAATTAATCTAATTTAAAAATATTACATGAAATTATTATGAAAAACGCCTTATTTCAAGCCTATAATTTAAGAAAGAAATTTATAATTTCACCCAATAACCCATACATTACAATACTTTAATTGAAAATAAATTTATAAAGTATGCACATTACATTAATTATAAAATAAAGGAATAGAAAAGAAACAACTAATTTAAACCTAATGGTAACTAATACACAACATGTCACCTTCCATGGAAGACAGTCAAAAAACATAAAGCCCTAAATACTCATGAAAAATGAATTTCAGTTCATGGGAGAAAGAGAAACCTATTAGAAATAGAGAAGAGAATAGGGATGTGGGTGATAAAGGAGAAGAGTGGGAAGAATGATTGAAATGGAAAAATAATTGTTTTCTTAAATAATTCAAAAAAATCACATAACACAAACTTATGAAATCATAGAATATTTTAATTCTCATTTTCCAAATTAAATCATATCATAATAACATATAAATTGTGACTAAAATATACTACATGGAAAAAAATCCTAAGACGCTAAATATAAGTGAAAATACAAACCTTTTCACAACAACTTTTTAAAACATTGAAGTGAAAATTATATTTAATTTTTTTTAAGGTAAATATATTACTACTAAAAATACTATTATACATAGTTCCTAATAAAAAGTTATTAAATAGACACAATGTTTTTAAAAATGATAAGTAAAAATACTTTAAAATTGTTTACTTTTAATAGAATCCTTAATAATTCAAACTTGAAAAACACATAATGTATTCATGGGGAAATGCCTCTGTAATGTGGTAAATAAGAGACCCCTAAGTCATGGTGTGGTAGGTGTGTGAGACAATCTATTAATTTTGGGAACGATCTATGACCTGTTAAGGGATGAGCAGTGTGGTGATGAAATCCAAGTTTGGAGATTCATTGTGGGTGTTAGCTCATCATGATAGTTTTTAATTTGAGTAGTGATTAGTTTTGGTTCATGAAAATCCTATAAATATTTTGGTTACTAACAAGCCCATGTGAGTATGTGAAGAGTCAAAGTGTAATAGTCATGTCTGGGTAATTGGATGGCTCCTTGAGTTATTCCATTGGGTTCAGTGATGTGAGCATGTATGGGAGTTGTTGGAAATGATTGTGAGTGTCAATATTTAGATGACAATGAGATATTTTCATGTCTATGTTTTGGTAGTGATGGAATTTCTTAGTGCACATTGGGAGTGGTGTGTAGGTGAACCTAACCCATAGGTAGAGGTGGTTGGTCTTTTGTGGGAACATAAGTGGCTAAGTTGAACTGGTAGATGATAAACACTCATGTAAGGGTATCTATTAGAGTAGATCAAGAATGAATCAATGATGTCAACCTATAGAGAGGGGATTGGGTTGTTAGGGGAACTTGGTTATGGGAGCTAGTATGGTTTGTCACTTAGTTCATGGGTTGAATAATGCGACAAACCATAATGAAGTTTTATTTAGACATCTACAATTGGGAAATTAAGTATTATTGTTTGTGATCATGAGAGGGACCTGGTGTTTGAGTTGTTAGTATAAAATACATTGATTAAGTAGTTATCAGGTTGAGTTTAGTGTAGGAAACCTCAGAGTGGGTACAATTAATCAAAGAGTGTTTGGTTACCATTTATATCAGGCAAGGTTCTTATATAGAACGATGATGGATACCTTTAGAGTTCTCTATGGAGGATTAACCTTTCTTGTAAGTATCAACTTGGTTGGGGAATCAGTGATTATGGAGGCAGGGGAAGTTGGAACTGTAGTTTGTGGCACCATTCGAGATAGTGGAATAGATCAAGATGGTGTATTTCCAATTGGATCATCCTTCATGACATTGAGGTGTGCATGATGTGTTCCATGTATCTCAACATAGAAAGTATGAGTTGAATCCTTCATATGTTATTGATAGTAAAGAATTTGATTTGGAGGTAAATGCATTGTCTGAGAAACATATACTGTGAATTATTGATTGGACTGAAAAGGTATTGAGAAGGAAGACGATGCCTAACATTTGAGTTTTTTGAATCGTGGGTGTATTCAAGAAGAATATTGGAATGGGGAGTCTGATGTACAGGCTTAGTGGCCCAAGATGTTCGAGCAAGACCTCTAGAGACACTTATCAGGGATGATAAGTCCTTATAGGGGGTTATTTTAATGGACTCAGACTTTCTAGGTGTGTTATTCTTTATTTTCAGCCTTTATTTTAAGTGATTTTAGTTATTATTTGTTTGGGTGAAGTATCAGGTATTTTCTAGGTGTTTTTAGAGGGTTTTAAAAGCCTTTAAGGGGGATTATATCTAAGGTAAACCATGTGATTTTACCTAGGAAATTATGTAGCCTATTGGAGAGGAGTGGAGGGTGGAACATGATTGGAACATAGTTAGATCTAACCATGTAACATTCCATAGGTAACAATGTAACTCAAAACAGAAACAAAGGCATGATTGGCACACGGTTAACCAAACCATGAAGCTAAACCATGAGCGTACCCTAAAGATGCAATGATCCTTGCATGGTTGGCACATAGTTTGATAAACTGTGAGATCAAACCATTCATGTGTGATTAATTAATCCAAAAATTGGATTTTTTAACTCAAAACCTCCCTAAAACCCCTCATTATTCCTCTTATACCTAGGGATCTCAAACTTAGGGACTCTAGTGGTTGTTCTTGGTGAATTCCTTCCCTCTATAGATAATTTCTATTAGATCTATAGATGTCAGTCCTAGGGATTTCAATTTAAGTGATCGCTTTTCCCTCTATTATTCTTGTTCATATAAGAACTTCTCTCTTCTCCTTAATAAATACCCAAGATCCTGACTATCATGGTCAGATTTAGTAATTTCGACATGATCTAATGTGATTCCTTCTATATTTGAAGAAAAGGAAGTTAGAAATACATTTTTTCTAGATTTTTATCAGATTTATCTAGATATGATCATTATGTTTGATATTTTTGGGTAAGTATAAACCAATCTTATCCCTTGACATGTTCTTCTTCTTGTATCATCACTCTTGAATCCTTATGTGGTGATTTGGTGTTGGTTATAGGGATCAATGGTGTGTGAGATTTTTTTAGTTAGAGAACCATGATATTAGGATTCGATACTCTTAAAGTAGGAAGTTCCTTACCATGTTATATAAATTATATATAATTTTATGATAAAAAATTCTTGTGTGCTTGTCTGTGTTACCGTAATACTTTTCTTGGTATGACATTCTTGTGTGTGTGTGTGACCCAAGAGACCTCTCTTAATAAGACGTGATTTTGTGTGTGTGTGTGTGACCCATGATACCTCTCTTAATTTGAAATTTTTATTCATGTTTATAGCTAAATAATTTCCTTTTAATGGATTGTATTTGTATATATGTATATAGATGTAGACTTATGTTATCTGGTATCACAGTGACTTATAGACCCTTCATGGCTTAGTTAATCCCTTGGAGGGGTAGAATGTGAAATGTGATGCATGATGATTATGGTGGTGTATTGAGTGAAAAATAGTGGAACACGATAGCCTTGTGGCCTGACCTGATACTAGAAGCAAGGCATGATGGACTTGTGGCTTGACCTAAGATAGTTGGTGGGGAATTATGGCTTTATGACTTGACTTGCAATAATTGTTGAGGCATGATGGACTTATGGATTAACCTAATTCGTGATGGAATTATGACCAATTGTGAGACTTAAATTATTCATATGGCCTATTATGAGATTCATGTCAACCAGATATAGATTTTCTTCTGATATAGAGTCAAACCTAGTATGGTTGGGGTTCGTGGTAGCCTAGTTAGCACACAATGACCCAACATGAAATTTTTTTACTTGTGAATTTACTTTATTATCATCATATACACTTATATATAACTATTTCACTTATGTTAAGAACATATAAATGGTTTCGTACTAAGTTTTATACTCACATCCTACATGGGAATCTCAGTGCATGTGTAGACTTCTTTAACCTAGATTTCAAGTGAGGGTAGTGGCCCTACTTAGGGAAATTATACCAGAGGAGTAGGTTAATCGAGGGGATATTAGGATAGACTCCAGGATCCTTGTAGAGATACCTCTTTATTTATTTATTTTTCCTTGTTTATTTTTTATGGTTCCACCACATATTGGGACCTCTTGACTTGTTGTGTTGGATATTGTATGTCATATTTTTATAGCATGGGTTGACGTTTTTGTTATATGATCTTATTTTTCCTTTTAGGTTCTAATTTTTACATTGATTATTATTTCTACTAATATGTACTCTAATTATTATTATTTTCCAAGGGGGTAGTATCCCCACGATTCCCCTTATGCCCTCACCACTAGTTGGAAACATATTTTGTATAGGGAAGCAAGCATGAGGGCATGTGACACTTCGGCTCAGCCCTAGTGATTTAGTTTGGGGTGTTATAGTTGGTACATATCAAGTAGATGTTTTTATATGAGTAAAGAGACCTAGTTGGTGATTTAAGTTCTCAAAGAAGCTTTCACTACTATAAACCACAGTTATACCAACACAAATATCCCAACGGTTTTAAAAAACCGTTGGGATAGGTTCTATATACCAATGGTTCAATGAAACTGTTGGTATAGGACTGTTAATAGATGGTTTTACCAAAGGTTCAATACCACTATTGGTATAGGGGTGGAATTTTGAAGGGTATACCAATGGTTTTTAAAAACCATTGGGATAGAAAACCCCCAAATACCCACATCCCTCTAGCTTCCCAAATATCTATCCACATTTTGTCTGCATTTTTCCCTAGTCGTGAGCCTATGTCCACATTTTTTCCTAGCCCCAAGCCTCCTTCTTCCAGAAGAATATCTATTTCTACTAAACAAGATACATATTCCACTTCAAACTCATAAGTGGTAACTGAGTTATATATTTTTAATCCATTTATTTTGGATTTTTCATTCTATTTTTGTGCAATCTGAATTCAATTTTTACTTTAGGTGCTCATCCTTGAAGGTGAAATGTTTTGAAAGGTTTTAAGTCAATTTTCACCTCTTTAAGGTGTTTTTTTCAATGAAATTATTTCATTTTGAATTAAATGTTTGTTATTTCATTATAAATTTATTTTTATTAAGGAGGGTGGGCTGTCCAGGTGGGGTGGGGGCTGTGCAGGTGGGGAGGGGGTGTAGGTTGTAGGTTGGGAGGGGGGTGTGGGTTGTCCAGGTGGGGTGGGGGAAGGGCTGTGAATGTGGGGAGGGGTGTGAAAGTTGGGAGGGGGTGTGGTTTGTCCATGGAGGGGTAGGGGTTGTCCAGGTGGGGTGGGGGTGTCCAAGGGGGTGGGGGAGGGCTGTTTATGGGGGGTTGTCCAGGGGGTGGGGGTCCAGGGGTTAGGGGTGTCCAGGGGGGTGGGGGTTGTCCATGGGGTTGGGGTGTCCAAGGGGGTGTCCAGGGGCATGTGGGGACTGGCCAAGGGGGTGGGGTGTCCAGGGGTGGGGGTTGTCCAAGGGGGTGGGGGTGTCCAGGGGGTGGGGGTGGGTGTCCTGGGGGTGGGGTGTCCAGGGGGTGGGGGTGGGGGTTGTCCAAGGGGGTGGGGGTGTCCAGGGGGTGTGGGAGTTATCTAGGGGGTGTGGGGGGATGGGGGTGTTCAGGTGGTGGGGGTGTCCAGGGGGGTTGTCCAAGGGGGTAGGGGGTGTGCAAGGGGGTGGGGTGTCCAGGGGTGGGGGGTTGTCCATGGGGGTGGGGGTGTCCAGGGGGTGGGGGTGTCCAAGGTATGGGGGCTGTCCAGGGGGGTGGGGGTGTCTAGGGGGTGTCTAGGGGGTTCGGGGGCTGTCCAAGGGGGTGGGGTGTCCAGGGAAGTGGGGGTGTCCAGGGGGTTGGGGGGCTGTCCATGAATCCCCCTATTCTTTCTCATATATTTTGTTTCTTGGGTTACATATTAGTTATCCTTTTCTAATTACTTCCATATTTGTTTTCAAATGTAGGAAATGTAACCAATTGAAGAGAGGTGATAGAAAAAGATGGTGGTCAACAATCGTCGCATGGATGAGATGGGCATTCCACCACTAGTGCCTGTAGTGAGTATTTTATTTCAAATATATATATTTAAATAATATATAATTTCATGTGATTAATTTTGTTTTAATTTTTTTTTCAAGATCCGCCTCTTAGGTGAAAATTATTTGATGATCAGCCTAGTAGTGGTCCTAGTACTCAGGGTGTTCGTGCGATGGGGTGGTATGAGAGCTAGGCGATCTGGTCGGCATACCCGATTAGACCCTGCCCCTCCCACTGACATACCATATGTCCCACATTTTGATCCCAGTGTGTAATTAGGGACACACGAGATATTTAGGCCTCCCATGTTTTCACCACCCTTTATATCTGAGTCTCCTCACCCATATTTACCATATCCGGTGATGATTCCCACTCCCCATTTAGCATTCAGCCAGCCATCTGTGTTATCTTCTTTTACTTCTACTTCCTTCTCTCTGATCTTCTATATTCCATCTTCCTTGACTCATGATATGCCAGAGTCTGTCCCTACAGAGAATATATTGGGACCCACTCCACTTGTACAGGGTGCTCCTTCAGTTTTTTTTGGATCTAGAGGCGCCCATTGATTAGACTGTCGAAGGTATATTTATAAAACCCTAACAAATTTTTATACCATTATTTATTTTTATTATAACTTGTATTGATAAAATATTTGTTTTTATTTCATAACAGATACATCTACTAATAGGAGGCGGGGGCAGGGATGCGTACGGTGTGGAACCACTGCACGCAGTTGATGGTGCACTATAATGAAGATAGTCAAATGATTGAAAAATAGGGCAGCAATGTTAGATTTTTTTGGCGACGCTTGCCAAATACTCTGACATCATTCCTTTCAACCTGCTCTCTTAGAGACAGTTTCCAAATGAAGTCAACGATAATGCTTGGGCAAATATATGGGTAAAAAAATCTGTTGCATTTAATGCAATATATTATTTTTTTATTTATATGAATTAATATTTTGGTGTCATCTTTGGTTTAATTTCCCTGATGGTGAAGTTTCAAGGCTAGCACATCTAAAAAATTTAGGTGAGCTTTGAAGAGCCTATAAGCATGATTTGTATATTAGATGGCATGCTAGAGTTAGAATAGAGTTAGAGGCGGTACGTATCGTGGATGAATGTTTGTTAGAACAGTATCGACAGATGATTACTTATTGGACGACTATCCATTTTAAGGTGTTAATCACATTTGAGTTATTTAAATGAAAATTTTCATGTTTTGCGTTAGTACTATCTTTGGTATTATTAAATTTTATTTAGGAACCATCTAAAAGAAATAAAAAAACATTGATTCTAGAAAACACCTCCACACATTGGGACGTACTATGATGCCAGATCATGAGAGGAAGCAGGTATGACAGTTTTTTATAATTTTACTTTTGCGACTTGCACTTTCTATTGTTTCTTATATAATTTATTCAATTTCTAAAGTTGTCATATAATTTTATTTAGGAAATTAATTATTGGTAACCTATTTTTAATTATGGTTTCCTACATTCAATGTCATTTTAGAGGCAAACATTGAATATTGAAGGACGTGTGCCTTGAGAAAAAATGTTTTTCTCGAGTAGAAGGAATAAAGATGGAAGTGCGGTTAACGAACCAACTCAACAGCAGATTGTAAGTTTTAGTTTTTTGATTTTAAAATTTAATATCTATTTTGTAACTTAATAATTTATTTATATTTGTACCAGGCTGCTTTAGAGGCCCTTGATGCCCAAGAACCTGATAATTTTGGGTCAAATGATCATTTTCATCAGGTGTTGGGAGATGAGCACCCTGGCAGAGTATGTTTCCAACTTGGGAAGAGTATAGTCCTGATGAGATATTTTCCCTCCATAGGTATGATTTGTAGTGCCACCAAGTTTCAGAAGGTTAAGGCATAGGCAAAACAGGCTGAAAAAAGGGTCATAGAGATGGCAGAACAGTCTATTATGGCAAACACTGCATTTATGAAACTGATGGAAGTTTTACATCCAACACTTCCATCAGAGGACATCACATCTTTTGATGAATATATGTCGTTGATGTGTTCTACGTATGGTGCACCAGGTGGAAATTCTAGTGGTGGTTGAGACAATGGCGAGGAGGAGTCTGAGGTAGAGGAGGAGGGTAAGGAGGAGGCCGAGGCGGAGGAGGAGGGCGAGGAGGAGGCCGAGGCGGAGTACGATGGCGAGGAGGAGGGCGTTGAAGAGGTCGTGGATGATTATGGGTATGATGATGAGGACGGGGTGAGGTTGATGATGACGGTGATGATGGATTGATTGATATGTTACATTTTTTACTAATATTACTGGCATTTGATGTTTGATGATTTGTTGTGCCTGAATTTATGTTTGATTAGGTAGGTCACATTATCTTTATTTCTTTATCTATAAATAATAAAACTTGACTTGATGATTTCCAGTGGTGTATTTTGTTGGGTGTATTGGTGTTATTCTAAATTCTGTATAGTGTACTGCAATTGCAATGGTGTTATTTTGATGGAATACTATTTGGATCATATTTGTCTTCATTGGTGTTATTTTGAATTATGTATTGATTATTGAAATTGAAGGTAATTTCACTAGTAATTGGAGGTAATTAATTCTGAATTCTATATAGGTTCGCTATTATTGCAGGTAATTGCACAAGGGGAGGAGGCTGGTACTGCCTGCTGTTAGAGTTGTAGCAACTCTATGACCCCCCCCCCCCTTGTACACCCCCCTGGAAACCCCCCCCCCCCCCACCCCCTGGACACCCTGTACCCCCTTGTACACCCCCCCAACCCCCTTGGATAGCCCCCCACCCCCCGGGACACCCCCCACCCCCTTGGACGCCTCCACCCCTTGGACACCCCCCACCCCCTGCACACCCCACCCTCATGGACACCCCCACCCCCGTGGATAGCCCCCACCCCCTTGGACAACCCCCACCTCCTAGACACCCCCCCCCACCCCCACCCCACCCCCTGGACACCCCCTACCCCCTAGGACACCCCCCCCACACACACACACACCCACCCACCCCCCCGGACACCACCCCACCCCCCAGACACCCCCACCCCACTTGGACACACCCACCCCCATGAACAGTCCCCCCACCTCCATGGACACCCCACCCCCTTGTACACCCCCACCCCCTGGACACCCCCTCACCCTCCCTCACCCTCTGGACACCCCCCCATGGACATCCCCCCCAACCCCTGGACACCCCCCCCCAACACCCCCCTTCATCCCAATGGACACCCCCCCACCCTCCACCCCCCTTGGACATCCCCCACCCCATGGACACCCCACCCCCTACCCCCTTAGATACCCCCCCCCCCACCCCCGTGGACATCCCCCCCCCCCCCGGACACCACTCCACCCCCTGGACACCCCCCCCCCATCACCACCACCCCTGGACACCCTCACCCCCTTGGATAGCCTCCACACCCACCCTAGACACCCCCACCCCCACCCCACGGGACACCCCCACCCCCATGGACAGCCCCCACCCCCTACCCCCATGGATAGCCCCCACCCCCTGGACACCCCCACCCCCCGGACACCCCCTACCCCCTTCAACATCCCCCACCCCCCTGCACACCCTCGACTCCCTTGGAGAGCCCCCTCGACACCCCCACCCCCTGGACACCCCCGACCCCCCTGGACAGCCCCCCATCACACCCCACCCCCGTGGACAGCCCCCCACCCCCTGTGGACACCCCCACCCCCTTGGATACCCCCACCACCTTGGACAACCCCCCACCCCACTAGACACCACCCCACCCCTTGGACACCCCTTACCCCCTTGGACAGCCCCCCCCCCCCCACCCAACCCCCACCCCCGTGGAAATCCCCCCCCCCCCCCCCCGAACACCCCCCACCCACTGGACACCTCCACCCCTTTAGACAACCCCACCCCCCTGGACACCCCCACCCCCTTGGATAGCCCCCACCCCCTGGACACCCCCCACCCCCTGGACACCCCCCACCCCCTAGAGAGCCCCCCCACACACCTTGCACAACCCCCCCACCCCCACCCACCCCTGACATCCCCACCCCTGGACATCCCCCCCCACCCCCCCCCCCCTAAACACCTTCATCCCCTTAGACAGCCCCCCACACCCCATTGACACCACCACCCCCTAGACACCCCCCACCCACCCACACCCCCCACCCACCCACACCCCCTGGACACCCACACCCCCATGGACAGCCCCCACCCCTCCTGAACACCCCCCCCCACCCCCCGGACACCCCCACCCCCTTGGACAACCCCTCCACCCCCACCCCATGGACACCCCCCCCCTTGAACCCCCCCCCCTTGAACCCCCCCCCCCCACCCCTTGGACACCCCCACCGCCCTAGACACCCCCCACCCCCTGGACCCCCCCCCCCACCACCCCCGTGGACAGCACCCCACCTGGACAGCCCCCCACCCCACATGGACACCCCCGCCACCCACCCCCTGGACACCCCCACCCCTTTGACAGCCCCCACTCCCGTGGAAATCCCATCCCCCCCCCCACCCTGGACACCCCCACCCCCTAGACACCCCCCCCCCCACCCCTGGACACCCCTCACCCCCTTTGATAGCCAAAGATAATTACCTGGACTATAGAAGGAACTAAAACACAGAATCACTAATCCTCTATTGTCTCTAAATAGTCTTTCCCCCCTCATTTCCCAAGACATTCATGTTCCATCTCCATTTAATTTCATACTGGTATTGGGTGGCCTCCTCTTTATCCATTTACCCTGAATACGTTGAGCACATTCCATATTACTGAAATTCCTTAGTAGTAACCTCCATATCTATGAAGTGCACTCCACTCCATTGATTAGTGCACCAAACCCCGCCATAAGAGGATTCACTCACACCTGAAGGAGAATGGAATACATTCTTTCATCTCTTTTGTCTTATTTTCTTCCCAAATAAATCACCACACAACCATAAAATCCATTTCATGAGTGTTTTTTTGAATTATGTACATTGTATTGTCTGCATGAGTGTTTTTTTAAATTATGTATTTTCGGGTGTTGTATTCATCATTGTATATTGTCTGCATGAGTGTCTTTTTTGTATTCATCATTATTCTGCAAGTTTGTACTGTAATTCAACAGTGGAGGTATTTATATGCTACTTGTTGGAATTGCAGTACTGGAATTGGAATTGCAGTACTGGAATTGGAATTGCAGTACTAGAATTGGAATTGCAGTACTGGAATTGTAGAGGGGAGGCTGCTAGAATTGCATAGGAGGGGAGGTCGTTGTATGTTGCTTGCTGGAATTGCAGTGGGGAGGTGTTATGTTGTGTTGTGGAGTATAGGATATACCAACGGTTCTGTAAACCGTTGGTATACTGTTGGACTACATATCCCAATGATTTCATTTAAACCGTTGGGAAAAAACATATGATCCATGTATACCAACGGTTCAAAAACCGTTGGTATACATATATTCCAACAGTTTTCTTAAAACCGTTGGGATATGTTAGATGTTGGACAGTATGTTTTCCAACGGTTCTTCAACCGTTGGTACACATATATACCAACAATTTTACTTAAACCGTTGGCATAGATTACATTCGGACAGCCTATACCAACGATTTCTAATAAACCGTTGTCATAGGGCTATTGCAACGCCTAACATACCAACGGTTCTTGAAACCGTTAGGATAGGTTATCCCAATGGGTTCAGGCCCTATCCCAACAGTTTCAAACCATTGGGATATGTCAAATTTTCAGTAGTGTTTGGAGTAGGATCATGGAGGTCAATTGCTAAAAACTTTCATCGATAATGGAAACCTGAGAAATGTATAACAGTTTTAGTAAATGAAGTTGAAATACTTTGAAGACTTTTACTTTTAAAAATAATTTTTATAACAGAAACATAAAAAATACATAATGTTTTCTATAAATGAAGTGGAAACACTTTGAAGACATTTAATTTTCAAATGAATATTTAATAATATAACCGTGAAAAATACATAAGAGTAATAAAAAAATACGAGTGGATGATAAAAAATTTATTTTTGAATGTATGGAAAAACATTTTGAATTTTTTGAAATAACCATGATGAAAACCCACATTGCATTGAAGATTTTGAAGTATAAACAAATTGAATTTTACCAAATATAACTAGTGCACAAACAAGTACCACCAATGACCACGATTTGTAGTGGGGCGTTTAGCCGGTACAATTCACAACAACACCATCAATATCAAACAATAATAAGTGAACCCAATGAGAAAGAGGAGAAACCTAACCGCGGAGGTGTGGTTCAGCACGCAATGAAGGTGCATTCGCGGTGTAGGAGAGGTGGGGCGGAGGAGAGGTGCGGCGAAGGAGAGTCGCGGCGAAGGAGAGGCGCGGCGGAGGAGAGCTGTGTAGCAAAGCTCGGTTCGCGGTGACGGAGGAGTCGGCGACCGAGGAGGAGGAGGCAGGAGAGGAGGGAGGAGAGGAGGCGGCGGCAGGGGTCGGCTTCCGCGAGAGCTTGAGGGGTGCGAGGAAGGAGGAGAAACTTAGGGTTTATTTGTAAAACTCAACGACACTTTTATCAGTGCTAGATAAAAGGCGATGATAAAAGTCTGTTTTATCAACGCTACAATTGAAAGTGCTGATAAAACATGCATTTATCAACGCTTTTTTAACGCTGATAAAGGCTCATCTTTATCAACGCTAAAAAAGCGCTGATAATTGGATGTTTTATCAGCGTTACAATTGAAATCGTTGATAAAGCATGACTTTATCAGCGCCTTTTGAGCGCTGATAAAGGACCATATTTATGAGCGCTAAAAAAGCGCTGATAAATGTATGTTTTATCAGTGCTCATTAATTAGCATTGATAAAACATTCCATTTATTCATAATTACAAAATTATAACCAATATATTTATTACATTTATAATTTTATAAATATATATAATTAATATATTTATTATAATTTAATAATTTAAATTATAATTAAATATATAAACATATATATATATATATATATGTTTGTGTTTGTGTATAAATTATAATTATATATATATATATATATATATATAATTTTATAATTTAAATTACAATTTAATATATATATATAAATTGATATATTAATTTTTTTTTATTTTCATAATTATTTATATATATATGTGTGTGTATGTATGTATGTATCTGTGTATATATTCATTAAAGACATGTATTTATAAATAAATATATTCAAAAGGTATTCATAAATATATATTTATCATTTAAAAAAATATTTTGTCTTTTTATAATTATTTAAACATATTTATATTTAATTAGTTATATATAATTATAATTATATATAATATATTTAAAAAGTATATAATTATATATAACTAAATATTTATATTTTTAAATATAATAAATACATTTATTGTTTATTTAAATATATTTATTGTGATTTTAAGTATTTATGATAAAATAAAGCATCATATATATAGGAAATGAATGAATACACCAAGTATATATAGTACTATAGTATATATGGCCAACATTAGGGTAAACAATGAACATATATTCTTGAGAATATGAATATATGCATCAATTGACACAGTCATTTGGAAACATAAATTTATTTAAATATATATATTTAATAAGTATTTGTGTGTGTGTGTATATATATATATTAAAAAGTATTTGTATATAATATTATAAACATATAGTATAATAAATATATAATAAAGATATAACTAAGACTAATAAACATAAATAAAACATAAACATAATAAACATACTAAACATGCATTTTTATTTAATGTATACATATAAACATTATTTTTTAATATAATTAAAATATTTTTATATAAATTAATAATATTTTCTATTAAAAAAATTTATTAGCGCTGAAAAAGTCTCATTTTTATTAGTGTTTTTTTCTAGCGCTGATAAAAATTCCCCTTTTATCAGCGCTTTCTGATTAGCGCTAATAAACCCCGAGCGCTGAAAAAGTCTCATTTTTATCAGTGTTTTTTTCTAGCGCTGATAAAAATTCCTCTTTTATCAGTGCTTTCTGATTAGTGCTAATAAAACCTGAGCGCTTTCCTTGCCTGCATTAGTGGTAGTGCTAGTACTATCCTCTTCAAAGAATGTTTAGGTGAATGATTTTTTCGAGTGATTAAAATCAAAAAATTCTAAAAAACAAATAAACTAAATAAAACTACTAAAACTATCTAAGAAAACTAAAACTAATCTAATGGAGAGAAGCAAATTGGGGTGGAAGTCTCGGAGTTAAGACTTCTGCTCGGGTACTTTCAATGCCAATTATTCAATTTTCATGCCTCATTAATTATTTATTCAATTATCACGGATTCCAATTTTAATCAAAATATTTCCAGGGTTTGTTCTCTTATGCTAGATGATACTCCAGTTTTTTACACAAATCATCCAACATTTCATTCTCTGATCTGATGAATAGTTTTCTTGACATTTTAGCAATGAATCGCTTGGTAAAATACAATGACTTGTTTCTCACAAAATAGAAGTATGTATCTATCTGTGCCGGGTTTGTTTACATGAGGCTACTTTTTAGGTATCATTCACATACGTTTGAAGAGATATCACACAAAATATTAATTTTTTAATTAATATATTTATTTATTCTGAATCTACTCATGTGCGGCTTAAAATTATGTGACACACGATCAAATTTCGGATAAATAAATTCTCTAATAATCTCTCATATGTGATTACTTATTAGGTATCACAGGAACATCATCAAAACATGTGTAAAAATCTCATATGACAATTGTCCGGACACATATCATTTAAAAAAATAACAATCCAGTTAAATAAATTCAATGGGTAATCGAACATGAAAAATAAATAAATTGATATGCAAGAACCGTCACATAATCAAAACTCGGACAGTATGAATTCGGCCAGCCATATCATAGACACCACATGAAAAATAATAATTAGAGTTGATGATGTTCGTGTGGATGCAAGAACGCCAACTCAGACGCATTGCTCGGCGGAGAGGGGTGCATCTAGTTGATATGTTTGTTAGGTGGATGAAATAATTAAAGGTGGGGCAATATACGAGACATAGGATGCCTGCGGCGTCGACTGTTGGTCATGCTGCGGTGTCGACTGGTGATTGCAACTCGGATGCAGGGGAGGCGGCGATGGTTGGTTTGTTGCGCAGCGCATGGGATGGTGCGGAGTGGGCCCGGCGTATCACTGCAGTGGGAAGGCAATCATGCGCAGGTGAGGGTACTGGTGTCTGCTACGCGCGCTGCAGAGGGTTGGATTGATATAAGATTTTTCAATGACCAGGAAGGCAAATCGCCATGAAACCACCAAGTTTGAAATTTTTTAAAAACAAAAACAGAAATCAATAAATGGAAAGTCAATAAAATTAATAAAAAATAAAAATTGTTCGATTAAAATTAATTAGATGCTAATAATCATAAGAATTAGATATTATTAAAATTAATACACATATACTGCTATAATAAATAATTAAATTAATAATATCATAATGTTCATATAATTTAATAATGCTAATAATAATGAAAATAGTAAGAAAACAAAATATATTAATAATACTAATAATATAAAGTATTAAACAATATATGAAAAATAGTATATAAAAAATATAAATTAAAAAAAACTAGTATTAATATATAATTTAACTAAAAATTATAAAAATTAACTAAAATACTACAAAACTACAAAACGATCCTAAAAACACTAAAATCGGTTAAAGCAACTAATTAAAACTAAAATATACAAAAATGTATGTGATTTCCATGTGCATGAAATCCTCCGTACTTGAAGTTTTGCACTTCTAGGCAAAATAATCAGAAAACAACACACACTGAACCCTAGTCAAACAAGAGTAATACAATCACAAATTTAAAACTTTTTAATCCCTTCACCCAAAAAATATCATTCTTCGTTTAAAATCTCGCACACTTAAAACGTTGTTTTCCCCCAATAAAATGATAATTCAATGTCCCCCTAAAAAAATTGATGTTTTTCTTGTATCTTCTTCGATTTTTTCCTCCTTTTTTTCACTTTTTCGTTGTTGTCTTCTTTTAGGGACACCACTCACTCAAAAATGATTGAAGATAAAAAAGTGAGTATTAACTCCAAAACCCAACGAAAAAGATATAAGACAAAATCTTATAGAAATAGTACACAAATAGTTCTTACTCTATAGAATCTTAGTGAATGTAGGTCATATAAAAAACTCTCTCACTCTTGGTGTAATGGGTTATAACTTTTATAAGTATCCCTAAATGTGACGATTACCACGTAATGACCACAAATGTACTCATTATTGAAAGCAAAAGGAATTTATATTCCCATATTAAAATAAATGTGCAATAAATGGAGATGTCGTAAAAAGAAACACATATAACATGATGAGATATTTTCCATCGATCTGCATCAAATGATCCATTGTCCCTCACACAACCCTCTCCATGAATAACTCTCTCTCTCTCTCACTTCGATTGAAAATCATCTTGCAAATATTCAAGAAATGGGTAGGGAAGGGTATTGACTATTGGGATAATCTTAAATAGGCTTTTTCATGACTTCTAAGGGCTACAAAAAGGAGAAAATTCAAGGGTTACTCAGTGAGTCAAAGGGGCTAAATTAAACAAAAAAATTCCTATGTCATTTTAATGCAACTTTCAAAATTCTTATCGCTTGGATGGACAAACATAGAAAGTTATATAAGACAAATCATGGTTGAGATTCCCTTAAGAAAAAGAGAAATGAGAAGTGATGTAAAAAGGTGCGAGAGTCCTCACAGGTATAGAAATGTAATGTTTGATAGCATGAATGACCATGAATTCAAATTAGTGTCTCAAAAATAAAATGGTTTTAGAAAAACATTTTTAAAGCATTGAATTGTATCAACAATTATATAAATCTTAGTATCAAGAATCAAAGCATTTTGACCAAGAATCATGTGCTCAAACTAACCAGGGACAAAAGTGGTATGTCCCTGATTTTGTTACTATAGAAATATAGCAATTTGCACGTGGGTTCAACAATTACAGGGATGTTGGTTTTTTTCATTTTTTTCATTTTTTCATTTTTTTATTCTTTTATAATTAGTTATTTTACATGGTGTTTTTAGAAGCATAAATAAAAAAAATAGAAAATGTAACACCTACTTGAGTAGTCACAGATAGACGCGAAGTGGTTGCATATATCCAATGAAGCTCCATAAATTATGTACCTATAAGGATCTATATATAGACAACATATTCCCACATCATATCAAAGAAATAATACCAAAATAAAATTAAAATGTGGATAATAAAAATATGTATGATGAATTCATCACCACTGTAATTCCAGGAGAAAACAGTTTCGGGTAAATGCATAATATTTTATTACCTAAAAAACTAAATGAAATAAAAGTAAATGTAGTGAAACAAAAGCTAACTAACATTGAGTTACCTCCCATTGAGTGCTAAGTTTACTTCATCTTCAGCCAAACGTTGATGACACTCCACCAGGATTAAAAGTGAAATTATGTCATTCATCTTCTTTTTCATAAAAAAACAATGCATGTATCCATCAAGAAGGTGAATCTCAATGAAAACTTGTTTGAAAATGGATGGGTGGAATGAAGGAAGAATAGCCCAGCTTAAACAGAGATGAGTCGGCCTCATGTGAAGTAAATCTCACCAAAGAATTAAAATTTGGGTAAAATACATTATCATGAAGATCAAACAAATTAACTATTGGAATGTAAACAAGAGAAGAAATTTTTTTACCATACTCTTTGAATGATCGAATTATATTCATCGCATCCTTGAAATTAGTGCCTCGGTTGATCATGTAACTTAGTTCTTTTTGCTCAATGAATACCAAAAAAGTGAAGTTCACCAGTTTCAAACTCAAGTCATGCTCCATAGTTTCATTGAATGATCTTAGGTCAAGAGTATTACTACACTACAAAAAAAGAGGTATTAGCAATGGTTCTTAAAACCATTGCTAAACAAATCGTATTAAATATAATTTAAAATATAGTCGTGGTTTGGTATAACTACCACTATATTTTTATATCTTTTTATTTTGAGGTGGTTTTGTTAAAACCACCACTAAATCTTTAAAATAAACCCTAATCACCCCCCAATACTCATAGCCCTGACCCCCAACCTCCTCCCCCACTCACCCCTCGATTCGAGTGCCCCCCCACTACTTCCAGACGATGACCACAATGACCCCCCTGAAGGCCCTTCTCCCCCCGATGACGGTCCATATTCCCCTTTTCAGGGCAATTGTGACCCCTGATGGCAGTAGGATCCCTAACCTCCTTCTCCCCACGAACCCATCCTTCTCCTCCCTCTACCTCAACCTAATTCTCCCTAACCCTATCCATCTGTGAGTCAGACATCACTGGACTCATCTTACCGACATCCACGATGTATGTTTCTATCTCCTCGAATCAGTGAACTTATTCTAGGATATATGACCCTATTATTATGAGGGTCAATATTTATTCACTTATATTGTTTATGATTTTCATGTCGGGTTGAATCATTTTTATGTTGAATTTGTGTTCTGTCAAATCAAGACCCTACCATAGTCAATGACAATGTTGGGCCATTTCTATGTCTTGATTGTAAATTCAAGTGATGGTTGAATGGAAATGAATTATATGATAACTTTATATTGAAACAATTTCCTACTCGATATGTATAATGGATTTGGCACGATGAATCAAATATTATGGAAAGGGAAAACAATGACCATCCTATCAATGAAACACAGCGTGACCGGCCAAAGGGTAATTTAGTTTAAAACTTGATAAATGACACATTTGTATTTATAGGATCCAATGCCCAAGATTTTAATAGATCAAAAAAACCCTTTGTTAATCCTAAGAAGGTTAATATTTTATCATAACTTCAATGAACAAAAAATGATTTCTATGTATTAGTTAAAGATATAAGACAAAAAATGTATAAAGGGTGTGACAAGTATTCAAAGTTTTATGTTTTTATTAAGTTATATCATTTAAAGTGTCACTATGGAGTTACCAAAAAATCAATGTCCATGATTTTAGAGTTGTTTCATGGTGAATTTAGTGAAGCTAAGATCCCTTCATCATTCTATGAGATGAAGAAAATCATCAACAAACTTAGACTTGATTATATAAAGATACATGCATGACTTAATGATTGTATGATTTATTGGGGAGAAGATTACAATAAATAATAACGTATAAGATGTCATACAATTAGATGGAATTAAATAATAAATAATGAGAGTACAAATCAATGCAACACAAAGAATAAGAAAAAGAAGAAAACTCCCACAAAGGTATTTTGTTACTTTCCTCTAAAACCATGATTACAAAGATTTTTCATGTCATCTAGGACTGTATACGACATGAAGTGGCATGATCAGGATAGTAACAATGATGTATTGATTATACATCCAAAAGATTCAACATAATGGAAGGTGTTTGACTCATTATATCTAGAATTTTATTTGGATCCTAGGAATGTGTGTCTAGGATTGTATTCTAATGGTTTTAATCCTTTTGGTACTTTAAGTACTAATTTTAGCATATGACCTATTCTTTTGATCCCTTATAATATACCTCCATGTATGTGTATAAATAAGACTTCTTTCATTATTTTGATGATTATTTCTAGAAATAAAATTCCAATAAATGACATTGATGTATACCTCCAACTACTAATCAAAGAATTGTTAAGATTGTGGGATAATGGTGTGGAAACATATGATGCTTCAATGAGAAAACTATTCAAATTACATGTTACTTTAATTTGTAAAATTAGTGGCTTTCTTGGACTAGGAAACTTATCTTGTTGGAACACTCAGACTGGTTTGGCTTGTATAGTTTTTAATTTTTATTTTGAACCTCAATGATTACCTCATAGTAGAAAATGGTGTTTTATGTGTGATTGTCAATTTTTTGATGCTTCTCATAAATTAAGGTTCAACAAGACATGATTAAATGTAGATATAAAATTTAGAAATTCATTGAAGTTGTTATCTAGTTCAACAATATTAGGATAATTAATAAATTTCACTATAGAATTCAGAAAATGTAATCAGTTTAAAGAAGGGGAAAAGGGTATGAGGTACAATATCTGAAGATACTGGAACACAAAAGTGGAAGAAAATGAATATATTTTTTAAAATTCCTTATCGGGATTTTAATTTAATACATCATAATATTTATATAATTCATATTGAGAAGAATGTATGTGATAATGTAATTTTTACATTGCTTAATGAGCATGGTAAATCGAAATATCACCTTAATGCCCACAAAGATTTAGAATCAATGAATATAATGCATGGATTGTGGGAAAATGATGATAGAAAGTATCCTTTGACTATTTTTACAATGAAAAATCATGAGAAAGATGTATTCCTTTGAAATTTAAAGAATTTAAAAGTTCCATATAGATATTCAAGTAAAGTTTCATGGTGCTTTGACTTAAAACATCAAAATTTGCATAGATTGAAAATTCATGACTCACATATTCTGAAGGATTAGTTATTTTCATTGGAATTTCATAATACATTACCTGAAAAAGTAACTATAGTTCTAGTTGAGTTGTGTAACTTCTTCAAATATATTTTTGAAAAAACTCTATAACTAATCAAGCTTGATAAACTTTGGGAAATAATTTTTTTTGACACTTTCATTTGGAGATGTTATTTTCCCCTTCATTTTTCATAGTCATGATTCATTTTACTATTCATTTAGTTGAAGAAGCTAAACTCGGTGGACTGGTACACTATCGATAGATGTATAAAATTGAGAGGTATGTTAATATTATTTTTATTTTCATTGGTGAATTAAATTTTATCAAATCATTGTGTAAAAGATTTTAATATGTTTCTTATTTTTTTCAACAGGTACATAGGTCATTTCAAATCATATGTGAGGAATAAATTTCAACCAGAAGGCTTTATTATTGAAGGTTATATAGTTTAAGAGTGCTTGACCTTCTATTCTATGCATTTGTATGGTATTAATACTATATTCAATCATGTTGGATGTGTTGATGACATCCCCATTAATTATCATACTAAAAACCAGCCATTGATATTTCCAACTATTAGATGACCAATTGGAAAGTCATAAAAATTTTTACTGACTAAATTTGAGTTAATATAGATTCATATATATGTGTTACTCAATAGTCTTATCATAAATCCATTTATTAAAGAATTGATATTGAAAAAAAGATGAATAAGGGTCCAAGATTAAAATGAGATGGAATTAACAGAAGTTGTTAATAAGGAGACTATTGATTGGTTCACCCAACATATAAGTATATACTCATATTAATATTATTGAAATATAATTATTTTTTCTATGTTAAAACTAACACCTTATATATTCTTGTCTAGATAATTAATGTTGATAATAGAGATGAAATATAAAATAATTTGAAGTTTTTTCTCGAGGTCTTCTAAGGAAAGCTAAGAGATTTGATTCCTATAATATTTATGGATTCAAGTTCCATACAATTTATCATGAAGAAGGATTTAAAACTAAAAATAATGGTGTATTTATGTAATGACTTTTATTTTTTCATATATTAGTTTACAACATTCAATGGATTAATTTCAGAGCTAGGTTCTAAGACGATGTGATATTTTGAGGCTTGGTGTGCTAAGAATTAATTTTTGAAATATATTAAATATATTAATTATCATGCATGCAATTTTTTTCTGAAAAAGTGGAATAAATTCTAAATTTAGGCTCATATCATAAATATGAGGTCTTCGTTGATATCAGAGCATGACCTTTACCCTAGGCACGACATAAACTTTTTCAACATTGGGCATTTGGTTAAAATCCATCGTGGGAATAAATAATAAAATAAATAAATTTAGTTATTTATTTTATCAAGTGATACAGTGATCTAATTATTTTATCTATTTAAACATGATTATGACAAATTCTCAGGGTTGGATTCATAACCCTAAGAATTTTGAGAGAGCATTGGAGAAATCCTTGGGAAACAATGATGATAGATCGAGGATTATTGCGCCATCAAAATTCAAGGATCTTGCCAATGATAACGACATGGATTCATTATTCATCAGTGATCGATCCATATCAAGGTAGGATATTTTTTTATTTGGATTTATCCCAATTTTATTATTTCTATGATTAACACAAATCAATCAACCAATGAATTGATTTGCGATTCAGTCATATTGGGGGTGCGGGATTATATTGCGCTAATTTTTTGGGAGAAGCATTTATTTATTTTGGATCATTGATCATTGTTCTAATGACAATAGATCGAGGCTAACCCGAACATGGTCAAGATTTGTTCCCTTTTTTATTTCTTGGTTTTCTTCCACCATTCTTCATGAGTTTATCACTAGTGTTTGACCATCTGTTTGATGGATACCCGAGAAATCAATCATTTCACACCTGTTTCTTAGTGAAACAGATTGATATTACATATCTAGGTTTGGATCAATTAAGGGATTGAGCTGAAATGATGGTGATGAAGAATCAGGACTGGATTGGGATGTGTGCATGTGGGTTTTGGAGCATGTGGCGACTACAAGGCTACAAGACAATTCCTAAGAAATTGGGATAGCTAGAAATCAGATCTCCGATGACGATCAAGATCAGTTGAATTAGATCCAAATTTTGTGGTGATAATAATGAAGTAAAATGGTGTAGTATTAGTTGAGGAGGAATCCTCATGAATACTCATGGGTTTTATGAAATATTGCACTAAAAGGTGTATAACGGAAGAACACATTCCGTGTATGGGGACCTATGTTGTTCTAGGGTTTCCATGTAAAGAAAAATATCACACGGTGTGTGAAAGATGTAACACAGTGTTTGACCCTTACCTGGAAGCTCGACGTGTACCTCAGAGAGTACATGGACACATGCAAGAGTACACAGGCTCAAAAACATTGTGTACTCATACACGGACACAGGCAGTCGAACACGAGAAGGAGTACATGGGCTCAGACTCATCCTTTATGTGGAAACTGACATAGATATATAGACATGAACACATACTGACCCATTTTCATTAAGACACATTTTTTACTTTCAGTACACACTTTTTACTCCTATGGAGAAGGCTTGGATCCCTTCATCTCTTTATATTGGATCCTTTTCCTAATGGTGCTTTCCCTTGATCCTTTCCCTGAGGGTTTATTATTGAAATATGTTCAATGAATAGGATGTTGATCCCCTCTGATAAACTTCAAGTTTGGTTATAATTGTTAGAATCCCTTTGTGAGGCTTGGAGTGAGATCCTATATCATCATAATTTCCCTATATGGGGTTCTTGGTATTGTCATGACCAATACTATGTGGGAATCGATCCCCTACTTAGTGGGTTAATTCAGATTGGGTTGTTAGTATTCCCCATGGCCTTGGGTGTGATCCCCATATGTGTATCAATCACTTCAAACTTATAGTGTGTACTTCTTATAGTGAGACCTGATGAGCACGACATCTTGTACAGACCCCATCAGTGTTGTCCGACTCATGCAGTGTGCTCTCCTAGAAGAGTTATATGCAGAACCTTTGATAAGGAATCATAGGATAACAATATGGTTGTGATATTACTTGAGACTGTGTATCTACTATGAGTATATCTAGATGTTCTTGTTATATTCCATTTACATATACCGCTGGTGATATGATTATAATTCTTGAGGCTATATTCTTAGTAATTCCAAGGTGTCCTACTGGGTATTTTTATACTCACTCCTACATGGGATTTTCCCACACTATCATGTCATATGTAGACGATCGGCCTTTTGATAGAGTCCTAGAGTGACCAGGACCAGGTGGAACTTAGTGAGCTGGAAAGACCGAGGTGTGTTCCTGTAGTTAATTTGAAAGCAGTCCTCACCCACTTTATAGGTTGTACTTTTTTGTTTTTGTTTTTATTGGGATTGTATTTGGAACTTTTTCTTTCTAGTACTTGTTGGAATACTCTTATAGTGTGATTTTAGATGTATGAATTCATGGTTATTAATTGTTTTACATTTCAACATTGTATAGGATTTGAGATGTGTGCATGTATACATGTATGTTAGAATAAGGACTCCCATGTGTGTGATATGCCTACTTTTCACTGATCACTAGCCCTTGTATTATTGGAGGTAGGATTGGGGTAGTCACAGTATGGGCCCTATTGGGGCGGGTCGTGATAGTGGTATCAAAGGAGTTGGTTATACCTTAGGATCAGAGTATGTGATATTGGTTTGTGAAACAACATTAAGTGTTTAAAGTTCAAATACCAATTTAGGGACTCCAATGTTGGTGTGGTGGTTGATGTATCCATATACTAGGACTTTGAAAACCTTCTTGTTGACTCGGTACATGTATAAAATAGTTTTAGGGAAAATATTTGTACATGAATCATATAAAAAGGAGTTGGGGTTTCCATTCCCTTATTAAGTCGGCTCTCCAGATATACTCATTAACAGTGGTGCATGTTTTTTATTCTAGGATGTAGGGATCCAACAATAGAAACTGGGACTTGGACATGTAAGAAGTTTTAGGAGACGATCCTGTGATAGAGGGTCTGTGGTTTAGGGCTCACATGATGGATCTAGTCAGCCAAGGGATAGGTGGTTCTACTCTTGTGATGGTAGGGGACATATTGTGTGGGATTTTCAGACCTGACGTGTGGATGATAGAGAGATATTGGATGGGATACCTAGACAGAGGAAGCAACAGGAGCAGGTAGTTCTGTAGGGTAGCGGATGTGGAAGATGAGCTGGGAGAGAAACTGGAGGTGGAAGATGTTATGAATTTTTTCCACCACCACCCCCAGGTGGTCCACACCAGGATCCAGGAGCTGGGGGGAAGGGGTGAGGGTAGTTGTAGGTGGTCGAGGATTATGACCCATAATCTCTAGGGATGATATGAGGTATGATCTGTGTCTTTTATACTTGAGATATAGTACTAATATACATGGGTTTGATTCATTCATTTATTTCCACTTATCTGGTTTTAGGCTTAGAGATTCTAGTTGAGCCTTTGGCTCGACCCTTGTGCTTAGAGTCTCCTACTAGAGGTGAATCAACAATCACACACTTATTCCAATGGTTTGGACCAACTTCTTTAGGTAAGAGTTTCATTTGGGATCTATTTGTAGCAGTGATGAGGCCTTAGGACTTTATCTTGGGTATGGACTGGTTATTTATAGGTCATGCCCAGATAGACAGTTTCAGGTAGAGGATGTGGTGTGCCAATAGTAATGTGATGTGATTTTAAATTTTAGGTGAAAATAAAACCTAGGAAGAGCAAGATGGACACATTCATATGAGGGTTCATCTGATCACTCATCAATTTTATAGAATTACCCTTGGCATAGTGTATGTTATGAGTTTCCAATTTACTACAATGGCAATGAATTACAAGGATCACTATGGGAAAAATGGGTATTTGCGACGGGTTATTTGCGACGGGATTTATTCCCGTCGCAAATGGCCCTGT
Organism: Viscum album; assembly: GCA_963277665.1. NCBI lineage: Eukaryota > Viridiplantae > Streptophyta > Magnoliopsida > Santalales > Viscaceae > Viscum > Viscum album. Next base: position 1,737,868,659 of record OY728160.1, read on the forward strand.
TAAAAACCTATTTGCGACGGGGGTATTTGCCCGTCGCAAATAAGTAGCCTTTTGCGACGGGATACCTTTCCCCGTCGCAAAAGGACTGGCGCGCTTTGCGCGCCAAATCGCGGGAAACATATTTGCGACGGGGGAATATTCCCGTCGCAAATAACCGGCGGCGGTAAAAGGTATTTGCGACGGGAATATTCCCCCGTCGCAAATAGTATGTCGACAGGTGGTTATTTGCGACGGGACCCGTCGCAAATAACTATTTAACCGTTGACCGTAATAAATGATGGCTAAGGTATTTGCGACGGTACCCGTCGCAAATAATCTAACCTATAAATACCCCCATCCGTTTTTTTCAAATCATTCTCAAACTTCATCTTATTCTTCTCTCAAAATTTTATTTCTAAAGTTCAGTTTTTCTCAAGTTTAATTTTTTTCTCCGGAGTTGATATTGAAGTTTTGAAGAACGATCAGAGATCAACCTCAGATCAATTTTTAAGGTATTTATATTCATTTTAATTTAATATTTATTTTTAATTTTTTATTAGTTTCAATTATTCTTAATTAGTTGTAATTTAATTATGTTTACATTGTTTTATTACTTAATAAATTTAAATTATTAGTATTGTTCATAGTTAATGGTAATTAGGAATAATTAGTAAAAAAATTTAATAATTAAGAATAAATATTAATAATTAGTAATAAATACCAATAATTAGGAATAATAACATTATTACATTATTAGTATATTTTATTATTAATATTAAAATAATATAATTTTTTATATATATACAATTCTCTTTTCATCTGTGTGTTTGCTGTCTCCACATGTATTATTTGTATGTGGAGATAGAAAACACACAGATGGAAGAAGAATTGTATATAAATTAGAAAATTATATTATTTTAATATTAATAATAAAATATACTAATAATGTTATTATTCCTAATTATTGGTAATTATTCATTTAATTACTAATAATTAGGAACAATTACCAATAATTATCAATAATTAGGAATAATTATTAATAATTAGTAATAATTACCAATAATTGGTAATAATTACCAATAATTAGTAATAATTACCAATAATTAGTAATAATTACCAATAATTAGTAATACTTACTAATAATTAGTAATACTTACCAATAATTAGTAATAATTACCAATAATAAGTAATAATTATTAATAATTATCAATAATTAGTAATAATTAGTAATAATTACTAATAATTACCACTAATTAGTAATAATTAGGAATAATTACCAATAATTACCAATAATTACCAATAATTAGGAATAATTAGTAATAATTAGTAATAATTAGTAATAATTAGTAATAATTAGTAATAATTAGTAATAATTAGTAATAATTAGTAATAATTAGTAATAATTAGTAATAATTAGTAATAATTAGTAAAAATTAACAATAATTAGTAATAATTACCAATAATTAGTAATAATTAACAATAATTATCAATAATTAGTAATAATTAGTAATAATTAGGAATAATTACCAATAATTACCAATAATTACCGGTAAATAGTAATAATTAGTAATAATTAGAAATAATTACCAATAATTAGTAATAATTAGTAATAATTAATAATAATTACCAATAATTAGTAATAATGACCAATAATTAGTAATAATTAGTAATAATTACCAATAATTACCAATAATTAGTAATAATTACCAATAATTAGTAATAATTACCAATAATTAGTAATAATTACCAATAATTAGTAATAATTAGTAATAATTACCAATAATTAGTAATAATTACCAATAATTAGTAATAATTACCAATAATTAGTAATAATTACCAATAATTAGTAATAATTACCAATAATTAGTAATTATTACCAATAATTAGTAATTATTACCAATAATTACCAATAATTAGTATTAATTAGTAATAATTAGTAATAATTACCAATAATTATCAATAATTAGTAATAATTAGTAATAATTAGTAATAATTACCAATAATTAGTAATAATTAGTAATAATTAGTAATAATTAGTAATAATTAGTAATAATTACCAATAATTAGTAATAATTACCAATAATTAGTAATAATTACCAATAATTAGTAATAATTACCAATAATTAGTAATAATTACTGATAATTACCAATAATTACCAATAATTAGTAATAATTAGTAATAATTACCAATAATTAGTATTAATTAGTAATAATTACCAATAATTGGTAATAATTAGTAATAATTACCAATAATTAGTAATAATTAGTAATAATTTGTAATAATTACCAATAATTAGTAATAATTACCAATAATTAGTAATAATTAGTAATAATTACTAATAATTAGTAATAGTTAGTAATAATTAATAATAATTAGTACTAATTAGTAATAATTTGTAATAATTACCAATAATTAGTAATAATTACCAATAATTAGTAATAATTAGTAATAATTACTAATAATTAGTAATAGTTAGTAATAATTAGTAATAATTAGTACTAATTAGTAATAATTAACAATAATTAGGAATAATTACCAATAATATTAGTACTATGAAAATAATAAAAAAAATTATATAATATTAAAATTATCAATATTTGTAACATGTTTTTCTTTATTTACAACATATTTAATTCTTAAAGGGTCAATTTTTAGGTCTATCTCAATAAAAAGTTTGCGTCAGTCGTGTATGATCTAAAATCTATAATTATCCTAGCTTGAGTGTTTTTTCTAAAAAATTATTCAAAACCAGTAATGCTTTTATATTTTATAGAGAAATATGGAACAACGAGGTCGTCAACAATCATTATTAGGTGACCACATATGGATAAATCAACATAGAAATCCAAACGGTTCTGGTTTAAATCCAGTATATGTAGAGGGTGTGGAGAATTTTTTATCATTTGCGGCATCAAATCTAGAATTTGTTTCAGAAGGCAAAATAAAATTCCCTTGCAGAAAATGTGTATTGAGAACGTTTGACACGTTTGAAAAAGTGGGAGAACATCTCTTGCGTTTTGGTTTTCAACCAGATTATGTTTTTTGGTATCAACACGGTGAACGCAGTTCTAGAGCAGGTGATACCAACTTGATTCCGGATCCATCCTGGTTTCAAGATTTAGTACATGATGTTGCAGGTTCATCTGTTCAACATACAGAAACTCCGGCTGATATAGCTTCAAATCCTGAGTTGGCACCGTCTGAATTTTATGAGTTGTTGAAGTCTGCTGAGGATGCATTATATCCTGGCTATAAGATGAGAAAATTAAAAGCAGTTGCAAAATTTATGGCTATCAAATCAGATAACGGAATGTCAAACAGCTGTTTTGAACAGATATTTTCTTTGCTTAAAACACTGTTACCCGAAGGAAATGTTTTACCTGCAAATTACTATGAGAGTAAGAGGCTGGTTCAAAATTTGGGACTTACTTGTCAGAAGATTCATGCATGTTCAAATGACTGCATTTTATATTCTGGGGAAAATGAGTCGTTGGATAGTTGTCCCACATGTGGGCAACTGAGATATAAAGAAGGACAACACGGGAAGTCTGGTTTGATTCCTGTAAAACAGTTGAGATATTTTCCACTTACATCCAGACTTCAGTGTTTATTCATGTCTAAGAATACAGTGACAATGATTTCATGACATAAAGAGAATATTTCAACCGATAAAAGCTTGAATCATCCAGCCGATGGTGATTCATGGAAACATTTTGATAGAGTGCATCCATCCTTTGCTTTAGAAGCTAGAAATGTTCGACTAGGCCTTTCCACTGATGGTTTCTGTCCGTTTGGATCTTATGGTAGTCAATATTCATGTTGGCCTGTTTTTTTAACTCCGTACAATTTACCTTCATGGATGTTGATGAAGGAGCCATATATCTTTTTGACTTTACTAATTCCAGGACATCCGAAGAAAAATATTGATGTTTATTTGAAACCATTGATTGATGAATTAAATTTATTTTGGAGTACTGGTGTTAGTACATATGATGTTGCAACGAAACAGAATTTCATACTGAGAGCAGCATTGATGTGGACAATAAGTGACTTCCCGGCTTATGGGATGTTATCTGGCTGGAGTACACATGGTCAGAAATCATGTCCTTACTGTATGGGAGAGAACAAAGCATTTATGCTCATTCATGGAAAGAAACCTTGTTATTTTGACTGTCATCGCATATTTCTTCCAGCTGATCATCCTTTTCGAAGAAACAGATCTCATTTCAGAAAAGGAATAGTTGAAAGGGATGGACCTCCAAAAATTCTATCAGGTTCGGAGTTAAAATCAGTTGTATTTTCATTACCTCCCATCACTTTTGGTCCCACAATAAACCAACAGAAAATTTCTGGTTTTGGGAAAGAACACAATTAGATTAAACGTAGCATATTTTGAGATTTTCCATATTGGTCTGATTTGTTGGTCTGACACATGTTAGATGTCATGCATATTGAGAAGAACTGTTTTGATAATTTGTTTTATACAGTTTTGGATACGCCAGGAAAGAGCAAAGACAATGTAAATGCACGTTTAGATCTTGCCCAAATTTGCAAGCGTCAAGAATTGGAACTGTTTGAGAATGTCAGAACAGAAAGGTTACTGAAACCAAAATCAGCTTATACACTGTCTAAAGAAAACCGTTTATTATTTTGTCAGTGGATTGCAGATTTGAGACTTCCAGATGGTTGTGCTTCCAATTTGGGTAGATGTGTAAAGAATGGTCATATTACTGGATTAAAAAGTCATGATTGTCATGTTATAATGGAAAAAATTCTACCCATTGGATTAAGAGGTCTGTTGAATTCTGTGATTTGGGATTCCATAACAGACATGTCTCATTTTTTTCGGGAAATTTGTGCGGCTACAGCAGATTATGATGCTCTAGGAAAACTTGAAAAAGATGTTGTTGTAATTATATGTAAACAGGAAAAAATATTTTCGCCGTATTTCTTCGACTCAATGGAACATTTGATGTTACATTTTCCATATGAAGCCAAATATGGAGGTCCAGTACAGTTTCGATGGATGTACCCATTTGAAAGATACATGAAAAAATTGAAAAGAAAAGTACGTAACAAAGCATCTGTTGAAGGATCTATTGCAGAAGCTTATTTGCAAGAGGAAATATCTTTTTTCTGCTCCCATTATTTTGAATCTGAGTATCCTTCAAAACACAACCAAATGGGACGAAACGAGAGGAATATTGATCAAATCGACAATCAATTATCTGTTTTCAACCAGTCAGAGCTTGGTTTTGGTGGAGTTTATGAACGCTGGCTTTCAGATGATGAACATCATAGAGCTCATACGTATGTTCTGCTCAACTGTGAAGAGATGACATCAGTTGTACTGTAAGTGTTTATATCACTTATTCTATCATTTATGTTATAGTAAATAACTTTGGTTTTTATAGGTTGTATGATAATCATATCAAGAAACAAATTCCACAAATTACAGTAGTTGCTCTCGAAGAACGTCGACTGAAAAATTTCTCTCAGTGGTTTCAAAAACTGGTAACATAAATTCTTTATCTTTTAGCAACTCATTCAATGTATAGTTTACTATATTGATAATTATTTCACAAATTTTCAGGTGTCTCGACATGATGATAAAATTGACAAACGGCTGTGTGTATTGAGTAACCCACCTTCCAAACTTGTTAAAACTTATAATGCATATGTGGTGAAAGGATTTCGATTCCACACATATGCATATGGAGAATCGAAAAAAACAATGAACAGTGGAGTTAGCTTGAGAGGATCTCATCATCGAGAAAATGAAGTTGACTTTTATGTCATACTTGATGAAATCATTGAACTCTGTTATCTTGGACAACATTACATAACCATGTTCAAATGTCGGTGGTTGGATACAGAGAGAGGCGTGCGTGTTCATCCGACTCATGGAATCATCGATATTAAATGTAAAAGTGTTCTCGTAGTAAATGAACCATTCTTATTGGCTCAACAGGCATATCAATTTTATTACGCAAAGTACTGTGCTACATCAAGAGACTTGACTGATTGGTGGAGTGTAATAAAAAAAAAAATTCGAGATAATCAGTTTAGTCAAAGTGAATGTGCTTTCACTGATGTGCAAAGAATTGAAGTTTTTCAAGAGAGTACTCAAAATCAATATTTTTTACAAAGAGACATGAGTATCGATGACGACACCCCACATTTAAGAGTCGGTGATGACGATGATTTTAATGATGTCACATATGAATTTGAAATGGTAAGAGATGAAGCAAATGTAACTCGAATGGATATCGATGATGTTGAGGAGGAATATGAAGATGACATTGACATATATGAAGATGATGATAAAGATGAACACTGATAGAATTCCATGGTATTTATATACAATCATAATATGTATATATTTATATATAATAGTAATTATCAATTATTTGCTAACAACATTAACATTTTCTATTTCAGATGGACGACGCCACATTTTGTGAGTTGGCGGATGCTGACCTGACTTTCGATGCGGATGAGTTGCTGACAGATGACCCTCAGCCTGCAGGCGCTCCAGGGAGTACACGGAGGGGGCGCGGTCTTGCACGATTGATGATTCCTGACCCCGTCCCCGAGCGACGTCCACGTCTTGGGTTTGATCCACGCACACGGAGGTGTGATAACCTGTGTGATAACCTGTGGATTTGACTAAGATTTCATTAATCTATTCACATAATAAATGTTTATTATTTTTATAGTTTTCCGCATATAGCAGTCAGACAGGGCAGCGCTATTTTGCGCAACTATTTCTCTCAGTCGTGGACCACATGGGAGCAGATTACCATTGATGTGCAGTAGGCCATGTTCGGCCATTGGTTGGTACGTACGTAAATAAATAATTTTTATTTTGAAAATTATTTCATTTCTAACTTGATATTTTGATTTATTTGTAGGATTTATGGTATCCGATCGAGGATACCATGCGTGACGCCATCCACGAGGCATGGGAGGTGGCCATGTGTGATTGCCTTCTTCAGTTTTTGCACAATTTAAGAAAAGCTGCGATGAAGAAAGCAGGAGTGTCAGATTTTGACGAGTCATGTAGAGCACACCGACCAGAGTACATTTCATCCCATGTATGGGATGGATTATGTGCCCACTGGTTGAGTGGTGCCTTTCAGAGGAGATCATCGGTGGGGAGGCAGAATCGGGGGAGACAGGAGGTGACTCATCGAGCTGGGAGTCGTTCTTTCAGTACTCATAGACAACATCTGGTACGTACATTATTTATAAATATTTTATATAACTATAAATATTAACAGTTTATTTTTTATTCTTATAGGCTGTCGAGCACCCCGATATTACGGAGTACGACGTATATCGGAGGATGTATAGTGATCCTGCTTCTGGGGAGCTCAGAGGTGATCGTCAGCATCACATTTTGGTCAATATTATTTGTTTTCAAGTTTAAAAATTAACTGCATATAATATATTCGCAATTTTAATTTTAAATTACAACTACAGGAGTCATATAAGGCCGCAGCGTCACAGGCCCGGCCTGAGAGTCAGGCCGAGTCATCAGATCAGACCACTGGCCGTCAGTTTGATGAGGCAGCATGGATGCAGGCCACCCAGTATGCCTTCGAGAAGGGCCGGGTAGTTGGTATCAGCTCTCGACTGACTCCCGGAGATTATTATGGCAGTGCTGCAATGTCGGCGTCCAGCTCGAGAGGAGCTCGTGCATCTTCTTCTGCTACACAGTATGAGGATCAGTTGCGATCTCAGACTGCACTGATAGAGAGTCTCCGACAGGAGCAGGAGCAGATGCGTCAGCAGCATGAGGAGAAGCGTTGACGCCAGCAGCAGCTGTACGAGGAGCAGACGAGTCGGTGGCAGCAGCAGCATCAGGAGCAGATGGAGTACATGCGCCGACTCACTCATGCTTTAGGGATGGATTTTCCTCCACCACCATCTGCAGATCCCCCCCTCCCCCTCCTTCAGATTAGAGTTTGTATTTATGTTATAAAATTTGTGAAATCAAAATATGATTTTTTTTCTATTCGTAGTTTCTGTCTCATTATAAAATATTAATAATATTATATTTTTAAATAAAAATATTAATATGAATAATAATATTATTTATATTTTATAATATTAAATTTTATATATATATTAAAATTTTATAATATTATAATTTAATTATATTTTTTTGTAATACTTGAATTATTTTAATATTTGAATGTAAAATAATTATATTATTTTTATATTAATTAAAATAACTTAATAATATTTTTTTTATTTATGAATTATAATTCTAATATTATTATATTAATTAAATCATTTATTAATATTCTATTATTTTTTATTTTTGAATTATAATTCTATTATTATTATATTAATTAAAATAATTTATTATTTTTATTTGTGAATTATAATTCTATTGTTATATTAATTAAAATAATTTATTAATAATTTATTATTTTTAATTTTTTTTATAGTATTTGCGACGAGATACTATGCCCATCGCAAATAGTATTATTATTATTTTTTGTTTTTTTTTAAATAGTTTTCTGCGACGGGTCCCGTCACAATAACTATTTGTGGCGGGCCCGTCACAACAGGTATTTGCGACGGGGCCCGTCGCAAATAGGTTTTTACAAATATATGGAGTACTAGTTGCGACGGGGATTCTCCCCGTCGTGGAAAAAGGCTTTAGTGACGGGCCCGTCGCAAAAAATTGTTGTTGCGACACCGTTTTCAGCAACAGGTCATTTGCGACGGGCCCCCGTCGCAAATACCTGTTTTTCTAGTAGTGGATGTCTTTACTAAAAATGTTCCAAGTTTACTTCCCCATCTAGAGATATAATTCTTCATTTACCTACACTCTATGAAATCCCTGATATCTATGCCAACATATTGGATGGATCCAATAATGCTTTATGAGCTGAGGGTTCTATTGGAGGATTTATAGAGGAACATTTTTTATTAGACCCAGTGTTTTACCCTGGGTAGCCCTAGTATTGTTCACCAAGAAGTTGAATAGGATCATGAGGTTGTGTTTGGATTACCATCACCTAAACTATGTGACCATAAAGAATTAGTATCCACTACCAAGGATAGATGACCTCTTTGACTAGTTGGGGGGGCATTATGGTTCTCGAAGATTTCCCTCAGATCAGACTATCACCAGTCGTGAGTACTGGATGAGGATCAACTGAAGATAGATTTTCGATGTATTTACGATCACTATGAGTACCTGGTGATTCCCTTTGGAATTAATAAAATACTAACAGTGTTCATGGGACTCATCAACCTGATCTTTCAGGTTTTTTTATACTAGTTTTTGGCAGTCTTCATAGACAATATCTCAGTGTACTTAGTGTGCGAGGAGGAGCACATGAGACACTTGAGGATGGTCCAGGACGTACTCTGAGAGCACCAAATTTATGGGAATCTCTCAAAGTTCTAGACCTAGATTCAGGAGGTCCACTTTCTGGGACATGTCATCTCAGTAGACGGTGTGGTAGTGGACCTGAGGAAGGTCGAGGTAGTGTTAGCTTGGGAGCCACCCAAGAGCGTGATAAAGGTGTGTAGCTTCCTTGGTTTGGTAGGATACTATCATAGATTCATGCCCTATTTTTCTTGTATATTATCTCTATTGACAACTTTTATCTGAAATGGGCATCCTTTCGCATGGTTAGAGAGGTTCTAATAGGATTTCTAGGAGTTGAGGTAGATCTTGACAAGAAATCACATTTTTGAGATTTCCAGAGGAGATTTTCGAGTACATAGTGTCCTATGATGCATCAGAGACCAGATTTGGTTGTGTTATAATGTATAGTTAGGTGTTTATTGCCTATGTTTTATGTCATTTGAGACCATATGAGTAGAGATATATGATCCATGATCTTGAGCTAGCAGTAGTAGTCTTCACATTGAAGATGTGGCGACACTACCTCATGAGTGATAAATTTATCGTCTATTTTGAACACAAGATTATTAATTATATTTTCTCACAAAAGGATATTAACTTGAGACATTTTCAAAGGATATATTTCCTATGTGACTATGAATTTAATATCATCTATATCTGTGGTAAGGGGAACATGGTAGTAGATGCTCTTAGCAATATATCTTGTTCGCAGTTGCAAGGCATCGGAGAAATTAGACCCATTAAAACTATAATTTGTGGATAGGGATGGAGTAACTTACATTCAGTTGATGGTTTCCCCCCCCCAACACTTTTACAGTGAGTCATAGAGGCACAACTTGGGGATACCAACTGTGTGACCCTATATACTTAGATACACACTATACATACTCCTGATGGATTTTCTGAAGGTGGGGAGAATGTCATTATTTTTAGAGAAAACATGATTTTACCAATGATGTTTTAGGAGGAGATTCTGATGGATTTTCATACATATCCCTTATCAGTATATAGAGGTGTGGTGAAGATGTACCAGGACCTCTGACATCAATTTTGGTTTTCAGGGATGAAGAAGGGAGTTGCAGAGTTTGTCTCTTAATGCCTTACTTATCAGCAAGTTAAGGGTGAGAACCATGTTCCATTAGGTTTAGCTCAACCCATTGATGTTCTAGAGTGGAAATGGGATGCGATATCCATGTACATCATGACGGGGTTATCATGTATTTCCAGGGTACATGATGTCATCTAGTGATCATTGACCAACTCACCAAATCCTCCCACTTCCTAGCTATTTAAGAGAAGAGTTTGGTAGAGATCTTGGGACACCTCTATGTGAAGGAGATAGTCTGAATCCATGGAGTTACATTGATGATCACTTTTTAACTTGACTCTCACTTCACATATCAGTTATGGAAGGGATTACAAGAGGCCTTTGGGTCTCAATTTCATATGAGCACAAAATTTCACCCCTAGAATGATGTCCAGACTGAGCGCACCATTCATGTCTTGGGGGATATGTTATGAGATTGAATTTTATACTTTTTCTATAGTTGTGAGGATCACATACCATTTTTAGAGTTTTCATACAAAAATATCTACCATTATAGCTTCGGTATGGCACTGTTCGAGGCCTTGTATGGGTGACCCTATATGTCACCACTATGTTGGACCGACCCGGGAGAGTTGGTGCAAGCCACTATAGAGAATGTCAGAATCATTTAAGATTGGATGAGTACTTCACATAACCATCATAAGTTCTATGTGGACTGATGATAGACACCTTTGGAGTTCAAAAAGGGATACCATGTATTCCTAAGGGTATCACCTCAATGTGAGTTACAAAGATTTGGCCAGAGCAGAAAGCTATCTCTGAGATTCATTGGCCCTTTACAGATACTATGTAGAGTTGGATAGGTGGATTTCCACTTAGCTCTACAGCCATAGTTAGATCAGATACATGACATCTTCCAAGTGTCGCAGATGAGGAGGTGCGTGCATGACCCATTGCATGTTATCGACTAGGGTGAGCTGGACATCGAGGATGGAGCTACCTTTACTGAGTACCTATTGGAGATCAAGGATCATAAGAAGAGGATATTTCATGGGAGATTGATTCCCCTAGTGAATTTCTGGTAGTAGCACAATCATGAGAGAACCTCAGAGCAGGAGACCCAAATGCATGCTTAGCACCCATATCTCTTTGCATAGTATTTTGTTTTTCATTATGGGATGTAAATCCCAAATGTGGAAAAAAATAGTGACTCTAATTTATTCATGTATTACTTTATAATATTAAATAGATTAATTTTAGAGCTAGTCACTAAGACGGTGTGAGATTCCAAGGACTGATGTGCCTGAAATTAATTTCTAGAATATATTAAATATATTAATTATCACGTGTACACAGTTTTCCTAAAAAAGTGGAATAAATCCTAAATATAGGCTTGTATAAGAAATATGATGTTTCTATTGAGCTTAGAGAATGGGGTTTACCATAGGTTTGATATAAACTTTTTCGGTGTCGGGCGTTTGGTTAAAAGTCTTCACATGTGTAAATAATAAAATAAATAAATAAATTTATTTATTTTATTATGTGATGCAGTGACCTAATTATTTTCTCTATTTAAAAATTATTATGACCAATTATTAGGGTTGTCTATATAACCCTAATAATTATGAGATAGAATTAGATAAATCCTTGGAAAATGACGATGATAGACTGAGGATCGTTGTGCCATCAGAATTCAAGGATCCCACCAACTATAATATCATGGATTCATTCTTCATCAGTGATTGACCATATTGAGGTAGTATGTTGTTTTATTTATATTTATTCCCATTTTATTATTTTTATGATGAATACAAATCAATCAAATAATGAATTGATTCACGATTTGATCGTATTGCGGGTCTGGGATTATTTTGTAGGGATTTTTGGGAGAAATTATATATTTATTTTGGATCTTAATTCATAATTATAACATAAATAGATTGAGGCCAACCCGAACATGGCTTATGTTTGTCCCTATTTTTTTCTTCTTGGTTTTCTCCCACAATTCTATGTGCCTTCATCACTAGTTTTATGTTTGACTGATAGTTCAATGGATACCCGAGAAATCAATCATTATACACCTATTTATTGGTGCAATGTATTGATACTGCAGATTTTGGTTCAGATAGATAATGGGATCAAGATATGATAATGGTGACGATATATCAAGACTGGATCGGGACATGTGAATGTGGGTTTTGGAGAGTGAAATGAGGACAAGGCTATGGGAAAATTCATGAGAAATTGAGATAGCCAAAAAGCAGATCTCCAATGATGATCAATATTGGTTGAATCATATCAATGTTTTGTAGTGAGAATCATGGAGAAAAATGATTCAGTAGTGCCATAGGAGGAATCCACATGAAAACTCATGGGTTATTTTAAATTACACATTATGCGGCATATAACATAAGAACACACACCATGTATGGGGCCTTATTTCATGATATAGTTTCCATTAAAAGAAAAATATCACATGGCATGTGATAACTGTCACATGGTGTGTGATCCTCACCTGGCTGTTCGACTTGTTCCTCAGAGAGTACACAGACATAGACATGAGTACACAGGATCAGACATGTCGTGTACTCAGATACGGACACAAGTAGTTGGACACAGTCAAAAGTATACAGGCTCAGACACACCATGTACTTAGACATGGATAAGGATAGACAAACATGGGCATAGACTGACCTAGTGTCATGGAGACACATCATGTACTTTTAGTACATGCCATGCACTCCTACAAAGAAGGCTTGGAGCCCTTCATATCTTTGTCTTGGATCTGTTTCCTTAGGATACATTCCCTTGATCCTTTCCCTTAGAGTTTATTATAGAGTCATGTCATGTGCAAAGGATGGTGATCCCCTATGAGGAACTCAAGGTTTGGATAGATTTATTGGAATCCCTTTGTGAGGCCCTAAGTGAGATCCTCTATCACTATAATTTCCCTAGGTGGGGTTCTTGGTATCATAATGACCAATACTATATGGGTGGTGATTCCCTAATTTTCATGTTAATCTAGATTAGGTTGTTGGTATACCTCATGTCTTTAGGTATGATCCACATCTGTGTATTGACCTCTTTAGACTTTCAGTGTTTACTTATTATGGAAAGACCCTATGAGCATGACATCTCAGACAAACACCATTAGTGCTATATGAATCGTGGAGTGTGTTATCCCAGATGAGTGTTATGTGGAACCTTCGAGCTAGAATCTTAGTCTAGAAATACAGTTGTGATATCACTTGAGACTGTGTGTCTACTATGAGTATATCTAGATGTTATTTTAATATTTTTTTGACATATACCTATGATGAGATGATTATTATTCTTGATGCTATATGCTTAGTGATTTTGGGGTTTCCTACTGGGAATTTTTATACTCACCCTTGTATGGGTTTTCCCCCATGTGTTGTGTCTTATGAAGATGATCGACCATTTGATGGAGTCCTAGAGGGACTAGGACCAGATGGATCTTAGTGAGCCAGATAGACTGATGTGTGTTCTTGTGGTTACTTTGACAGCAATCCTCATCCACTTTAAAGGGTGGAATTGTTTTAATTTTCTCTATGGTGTGCTTGTATTCGGCCCTTTTTATTTCTATTACTTGTTACTGTACTTTTATTGTGGGATTTTAGATGTATTCAAGCATGTTTATCAGTTATTTTAAGTTTTAGCATTGTATGGTCTTAAATATATATGTGTGTGTGTGTGTACTGGTACATTAGTCTAAGTCCTCCCATGTGTGTGATATGCCTACTTGGCATTGGTCTCCAGCCCCTAGCCTATTGGAGTAAGTCTTGGGGTATTCATGACATGGGACCTGTTGGGATGGGTCATGACAATTTAAACTTACATATGAAGGATACTATGGAAAGATGATTGATATAATCTAATTAAACTACCATGGACAATTTTTAGTTGTCTTATTAAAATTCAATTGAGCCAACATTTATAGTGTTATAATGAAATATGTGTTATATTTTACTCTTTTCAACTTCTCTCACTTGATCCATACTAGTCAGTGTGCATAAAATGATCCATTTACCTTGGATTCACAAGAGAAGATGGTTTATTATGTGGATGATGAGATGCATGAAGTTTGGAATGTTTTTGTACACATAAAATAGATAGAATTGTATGATGTGGGCTATTAATTTCAATTGGTACTTTTTTATAGTGAACCTCATCAACCACAAAACATTCGACAGTTTTTTCCTGAAAATATTGAAATAATAAAACTTGAAAGAGATGGTGAAAATGAAGTAATCATCATAATGGAGGTTTATAATAGTTAATACAATGAAGATAAAGATAATTGAATGTATAAATTTTTAATGAAACTATATTTAAATTTCTCATTTATAAGTGTTTCATACATATATACTTTGTTCTATTTTTTTCTTTTTTGTAAAAATATTTTGCTCCTACTTCCTTTAAAAATTGAATGTATTCTAAACCATTTTAATTATAGTATTTTTGAGAAAAAGAATGTTTTTAGATCCTAGATGATCAAAATCTTAGAGTACACCACCACTATCATTAGATTTAGTGAATCCATGTGATTCCGTTGTACTGGAGACTTATATAAAACCAATAGTTTCCCTAGATGTTGTTTGTAGCCCACTGCCCGATGTACCTCTGATGATGGAGCAGTTGGTCACCCCTCCTTCTAAGGGATGTTGGAAAGTTACCATTACTAGTATGTATATAATTATAGAAAAAACTATATATTTAATATATTATTTAATTCATTTTTCAAATAGATAATGATGAAAATAGAAGAGATATAAATATAATCACAACAGATGTATGGGACCTGAAAGTCTTAAATATTATCATTCCATTTGATGAGTTAGGGGTGCCTACTGGTGATTCTTCCAAAATATATGGACATATTCTTAGGAAACTTTCTTACAAGACGGTGATATTTCCCATAAATTATAAATATTGGAGTAAAATCCCCATATCTTTTAAAAATGAAGTGTTTGATAACCAAGTAAAGGTAATATTAATTTAATATTTATTGATAACTAATTTAAAAGACATGAGTAAAATTATTAATATACTTATAAAGTGTTATTTTTTTATTTCAAGATGTTTTTTCATTTTTATGTCCCCAACTCTATTTCACACCCATGTACCATGAAAATTTTTGTCAATAAATAGAGATATTTTAAATAGAGATTATGACATGAGTTTAATGACACATCTTTGAACTCTTGATAAATTTATGAGAAAGTGCTTGAAGGCATTTCTCATGAGCAGTGTAAGATGTTTTTCAATAATAACATAGATGCATCTCATGAGTTTATTGCATATTTAATAGTATATTAATAACATAAGCACAACAAAATTATAATTTTTATTAATTTTTCAATTTTTTGTAGGAATTGTCTAAAATGATACTGTGAATCGTGAGAAATAAGTCATTACTAATATTGTTGGGTCTTTGATTTTTTTTAGAAAAATAAATATCTTGGTTATATTATGTCTATTATTATTTATATAATTTTACTATAATTATAAGTTTTTTTTCTAAGTTGTATACATTTTTTTAAAGGAAAATGAATTAGGCCACTCTGCTGGGCGGACAGAGATGTGGCTTAATGTTCATAAAAAAACTCGATGGAATTTTTGTGAAAGAACCTACCAAAGATCTTGGAGTAAGTACTTTTCATTACTATTTAATGTTATTTAATTACTATAAAAATATAATAATGAAAAATTAATTATAACAATAAATAATCCTTAAACCCAATTAAATGTGGTTAGTTACATGGATCAAACTGTTCTAATTAGCTCTATTAGTTTTGTTTAATCTATGTAGTCGTCCCCAATTAATTGGGTTTAAGACTTTTTTATTTTTGTAATTTATTTTCCATTATTATTTTTTTATAAGAATGAAATAACATTAAATAGTAGTGAAGAATTTATTAATTAGATAAAATTATGAAGTTCATATAATTTAAAAAACAATTGTTAATATTATTGTATTAACAAGTTAAATGTCAAGAAACTTAGGATGTTAACCCTTTACAATCATCATTGATTTACCAAAATGATGCAGTTGTATTTGTTTTAGGGAAGGAGCGTCTTGTGAATGTATAGAGGATGAGTTATGGGACTACTCCATTAGTTGTCTTTGGTAGGGAATCATCATCATTTACTACTACACCTAGTAGGGGTTCGATTAGATCTATTGATCGAGAAGCAAAGAGAGAAAATTCAACATTGAAAGAAAAAGTGCAAGAATATGAATCTTATAGGAAAACACATGATCAATGGTGGTCAAAAATGGAAAATGATTTAGTTTCTATATTTCAAAAGATGTTGGGAATGATCCCTAAGGAAATTTTCAGTCTTATATCTCATCCTACTGAGGTAAATTCTAAAATCAATCAACGACTCAATAAATTGTTTTAAAATATCTCAAATTTTTTCAAAACATACATTAGGTGGTTAAAACCAAGAAATAGATCTTTTTTGGTCAATTTTTACAAAGTGGTGGGTATTTTAGACTAAAATGAAACTTTTATATTGAAAATACACATTTAAATTTATACTAACCAAATCATGTGTCAGATCAATGTGTGGTTAATTCCTATACATCACAAATGAATTATGGATTGTTTTCCTAAAATTTTAAAACAATCCAAGCTTGTTTGATTAGTTTTGAAAATTTGATAGGTGTTTTAAAGTAAATTGACACTTCTATATTGAAAACATGCACTTTGAGTCATATCGACCACATCATGTGTTAGATCGATGTGTGGTCAACTCATAGCTAGATTCATCAAATGAAAAACCAACCAAATCATTTCATCAAATGGAATAAAAAAAGATATAAATTAGAATTGGGCATAATAAATAAGAATTACAATAGAATCATTGATAATATTTAACAATACCACAAAAACTATGATCCATTATGAATTCCTTATAAAGTGTGACATGGATCAGAATGGTCAACCTCATACCTACAACTGACATCTATTACCTATAATGGAAACAATAACATTTTAAAAAATAAATATGAAACATAATATGCACGGAATATGTTTGTAATTTTGACCAAAATATTTATGATTTTTTTATTTAAACTGGTTAAATTTTAACATAAAACAAATAATATATCATACAAAACACTTTGAAAACATAAAATTACCCATTTAAGATATTATTCAACACTTGTAACTAAAAAGAGATCAGTATATAACAATTTAATCAATTTTTAAACCAATGTGCAGTGTGCTTGAAATTACTTAATAAATTTAAAGACTTTGATATGGTAGCATTTCTAATATTTCAAAGATAATTTATTCATGGTTATATCATGATTTCACATCAATATAAGGTCTCATACTATGGTTTTTACCATTAAATGCACGTTTTAGTGTTTTAAAACACTAAATACGTGTTTATGAGCATCTCAGGAAAACCATAATCTATATTGACATGGTGTTAGTTCCTAAATTTAAAAAATAAATATATGGTAGTTTTACAATGATTTTATAGACATCCAATGTAGTTTTCTTTGTTTTGACACCTTAAAACATGTTTTTAAAGACATTGATATCTTTTAAAACTACTTATTGAGTCATTCTGAGAACACTGCACATCTGATGGATGTGTTTTCTACTCATACAAGTCACAAATAATTCAACCACAGTTTTCTCACGATTTCATGTTAATATGAGGTTTCTTTCTATGGGTTTTACCTTTACATGAATGCTTTAGTGTTTTAAAAACCTAAAAATGTGTTTATGGGAATCCTAGGAAAACCGTAATGCAGATTGATGTGGCATCGATTCGAAAATTTCAAAAATCAATCTATGGTCATTTTCCTATGATTTCACAACCATCCGACACTATTTTCTAAGTTTTGACCCCTTGATGCATGTTTTTAAAAACTTTGATATCTTTTAAAATTTTTTATTGATTAATTATGAGCACACCACACATTGTATGAACATTTTGTCTACTCATACACATCATAAATAATTCAAACATAGTTTTCCCATGATTTCACAATAATATGAGGTCTTATGTTATGGTTTTGTCCTTTACACAAATCTTTTAGTGTTTTAAAACACTAAAAATTCATTCATGGAAATCCTAGGAAAACCATAACTCGGATTGACATGGAGTCAGTTATTACATTTAAAAAATATTTATATGGTCCTTTTTCTATGATTTTATGGCCATCCAAGACTATTTTCTTGGTTTTAACCCCCCCGATGCACATTTTTAAAGACATTGATATCATTTAAAACTTCTTATTGAGTCATTCTGAGCACACCACACATAGGATGGATGTGTTGTCTAATTTTAAACATCATAAATATTTCAATCACACTTTTCCCATGATTTCAAGTCAATGTGAAGTCGTTTTATATGGTTTTGACCATTACATGTACGTTTTAGCATTTCAAAACACTAAAAACACGTTTATGAGCATTATGAGAAAACAATAACTCATATTGATGTGGCATCAGATCCTAAATTTTAAAAACCCATCTAAAATAATATTCCTTTGATTTCACAGTCATCTGACACTATTTTCTTGGTTTTGGACCCCTGATGCATGTTTTTAAAGACTTCGATATCTTTTAAAACTGCTTATTGAGTCATTTTGAACACATTGTAGGTCAGATGGACATGTTGTATTCTCATACATGTCACAAATAATTCAACCATAGTTTGTCAATGATTTCATACTAATTTGAGGCTATCTAATATTGTTTTGGTCATTGCATGAACGCTTTAGTGTTCTAAAACACTATAAACGCATTTACAATCATCTCAGGCTAACCGTAACCCAGATTGATGCAATTTCAGTTACTACATTTAAAAAATCAATCAATGATCATTTTCCTATTATTTAATAGACATATGAAACTATTTTCTTCATTTTGACATCATGATTCATGTTTTTAAAGACTTTCATATCTTTCCAAATTGCTTATTGAGTTATTTTGATCACACTACACATCGAATGTACATGTTGTATACTCTTGCACATCAAGAATAATTCAACCATAGTTATTCCATGATTTTATACCAATATATGGTCTCTTTATATAGTTTTGACCATTACACAATTATTTTTGTATTTTAAAACACTAAAAACACATTTATGGGTATCCTGGAAAAAATGTAACTTGGATTAACATGGAACCAGTTCCAACATTTAAAAAATAAATCTATGGTCATTTTCCTATGATTTCTTGACCATGAAATTTTTTCTTCTCATTTTTGACCCCCTGATGTGTGTTTTTAAAGATTTTGATATCTTTTAAAATTGTATATTGAGTCATTCTAAATACATCCCATGTTTGATGGATGTGTTTTATACTCTTTTATGTCATAAATAATTCAACCATAGTTATACCATGATTTAATGTCAATATTATGTCGTATTCTATGGTTTTGACCATTACATGCACATTTTAATGTTTTAAAACACTAAAAACGCATTTATGGACATCCTAGAGAAAAAGTAGCATAAATTGACATGGTGTTAGTTCCTACATTTCAAAAACAAATCTAATATCGTTTTTCCATGATTTCATAGCCATATTACATTTTTATTCTTGGTTTTGACCCCCTGATACACATTTTTAAAGACTTTGATATCTTTTAAACCTGTTTATTGAGTCAATCTAAGCACACCACACGTCATATGGACATTTTTCTGATCGTACACATCACAAACAATTCAACCATAGTTTTCTATTATTTAATGTCAAATATAGGTCATTTTTTATGGTTTTGATCCTTTCCCACTTGTTGTAGTGTTTTAAAAGACTAAAAACATGTTTATGAGAATCCTGGGAAAACCGTAACCCAAATTGATGTGGATCAAGTTCTAAACTTACCAAATAAATATATATTCATTTTCCTATGATTTCACAACCATCAAACACCATTTTATTGTTTTTTACCACTTGGCGCATGTTTTTAATGGATTTGATATCTTTTAAATTTTTTTATTGAGTCATTCTGAGGACACCACACTTCGAAGTGCATGTTTTTAATAATAAAGTGTCATTTTTGTTAAGAACGTCTATAACATTTTAAAAACTGGTCAAATGAGTTCATATTTTTTTTAAAACTTTTGTAAAACAATCCATAATTCATTTGTGATGTGTAGGAATTTACCACACATCAATCATACACATGAAGTGGGTGGTATGACTCAAAGTGCATGTTTTCAATATAAAAGTGTTGTTTTACTTTAAAATGTCTATCATGTATCCAAAACCAAGAAAAAAAGAATAAAATTGTTTTCTAAATTTAATACAATGATCCATAATTCATTTTTTATGTGTAGGAATTGACCTCACATCAATATGAAACATGATGTGGGTGGTATGACTCAAAGTTCATTTTTTACATATAAAAGTGTCATTTTAGTTTAAAATGTTCATCACATTTTTAAAACTGAGCAAAAAAGATCAGAATATTTTCAAACTTTATAAAAATTATCCATGATTCATTTTTTGATATTTAGGAATCAACCACATGTAAATTGAACATACGAAGTGAGAGGTATGACTCGAAGTGCGTTTTCCTAAAGACACCAAACCATATTCACTCTAGATTGTAATAGATCAAATAAACCAAAGCATATTCACTATAAATCATCCACATGTTTACCAAAGATCTATAAACATCATGATTTTATTCTTAGGTTCTATCATTAAAATAAAATCCCTTATAATGATCACACAATATTCATAAGATCTCATGATCGATCTCCAAACTTAGATCAATCCATTCTTGATTTTCTCTCTCTAAAAGATTAAGATAAGGTAGGAGAGGTGGGGAGAACCCCAAATTCTTAAAAACTAACACTTTTACTATTCATGTCTAAAAAATGAGCTCAAATAGTTAGGTTTAACTTTCAAAAATTATATTAAAGTTCTTATATAAGTTAAACCTCTTAAACCAGCCCAAAATGGAATGAATAACTAAATAAATGTGTCATATAATTCATGACTATTTCACCACTCACTAGTAACATTATTTAATTCCACATAAAGAACCAAGATCCATTAACTCAGCTTATTCCTACCATACTTATTTACCAAAACTATAACTCATAACATTCTTTCAAAAAAAATTCTTTCTTATGTTCACTTTTTTAATTAAATAACTAATGAATGCCTTGAGAAATAAATTCAATTAAAATTATTTTAAATTTGAATAGTATAATTGAATTAACTTGTGATCATTCACTTGGATGTATACTAGTCCCTACATGTGTGGTTCACTTCATCTCAAACTCTAATTCATATTAATTAGTAAAACCTCTGGACACACTTTGTGTGTGACCCTCTAGAATGTCATCTCGATAGGAGTGAGTCCCACTCATTGACTGAGAGTGGTATCTGGAAACACATTATAGCCCATAAAGAGATAATGATAATTCATAGCTACAGTTACCTCCTACAAATTCTCACTTTTAAATATAATCCATTTGTCTTGACATCTCATCAAGTAGGTTATATCACATGTGTCATCAACCTATATGCTTAATATATCTTTCATTGAATTTCTAGAAACAAACTCATCGATAAATTTCCATGGACATGGACTTAATCAAATAGTTCCATTTCCATCAAAGACTAGAATATATCTAATTCGATTAACTTATAAGGGAAAAAATCCTTTCTTGACTTATTCATTAATATTATATCATTTGTGATGCACCCAATGTATCTTAACTCATCATGAGAATATGTAATCATAGTTTTCTTAAATATATCAAATAACATGAATCATGATATGTATTCATAATAATATCATGTTTAAGTATTTATACACACATTAACATATAGGAATATCCAATTACACATAAAAAATTTGTAATTTCTACAGGTGGGGTAGTTCCCATAACCTCATCTCTTCGAGATTACCAAGGGTGAACTTCATGAGAAGAATTCTAAATATTTTTTAAGTCCCCTACCCTTGATAACCTATATCATATGTGTCCAATAAAATGATTTCACCCATACATATAATATGTATTTAAGAATAATGTAATAGGGGGGAACTACTATGACCTTTCAATATGATAGATACTCTATGAACATTATCACATTAAATGTCATGCAGAAAAAAAATCATTATATGATAATATTTTTATTAATATTTAAAAATTTTAATATATAGGTAATATAAATTAAGAAGTAGTTGGTTCTAGGGAATCTAATCCAATAGTTTCTCACTTTCACTAGATCCAACTGCTAACAACTTTCAGTCTACTAGCTCCCACTTGATGTTCATGCTTCTACTAAGATAAGTCTTTAATAGGGATTTCATGTTGTCCTCCATGGAAAATCTAATTACCATGACCTCACCCATTTTATAATAATATCTCAATATGTGATACTTCTAAACTATATTATTCATCCATTGATGTGATCTTATATCCTTGGTTAGAACCACTATTGTAGTATTACCACAATATAGTGTGATAATATCTTTACTTCTTGACACCACATCAAGATACTATGAAAATTTATGTATCCAAATTTATTCTTAGATACATAAAAATCCATAATATACTCAAACTCCATTGTAGAATCAGTGACCAATGGATTCTTAGAGCTTATCCATCTCACAACTCCCCCATTGAGGGTGAATACATATCTTAACTATGATTTCTCATAATCTTAATCTATCTGAAAACTATAATTTTTATATCACATGATAACTAATTCCTCATATCCTCCATAAACCAGGAACATCTCCTTAGTACACCTTAGATATTTCATGATAGTCTTAATAGTATCCCAATATTGTTCTCCCAGGTCTTCTTAATATCTTCTACCATAATCAATGTGTAGGAAACATCAAGTATGATTTATAGTATAACATACATGATAGAACCTATTATAGAATAGTGAATTGCTCTACTCGTCCTCTCTCTCTCTCTCCTCATGTGTTTGAGAACACATTTTCTTAGAGAGTTGTATACAATGTGACACTAGAACCAATCCCCTCTTGGATTGTTCCATAATAAATCTATTAAATATCTGGTTAATATATCTATCCCAACTTAATGAAAGTGTCCTCTTATATCTATCATGAATGATCTTGATCCATAGAATATAGGTTGCTTCACCTAAGTCCTTAATGGATAATCACTTTTTCAAACATGCCTTATTTGAATAAAACATTGTTATGTCATTTCCAATAAGTAATATTCCATCAACATAGACTATTAGAAAAATTAATGCACTCCCACTAAACCACTAATAAACACAAGGTTCAAATTAATTATTTATGAAACCAAATTAAACTATGGATTCATTAAAATGAATGTTCCATGGTCTATATTATTAATTCAATACATAAATGGATCTATAAAAATTCCATACCTTATTGGTATCCCGATGTGTCACAAATCCTTCTAGTTATGTCATATAGACATCTTCCATAAGGTTCCTGATATGGAATTTTTTTTCATATCCACCTACCAAATCTCATATTTAGGATAAGATATTATGACAAGAATAATTTGTATAGATTTTATTATGGAAATCGGTGAAAAAATTTCACCATAGTTTATACCTTAGAAATTTTTAAATCCTTTATCCACTACCTATTTCTTATAGGTACTAACTTTACCTCTCATGTATAGTTTCTTATTGAATACCCATTTTCACCCAATAGGATTTACATCTACTGGAGGATTTTTTAGAACCAAAACTTGGTTTCGATACATGTAATCCAACTCATAATTCATGCCTTCTTACCATTATGTAGCTTCTTAGCTACTTACTACCTCCTAATAGGATATAGGTTCATCATTTTTAACCAATAATGATTCACCATCCTTGGTGACTAGAAAACCATATCTCTTTGGTTCTCTAACCTCTTTAGTACTCATTCATAGTACTTGTGTCTCTTGGACAACCTCTTCCATGGGGTCTGATGGAATTTTTTCCTGTGCCAACTCTTGTGTATCTTGATCATAAACTTTATTGAAGTTAATATTTTTCTCACTAACATTTTTTAATATGTGTCCCCTATCTAGAAAGGTGGTATGTAGGTCAAACACAATTACTTTATTTGAATTTTTATATAGTTAATATCCTTTAGTATCCTTAGGATATCCTATAAATATACACTTAGCACCTCGAGGTGTAAGTTTGTTTCCAAATATATCCTTAACAATATTTTCACATCCCCATACTCATATATGTGACTAAACATATTTCATCCCATACCAAAGATCATATGGAATATTGTTAGATGCTTTAGTTGGAACATGGTTTATTGTATATACCACATTTTGGAATGAATATCACTAAAGGGATAATGGAATATCTACATTGCTCATCATTAACCTCACCATATCTAACAAGGTTTGGTTCCTAATTTCATTAACACCATTCCAATATGGTTTATAAGGAAGAGTGAGTTAAGATAAAATCTCAAACTCCCTGAGATAGTCAATGAACTCTTTATTAACATATTCTCCACGTTGATCTGGTCAAATTTTCTTTATCTTATTACCAATCTGATTCGCTACTTCATTCTTTAACTCCTTAAACTTCTCAAAGGATTAATACTTGTACCTCATCAAGTAAACATATCCATATCTACTAAATTCATTAGTAAAAGTAATGAAGTATGAGTATCCATATCTAGATTCAACTGGAAAGGGTCCACACATGTCAGTATGAACCAATTCAAAAATCTCAGTGGCCCTTTCACCCTTTCCACCAAATGGTGGTTTGGTCATTTTACATTGTAAACAATCAATAAAATTTTCAAGTGGTTTTAGTTTGAAATAATCTAAATGCTCATCATGATATATATTTTTCAAACATTTCTCATTTACATAACCAATTCAATGATTCCACAACTTAGTGTTAAATGAGTAATGAAAACCTAGTTCATTATCCATTTACAATACTTGGTCTTTATATTCTAGAATATAAAGATCATTATTAATATTTTCATACTATAACATATGTTATCTTTATAAAAGCAGCATATTTTATTCCCAAACTTGAATAAAAATTCATCCATCACTAAACATAACACAAATATAATGTTCTTGGTAACAATATTCAAATTTTAATAATTCTAGAAGACTAGAATCATTCCTATTAAAAATATAAGGTTTTAGTTTCCTATATCCAAGGTAGACAGAATTTCTCTATTGGTATCTTGAAGATCTACCTTACCTCAGGAAACCTTCCTACATCTACTTGGTTAATGTATTCATGTAAAAAATTAATCATCAAAAACTATATCTATTACCCAATTAGTAGATATGGAAAGGTTAAACTCTATAAATAATACACATGAAGCTTCCCCATGCTTCTTCACTGAGGTGAGGTTCTTCTAGTGTCCCTACCTGCCACATGAAAAACATACTATAACTTGTTCCTTATATTATCATTAGATCCTACTCCTCTTGGTAACATGGTTATAATAAGCCTTAGATTTGGAACTATTATTAGGGACCTTTTTTCTTTCTCTTCCTCTTGTTCACCATAAGTACTCCAAGTATTTCATGCCTCGTGTATCTACTTGGATATTCAATGTGAGGAGTTCTAAGACTGAATTGTCAATATTTATCATATTATAATTCATAATAAAACTAAAGAAACTATAAGTTAGTAAGGAAATCATGATATCTTTATGAAACTCATTGGGTATATTGAAACCTAAGATGTACAAACACTCAATATAAACAATCATATTGACTACATGAGGTTCGGGTGGAGCCCTCTGTCTAATATTTTATGTGAAAAGTTACTTGGATATATCATATCATTATTATCTCACCATATCCTGATAAAGATCACGGAGATAGGTCAACATACTATATGTATACATATCCTCATGAATTTTTTAGAGCTCATTGGATATGGAATATAACATGATACATTGGAAATCTGGTGCATCATCTTCATGTTTCCAGTAGATAGTGATCTCCTCCTCATTGTCCTCCTTGAAAGACTCTTACTTAGGAATAGGTGACTCTAACAAATAGAATTTACACTCTTGGTAGAGTATGCTGTGAAAGCTCCAATACCACTTCTATAAATTCATATTGATGAATATATTATCTTTCTACAATATTATCATAGTTATAATTTCAAGTTCATTATACTTTCCATTTTCTACAACAAAATAAATGTAGATTTTAGTGTTTAATCTTAATTACCAAATATGACATAATAAATTTTATTGATTAGTCTCCCATTATTTTATAAAATATCAATAATCCACACTATTAATTTAGAATATCCTATCATATGGATATTCTAGTGTAAATAATCCATATATCCCTTCTCATAACCCAGACTATGTTTATAAAAATTACTTGAATTTATTTAGGTAGGCATATCCTTACCAACTACATTAACTCTCAACTCCTTGATTCATTGAGTGGACTCCCCAATCCTGAAATCCAACATTCAAATTTACTTAACACCTAACACCAAATTATATTAAACAAACTATGACCATTACACTTAATACCAATTTGGTCAAGTCAACCCATCACCTTTGTTAAGACTACCTAATAATTATAAGTGTCCCCAGTTATGGAATGGACGACACTTTAACTATGGGTGAATATATACTCCTATAATGGAAAGAGATATATGAATTAATATTTTCTTTCATGTATTTTTAAATTATTCATAAATATCCATTATTTTATCCTTTTATATGTTTGTTAATATTATGCATATTTTATATAATTAATTAATAATGTATTAATAAAATATTTTATACGTAATATATTTATTTCTCTTAGTGGATGAAATCTAATTCTATTGTTACTATTTTATCACACTCACATATTTAATCGTGTATAAATAGAAACATTCATCACAAAATTATTCATTTTTATCTTCACATGCTTGTTAACTATTCTATGTGATCACATAACATCCACATAATGATATAATTAAGCATGCAAGACAAAATAAATAAATAATGACATGATCATGAGTTGTTTTCTATTTTTTGATCCATCAAGTGGATAATGGATCAATCAAGACCCTAGATGAATACCTTGAGTTGTATCTCAACTCATATTACAGTGCCCATTAAACTCTCACGTATTTTTCTTGTTTGGTTTCATGTTGTCTCTCAACTCAAACCACATCATTTTTAACTCCTCATATATTTACAATGTATACTCACACGTAGGTGAGGGGAACTTGGGATGTGTGAATTACATTTTATCCCTAAAATATAGACACACAAACCCTTATATATTTAAATATAGAGGGACAATTCATATATCATAAAAACAATAAAAAATTACTACATTTTAAAATTTGAATGAAATAATTAAATTAAATAAGTAAATACCCAAACATGCATGGGATGGTCCCCACTCATGATAAGTCAATGCGTAATAAAATTACATAATAAAAATTAAAAAATTAAAAAATTCAACTTGATTTTATTTTTAATTCTTTTAAGTAACATTAAAATAATTTTAATTAATTATTAATAGGTCCTATGGATCCTAATTTTTTTACATAAATTTTAGACATTAATTTTTTTTATAATTTTTCTTTTTAATTTTTTTTTGTTTTTTTTGGACCTTGAACGGATACCTGAAGTGTAACCAGGCCCTTATTGGTCCCAGTTAGGCTCGATGGGTCAGGTATGACCCAAACTAACTAGACCCGGTTCAGGAAACTCAAAAACTACCCAAGTAAAGGCATGGTTGTGCACCCCATGCAGGGCATATATGGAGCAATCAAGGATTCATAATGTGAGAACCACATTAAATAATTCTTTAACAAACTTACAGTTTCCATTATACTTAAATTTTCTTATTTCATAAGAATACTTCATCATCTCCCATAATATTCTCCACACATGATACCCTTATAGACATATCAAATGTACTACTCTTCTTCATAACCTGGGTAAATGGAAACATAAGATGGATGAGCTCAAATTATTAGTAAGGTTAAACGTAGGTATTAATAATCGATGATCATAAGTAAAAACAATATGATCATATGGGTATGAGAACTTAATAAAAGTGTATAGACATAACATAAGAGAATCTATACCCATAAAAATAGTGATCATAAATCATGATTCATGGCATAAAGATTTAATATAAGACAAAATTCATATGATTTAATAATAATGAGCCATTTGAAATCAATATTTGTTCAAGGGAAGAATTAGATCACATAGTAATCATATAAAACCCATGTGGTTATCTTGGGATATCATTTTTAACTTGTTTTAAACTCTTTCATAGAAACATTTCAATAGGAGTAACCTAATCCGTTATCTCCAACATTTTTCCTTCGAAGACTAAATCATTACCCAATGAATTGGAGAGCTATATCTCAAGCTCACACACCATCATATATAATTTCTAAGAACCATAAAATGAAAAAAACTCATAGGTCTTTCATTTTAATATAAAACTCATAAAAACAACCATCATTCTTTTATAGATTGATTAACCCATGGAAAGGTAATGAGTTTCTTGTAAATTTCCTTAAAATATAATCATAATATATCCAAATAAAGAATATGGATGGAATAATTAGAATATATATCTATAAAACAATACTAATTATTTAAATTATGTTGATATAGATGAAAAACATTTTTGTAAAATCATTATAAATATGATTTGAAAAACAAGAGGAAATATTCTCTTCTTTTTAAAACTTT
Source organism: Viscum album (assembly GCA_963277665.1). Lineage (NCBI taxonomy): Eukaryota > Viridiplantae > Streptophyta > Magnoliopsida > Santalales > Viscaceae > Viscum > Viscum album. Next base: position 1,737,897,783 of record OY728160.1, read on the forward strand.
TAAAAAAATACTCATAACAATGGGAATATTATTTTATGAAAAAAACCATGAAATATTTTAAAGTAATATTTATAATAAAATATATTCATGATGATGATAATTTTTTTTCATTCCGTATATGCTAAGAAAAAATATTTTTACACTTTTATAAAGAAAGTCAAAAGTGCTTTATAAAGAAAATGTTTGAAAAGATTCCCTTTAATAATTTTTAAATAAATTAAAAATTATCATAAAATAACATTAAAAATAATTTAATTATAGATAAAAAAATTCCTTAAAACATTTTAAAAAACATGGTCTTGGAAGAGAAAGTGTTTAAACATTTAAAATAAGATTTTAAAGAAAAACCAATTACAAATTTTAAAATCAATAACCCTTTTTAAAGAATAAAATTGAGGCGGAACTTAAAATATAATGAGTATAAATAGATTCATGATATTATATGTCAAATATAAAAAGAAATATACTATATAAATGAATATAAGTGCATTAATCAAAACATGTATCAAAGAAATAAGTTTGAGATGAGAATCCCTTACAACATTGGTAATTATTGAATCAAAATACATTGAATGAAGGAACTTAATATGATTATGTAAAACCGAATATTTTTATGATATAATATTTCAAAACACATTAATTATTCAGTAATTACACTATATAAAATAAATCATGGTTCACAACTTGAAACAAGACTCAAGAAATTGAAATTGAGACCAAGAAACCCTGGTAAAGATCATAACATTTGAAATAGGAATCAATCAATGAAATGATTATGTGGAAAAAATTTAAATACACATAATAAAAGTGTAAATACAACATAAAAAACATATTAAGTAACACACGTAATCTTGGTATAATTTCAATGAAGAAGTGCTATAACCCAATGAAAGGAAATTGAGTTAAAAATCTACTTACCTCAGACTTCTTCTTGGTTGAACATATTCTAAACTTATATATAATAAATTTAGAATTATTATACATTTATAAAATAACCATATATATATATATATATTACTTTATATAATTATATTTAATTTTCTATTACCCATTTATTAATAATTATTTATTAAAATCAAAGTTTATATGTTAATTTTCCTGTTCTCATGCATGTTTGGATTCAATAGTTTTGGTCCTTTAACTTTTTCCATGGTTTAATCACCTCCATAATGTTAATAATTATGTTATATATATATATATATTATGTTATTATGGATATTTCATGGCACTTATGCTGAAAATTTTCATGGAAAACTTAAAAATTCTATTTTTTAGAATATTTGACTTCAAAGAAAGAATTGATTTTTTTAACACACACACACACAGAGATATATATATATATATATATATTACCATTAAATAATTTTTAAAACATCATAAATTAATTATTATTATATAATATTACCGGTACATAACATTCCTTAATCATTCATTACATAAACAATATAACATCATTCATGCAGGTGGTAAAACAGAACCAAACAAGAACATACTATAACGACCGAATGAGTAAGGATATATTATTATATAATAATATTATCAATTTTACAAAATAAAAATGATTTTTTTTAATTTTGATAAATTATATTGATGAATATTTATATGAAAAATAAAAAATAAAAATAAAGGTAAGTGGTTATTACTTCAAAGTGTATCAGTATGTTCATTTTAGGCGGTTAAACATTAAGATGGCCATTTATTGTTAATATTATTAATATAATGTACAAATTATATTAAAAAAATATTAATAATGTTATAAATTTCATATATATTTATCCATTAAATTTTTAAAACAATCCATATAAGGTGGAAATGAAAAACAAAATACATCTTTCATGGAGGTGGTAATCTACACGTATGCATGGACAACGTTTTCATTTTTCAATGGGTGGAAAGAAAAGGGTATAGATAATGATTTATCATTAAATAATTATAATTATATCATAAATATAATATATATTAATTATATCCATCCTTATGACTATCCATGTGAGGTGGTGATGAAAAATAAAACACATCACTTTGTGGAAGCAGTATTCTGCATGTACACACAAGCAGTGTTTTCATTCTTCATAGAATGGAAAGGAGGTATAAAATAGTTTATAAATCAGAATAATAAAATTTCATTATAGTAAATATAATTATGTAATTATACTAGTATCTTTATAATATATTTTAATTATGTATAAGAATAAATAAACTTTAAAGAATTCAGTTCAGACTTATACCTCTTCATTGGATATCTTCCTTTAGATTACACCTTAAGCCTTCAGAGATTGGTATTTTGGGAATAAAAGGGCCTATATTAAGTGTATAAGAAATTTTGGAGGTTATTTTTGTAGTTATTTTAAAGATATAGTTCTCAAATTGTGTGTATAATTGAGGATAGGATGTTCTCTTTTATAAGTGAGAGGAGTGACACTCTTATAATTAGTAAGAACTTTAAAATATAATAAAAATCATTATCATATAAAGTGGATAAAATTTAGTCCAATTTATAATATAGAATAATTTAAGGTCAAAATAAAATGATAAAATAATATTTAAACAAGTCTTATAGATATTTTAATCCTTATCTCTTAGTTTAACCCCCTCATTGACCCTTTTTAACTTTTACTATGGTGACTAACATTTACCATGATAACTATTCCTTATGAATAAAAATGAAATTACCTTAATTAAAAAATTATAACATTATGATAAAAAATATATAATACATTTTCTAAGATTAAATTTCCATAAGTGGTAAAAATCACTTTTAATATAATCACATAAAACGCAATGAAACCCTATTTTTAGAAAAATGCGTTTATTAAGCATAAAAATGATTTTGCACCAAAATCCAGTATAATATTGATTAATATGAAATTTATTTGATTATATTAAATAAAATTATATTTATTTTAATTTAAATCTAAACAAAAACTGAAAATAACCTTGTGAATACTTGATTAAAATAAAATAACCAAAAAAATTATTTGAATAAAAACATTGCTTAGATTTCCAAAATGTCAAACATAGATTTATATGTTCAAAATTATTTTTTTAAATGAATTATATTACTTATTAAATATATTTTTTTCTATAAAAAAATGTTTCATAAACTTTCAATTCATTATCATATCATGATAATGTCATAAAAGTGTTAGTATTTATAAAATCATTATTTTTCATTATTCACCCAAAAATCAATTATTTCAAAAAAAATCACAAAAAAATATCTTAATATTATTTTGAATTTATGACTTAAAAAATTAATTCCATTTATAAATTTAAATTTATAATATTAAGAAATTTTACTTTTAAATAAAAACAAAATATTAAGAAAACCAACTTATAGAAAAATGATCTTTTAAACTTTAAGTGTTCTTAACATTATATCATACAAATTACCAATGAGTGTTACTTAATTTATTTTAATGTTTTATATTAAAAATTTATTTATGTTTAAATTTTATTTTAATAAATTATTATTCACTTTAGTTATGTGTTTCATATATCACACATTATTCAATAAGATATTTATTTAAAGTAATACATACTAAACTCTCAGAGAGTTACATTCCCCTCCCTTAAAGAAATTATGTCCTAGAAATTTTTATCTCATGTATGATGGAAAAGGGTTTAAAAAAATTTCATAATAAATTCTTAGGAGTTTAAGAGGGCTTTGAAAACCATTATTTAAAAGTATTTTTTATAATGGAAATATAAAACAGAGGAAAAGAGAAGTAACGTGGAGTGGAAAATAAATATATGTAAGTGGAAGGAAATACCTTTTAATATGAATCTATTATATTTACTTTTGAAAATAACTTTAATGAATATATTAATACTAGGAAACTTATCATTTCCTAAATATTTATTAAACCACTCATTTACCATTATGATACTTGTGCTTGCGAATGAGTTTCAAATAGCTTACATTGATAGATAGGTGATATTGTACGCATAAGACTTGATAGATTTATATATTTTTTTCTAATGACTTCTTTTACCATTATGATAAAGAGTATGATATATCATACTTACTTGATTTATTTCCATTCCATAAGAACAATTTTTTCATTTTTTTTTGTGCTTTGATCAATTTTTCCATATCTACTTCATCTCACATTCTAAATGATAAATAACCATGGTGAATTTTTCATTATTGGAGCACTAAAATTAACTTTTAATGGATCATAAGATCCATAAAATGATAGTAATATATTCCTCATATTTATATCCATTAACCAAAAACAAAAACATTATCATAATTTAAGATAATATCCAATATAAATAAACCATAATATGAAGAAATAATAAATTAATCTTAAAAGACTCAATAATAACACCCAAAGTCCAACTTAAAACATTCTGAACATAAATAAACTCTAAAAAAGTTTTCAAAAAATATGCATGATTAAATTTGAAACCAAAAAAATAGAAATATTTGATCACACAAAATTCCAAAATCAACATAACATTTATATATAAACAACATTAATAAATCATAAAGTCACATAACAAAAATGTATATGCCTTGTACATATATTCTCCAAAGTATGATAATATTTTCCCAAAATAACCTAAAACACCACAACAAAAACATATATACTTCCAAAAGCTTACTTAATTTTTATTCCTATAATAAAATCACATACTAGAATTAATTTTCCATACACCAAAATCATATATTGCTCCCCAAAATATGTTAAATATTTTTCCCAATTAACCATAATTACCTTAATATTAAGGAATATATTAACTCTCAAGGTTACCAATACCTTTCAGCTTATGTCCCAAAAAAATATAATAATATTCTTCCTCATATAAAATTTACACTAAATCATATGTTAAAAATAATGGTTACATATACCTCAATAATCTATTAAAACCCAAAATAGAAAAATTCTTCAAAAATAAATTTAATCACATGACCACCAATTCAATTTTAAATCCCCTAGGTCATATTAACTTATATTCCCAAAATCAATTAACTCATTATCACAATTACCTAAAAATAAAATAATATATCAATACAAACATTTATCTATACTTAAATCATGTATTGTTCCTAAAAACCAATAAATATCTCTCAAAGTTTCTTTAATCATCTCAGACTCCCATCACATAAAACCTCAAGAAGGTATATATACCTTTGAACTTATGATCAACCTTAAACTTATAACCTAATATGTTATCTAAAATTATTAAATTTTCTTAATATGATAACGTTCTAACCTCTAAAGTTATCTAAAATGTTTATATGATAAAAAATATAACATCCTTGACCCATGAACATGGATCCGATGCAAAAACATATTCATTACATATAAGATTTGACACTAATAGATGAACTCAATTTTAACAATCCATAAATACATTATGAAAAAACAATATTGTGTCACTTACATACCCAAGATTAGGTTTATAATTTTAGAGAATTAGAAAAACCATTACATAACAAAACCCATGTTTTTCTTATAAAATGATCATTTTTTCCATTATGCCTAGATTTTATTATTCAATAAGAATACTTCAAAATCTCCAAAAAAATTCCCCACACATGATACCCTTATGGATATATCATATATACTAATCTTCTTCATAATAAGTGGAAATGGAAATATAAGAAGTGTGATCTCAAATGCTCAGTAAGGTTAAACATGTGTATTAATAATAAAAGATCATAAGAGTGCGTAATATGATCATATGGGTATGAGAATATAAACAAAGTGCATGGACATAATATAATATAATTCATACCCATCAAAATTTGGATCATAAATCTTGGTTCATGGTATATATCTTTAACGTAAGAAAACATTTATATGATTCATCAATCATGAGCCATGATAAATCAATATTTTTTGAATGTAACTATTAGAACTCATAGAAATAATAAAAACACCACGTAGGTATCTTGGTATGTCATATTCTAATCATGTTAAACTATTTCATAGAACCCTTTAAATATAAGTAGCCTAATAATTTATCTCTAACATTTTATCTTTGAATAATAAATCATTACCCAATACATTAAATAGCTATATTTTGTGTTTACCCATCATAATCTATAATTTATAAGTTCCGAAACATGAATAAAACTCATAGGGATTTCATTTAAACATAAAACTCAAAAAAATAACCATCATTACTTTATAGCTTGATTAACCCATGGAAATAAAATAGGTTTCATGTAAATTTCCTTAAAATATCATCACAAGACATCTTGAAAAATAATGTGTATGGAATAATTAGAATATATCCCCAATGAATCATAAGAATTATTTAAATGATATTATCAAAGATGAAAAACACTTTGGTAAAAGGATTATAAAAATTCTTTGAAAAACATGAGGATGTCTCCTTTTATTTTTATAACTTCAAAAAACTAAAAATTAACAAAAAAATGGGAATAATAATTTATTTTAAAAACATGGAAACTTATAAAGGAATATTGATAAGGAAAAAAATTAATTATGATGGTAAAATAAGTTCATGTCGTATATGTTAAAAAAATTCTTTTCATGATTTTGTAAAGAAAGTCAAAAGTGAGTCATACAAAAAAATGTTTGAAAATATTCCTTTTAATAATTTGTAAATAAAGTAAAAGGTAGTATAAAATACCATTATAAATCATTTAAGTGTATATAAAAACATCCTTAAAATAATTTTTAGAACCCATATAGTGAATGGAAATAGTTTAAAACATTTAAAATAGGGTTTTAAAGAAAAATCCCTTACAAATTTTAAAATCTAAAACCCTTTTTAAATAATGAAATTGATGAGGAAGTTAAAATTACATGATTATAAAGAGAGTCATGATATGATATATCAGATAGTTAGTACTTATACTATATAAATGAATATAGGTTCATTCACCAAAACATGTCTCAAAGAAATAAGTTTGAGATGATAATCCCTTACAACATTGGTAACGATTGAATCAAAAGACTTTTGATGAATGAATTTAGTATGATTATTAAAAACCCATGATTTACATGAAATAATATGTCTAAACAAATTTATACAGAATTAAGTAAACTGCATAAAAGAAATCATAGTTCCCAACATGAAATATGCCTTAAGAAATTGAAATTTTGACCAGCAAACCCTTACAAAAATCATAATATTTGAAATAGGAATATATAAATGAAATTATTATGTATAGAATTTTTAAATTCATATGATAGATATTTTAATAAAACATAAACAATTAAATGTCATAACACACATAATCTTGGCATAACATAGTCAATGATGAAGTGATTTAACTCGATAAAAGGAAATTGATTTAAAAATCCTATTACCTCAAACTTCTACTTAGTCAAACATGTTCTAAACTTATGTATAATAAATTTATACTTATTATACATTTATTAAATAACTATATTTATATTTATATTACTTATATTTCATTCTATTTTAATTTATTATTACCCATTTATTAAAAATTCTTTGTTATAATCAAATTTTATGTGTTAATTGTCATATTTCCCATGCATGTTTTGATTCGATGGTTTTATTCTTTTCACCATGGTAATGGTTTAATCACCTCAATAATTTTCATGATGATTATATATATATATATATATATTTGACATGTTTTTGTAGTTTCATGGATATTTCATGAAACTTATGGCGACAAGTTTCAAGAAAAACTTAAAAATTCTATTTTTTAGAAGTTTTGACTTCAAAGAAAGAATTGATTTTATTAACACATATACATATACATATATATATTACCTTTATATAATTTTTAAAACCTCTTAAATTCATTATTATTTTATAATATTACCATTAAATAACATTCCTTAATCATTCATGACATAAACATTCTAATATCGTTCATGTAGGTGGTAAAACTGACCCAAACAAGAACATGTTATAACAACCGAATGAGTAAGGATATATTATTGTATAATGATATTATCACTTTTATATAAGATTAAATATTTTTAAAAAAATAAAAAGTTATAAATCAAATTCAATAAGAGGTATATGAATAATAAAAATTAAAAAGGTAAGTGGTTATTACTTCAAAGTGTCTTTGTATGTTTTCTTTAGGTGATTGAACTTTATGATGATCGTTTATAGTTAATATTATTAATATAATTAACTAATAATATTTAAATTACCTTAGTGATGTTATAAATTTCAAATTTATTCTTTAATTCCATTTATAAAACCATCCATGAAAGGTGGTAAATAAAAATGAAATAAGTTATTCATGGAGATGGTCACTCGCACGTACGAATGGGTAATGTTTTCATTTTTCAATGGGTGGAAAAAGAAATGTATAGATAATGGTTCATATTTAAATAATAATAATTATATCATAAATATCATATATATTCATTGAGTCTATCCTTATGACCATCCATATAATTTGGTGATGAAAAATGAAACACGTCGCTTCATAGAGGTGGTATTTTTCATGCACACATGAGTGACGTTTTCATTTACCATAGGATGGAAATGAGGTATAAAATAGTTTTTACATTAATATAATATCATTTTATTATATTAAATATACTTATGTAATTATATTAGGATGATTTTAATAGATTTTAATAATGTATAATAATAAATAAACATGAAATAATTCTGTTAAGACTTATACCACCTTCTTGTATATCTTCCATTAGATTACACATTAAACCTTATAGTGTTGGTATTTTAGAAATACGAGGAACTATAGGATGTGGGTATGAAAATTTATTAGTTATTTTGGTAGGTAATTTTTTATATAGGGTTCTCAAAGTGCTTGGAGAAGTAAGAGCGGGGGGTTACCTTTTATAAGTGAGTGGAGTGGCACCTTTTTTTAACAAGTAGGGGAAACACCCCCATTTTATTAAGGAAATGTATCCCTATTTTTCAAAAAAATTTAGAGGTAACCCTTACATGACCCAAAGTACTAGTGGTTTGAAGGCCCATTTCAATTTTTGATGGACCGAAGGACCCATGACCTGAAGGACCAATCTGAGTAGTCAAGCTTCACATCACGATCCCAATCTTCTCGCTACGACACCCCCTTACCATCAGATTTTGTATTGTACTACCCCTCCATGAAGACCTTTTAGAGCACCCCTATTTAAAACTATTTTTGGTTAGAGGTCCAGATGATAAGTTCCAGTGCACCCATCACTCTTTCGATCTTCCCACCCAACAATGCATGCATGTCTCTTTACCATGTTGCCTCCTTGTTACATTGCATCACATATATAGTCATCACAATTCACATGATGTATCACCACCTATTCCAAGAACCATCACATTATTAATACCTTTTCAATGTCTTGTAAGATCACCCCTCTATCGCAACTGATTAGAGGGCCATATGATAGGTTCCAACACATCTATCGCTCTTTTGAGCTACCCACTCGATGATACTTCCTGAAGCTAGGTTGCACTACCTTCCTAATGTTTTTAACCAATCATATTGTCAATTTTTTAATCACCTATTACTATATGGTGTCCTTTAGGCCCTGTATATGGAAGACCTTTTGATGGCCCAAAGTCCCTGTGGCCCATAGGGCCAAATCGGTTGAATAGTTCTGATACTATAGTAACTGTTATAGTACTTAATATAGTATTGATATAGTGCTAAAAAATTACACTCCTTACCATATTTTATCTTGGTTAATTTGGATTAAAAATAGGATCCTTTACCACTTGGGTACAATCTCATTGGTATAGGAGTGTCACCCTTGTAAATATTAAGAAATTTAAAATATAATAAATGCCTTTCTCATGGAAAGTGGCTCCAATTTAGTCAAATTTAAAATATAAGATAAGGTAAGGTTGAAATAAACTCATTAATTCATATTTATAGAATTTTTATATATATTTTAGGTCTTATATATTATTTTAACTCCCTCATTAACCCTTTTTAACCTTTACCATGGTGACAAACTTTTACCATGGTAATTATTCCTTATGGCTAAAAATGAAATTGACCCCTTTACCAAATTAGAAAATGATGATCCCAAATATTAAATCCATTTTCTAAAATTAAATTTTCATAATTATTACAAATCAATTTTAATATAAGCACACAAAATGAAATAAAAAACCATTTTTTATAAAAATGCCTTTGTAAGCATAAAAATGATTTTACAAAAAAATCAAGTATAATGTTAATTTTTATGGAATTAATTGAATTAGATTAAATAAAATTAAAATTATTTGAATTTAAAATCAAAACAAAACATAAAGAAAACTTTTTAATACTTTATTAAAATAAAATAACCCAAAAATAATTTTTATTTGAATAAAAACATTACTTAGATTTCTAAAATATCAAACATAAATTTATATATTCAAAATTATATTTTTAAATGCATTATAAATATTATTAAATACATATTTGATCTATAAAAAAGGTTTCACAAGATTTTAATTCATCCTTACATCATGATAATTTCATAAAAGTTGCAGTATTTGTAAAATTGGTATTTTTCACTATTCACCCAAAAATCAACTATTTCAGAAAAATATCAAAAATTAATCTTAAAATTATTCAACAAGATATATATTTAAAGTAATAAATACTAAAATTCAAGTATTAAAAATCATAACGCCCCCCCCCCCAAATAAATGGGAGAGTGGGGGTTTCATTTTTCACATGTATGGAAGTGGCCACCCACCATTATCTTTCTTTAAAATATAATGCTTTTTCCTTTTTTCTTTTTTCTTATCCAGTGGAATGCGGGTTCACAACACACCCACGAAATTCCATGAATTATCTCTGTTATGATCTTTCCAATGAACTCCCTAATCTCAGGTGGATATATATATACACACACACACACACGATATAAAAATTTCATTTTTGATTTCAAAAACTAAATCGAACTTCAAACAGTCTTGTATCGGTTGTTTGAACTTGGATTGATGCACTGTAAATGGAATTGGGACCACATCAAAACACTATTTCCAAATTCTATATAATTTAATTGAAATTTTTATTGAAATAATTTCAAAATTACTTTGATACCATTGAAGGAATCAGTTATGCAACAAAAGCATGAAAATAAGGGAATTTTTAATTTTTAGCACTGAATCTATCATAAAGTACTTGATTTATTATAGTGATACCTAATTCATGATATATATCTCATGAAATTTAATTTAAGTATTAAAATGAAATCAAAATGTTACCTTAGAAAAATACACAATCTTGGTGTAATTTTCTCTTCCCCAGATCACCATGGCTCAAACGTACCAAACTATATGCCTTTCAGATTTTCCACATGTGTATCACATCTCCAAAAACATTTTACTTTAATTCCTGGATTTTTTCATGTAAAATTAAAGTCCTTATAATACTTTTATTATCTCCATAAGATCATGTGATAGATCCCCAAACTAGTATCAATACGTTCTTGATATTTCTCTCTCTAGAAGCTTGAGAGAAGGGAGGAGAGGATGGGATAACTCCAAATTCATGAAAATTTCCACCCATATTATTCATGGCTCAAAATGAGTTTAAATAATTATTTTTAACTTTACAAAATTGATCTTAAGCCCTTAGTTAATTTAAACATATTAAATCATCCCAAAATGACATGAATAGATAAGTAAATGTATATTATCAATGATAAATATTTCACCACTCATTAGAAACATTATTTAATACCATGTGTTGAACCATGATACATTAACCTAGATAATTACTATCTTACTTATTTAATGAACCTAAAACATGTAATGTTTATTAAAAAAATAATACTTTCTCATATTTACTTTTATAATTAAATAAGTGAATAATACCTTGAGAAATAAAATTAATTATCATTTTTTATAAACTGGAATAGTATAATTGAAGTAACTTGTGATCATTCACTAGGATGTTTACTAGTCCTCATATGTGGGGTATACTTCTTCCTAAATTCCAATTCATCTAAATTGGTGGAACCGGTGGATACACTTTGTGTGTGTCCCCCTAGGATTTTATCTCAATAGCAATGAGTCACACTCATAGACTAAGAGTAGTATTTGACAACACATCATGGTATTTAGAGAGATAAGATAATTCATTGTTATGACTATCTCATATTAATGCTTATTGTGTAATATAATCTCTCTATCTTGATTTATCATCAAGAAGGTTTCATCACATGTGTCATTAACCTATATAATCAATATATCTTTTATTGACTTTCAAAAAATAAACTCTTCAATAAACCACCATGCACATGGTCTTGATCAAATAGTTCTATTTCCATAAAAGGGCCAAATATATCTACTTTCATTAACTCAGAAGGGATAAATCCTTTCTTAACTTATTTATTAATTCCATATCATTCACGATGCATCCAGTGTATCCTACCTCACAGTAAGAATGTGTTTTCATTGTTTTCATTAATATATAAAATTATAAAACACATGATATGAATTAATAAAAATATTAATTATAAGGAAAATACACTTTTCTATAGAAAGTCATATCCAATGACACATAAAACATGTGTAATTTCATAAGGTGTACTAGTTCTCATAACCTCCTATCTTGGAGATTACCAAGGGAAAAATTCATGAGAATAAGAATCAATGTGTTATAATCCCCAACCCCCTAATATCCTATATCATCTGTGTCCCATCTGATGATGTTATCTATCCAAAGAACATATATTTAGAATATTTTCATATCACTTCATGGTTCTCATCATAGTAGGGAACTCCTATAACATTTTGATTTGATAAATACTCTAAGAATATTATCAAATTAAATTTCATGCAGAAGAACAATCATCATGTGATAAGATATTTATAATACTATACACTTTTAATATACATGTAATTGAAATTACAAAGTAGTCTGTTCTAGGGAACCAACTCCAATAACAAAACCATATAAATTACCTGAAACAGATCTAGATTTCTTGACTGGTAATAATGTAGTTATATATATATATATCTTAAACTACAAGGTGATGAATATTTTATATTATGTAATTAATAGAAATATGTTTATTCATGTATCTATAAAACACTAGTCATGATATATGGATAATTCTATAAGTTACACATTATGGAACAGATAAGTTAAATAGAATAAAACTTGGAATTTTAAGAGATTAATATGATGATTTGAAAATGGGTGAAGAAGAATATATAAATCAAATGTTTTATAGATTCACTAGCATAGTAAATTTTATGAGTGATTTGGGAGAAACCTTTGATAATACTATTCTTTTTGAAATAGTACTCAAGTATTTACCGAATAAATTACATGCTAAAAAGTTTGTTATTGATTAAAGTAAAAAAAATTAAAATAATGAACTCTTTATGAACTTATTATTTCATCACTACAATAATAATTATAACATAAAAATATTATTGATGAAGAGATTACAAAAATAAGAGTTGTTTGTTTTAAAATAAAAAAATAATGTTACTTATTACTCTTATAATTATAAGTTATAGGGAATTTAAAGATTTTAAGTTTCTAAATTATAAAAATTAATGTACAAAAGATATAAAGGCTACTCAAGAATATCTAGAAAAGATTATCCTAAAGAGGATCACAAAGGAATTAAGAAAGAAAATATTTTTTATAATGATGCTTTTGATGTAATATGTTATGAATGCATAATAAAATGACATATCAAGCATGGATTTCCAAAATTAAACAATAAAATAAAGAATAATAATTTGGAAAACAAATAGAAGAGTGATTTGGCTGCTGGTTGGATTTTTATAGATGATTCAGATTCTAGTGATGAATTTGGAACATAAAAAGAATCATCCAATCTATGTCTCATGGCTTATTTAAATCATGTTATTGATTATGATTATGATTATAATGAATCTAATTCTTAAAAAAATATTTTTTATGAGTTATATGATTATATTGAAATATTAAAAAATAATATTATCAAAATTTATAAGTTTTATAAATAATATAAAGATAATAATAAGTAACTTATTGAGGAAAAAATATTACTCTTTAAGAAAATGAAAAGTTAAGAAATATTATTTATATAACTAATGATAAAGTATTTGTGGATTTAGAGATTATTTAAAAGGAAAATGTTAAACTAAAAGATTAACTTTCTAAAAATAATAAATATGAAGAAAGAAAATTCAAAATTATTTTAGATAAGAATGAAAATATCAAAAAATAAATTGAAAGTTTAAAGAAAAATATATCCAATCTCATTCAAGGATGTAGAAGTTATGATAAAATGATGATCAATAAGAAAATTAATAGAAATAATATTTAACTTTTTTATGATAAAAAATTACCTAAAATGTACAAAAAATTATTTGATAAAATTTCTAATGGATTTGTACCTATTATTATGTTTTAGATATAGGATGCATGGTCATCATGAAACTGAATGCTCCTTAATATTTCCATAATCATTGAAAGAAACAAGATATTTCATTTGTAAAACTTTAACTTCAATATAACCTATAAACACATGTTTATAATTTTTTTTTGTTCCCAAAAATTCATGTTCTAACCCAATTGGACCCAAAGTAGCATGGTCACCAAAACTGTCTTAAATATTATTTTATAAGAAATATTGCTTAGAAGTAACCAAAATAAGTCTTAGTATATGGGCAGTGGCTACTCGAGGTATATGCCTAGATATATATAAAACTTTATATCATCTAATATGTATAATGGGGGAAATTATAACTTTAGAGACAACTCAAAAGTAAAGGTTAATTTTTTTAGAGAATTTTTTATTTCTAAATCAGTTATTATTTATAAAGTTTTATATTTTTAAGGTTTAAAAAATAATCTAATTAGAATTTATAAATTATGTAATGATGTTATGTCTATTAAATTTCAAAATAAAAAGTGCATTATTTTTAATGATGAATCTATTTTTTATGCTAATCAAAAAACAAAATTTATTCCATTAATTTTGATAAACTAAAGAACTGTAATGTTAAGTGTTTAAATGTTGTATAGTTAGAAAATGCTTTATGGAATAAAATGATCAATCATGCATATTTTAAGATACTTCACAAGTTGTCAAAGTACCAACAATTTTTTTAGCTTCTTAAGTTTAAACTAGACAACAATCATGTTTTTGATTCTCGCTTGAAAGGTAAACAACATAGAAAAATTTTAAAACGTGTTAAATATGTTAAATTTAAGGTATTGGATCCTTTTAGCTTGTTCATTTGTGTTTTTTAGGTGTTGGGGGTGTTGAGAGGAGGCTCATAGGAGGAAGGAGGGGGTTTGAGGTAAAATTTTGATTGTATAGGGGGATTGTAGTGTGGTGTATTTTACTATGTCATGGAATCCTTGAAGTTGCAGTGTGGATTAATAATTGAGGTTTGGAGGCTCCATAGGGGATTTTTGTGTGTTTTTTCCTTTTTCGGGGTTTTTATTCCATAGGTATGAGTTACAGCATGTTCTTCTCCTTTGAAATTAGAATTCTATGGTGTAATTATTCCATTGTATCATGTTCCTTTTAAAAATTTATAGGATCTTCGGTGTGGACCATGACATGTTTCTCATATATGGATTTTACCATGCATGTTGTGGTGTGTACTCTTTCTTTACGCTGTAGTTTTACCCTGAGTCTGCATCTTTGCACTATGGTATAGGGAGCCACGTCGTGGTCTTCTAATATCCAATTATCCTATAAATACCTAAACACCCTTCAAAATTGTCTTTATACCAACTCCTTCCCTCGAACCCTAGTTTCCCAAGAGATCTTTTTCAAATGCCTTTAGAGCCCATTTGATCAGATTCAATCCCACCTTCTAGAGATAGATATGTGGTGATCTGAGGTGATTTTTCCCTCTTTTATTATGGTTTCTTCTCCATTTTTTTTATAACATTCTATATTTACATGTTATGGAAGTTTATCTACTTCATTAATTTGGATTTCCTTTTATGATTGGTGGTGTGTTCATTGTGTAGATTCCATAGGGACTGTCGGTTCCTTACAGGAGAGGTGATCAGAGATTTGTACTTGTTGTTCCATTCTGGTTTGAAGAACATTAAAATAATTGAGGTAGTGGATTCATTTCTTATCCTTATTTTTTAAAGTTAAATCATAAAGTTATCATTCTTTATATCATTGGGTAATGGTGGGATTAACCTTAATGGAGATTAAACCACAATTAAAGAAAATAATTGGTTTTTTGGGTTGTAATGATCACATGTGTTTATGTCGTGTTAATGGTTTGCCTATCTATTTTCTAGATAATATGTTATATTTAGTTTATTATATTCTTTAAATTTTTTTGATGTTTTGAATTGGATAAATAATATAAATTTGGTAATTCTTATTGGATAAATAATAAATAAACATGTTTAATTGTAATCATTCTTCCTTATAATGGATGGAAATAGAAATTATACTTGAAGAATGTTTAAATAAATTGTTGATAGTTGGTTAATTAGGTATTTTATAGTTTTAAACTATGTTAAATGAATTGGTTAATTAAATATGGTAAAAAAATCAATTTTTTGTTAAATATGTTTTTTTTGGATTGAGAAAGCATGTTTTCTTATGAAGGCCAGATGCCTTGGATTTAGGGCCTAGATTCCCTATTAATTTTTTTTTGTTTTCTTGTTCTGTTAATTTTTTTCTATGGATGTGAGCCTTGATATGCAATGTGATTTGAGCCTAGGATGACTGATGGTTTAGAGATACATGGGTGGGGATGCCCGAGTTTGTGGCAGTAGTTGGTGACTGTGATGGTGGGATGGATGGTGATATGCATAGTGGTGTTGGGGATGGCACTAGGACTGGTGGAATGGTTCAAATCTGGGATTTCACATTTTTTCATGGTAATATATGGGTTTCTTACTTATTGTTAAATTTAATTTAGAGGAAATGTGGCTAGGATTCTTGTTTCTACTTTAATTTCCCCACTTTTTATCATAGCTGGATGTGCATGGCTTGTGCATCTTTTATGGTAACTTAGGACAATTCCTAAAGTACCTATAATTATGGAATTCTAATGAATTATTAATGTTTTAAGACATGGGGTTTTATACTTTATGAAATTCTAAAATTATGATAATTCTTAAGGAACCATGGAAAAGGTTATATTATTCCTAAAGGGCATGTTTTTTGTTGGTATTTAATGTAATTATGAAATGTTTAACAAAAATAATTAATTTAAATAAAGAATCTTGAAATACTTGTGTGATTATAGGATATCTAGTACTTAGTAGTACCATATGGGTGTCCAAGTGATTATAGCTACATTTAAGGTTAAGGATAGTTATTTTCTCTTAGTGTGGTTATGAGCTAAATATATTTCTATGTTAGGTGATTTCATATGCTACCCCACTCATGTCAGTAGGGAGACTAACACCCAGTAGACTATGTAGGGTGTTTTCCCTAACATCTAGATTAGAGAGGAATGAATGGTTGACTACCAAATCGTTCCCCACTCTCTTCTCCTAGTAGTATTATGTACTAGTATGCACGGTGGTTATTTTTCCCATATATGTCTGTAGAGGTCTATAATGGGATGTTGTTATTTTCACACACATGTATCCCTATATATAGTATCCTGAGGATTATTATAGGTATGTTGTATATGGGTTGTGATGACTTGAGGTATAATACATTATATATGGGTTGTGGTGGATCTATAAACTACTTGGTTACTATCTGAAGAAAGGGATTTTGATTAATAGATTATGGGTTGCAAGGGTGCAAGGTATGTTACAGTTTTCTAAAAGTTTTCATGCAGGATTTTTTATTAGAGAGATATGATTCGAGATGTGCAACATTGGGATAGATCAAAAAACTAGTGGGGAATTGGTAGTGGGGACCCTTTAACTTTTATATTATTTTGGATATTTTATTCTACTTGTATAAGATACTTCATGAGAGATCCATGGTGAGGTTGGGAACTTAGAATACCTATTTAAGTTAGGAGTTGGTTTCACTTATTTATTCACCGGTATTTAGTATAATTTCTTTTTCTTTTGCAGGATAGAATCTGGGGAGGATCTAATTGATTATACCTATATACTCACCCTACATCTATATAAACTATTTTTTAGGTTTGTAGTAACTAGTTAATTGGGCTAGACATTACTATCCTTTAGAGTTATTCAAGATCTATTTGTATTTTTAGGCCGCTATCATGGATTTATTCTGGTTACTTGTACTTTTATTTTGTAGTTTTTTCAGTTTTATGACATTACATGTATGTATTGGGTTATTTATTTACCTTTATTCTAAGTAGTATTTGTTTGGTGGTCTCATCTTATCTCTCAGTCCTCGTGTTCTTCTTGGAGGGTAATGCCTTCCATTTGTGTGTATGATATACCCTTAGTGTATGGTTCTAAACCATGGCCTATTGGTGGTAGACTTCAGGTTTCACAATCCCTCTACCTTCATTTCTGTCTGAGGAGGGGTACTTTTGAGGGAAGGGGGTTGTGACAAAGTGGTATTAAAGGCTCGGGTTAAGGGATAAGATGCATTTTAGAGTAGGAATTGATGAGGAATGCATTGGTTGGTATGAAAACTATTCAAGATGATCCTAGTAAGAAATATAAACAAAGAATAATGGCTAAGAAATAGGTATTTTTAGGTCCCTCTATGATCTGATAAAAGGATCTTCAATTTTACTGAGCATACTAAGCGAAGTGATACTGGTTTCAGGGTAGAGACCTAGTAAAGGATCATTCATCATTCTTGTTTATGCATGTGTTTTAAATGGGTAAAAATTGGGGTTATTTTTAACCTTAATTAAATAATTAATCATAAATATTCCATAATCCAAGTTTAGGAGTCCCTTACCATTTGTTCTTTGCAGGTATAACTCCAAGTTGATGTCCTAACCAAGTTCATGTTGAAGATGTTTATCAGGATGCACCAGAATATCATCACAGAGTTGAGGTCAATAGAGAAAATACTTGTAAAAGGACACTTTGATAGTTTTAGTGAAATATTCTATAGAAGTATGAGGGATTTTTTTTAGATTCACTGATAAGGGACTTGTTATAGGAGGCATATATAACCTTCAGTTCTATCTATGGTTAGAAGTAGCACTAATTTCATTGGTGGTTATGATGTTTCTTAGTGAATATAGGTAGTTTTGGTTATTTTTCCTCAAGGATCATGATGAGTCGACTATTTCATGGGAGAATTTTAGAAATCAATTACAAGATGAGTTTCTTTATTCGACTATAAGGGTGGCCAATCGCTAGGAGCTACTTATCCTTTAATAGGGAAGCTCCAGTGTATGTGAGTTCAAGATTCATTTCAAGAACCTTATCTGATATTCTTTGGGCCTATTTTCAGATGAGTAAGATAGGTTGATTCATTTTTTGGAGTATTTACATCAACAAATATAGTACCAGGTCATTCCTTTTATGCTTCCAACATATCTCGATACAATAGAGCGAGCATAAGTTGTTGAGAGGATGCTATCCAAAAAAATATCATTACAAGAGTGGAGTCACCAATACTATTCACATAGTAGAGTAATTTTATAGGGTTCCTAGTTTCCTGGACATAATGATTTTCAGACAATTGGGGTAGGTCTCATCCCTCTTAATCTCACTTCACTAGGGTTATAAACTATCAGGCCCATTCCAAGAGATCATATGTTTGTTTTTCTTATAGTTGACTTGGTACTTAGTGGTGGGAGTTCCCAACCTTTTTGAGTAGATAACATGTAGATGGTGTCCCACTTTAGCTTCTACCATTTCAGTAGTTTCATCTAAGGCAACAACAGTATGGTGATATAACCTATGACGAGTAGAGGGGAGACTAGGAAATTAGAGGATGTCCTCATGATTCTCCTCATCCTCATATATTAGAGTAAAACCATGGAGTTAGGCTTAATTAGGATAAGATAGGCCATGGATCAGGTCTTGGTCAGTTTCATTCTCTAGATTTTCCATCTTCAAGTGAACCAGACATCATTTGATATACCCTTTTCATGTTTTCTACTTGGTTGTATACCTTATTTGATTCAAGAGTTATGAACTCGTTCATTTCACCCACCCTTCTCTATTCTTTGGGACTTAAGGTAGAGTGAATTCCAGTTCCCTTGCCATTGAAAATGACGATTAGAGGCCGGTCTAGTTTTTGTGATGTATGTAGAGATAATAAGATAGGTCTAGGGAAACACTAATTTTGGAGATACTTACAATGTTTTTGGATACAACCATCTAACATCATCCTTGGTATAGAATAACTATATTTATTTTAGGATATCACAGATTTATTTATCATGAAGACTGTGTTCTATGATGTTAACATATATTCTTTCGGGTTCATTTTCAAGAGAGACACTCAGATGGGTTAGAGGCATGTTTGGTCCTTCTTCCTTGGTGGCCAATTTGGTGATGATTTCATCAAAGGTTCACATTATGGTGTTTCCTAGGGTTATGGAAGAGTACCATGATGACTTCCTGGAAGAGGTTGTGGCACTACCCCTTGATAGAATATAGAATTTGGGATAAATCCAAACTTAGGAACACTAGAAATCTCAGTGTCTCTATATAGGATTATGCATTCTAAGTCATGGGAGCTACAGATACAATTCAATGATCTCTTAAAGCAAGGTTTTATTTGGTTGAGTGTGTCACCTTAGGGTGCTCTGGTTTTGTTCACAAAAAAGGATAATGGCAGTCTATGTATCAATTATCATCGCTTGAATTGGGTGATAGTGAAGAATCACTACCCTCTTCCATGGATTGATGATTTATTTGATCATATAAATGGATTCAATGGTCTAAAAATATCAATTTTTTATTAGGATATCATCAAATGTGGGTAAGGTATGAATATGTTCTGAAGGCTTATTTACAATATCATTATAGGCACTGTGAGTTTGTTATAATATTGTTCGATGTAATGAACACTAAAACTGTATTCATGGGATTGGTGAATATAGTGTTTCAAGAGTTTTTGGATCGGTTCGTGTTGGTTTTCATCAATGACATCCTTGTGTAATCCACATCTGAGAAGGAGAACATAGATAATCTTCAGGTATTTCTGGAATTTATTTATCATTAGTAGATGTTTAGGAAGCTGTTGAAGTGTGGGTTATGGGATAATAAATTCCATATCTAGGGAATGTTGTTTCCCGACATGGATTAGTTATGGATCTTTAAAGATCAAAGTGGTTGTTTCTTGGGAGGCCCCTAAGAGTGTTGCAAAGGTAAAGAGTTTCCTCAGTCTTGTAGGTTATCATAAAAGTTTCATACTTGAATTATCTTAGATTGAAAATAATTTAATATCCTTGACCAGAATGGATCAGTAATTCTTATGGACTAACCAATGTTAGGTTTCTTTTATGTATTTGAAGGAAGGGTTGTTTATCACCTTTGTTATTTGTTTTCCATAAGATAGAGTTTAGTTTGAGTTCTTCTATGATTCTTGATATATTGGATTGGGCAGTGTCCTGATGTATTAGAGGGTGATTATTTATTATGGGTCTCATAGATTATTACCCCATGAGCTTAACTATTTCACCCACGATCTTGAGTTTGTAGTAGTTGTGTTTTCCTTGATGTTTTGGTGTCATTACCTTATCAGTGAATGCTCTGTGGATGTCATCGATTGCAAGATCTTGAGGTGTGTATTCTCCCAGCATGACCTAAACTTGTAGTAATGATGGTGGATATAATTATTATAAGACTATAACTCTAATATTTATTATACAATGATAAAGGATAATGTTGTAGATGATGTGCTAAGTAGGAAGTCATGCAATGATATCATGCAATGATATCATGCATGATTCTGGAGATTCTTTTAGAGTAATAGAAGAGATGTCGTCAATGAATCTTGATATGGGAGAGGTCGATGGAATAGGATGAATTTTTTATTTAAAGGTGAAATCATCTTTATTTTAGCAGGTGGAGGATTCCTAGAAAGGGGATTATAAGGTGGAAGTCTGGAGAGATCAAGTTATCTATAGTTATTCCCATGATGGATGGTCTGAGGATGATCAATAATGGGTGTTGTTTCTAAGGAGGATTTTTTTTATTTGGTGATGTGTGATGTTGTTCTTTTTGAGTTCCATATCTCACCTTTTTAATTACATCTTAGAATTACAAAGATATTCCATGCTCTAAGAGGTTAGTATTGGTGTACTGGGTTAAAATGTTCAGTTGTAGAGTTTATGCCTCAGTGTTTAGTCTACCAAAAGGTGAAGGTTTAACATTGTGTTCCCGGTGGTTTCCAGTATCTATTAGATGTTACTTAGTGGATGTGTGAGGAAATTTCAATGGAAATTTTCAGTATTTTAACTCAATATCAAGGATTAAATATATTATATGGTTATTGTTGGACTATTTGAAAAAATCATCTCACTTCTTAGTGATCAAGGATTCGAGCTCAGTGGAAGTTTTATCGAGGTAGTATCCAGAGGAGGCGGTGAGGCTTCATAGAGTCCTGAGGACTATCATCTATGGTCATGATCCTCATTTTACCTACAGGGTTTGGATAGGTCTTCAACATTATTTTGGATATTATTTGTTCTTTATCACTTATTTTCATCTATAGATGGATGATCAGACTATCGGACCATCTAGAATCTTGAAGACATGATTCATACTTGTGTCCTAGATTTTAAAGGTTTGTGGGTGTGTCACATACCTTTGGTCAAGTTTTCATTCAAAATAATTTTTCACTCCACCATTTGTATGACACTATTTGAATCTTTTCATGGCTAACTGATCGTACCACGATTCACTGCTTTATTTCACCCTTACACCACTATTTTAAACTGATTTTGTAATGAATATTACAAATATAATAATAAATTGCACTTACTGTTTGATTTAATTAATTAATATTTATTACTATTTAATAGGTCAATTTTACTTTTTTAAGTGTTTACATTGTAGGAGGAGGTGATTCGGAGGGCCCACGATGGAAATCAAGCAAAATGGGCCAAACTGCATGGCATCCCATGGACATCTGTCCACTATTTTGAATATTACGCGAAATATGTGCATCCTAATGGCCTGAAATTTTGTGTTCAGGTATAAAATTTAATATTCTACATTTAATATCAAGGAACCCAATCATGATTAGGCTTCTAAGGGGCCCATATGATCCGATATGTCCAAGCCACCGAATATGCACAAAGTCAAAAGTGGCGTTATGTATTCTATCAATATCTCGATCTATTGTTTTCCAAATGGTTTCAAAATTTCGGTGGTGATAGATAAGAAGTGGGGATACAACTTTCCAGTTTTGTAAAAATGGATATTCTACTGTCTAATAGCCTAAATCCTTTCTCCAAGTGGTTTATCAAAATCTGGGTGCCCGAAACCACTTCTCATTTTGGCTATAAAAAGACACCTTGGGCACCCCATTTGCAAGTTTGTCCAGGAGGAAAGGTGATGCCATTTTTGAGTCCCCAAGGAGTCTTCTCAACATCCATAGAAGTTCTGGAGGCTATGAGTAGTTCTACCCCAACATCTTTATCTTCCTTCTCTCCCATGGGTTTCTAAACCCCTTGTGATCACCCGAGGAGGAACGTGATGTAAATCTCAAGCTTCATGTCGGTAATATTTGAATGATCTTTTGAATTCCATATTTTTGTGTTGTTTTTAATCATATTATATTCTTATTTCATTGAGTTATGTACTGGTATGTCATGCTCAACTCATATGATCATGTTTGTGGTTACCTATTTATGTGATGTTTCACACACCGTTCACCACTTTCTTTCCCCCCTTTCAATTGCAGTGTTTGTGTGGTTCATATTGGTCATTTTAAATCACAAAAGCACTATAAATGCCATGTACATTTATGTCATGGTATCACAAAGAAATAAAATACAAACCTGGACAACACATCGAGTTTTTCGTGTGTTGCCTTGATGAGTTTCGGTTATGAAGTCAAACACAATTCACCCAATCATCAGCGGTGTCCGGTGAATCATTGTGTGGTTTCGATTGAACCCTTGGAGGTATCCTAGTATAAACTCAGTAACATTATGGTTCTAGGTGTTAAAAACTAGGGATCAAAATATCATAACCCTATATCATGAAGTGATGAAGGATAAACATCATGAGAGTACCCCGAGTTGATCACACTTAATTAATTCTGTTAGTCTCTACATTGTTTTATCGCTTTCATTATCTATTTTCATCTTTAATCATCAAACCCAAAAGTTTTATAAAACCTCATTCACCTTCTACTTTCATAATCAAAACCCTCTTTCTTTTAATCAATGATCTAAGGCTCCATCAAGAGACGACCAAGGGTTGCTGCTATACTGCAGAAATTCTAGTCAATATTAAACAACTAATTTGACGCGCTCGACAACGTGATCAAATTTTGGCGCCGTTACCGGGGAGACAAGATCATTTTTTTCTTTATTTCCTTTTATTTATTTATTTTACTTCTTAATTAGTACACTTTTAAATACCCCACCCCCATTTTATTGTTTTTGTTTTGGGTTTTGTCTTTATTTTTTGTTTTTTTTGGTGTGTTCTTTCTTTCTCTCTCTCTCTCTCTATCTTCTTCTCCATCTCCCTCTCTATAATTCTGTATTATAACATTATATTCTATTTTCACCATTATTAAGTTATTTTATCCATATTAAAAAAAACTTCACAAATTATTTGCATGACCCGATCTAGTAAAGAAACACTACTTGAACTTGACCCTGAAATTGAAAAGTCACTTTACACACAAATCAAGGAATCTAGAGAAGGTCAATCAAGTAACATTGAGGAACTCCTTTTGGAACCTCAAGTGGTTCTAGACCAATCCAAAATTGAACCCAATCAAACCCAAGAAAACATGGCTACAAATAATTGAACTTTAAAAGAACTGACCACCCCTGATGTGGAGTACCAACCTGCGTACATCCAATATCCCAAGGAAGCAGCCAACTTTGAGCTGAGATCAGGTCTCATCCACCTTCTTCCAAAATTCCATGGTCTTCCCGGTGAGGACCCTCACAAACATATAAAGTAGTTTCACATAGTGTTCTCCACCATGAAACCCCAAAATGTGTCTGAGTACCTCATTAAGTTTAGGGACTTCCCTTTCTCCCTTAATGGTGTAGCCAAAGACTGGATATACTATCTGCCTACCACAATTGGGGGATGGAATGACCTTAAATGACTGTTTCTAGAGAAGTTTTTCCCTGCCTCCTGAACTCCATAAATTAGGAAAGAAATTTGTGGCATTAGGCAGTTACAAGGAGAGACCCTTCATGAATACTGAGAGAGATTCAAAATAATTTGTTCAAGTTTCCCCCACCACCAGATTAGTGAACAACTTTTAATTCAATACTTCTATGAAGGAATTATCCCCATAGATCGTGGAATGATTGATGTTGCAGCTGGTGGTGCCCTATTTGATAAAACTCCTTCCGCCACTCGTGACTTAATAGCTAACATGGCTCAAAATGCATAACAATTTGGTACACGAGCAATTGCACCAACCCGAGAAGTTCATGAGGTAAGTCATTCAGCCCTAGAACAAAAGGTAGATAATAAACTTGATGAGATGCATACCCTTCTAAGGCAATTATCTCAAGCACAAGGTAACTCACACTCTACTTCTATTCCATTACATTGTGGTATTTGTTCTGATAACACTCATTTTTCTGACCAGTGCCCACAACTTCAAGATTCATCTGAGTCTTGTGCAGCTATGTTCCCAGGGCGTTCATTCCAACAAGAACCTCCCTTCAAGCAGGAATAATTCAGGCCAAATCCAAACCCTGGGTGGCAAGCATAACCCCAGTACCGAAAAAGAGGAAAATCAAGCTACCCCAAGCAGAATTGGTATCAACAAGGCCAAGGTATGCAACCTTATTATCCATCAATATCTCAAAACAATCCTCCTCCTCCCAAATATGAACCAATATTTGAGGATATGGTGAAGCAAATGGCAACCCAGAACCTTCAGTTCCAACAGAACACACAATCGGCAATTCAAGACCTACGAACTCAAGTGGGACAATTAGAGAACACCATCGGTGAGCTTAAGATGCAAGGGTCTGGACAACTACCATCCCAACCCATTGCCAATCCAAAGGAAAAAGGTAATTTATGTGCAATTACACTTAGTAGTGGTAAAGAATCTTCTCCTTCTACTGATTCTATGAAACAGGTATGTCCCCCTCTTGAAAACACTCCTTCCCAACCCCCAAAAATTTCATGTAATGAAAAACAAAATAAAAAGGGTAATCAAATTATCGTTGATGATTCAAATGAACAATCCATTACTCTTCCTTTCCCACAAAGACTCTCTAAATCTAAGAATAATTATGATAATGATATTGATAATGAGATAATGGATACATTTAAAAATCTTCAAGTTAATATTCCTTTATTGGATGTAGTCTAGAAAATTCCCAATTATGCCAAATTTCTTAAAGAACTTTGTACCCATAGACGAAGGCTAAAGGGGAATGAGAGAGTCAACTTGGGTAGGAATGTCTCAACATTGATTCAACCAGTAATTCCAATCAAATACAAGGATCCAGGAACATTCACGATACCATGTACCATAGGGGAGACCTTATTTTCTGATTATATGCTAGATTTTGGTGCTTCCATTAATGTAATGCCTCACTCCGTGTATACTTCTCTACAGGTTGGAGAGATTAAACCAACAGGAATTGTCGTGCAACTTGCCAACCGGATTACAATACATCCAAAAGGTGTGATTGAGAATGTCCTTGTCAGAGTGAATAATCTCATCTTCCCCACTGATTTTTACATTCTTGAGATGGAAGATACCCGAACCCAAGGAAACGCTCCTCTCATACTTGGGAGTCCATTCCTCAAAACAGAAAAGATGATCATCAACGTTCACAATGGTACGCTGTCCATGGAATTCGGAGGAGAAAAGGTAAGTTTTAACATCCTTGAGGCTATGAAACACCCCGTTGAAGAGCACTCCACTCTTCCTGTCTATTCGATGGAAGTGCTCTCAAAAAATGCACACACACACAATTCTCTCCTCAACCCAAACTTTGATTAATTTTTGTTTTCTTCACCCTTGGATGATTTGAGTTTTGATTCTTGTTTTGAGTGTTGTGTGGGTTCTGAAAATTGTAAATTTTGTGCTTTAATTTATGAGTGTGTTCAGTCTGAGGTACCCATGACCGTCGATGATTATGAAAATCTCATTTCTATAGATTCTCTATTTTTAGAGAATAAACATGAGTAGATAGACAGTTTAATGGATCTCACTCCCCCTAAATCCCCTCCCTCAATACAGAAACCACCAATGTTGGAACTTAAACAACTTCCTTCTAATTTAAAATATGCATATCTTGAGGGTATTGACCAATTGACCGTCATTATTGCCAATAACCTCTCTCCACAATAGGAATCGAAATTGCTCAAACTTTTGAGAGAGTGTAAAAAGGAAATAGGATGGACATTGGTTGATATTCTTAGGATTATCCCATCTATTTGTATGCACCATATACTTTTGGATGATGAGGATAAGCCCGTAAGGCAGGCTCAATGCTGGTTGAATCCCACTCTCCTTGAAGTGGTAAAATTGGAAGTCAGTAAATTACTTACTGCTGGGATCATTTATCCTATATCTGATAGTAAATGGGTTAGCCCAGTGCAAATTGTGCCTAAAAAAATAGGATTAACAGTTGTTTCAAATGAAAGGAATGAATTGGTTCCAACACGTGTGCAAAATTGTTGGCGATTCTGTATTGACTACCGTTGACTTAATCAAGCCACGCGGAAGGACCACTTTCCATTACCTTTCATTGACCAAATGTTAGAACGATTGAATGGTAAGTCCCATTATTGTTTCCTTGATGGATATTCGGGTTATTTCCAAATCCATATATCCCCTGAGGACCAAGAAAAGACAACATTTACCTGTCCATTCGGCACATTTTCATACATAAGGATGCCATTTGGGCTATGTAATTCTCCTGGCACTTTTCCACAATGTATGTTGAGTATTTTTTCTGAGTACCTTGAGAGTTGTATGGAAGTCTTTATGGATGATTTCATGGTATATGGATCTTCTTTTGTTGATTGTTTAGAAAACCTAGGTTCTGTCCTCCGCCGTTGCGTTGAAAAAGATCTTGTTTTAAATTATGAGAAATGCCATTTTATGGTTGAGCGGGGGATAGTTCTTGGGAATGTCATTTCAAATAAGGTAATTCAAGTTGATAAATCTAAAATTGAATTAATTTCATCCCTTCCATATCCAAAATGTGTTCGTGAGGTGCAGTCTTTCTTGCGTCATGCTGGTTTTTACCGCCGATTCATTAAAGACTTTAGTGATATCGCACTTCCCTTATCTCAGTTATTACAAAAGGATTCTGAATTTGTTTTTGATAAAAAAATGTGAGGATGCTTTCAATTCACTAAAAATGAGTCTCAAATCACCTCCCATCATCCAACCACCAAGGTGGTATCTTCCCTTCGAACTTATGTGTGATGCCTCTAACTTTTTAGTTGGGGTAGTTTTATCACAAAGGGTTGAGAAGTCACCTCATGTCATTGTGTATGCCTCACGTACCCTTGACCCTACCCAGGCGAACTACACAACCACTGAAAAAGAACTTCTTTCTATTTTGTTTTCCTTGGAAAAGTTCTGATCCTATCTCATTGGGTCAAAAATCATCGTCTTCTCTGATCATGCTGCCCTTCGTTTTCTCCTAAAGAAACCTGAAGCCAATCCCCGCCTCATTCGGTGGATGCTCCTCCTCAAAGAGTTTGACCTTGAGATTAGAGATAAAAGAGGAGTGGAGAATGTGGTAGCTGACCACATTAGTATGATTTCCCCACCATTGGACCATCATGTTGACTCACCCATACCCATTGGATAATTCTTCCCTCATGAGAACCTTTGTGATGTTGTGGACCTTACCCCTGGTATGCGGACATTGTGAATTTTCTAGCAACATGTAGGGTCCCCACCGATTTCAGCATTACACAATCCCAGAGACTTAAGCATGAGTCTCGTTGGTACATTTGGGATGACCCATACTTGTGGAGAATTTGTAGTGACCAAGTAGTTTGTCGATGTGTCCCTGACCATGAGTTCACCTCAGTTTTGAGCTTCTGCCACACATTGGCTTGTGGGGCCCACTTTTGCTCTCAATGTACTTCTCGAAAGGTCCTTCACTCAGGATTATATTGGACAACATTGTATAGAGATTCCCATAGGTTTTGTAAATCATGTACTCAATGTTAATTCACAGGGAATATCTCCAAGAGGAATGAAATGCCCCAACAGCCCATGTTATTCTGTGAAATCTTCGATGCATGGGGCATTGAATTCATGGGGCCTTTTCCAAATTCAGTTGGTTTTGTGTACATATTATTAGCTGTTGAATATGTTTCTAAATGGGTGGAAGCAAAGGCTACTAGGACCTATGACTCTCGAGTTATTGTTGATTTTTGTGAGGTCCCGGATTTTCAGTAGTTTTGGTCTACCAAGATTCATCATTAGTGACCAGGGTTCACATTTTTGCAATCGTAACATAAAAAAATTACTTCATAAGTATAAGGTTGTTCATAAAGTCTCCACTGCATATCATCCCCAAACTAATGGACAAGTAGAAATTTCAAATCGGTAAGTTAAGATAATCTTGGAGAAAACGGTACAACCCAATAGGAAAGATTGGAGTTTGCGCTTGGATGATGCACTTTGGGCGTATCGTACTGATTTTAAAACCCCAATCAGAATGTCACCATATAGGATTGTGTTTGGAAAGGCTTGTCACCTACCAGTGGAGGGAGAACACCATGCATATTGGTCCTTTAAGTAATGTAATATGAATCTCTTAGATGCAGGTGAGCATAGAAAGTTGCAGATTCAGGAGTTGGAAGAAATTCAGCATGATGCATATGAGAACTCTCGAATCTACAAAGAGAAGACAAAGGAAATACATGATGGGATGATTCATCATAGGAAGTTTCATATTGGTGAGAAGGTACTCATGTATAATTCCAGGCTAAAGCTCCACCCAGGTAAGCTTCGCTCCCGATGGCTCGGTCCTTATACTATTACTGATGTTTACCCTTTTGGTGCTATACAGGGTTTGCATGAGAAGAGTGGACAGAGGTTTACTGTCAATGGCCAGAGGCTCAAACACTACTATGAGGATTTTTCCCAGCATCCTGTGGAGGAAATACAACTGATGGATGCCACATATGACACCACTTAGCAGGTTGTCCCTTCTCCCTACCTTTATTTACTTGTCTATTTATTTAAATACATGCATTGAGGACAATGTAATTTTTAGGTGTGGGGGATGGTGACATGTCATAGTTAGGATTTAAAAAAACACAAAAAATATATATAATAGAAAAAAACACAAAAAAAAAACACACACAAAAATGAATTTTCATTTCTTTTTCTTTATTTTGTGTCTTTATATAAACATTGTTCTTAAAAAAATATCCAAATCTTTTTTCATTTTTGAGTCAATTGTGTGAAAAAATTCCATTATTTTTGGAGAAATGTTTTCCAAATGAATGTTGATATGAAATATTTTTCTAGAATTTGTATTTTCAAATCATTCTTAGGTGTTTAATGGATTTTTGAAACCCATGCCTCATTAGCACTGACCAATATTTCAATCCCTTACCCGAGAGATATTCTAAGCCCTTTATTGCATATTCTTCCTTTTAATCACTTTTTTGAGAGTCTCAGGTCATGTAGAGAAACTAGAACATTCCTTAATTCTGTTTAAATCCATAAGATTCAAGTGTGCTACATTCATGATAGAGGCCATCGTGCATTGAAAATCCCTTTGTACAATTAACCTCTATTTTGGTCACCTTGACATTTTACCCTTCTTAAGCCTTAGAGACCATGAAATGCATGTTAGGTAGCCACATTACAAGCTAATTTATCCCTAACTACCCATATCTTGTGTAAATTCTTGTTTGAATTTTATTAAGAGTGGGGGAGAGGGTGTTTCCATGGGAATTTTTGGGAATGATCATTGTTATGGGTTGATAGAAAGGGTGCCTACATTTTACTTGGGCAATGGGTTCACATGCCATATTATATCATTTTATTACCCATGTTTCCCTCTTTATCTCCAATAAAAAATGTAAAAAAAACAAAAAAAAATAGTTTTTTACACTGAAAACAAAAAAGAACAAAAGAAAAAAATGGAGAAAAGAGGAAGATTATTCATTATTATTCACTGATCAGTTGTGACCCACACAAACAGACAATGGGGATAGTGAGTTGGAAGTGATTCATTTTGTGAGGGGATGAGTGTGTACATTCATTTTGAACACTTTCTGAATTTTTACATGTTTTGTAATTAAGAGATTAAACACTCCTCTTCTGCCTCATATTTTTTTTATACATTAAATCCTACCAACCCTTGAACCTCAGAACAACCTGTTGCAAGTCCTCTTGAGCAGCACACTAGTTTCTGCCAGTAGAGAAATTAGAATCTTGGTGAGAATATGGTAAGATCTCATGAACTCTGGGAAAAGAGCATAAATCCATTTTCATATGTTTCTTGAGTGAAGAGGGAAATTTTCTGTGTGAGGTAGGTTGCGACATGTTGCATGGGTGAACAAATGAAGTTGACCAAATTAGAATGTGAGAAAAGAAAAATGATGGGAAAATTGATTTCATAAACGAGACATGATGAATTCCATTTCCTAAAAATCTTGGATATTTTCCCCCCTTTTATTTTGGAATGATATTTGATTATTATATATGACTTTTCCCAGGAGTGCAAATGTTTAGGTGTGGGTGTGTGATCGTACCACGATTCACTGCTTTATTTCACCCTTATACCACTGTTTTAAACTGGTTTTGTAATGAATATTCAAAATATAATAATAAATTTCACTTACTGTTTTATTTAATGAATTAATGTTTATTACTATTTAATAGGTCAATTTTACTTGTTTAAGTGTTTACATTGTAGGAGGAGGTGATTCGGAGGTCCCACGATGGAAATCAAGCAAAATGGGCCAAACTGAATGGCATCCCATGGAAATCTGTCCACTATTTTGAATAGTACGTGAAATCCATGCATCCTAATGGGATGAAATTTTGTGGACCAGTCTAGAATTTAATAGGATACATTTCATATCAAGTA
Source organism: Viscum album (assembly GCA_963277665.1). Taxonomy (NCBI): domain Eukaryota; kingdom Viridiplantae; phylum Streptophyta; class Magnoliopsida; order Santalales; family Viscaceae; genus Viscum; species Viscum album. The sequence continues at coordinate 1,737,929,772 of OY728160.1, forward strand.
ACCCAATCCTGATTCGGCTTCTAAGGAGCTCATCCGAGCTGATCTGTCCAAGCCACCGAATATGCACAAAGTCAAAAGTGGCGTTCTGTATTTTATCCAAAAGGTGCCAAAATATCGGTGGTGATATATAAGACATGGGGCTACAACTTTCCAATTTTGTAAAAAGGGATATTCGACTATATAATAGCCGAAAACCATTATCCAAGTGGTTTATCAAAATATGGGTGCCCAAAACCACTTCTCATTTTGGCTATAAAAAGACACATTGGGAACCCCATTTGCAAGTTCATCCAGGAGGAAAGGTGCTGCCATTTTGGAGTCCCTAAGGAGTCTTCTCAACATCCATATCAGTTCTGGAGGCTATGGGAAGTTCTACCCCAACATCTTTCTCTTCCTCCTCTCCCATGGGTTTCTAAACCCCTTGTGATCACCCGGGGAGGAACGTTATGTAAATACCAAGCTTCATGTCTGTAATATTTGAATGATCTTTTGAATTCCAGGTTTTTGTGTTGTTTTTCAAAATACTCTATTCTTATTTAATTGAGTTATGCACTGGTATTTCATTCTCAACTCATATGATCATGTTTGGGGGTACCCACCACTTTCTTTTCCCCCTTTCAATTGCGGTGTTTGTGTGGTTCATATTGGTCAATTGAACACACATAAGCACTGTCAAGGACATGTACATTTATGTCATGGTATCAAAAAGAAATAGCATACAAACCTGGACAGCGCATCAAGTTCTTCGTGTGTTGCCTTGGTGAGTTTCGGTTATGAAGTCAAACACAATTCACCCAATCATCGGCGATGTCCAGTGAATTATTGTGTGTTTTCGACTGAACCCTAGGAGGTATCCAAGTATAAACTCAGTAACATTCTGGTTCTAGGTGTTACAAACCAGGGATCAAAAGATCATAACCCTATATCATGAAGCGATGAAGGATAAACATCATGAGAGTACCCTGGGTTGATCACACTTAATTAATTCTGTTTGTCTCTACATTTTTTTATCGCTTTCATTATCTATTTTCATCTTTAATAATCAAACCCCAAAGTTTTACAAAACCTAATTCACCTTTTACTTTCATAATCAAAACCCTCTTTTTTAATGAATAATCTAAGGCTCCATCGAGAGACGACCAAGGGTTGCTGCTATACTGCAGAAATTCTAGTCAAAATTAAACAACTAATTTGACGTGCTCAACAACATGATCACTAACCATTTCATTCTTCATTGTGCTGAACTAGGGTTGGAGAGTAATAAATTATCAGGTTGGAACTATTGCACGTCACATTAGATATGGTTAAGGTGATTTGAAAGAGGATTAATGTGGTAACAGGTCATCAAAAGTAATTTATTGACCATAGGAGGAGGCCTCTAGAGTTCAACTTTGGAGATCATGTGTTCTTGAATGTGACTCCTCATCATGGGCAGTGAATGTTTAGTAGTGGGAGGGATATTTCTCTATGATTTTTTGGGACTTTCAAGGTGTTGTCACATATTGGATCCATTTCATAGATAATAAAAATTCCCCCATGTATGAACTAGATTCTTGATGTATTTGATGTATCATAGCTCCATTTTTATCTTTAGGACAATTATCACATCATTGATTGGGGAAAGATCGGTGTTGATGATGATGCGAACTTAGAGGAGAAACCCATGGAGATCCAAGACTGCTAGGAGAAGGTGTCATGCGAGCATGTAATTCCATTAGTTCATAGCCTCTAGAATCATGGTAGTGTGGAGTAGATAACCTAGGAACATGATCCATGTACACACACTCATTATCCTATGTTATTTTAAGCTTATTAATTCTTTTTTAAATATGCTTTATTGAATTTGACCTTTGTATAGATTACGAGATAGTTTGTTCTTACTTGATGCTTTGTTAATAGATTTATTATAGTTTGAGCGGTATCTCCCTTGGGGGAGTGTTTCATAGTTTTTCACCTTGTTTCTCTAAGTGATATGGTTGTGTTCTTATGGTGGTGAAATTCTTGAGAGGTATCTCATGAGGTGGTTATTCAGACAACCCTTTTCTCTTCCTTATCTCTGGGTTTGACTTTAAATTCATGAGGGTAAGAATTATTTTATATATATCTAATATAATTTACTAGATCCTTGTATCTTGTTCCTTTGTGTGTTTTAGGTGTTAGAGGTTCTGAGAGGAGGCTCGTAGGAGGAGGGAGGGGAGTTAATATGAAATTTCATCTGTAGATAAGGATTTAGGTGTGGAGGATTATACTATATGATGGAGTCCATGAGGTTGTGATGTGGATTAAGTGTTATGGTATAGAGGGTCAAAAGGGGAGGTTTGTGTGGTACTACCTTTTTCAGGGTACTATGCTAAAGGGATGAGATGTGGTGTGGCCTTATCCTTTGTCTTTAAAATTTTGTGGCGTAATGGTTCCTTTGCACCATGGTCATTTTCTTAAATTATAGGATCTGTGGAATGGAACACACCATGTTTCTCAAATGTGGTTTTGACTAGGCATGCTTTGGTGTGGAATCTTTATTTATTGTTTATTTTTACCATAATTCAACATCAGTGTACCATGGTATAGGGATTTGTGTCGTGGTCTTCTAATTTCTAGTTTGCCTATAAATACCTAAACTCCCTTCAAACTTATATTTCTCCAAAATATTTCCCTCAAACCCTAGGTGATCAAGATAGATTTTTTGAATTCCTTTAGATCCCATTTGATCAAATTCAACCCTTTACTTCTAGAGATAAACCTATCGTCATATGATGTGTTTTCCCCTCTTTTCTTGTGGTTTCTTCTCCATTCGATTTTGTTTTCTTCTTCTCTATATTTCCATGCTATGTCAATTTATCTTCTTCATTTTCATGGATTTTCATTGATGTTTAGTAGAATTTTCATGGTGCAGTGTCTATAGATATCATCATTTTCTTATCTGATAGGTGATCATAGATCAACACTTGTTGTTCTATTCTTGTTTGAAGAATGTTTAAAGCCTTGAGGTTGTGGATTCATTGATTATCCTTATTTTTTTAAAAGTGAAATCATAATGTTATCATACATTATCTCATTGGGTAATGTGGGATTAACTTTAATGAATATTAAACAATAATTAAGTAAAAGAATTGGTTTTTTGGGTTGTAGCGATCGCATGTGTTTATGTCATGTTAACGGTTTGTGTTAGGTCCAAAAGGTTGAATACCCTGAGAGGGGGGTGAATCAAGGTATGAAAGATGAAAATTTCTTCCCCTTAGGATCTTGTTTCATTGTTAAAAAAACTATTTTCTCTCTTTTTCTCATTTCAATGTATGAACATAATTTAAATCATGCATAAGAAATAACAATTTTTACTAGGTTCACCCTCACTGGGCTACATCCAAGGAGCATACAACAGTGATGTGCCGATGTACCAAATTCACTAAGGCTCACTGCCAATAATGAGTACAATGTTTAGGCTAGATCTTCTATGCCTAGGATCACTGCCTTTACAAGGTTTAGGGTCTGCTCACTGCATTCCCAAGGGTCACTCCCTATACCTCTTTCTCTGACTCACTATCCGTGGAAAGGGTCACTGTCTTCCTCTTCCTTCGCTCACTGCTCTTGGAAAGGAATCCACTCACAGTTTATAGACTTGTAGATCAAACATAGTTTATGGACATGTAGTTCCCTTCACCTAAATTAATTCATGTATCCTCAACTATAGGTATATGGTCTATTGAATTTACTTTTCACCCATAGATGAAATCCACCTTCCCGGATACTGTTAGGTACCAGAAAATTCTTTTGAAAACTGATTTGAAGCTTTTTCAACATTCCTTGAGTGTTTCATGAACCAACTTCTCCTCTTGCATACTATGTACTGGGTATGGTACACGGAACACCTCCTCTATGTACCTCTTCCACTTATACAAACCACCCTTCGTTCACAGACTCCCTCTTCCTTCGCTGTCGCGTACCACCTCCATGTACCAACTCTGCAAACCTACTCTGTGAATCACTCTTTTTCCATGAACTATTCTATATTCACGGATTGCCTTCGCTAACCACCTACATACCATGCCTTCTTCCTCCACATATCGCATCCTTTGTAGGATACGGTTTGCTGCAAAAACCTTCGATGGAATTTCTTCCACGCAAACCACTTCAGCCTTCATAGAATTCCTCCTCACAAATGACTTTTGGATTTCACCGAATTATCAAAGCAAAGGGATATTCTCTAATGATACTAACTCTCTCTAAAAATCAGTGTAATTAGTTCTCCTTATATAGGAAAAGATATTTTCAAAATCCGTTAATCCAAGATTTACCAAATCTTTGATTCAGTATAGCCTCCACCACATACCGATCCTTCTACCTCGAACCGCAACACTTTCACAAAGAATTTTTCCATAGAGGTCTATGTACTACCTTTGATCATATGTGGTGCCATTATTTTCTTCCATTCTTCGAACCATTATGCCTTCCTCATACTGCACGCCCTCCACCGCAAACCATCACTACGAACCATTTTTGGTTCCACGAACCACTCCCGCGTACATTTCCCGCTGTCTGGTACCCGGTTGCGAACCCTTCCTAGACATGGTACGTGTTCCATGTCTCGGGCTCCGCATTTATCTTCCTTTTCTGGATTTGTTCACTTCTCTTCACACGTTCATTCCTATGAATAAAACCTTACATTTCAAAACACAAATTTCCAATTTTGAGGCCCAAAAATTTGGAAAACACTGGAAAACTACGCCGCCTTAAAAACATGTCTTCGACAAACACCAACCATACTCATTAGTGGTCATCTGGCCTTGTCAACAAACACAATCACACCCAAAACATGCTGAGAGGGCACCTTGAGAGATTTTTTCCTAACATTCTGCCTCGTTATTTTTTAGATAATGAGTTATCTTTATTTTATGATCCGTTTTAACATGTTTGTGATGTTTATAATTGGATAAAGAGAATAAATTTGGTAATTATTATTGGATAAACAACAAATAGGAATGTTTAATTGTAATCACTCTTCCTTATAATTGATGGAAAGGGAATATATAATTGAATCATGTTTAAATAATTTATAGTTATTGATAGTTGATTCCTTAGTTTATCGGTGGTTTTAACATTTGTTAAATTAATCAGTTAATTGAAGATTGTAAAAAAATTGGTTTTTTTCTAAAGATAGTTTTTTGGTGGATGAGTGAGATCATTTTATTATAAAGTCTAGATACCTTGGTTCTAGTTCCTAGATTACCTGTTAACTATTTTTTGTTTTCTTTCTACCTTATGTGTTTTCTCTAAATGTGAGACCTTGATCAACGACATGATGTGAGCCTGGGATGGATGATAGTTTAGCGAGACATGGGTGTGGATTCTCAATATTGTGGCATTATTTTCTATATGTAATTTCGGGATTAATGGTGATAATCACAGTGGTGATGGGGATAGAATTAGGAAAGATGGATCAGGTTGAATTTGGGATTTCCCATTGTTTATTGTGTTGAAATCTATGTTCATTTCATATTTTTTTAATCTTCTTTAAAGGTCATATGGATGAGTTTCTTGTTTTTGTTTATAAATCATTTATGGTAGCTTCGGATGATCCATAGAGTACCTAAACTTATGGAATGGTAATGAATTATTAATTTTTTGACCCATGGGTTTGGAGACTTGATAAAATCTTTAAATGATGATAATTATTGACGAAATATTTATTGTGGTTGTGAACTATATATATTCCTATGTTATGTGATTCCATATGTTACTCCACCCATGTAGGTAGGTATATAAACACCCAATGGACACTAGAGGGTGTTTTCACTGATATACAGGTGGGTGAGGAATAAATGGCTGACTACCCCCTATTCCCCTACTCTTTTCTCCTGGTAGTATTATGTGCTGGTATGCACGGAGTTTATTTTTCCCATATATGTCTATAGAGTGTTTTAATGTATTTTAGTTATTTTCACACAGATATATCTCTAGATATAGAATCCTAATTATTATTATAGGTATTTTGTGTGTGGATTGTAATGTATTGAGGTATAATACATGATGTACGGGTTATGGTGGATCCAAAAAACTACTTGGTTACTATATATAGATGGTGATGTTGATGATGAGATTATGTGTTACACAAGGTGCATGATATATTATAGTTTTCTAGGTGTTTTCAGGCAATATTTTTTATTAGAGAGAGATGTATTAGGACGTGCAATGTTGGGGTAGAGTAAGAAACTAGTGGGAAAGTGGTGGTGGGGTACCTTTATCTTTTATATTATGTTGTATATTATATTATACTTATAAGTGATACTTGGTGAGAGAGTCATAGTGAGGCTGGGAACTTAGCATGCCTTTTTTAAATGAAGAGTTGGTATCACTTTTTTATTCAATGGGATTTAGTATGATTTCTTTATCTTTTGTGGGAGAGTATCTAGGGAGGATCCTACTTAGTATACCTATATTATCACCTGAAGTATATATAAACTAATTTTATATACCACATGAGCTAGTTATTGATTGAACTAGAAATTAATTTCCTTCAAAGTTTTTCAAGAGTTGTTTGGGCTTCAAGGTCTCTATCGAGGATTTATTTTGGATTCTTTTACTTTCTTTTTTATTTGTTTCAATTGTATGATATTACATGAATTTATTGGGATTTTTATTTATATTTATTTTTTAAAGGATTTTTTTGTGGTATCATCTTATCTCTCATTCCTCATGTTATTCTTAGAGGGTAATGCCTCCTATTTGTGCGTATGATATACCCTCAATGATTTTCTCCAACCTGCATCCAATTGAAGGTGTTATTTTGGTATCATAATCCCTCTACCGTCATTTTCATCCCAACAGAGGTGCCTTTGTGGAGAAGGGGTCATGAAATTAAAATGTAATACCCCTTGAACTTATTAATCTTAACTTACAAGGGTTTTTACAAATAGTAGTTCTTGGTGGTAATGAATGTGTTTTTTGTTGATGATGACTCTAGTAGACTTGCATGGTTTTATTTTCATTCAAATAAATCTGAAACTTTATCAAAGTTTACTTATTATTATAAATAAATTCAAAATGAGAAGTGATAATTAATTTTATCTATTATAATTGATAGAGTAGGGGAGTTTGAAAATATGGAGTTTGAAATTTTTTGTGAAGAAAATGGTTATTTTCATAAATTTTTAGCTTCTATAACACCTAATAAAAATGGTGTAGTTGAAAAAAATAAAACTATTCAAGAAATGGTTAGAACTATGTTAAATGAATATATATCACCTAAATATTTTTGGGTAGAATCTATGAATATAGATTTATATGTTTCAAATAGGATTATTTTAATAAAAATTTTAAAGAAAACCCCTTATTAACTATGGAAGTAAAATAAACCTAAATTTATGAATTTTAGAGTTTTTCATTATACATTTTTTATTTTCCATATTAAATATTCTTTAGATAAATTTGATTTCAAATTTGATAAAGTGATATTTTTAGGATATTAAAATGTTAGTAAATATTATAGAGTCTATAATAAAGGAATAATGGTTATTAAAGAATTAAATAATGTTAATTTTTATGAGAATACTTTAAAAAAATAATAATGATTTAGATCAGACCGAATAAGATTTTATAGATTTTAATTTTTGAGAAAATGAGACTCAAAATGAAAATACACATGTAATGAGGGGGTATCATCCTAATGAGAGATATTTGAAAACATATAAATATAATCATATAGATAAAGTTATTTTAGATGTTAAATATCAAATTAAAACCAAAAAACATTAAGAAATTTATATACTCACAATGCTTTTATTTTCGATTTTTTCCAAAATATATTCCAGAAGATTTAAAAAAAATAATTGGATATTAGCCCTAGAAGAATAATTAAATCAGTTTTCTAAAAAAATGTTTTTACATTGGTTAAACCACCTAAATATCAATAGGTTATTGATATTAAATGGATATTTAGAAAAAAATGTGATGAATCTAGAAAAATTATAAGAAACAAATCTAGATTAGTTTTTTGAGGTTATTTTCAAGAAAAAGGTATAAATTAAAATGAAACTTTTTCTTATGTTACAAGATTAGAAGCTGTTAGAATTTTGATATATTATACTACTCATTATGGATATAAATTTTATTAAATTGACATGAAAAATTATTTTCTAAATGTTTTAACTTCTAAATAAGTTTATATAAAAAACATCCGGTGTTGAATATGAAAATAAAAATCATTATGTTTTAAAATTTTCAAAGAATATTATAGACTTAAACATTCCCCTATATTATGGTTTGAAATATCCACACAATTTATTTTGAATTTTTTTCCTACTTTATTTATTAATAACTCTAAATATTTTTTGATTATTTAAATTTATATTGATGATATCATCTTTAGATCTTTAAGTGAACTAATTTTTAAAGAATTTTTTGATTTAATGACTTTTGAATTTTATATGAGTGTTATGGGAGAATTGAAATTATTTTTTAAGACTTAAAATATTTTAAAGAATTGGTGTAATTTTTCTTAATCAATCTAAATATACTAAATAGTTAGTCAAAAAATTTGGTATTGACCCTTGTAAAAGTTCAAATACACTTATTAGTACTTCTTGTAAAGTGAACTATTATAAAGTAAAAAACATTGGTGGATATTAAAATTTTTAGATGAATGATTGGTGTTTTATTATATTTAACTACTTTTAGACCATATTTTATATTAATTGCTTTCTTATGTGCTAGATTTAAAGTTGACCCTAATAAGAGTCACTTGAAAGGTATTAAAATAATTATTAAATGTATTAAAGGTTTAATAAATCTTGGTTTATTTTATCTTTTCCAAATTTAATTTGATATAAAAAGATATTCTGATTTTTATTTTGAAGGTTTCAAAATTGATAGAAAAATTACTAGTGTCATGCGTCACTTTTTAGGTAAATGTTTAGTTTCTTAGAGTACAAGGAAACAACTTTTTGATACTTTATCTATAGGTGAATCATGATATAATATTGTTTCTAGTTATTATGATCACTATTTATATATTAAACAAACTTTATCTAATTTTGATGTTTATTTTGAAAATACACATTTTATGTGATAATTTATTTTTTATTTCTATTTATAAGAACCCTTTACATCATTCTTGAACTAAGAATATAGAAGTTAAATATTATTTTATTTGAGATCATGTAAAAAAGGATAAATTGGTTTGTGATTTTTTTATATAGATAATAAATTGGATGACATCTTTACTAAACCTTTAGATGAGTCTAACTTTGAGAAAATTAAGTTTGAACTTGGTATAGTTGAACTAAAATTTAATTATTCTATATTTGGGGGAGTGTGAAATTTTTTATCATTATTACTAATTGTTTTCATGGATCCTTTGAAGAATTTTTTTATACTTTTTGAGTAAACATGTAAAATATGTTTTATTATATGGTTTACTAGAATATACTTTCATAGTTTGTCACTATTTAATTAATTTCATATTATTATGTAATTACTTGAATATATTAACCTACTTTCATGAATTATTATAGATTTTAAATTTTATTTTAGGATGAGTTTGTTAATTCTTCATAAAATAATTTTTGAAATCTACACTCACTATTTTGAAGCTATTATTTTCTTAATAAAAAAGAGAATATGAAATTAATGGGGATCATTACTATTTTTATTTACATTTATTGTAGTTGGTGTTTATCTTTAGAACGCATGATTTTAAGGGTATAGAATATTCTTAAATCATGATAAAGTCTTCATGTTTTATTTATGTTTGAGCATGATGTTTTGATTTTTATTTTACTATTGTAAGCATGTTTTGAAAGAAAAAATAAAAAATGGGGGAATTGTTGAATGAAATTCCTGTTTATCGAAAGTTTTTTAAAACCTTTTGGTTTTATTTAAAAATAGGTAGTATTTTTAACCATTTTTTGTATTTTCAAAAAATGGGAAAATCCTTGTTTTTATTATCAAAAATTAAAGGGAAGAATAAAACAGAGTTTTGATCTTTTTTAGTCAATTACAAAAGGGGAGAGAGTTATTGTACATGTGTTCAGTTTTGTAATTATAAAAAAGGAGTAAATTTTTGATTGGATCCTTTCCACTTATTTTTTATGTTTTTATAATTACAAAATCCTTATTTTATTATTCTCTCTAACATGAGTTTTGAAAATAATAAATATTTTTCATTATTTGAAGCTTGAACTGCTAATAGAAGAAAATAATGATGTTAAATTAATTTGTTTATTATTTAATTAAGTACATATTTATTTCTTATTCATAAATTATTTATTTTTATTATTAATATGGTTGCATTCTATGTGAATAATATTTTCTGGAGTTTTTTATTTTTTTGAAAACATTGTAATGACACATGTACACACCAGAATGACACATGAAGAGTCAAAATGACTTATATGTAAGTTATAATAACTTGTAATAAAGTAAAAATGACTCATAAAAAAGTTAAAATCACTAATATTTAAGTCATAATAACTATTAAACAAGTCATAATAACTTATACACAAGTAAAAATGACTCATACACAAGTCAAAATGACTCATACGCAAATTGAATGAATCATACACAAGTTGAATGGCTCGTGTGTAGAACCAAAAATGACTTGTACACAGTCAAAATGACTCATAAACATGATATATTGATACATTAATTGATAATTAACTCATACATTAATACCTATAGATAATTAATCATATGTAAAAAATCCTTAGAAAATTTTCTACTTCTACAAATTTTGAATATTTTCTATTTATTTTTTTATTTCGATTTGTTTATTTATATTAATTTTTGTAATTACATTGTATGTTTCAAATGAAAATTGTATTAATTAAAGATATACATGAAAAAGATTCAAGGATGATAAATAAGTATTTCACAAGCATTAAATGAAGAATAAATCATAGAAACAACTCAAAAATCATCAAATGATTATGATGATTTAGAATAAAGTTTTGAACAACTTTGAAGTAACTCATTGTATTATCTTACATGATTGATTATTTATAAAATATTAACTTAAATGATGAAAATATTTGAAGGTTTTTGTGCATGAATAGACTCTATAAAATTTGTCTGAAAAAATCAACGTATTGTGTAGTGAAAAAACATGGTCGAGAGGTAAAAAACAAAAAATGAGACATGAAAAAAAGAGGCATGCTACACAGAACTATACAAATTTTGATCACTACTTGTACTATATTCATTACTAGACTTCAATGTTTTGAAATATACTACTCATTTTATGATCAAGGTTTCCATGAATTTCCAAACCTTCACCATTTTTCATATGGTTATGTGGTGCTTTATTTTCTCATTTATTTCTATATTTTTTATTTTTGGTTTATTCTTTTTCATTCAAAAGTAGGACTAGTTGGGTTATACTACACATTAAAAAGTATGTTAGGTTATGACTCCAAGTGAAAAAGGTAGAACTATTTAGGTTAATCCTACAGGGTGAAAATGGTAGGTTTTGTAATGGGTTTTGACTCCCCATTAAAAGTAAAAAAAATTATTGTGCCTCCAATAGAAAAGGCATCCATAATTATGTTGTGAATCCCCATAAAATTCATTATTTTATTGAGCATAATTTCTCTTGAGTATAGAGAGAAAATAATAGTAAATGTATGATTACTTTTATTTGAACTACTACAAAAATAATGTGTGGTCATATTTTATTTTTTCACAACTTCAATTATTTATAACTCTAATATAACCTTTAAAATTTTATAAATTGGTCAATTTACCCCCCACTTGACCATTCAACCATCCCACTATCTGTAAAAATCTGGGTTTCCTTCTTTCTATTGTCTTCAATAGGTAATTTAACTAAAGTTGAATTAATGGTGTTTTATTCAACTCATTGATTATTGGAAAATGAGTTAACAACAAAAATTATTAACTCTTGATCTTTATTAATATGAATAACCACATTTAAATCTTAATAATACTTACCTAATGGCCTTATAGAAATAATTTTATGGATAGAATGATAATCCTTTCAAGGGAATTATTTCTTCTCTTTCACTAACCCGAATCCCTCATCATGACCCAAAGCATTTTTTTCCCATTCATAAATTTAGTGGAACTATAATTATTGGTGATAATTAAAATTATATATAGATATATATATAATAAAGAAAAATAATTAAATAATTACAAAAATAATTAGATAACGCTCGTTAAAAAGTTTTCTTCTTTTAAATTTTTTGTGAATAAGGCATTAGGGGAGAAATTATGATATAAAATTATTTTCAAAGAATGTGTTTTCATGAAAAACGAATTTTTTAAAGTGTTTTCAAAGAAGTTACTGAGATTCAATAGATACATACACCCAGATTCAGTGCTAAATACACATTCTTTACATACTAGGTTTGATACCAACTCAAATAGAGATTGATTTAACCATCTATAAATAAAAAATAAAAAAATAATGGGTAACTTACACACCTAAAACCATTTTAGGTTTAAGGATTTAGAGAATTAGAGAAAACATTTACTTATAAATACTCATTTCTTTCTCATTTAATGGAATTTTTTTCCATTATACACAGATTTTTTTATTCCATAACAAATATTCATAATCTCCCATGAAATTATTCACACATGATACCCTTTTATATATATATCATATGTATTACTCTTCTTCATAACCCAGATAAAGGAAAACATAATAAGGGTGATCTCAAACTCTCTGTAAGCATAGCATACAATGGAAGCTTTCATAAAGAAATAAACTTGAGTAATATAGAGGATTAATAAATAAATGTTCTATATAATCAATTAATCGAGCATTAAATATATCCATGGATAACATAATAAAGTAAATAATCACATGTAAATCAATAACTATATTCATAATGATGGAATGAATAATTAAAAACATCTTTATCTTATCTTCATGGCCTCAACCAATACATTTTTCATACCTTGAAGGAATCTCAACTAATACATCTTATATACCATCAATTCCTCTTAACAAAGACATCTTGCATATCATTAAATATCCATATTGAATCAAGTAAAATGGAATGAAAATATATCCTCAGAACATAATAAACCTACCTTATCAGTCAATAATTATCCATATATAACTAAAAAATATAAGGATTTTCAATATTTTACTCAATCAATAAATAAGTTATCTTTTTTGGTAAACACAGCCAATATTATTTATGAAAAATAGTGAGCTTAAACTATGTATAGTAAATGGTATAAAACTAATTCAATACTATAAATTGTGTAGAATGCATCCATGATGATAAAGAACTTAGATATGAAGGATACCATCAATTCATTATAAATGAAGATGTTATGGTAAAGTAAAGTCTTTTAGATGGAAGTGAAACTTTGAAAGTAATTTCCATTAAATCTTTTTATAAATTTGTTTCAAAAACAAAGTTAAATTTCACTTTCAAAACTATTTTCATGAGATGTAAATAACACCTTTAAAACATTAATTGTAGAATAATTTATAATAACAGAATATTTAAAATAAACTTTAATTAAGTAAGAAAATGTGAATTGAAAACTAAAAATATACATAAGTGTAATGAAATATTTTTTTTAAACTTTTAATAAAATAATATTCTTTTCTTTTGGTATATAAAAATTAAAAATCCTTGGAATAATGAGAAAACTAATTTCTTTGAAAAATCATGGAAACTTGGAATGTAAGCTTGATAATGGATAATGATCATGATGGTGGTAAAATCTATTCATGATAAATAAATTAAAAACCATTCTTTTCACAATTTTTTTAAATAGTTAAAAGTGAGTTTTATGGAAAACATTTTAAAAGATTCCTTTTAATCATGTGTAAGGAAATTCAATGGTGGTAGAAAAGACATTTTTAAAACATTTATGTATAGATAATAACTTTCATAAAAAAAATAAAATAACATGGATATTGTAACATCTTGAACCTGATCCATTGGCTTGGGTATGATAGAGATTCCACTAATCTTATGTTACATCCCATAGAAACCAAAGGCTAGAAATAAATGCCAAGGGATATACAAAAAACATGGGGCATGATTTTCTCTAAAACAACACGTCCTATAATAGACAAACTCAATAGAATAAAATGAACTTGATGCATGATATAAACCCAATAATAATATAATTACATAATAAAACATAACCATAATCAAAGTTTAAATAGTAAACAAACACCTAATTCTATAAAACTAAAGACCCAAATACAATAAGATAAACTAAGGCACCGATTTGGAATAATGACCAAATCCACTCAAATATATCTCCAATATTGAACTCCCAAACAGAAATACTGCAACATCATAGTGATCCATTAGTAAAGTATGAGACCTTACCCTTAGTTTTATCATAGTAAAAAACACATGCATATGCACCAAGTTTCATATTTAGGGGGTGAGTATATCAAATAATTAGGAAAATTCCAAGACTTCCCATACATTCTGCTAAAACAAGAACAAGTTAGCTCACATTTATATTTTATATAAAATAGGCCTAAAGTAAGAAAACAAATTATAGAGATAGATATGCTAAAAATAAGTGAAACAACCAACAGAAATATATAAACTATCCATAAACCAACACAACCATGTAATACACTAACCCAATGTATCTCCTTTCAAAGTAGGCACTCTGAAAAGTCTAACTCATGAGTGGGAACCCATATCTACAGTACCAAGTCATCAATCGACGGTATATTCCAAGGTACCTAAATTTTCATTGAGTTCATGTAAAACCTGAAAATCTCTTTAAATTTTCATATTAATGGAAACTAACCATGTATATTCCAAGTCCACACACCCAAAACCTTCTTTGTTTGAAATTATATTAAATCATTTTATCGAGCACATTGTGAGTGTGACCCATAACCTAATATTTTGAGACCAACCAAAAAGAGGGGTTTACAAGAGAGATTTAGAAAGAGTTTTCCAACCAAAATCAAAAGAAATTTTATTTATAAAACCAATATCCTTCACATTATAGAGGAAATTATAAAGAGAAAGAATTAACCTATATTTGATGTGTTCAACATGAAGAATCATCTCACGATACCACAGATCTAAAATCTAATTTTCATCCATTTAATAAAACCAAAGAATATTCCATCAAAAAAATCCTTGAACCATAGATATGAGTATGGAATCCCCAGTAAATTGTTCCTCTCTATATAAAATGGGAAGATAAATAAGATAAAGGAATAACAATGCTCTTATATTTGATTTTTTAGATCCAATGTTCTCTTATTCATTGGAATCAACCTTTGAGAGGAAAATAATCATCAAAATCACCTAGAGGAATCTTGGAGTTATATAGCCTAATAAAAATGAGGAATTATGAGGTTTTAAAGTTAAAAATCTATATTTTTTTATTTCATTAATTATTTCACACAGTTAGTTCAAACCGTTTGGAAAACTATGCACTAACCATGTGAATCGCCACTATACAAAAATTTATAAAGTCACGTGGTTACTATATGGTTTGGACAAACTATGAACCTTTCTAGAATACCTCTCCAACTAATATATGGTTACCTAGAGAATCATAAATATTTCCCTTAACCATTCCCAAACTTTACACCCACCCAAAACACTTCCAAAACATTCAAAAACCTTCCTAAAACTTCTTAAGACCAAATTCAATCATTTAATAACATAAAATATACAATAAAATAATAAAATAACTCAAACTGGGGGTGTTAAATTATCCCCATCATTGGGAATTCCATCATTTAAAATATGGATATTGTCATCTTCTTAGAAGAGTTCTGACCATTACTCAAGAATAAATATCTATTGCACCCAAGTTTCTTCTTGAATCAAACCATGTTTCCATAATACTCATACTAAATAAATAAATATTCCTAATAATATATTTTTTTATCTATACATAATATGAATTGGTTCATGGAAAAATGTAACATATAGTTTAAGATAAACATGGTCCCAAAACATCACATGTTTAGGATTAGGGTGATACTTATTTAATTGAGACACTTAGAAAACATTATAGACAAAACTAAATCTCAGTGGTAATACTAACTGATATGAAACATCAACAATTCATTACATAATCTTGAATGGTCCAATATATTGAAGATCCAATTTTCCTTTCTTTACCAAATATTAGTGACCTAGTCTCAATGAAACTTTAAAGAATACATGATCACCTATGTCAAAAGATAATGGATGATGAATATGCCCTGTATACGCTTTTGGATGGCTCTTGGATATAACCATTTGTTTCCTTATAATCTAGATTTTCATAATAGTGTCATAGACATTAGTTCTTCCAATCAATGAGGTTTCCCCAATTTTTGCCCAAAAAAGTGGAGATCGACATGGATGGATTCACAATGCCTCAAACAGAGACATAATTATTATGGTCTAATAACTATTATTATAGGAAAACTCTAATAAAGAAAAAAAGTATTCCCATAAACCACAAAAATCCATAACATAATCTATGATCATGTATTCCAATGGTTGGATAGTATGTTTTGACTATCCATCCATTTAAGGATGGTATAATGTGATCATGGTCAACTGGGTTCCAAGGGCTTGTTGTAGGGATCACCATAACCATGAGGTGAATCTAGGGTCTCAGTCAGAAAAAATGGAAAACAGAAATATATATAATTTCACTATGTTTTGAATATATATTTTTCCAAATTTTCTACCATATTAGACTCTCATATTGTGATAAAATGTAATGACTTGGTGATTGGGTCCACAATTACCTAGATAGCATCATGCTTTTGAAGTGTCTATGGTAGGCCAGTGATAAAGTCCATTGAAATTTGTTCCCATTTCTATATAGGTATGGTCATAGAATATAAAATTCCTATTGGTCGTTGATATTTAGACTTTACCTATTAAAAATTGATACATGTTGTAACATAATTATCCAACTTTTATTTCATACCCAACCACTAAAAATGGGTTTTCATTTCCCTATAAATTTTTTGAATACTTGGGTGGGCAGCCTATTTTGAATGGTGATAAGCATAAAGGAGTTGTTCTTGGAATGATTAATAAACTATAATCTGATCCTAAAAGTGAAACATAAAGTTTTCATCATTTATCTAACCCTTAAAGGTCTTCCCATCATTGAGGCTTGACCTAACGGTAAGGTAGTGGTCTGATTGTTGAGCCTCCTTGACAAGGTTAACTAAATCTGGAATAAGAGTAACCAGAAATATTACATCTCTACTCAGTTATATAAAATCTAAATTCATGTTGGTAATTACTCACATAAGGTTTCATTATTCATAATCCTCTCTAACTACTTCATTATATGAATTTTAACTCAAAGAATCAAGCACTGAATTTCATTTCCCAGGCATATAAACCAAGTAAAAGTCAAACATCTGGAAATATTTCATCCATTTTCATGGCCTCATGTTCAAATAAATTTGTAAAAATATGAGTTTAAATATTTTATGACCAGTAAACATAATGAAATTTTCACCAAAGAGATAGCGGTGTCATGTTTTTAATGAAGTTCCCAATCAGAATCCAAGTATCACTGAGAGGGGGAGGGGGTGAATCAGTGATATATTTTTCTTTTTAAGTTTCCCATTTTTGAAACAACCTTCGCCTCTTGTTAAAGAGTTTATTTCCTGCTGAACACACACAACCACAGGAACACAAGATTTACAAGGTTCACTACTCAATAAGAGTAGCTACGTCCTTGGTATGGTATGGAAATAATCTAGTACCGCACAATCCATTAGAAAACAATCCTTTGATGTGGAATACAACGAGTAGGATATACCCTTACACTCATGTAGCACTTTGAAAACAATCCAATAGTGTGTGTGCTCCCTCTTAGCACAAATAGGGTAATGAAATAATTCTGTGATTCTTGATGACCTTTCCCGGATCAAATATTTCAAAACAATTCTTTACTTTACTACCCAGAAGCTGGTAGAAACCTCCTAGATAAAACAACTTGCGTGCCTCCTTCCACTTGCACGCCTCCTTGCACTTGCACGCCTCCTTCCACTTGCGTGCCTCCTTCCACTTGCGCACCTCCTTGCACTTGTGAGACTCCTCGCACTTGCACACCTCCTTTATACTTGCGCACCTCTTTGTGGACAGGCAATACTTGTGCGCCACCTTTATACTTGTGCACCTCTTTGTGGACAGCACAACACTTGTGTGCCACCTAAAAATGAGGCTCAACTTGCGCGCCTCAACCACTTGCGCGCCACACTTCTTCGACTTGCGCACTCAGAGTGCAAAATATTTCTCTAAGTCTCGAGCCTTAAGAAATGAGGAGGATAGTCGCCTTTTTATAGGAATTTTGGCAACCTATGCATCACTTTCACTTGCGCGCCTCCTTGGTACTTGCGCGCCTTCGTGGCACTTGCGCGACTCCCTGGCACTTGCGCGCCTCCTTAGGACTTGCGTGCCTTCTTGGTACTTGTGCACCTTTTTGGTACTTGCACTCCTTCTTGTCACTTGCGTGCATTCTTTCATTTTCCATATTTTTGAAATAATGCTACTTGAAATATGACTTGCGCGCCTCTACATACTTGAACGCCTACTGCATACTTGCGCGCCTACTACATACTTGTGTGCCTACTGCATACTTGCATGCCTACTGCATACTTGCGTGCCTACTGCATACTTGCGCACCTACTTCTTTCTCTTTCCCTTTCCTTCATAAGGTTTGTATCACAAGTTCTCCAAACTTGTGATATTTGTGAAATACAAATCAGCAAAGCATCATCTAGTTTTACAAGACTTTTACAAAGTGAATTGATTTAGATTATTTGACAACAAAAGACAACAATCTGTAACAACAAAATTTTCTTACTTCCTTATCCTTCTAACTTGGTCCCAACAATCTCCCCCTTTGGATTTTTTTGTCAACCATGATTCATAAATCACTGAACTTTGTAACCTTAAGCAATAGATTACTTATCACCAATTCTAAGCCTACATGAGCTAACTCATTTTAGGAAATAAGAATTATTGACAGCCAAAACCATGCTGTCCAAAAGTAGTGACTATGAAATCTCATGAGCGTACCTCCTCAGTCTTATTCAGAACATCTTTCAAGCTTATACTTTAGCATTATTCACTTCCTCAACTTTCCTGGAAAACAACATTGTTTCCTACAACCACTCCAAAAAACAGTTAGGATAGTTCACACACATACATGCTAGATTCACAGCTTACCCACAACTCCCCCTTTATGCGTGAATCTATAAGGATAGATTTATGAAACAATTCTCCCCCTTGACAACACTATCCAAAGGCAAGATGAGAGAGGGGACAGAAACACATACCTTAACCTTGATGAGGAGGTTGGACACCCATGTTCAACTGCAATTTTGCAAATGGTTCTTTCGGTAAAGGCTTGGTGAATATATCAGAAACTTGTTCAGATGTAAGAACATATTCCAGCCTTAATTCATTCTTCTATACCTTCTCTTTGATTAAGTGGTACTTTATATCAAATTTTTTTTGAACGATAATGTTGTACCGGGTTTCTTGTAAGATTCATTGCACTCTAATTATCACAACCTAAGAGCAATGGTAGCTTCACTTCAACAAGTATATCTTCTAAATGAGACTTCATCCACATAAGTTGAATTACATCTTGAGTAGCAGCAACATACTCTGCTTCAGCTATGCTAAGAGTTACTGAATTCTGTTTCTTGGTATGCCAACTAACACAGCTTTTCCCCAGAAAGAAAACTCCACCAGATGTGGATCTTTGATCATCCACATTTCCTGCCCAATCAGTATCATAATACCCGAATAGATCATTATTTCCTGAGCCATCATACCTAATTCCAAAATTTTTTGTGCCTTTGATATATCTGAGGATTCTTTTTCCGGAAATCAGATGTGATTATTTATGAGCACTTTGAAATCTTGCACATAACGTGACAGCATAGACGATGTTGGGTCTTGAGGCATTCAAATAAAACAGACTCCCAATTAGTTTTCGAAACTCTTTCTGATCAACTTCCTTTCCTTCTCCATATTTAGACAACTTGGTTCCCACTGAGATAGGTGTGGACACTGGTTTCAAATTTTCCATGCCAAACTTCTTCAGAAGTTCTTTAGCATATTTTTATTGAGACAGAAAGATATGATTCCTTTTCTATAAGATTTTTAACCTAAGAAATTATTTCATTTCACCCAGCATGGACATCTCAAATAACTTCTTCATCTCCTCAGAAAATCTTTCACATGACCTTTCATCATTCCCAGCAAAGATGATGTCATCAACATAAACAATAACAATCAGTGAAAACTCCTGGCCCTCCTTGATGTAAAGATTGTTATCAACTCTAGCTTTCTTAAAATTCATCTTCTTTAAGAAATTATCCAATTTATAATACCATGCCCTTGGAGCCTGTTTTAGCCCATACAAAGCCTTCTTCAATCTGTACACATAGCTTTCATTCTTTCCAATAACAAATACACAAGGTTGATCAATGTAATCTTCCTCATCAAGGTCACCATTCAAGAATTCGAATTTTACATCCATTTGAAAGATTTTGTAACCTCGTTGTGCAGAAATGGCAAGAAAGATTTTGATTGTTTCTAATATTTCTACCGGAACAAAGGTTTCATCAAAATCAATGCCTTCAATTTGTGAATACCCTTTGCAAACCAATCTTGCTTTGTTTCTTATTACTTCACCTTCTTCATTCAGCTTGTTTTGGAAAACCCACTTTGTACCAATAATGTTCTTGTTGTCTGACTTAGGTACAAGTTCCCAAGTATTGTTCTTATCTATCTGATCAAGATCTTCGTTCATAACATGAACCCATTCTGGATGCTCAAATGCTTCATTTACATCATTCGGTTCAACTTTCAAATAAAGAGAAGTATGTGATATAGCATTTTTTGTTCTTCTTGTTTGAACCCTATGATCTTTATCTCCAATAATTTTATGAGCCTCCACTTGATTCCTCAATCTAGGATGATTTGTTTTAACTTCTTCCTCATCACTCGAGATCTCTGAGTCAGATTCCTCTTCTTGAGTAGGATTAACACAGTCTGAAGCATTATCATAATTATTAACAAAATCTTCTCTATCCTGCTCGACTTCGACATCAACATATGACTACTTTTCTTTCTCGACATTTTCAACAACTTTTACATCTGAAGAATCAATAATTATTCCTGTTTTTTATTGAGGCATCTATATCCTCTTCCTTCTGGAGCATATCCAAGAAAAATTCTGTCATCTCCTCTTTGCTCAAACTTTCCCAGATTTCCACCTTTATTCTTTATAATACATGGACTCCCAAAGACTCTCAAGTGTTTCAGACTTGAAGTTTTTCCATAGAACATTTCATATGGAGTCATATCTGAGTTTGTTCTATAGAAACACTGGTTCTGAATATACACATTAGTGCTCATGGCTTGCCTCAAATAATAATGAGAAATACTATGTTCAAGTAACATAGTTCTCCCCATTTCCACCAGACTTTGATTCTTTCTTTCAGCCACCCCATTTTGTTGAGGTGTGTATGGTGAACTGAACTCATGCCGAATTCCATGTTTCTCAAGATAACTTTCAAACTATTCATTCTTATACTCACCACCATTATCAGTTCTCAACTTCTTCACTGAATACTCACATTCCTTCTCTGCTTTCCTTCTGAAACTCTTAAACATTGTTAGATCATCTGACTTATGTCTCATGTACATAACACAAGTAATGCGAGTAAATTCATCAATGAAAGTAATGAAGTACTTATATCCATTTTAATATTGCTTGCTCATTGGTCCACATATATCTGAGTGTATGAGTTCCAAGGGTCTTTTTGAGTGAATTTAAACTCTCTTGTGCATAGAATTAGTAATCTTCCCTTTCTCACAAATTATGCAGCACCAATCTCTTTCTCTTGATAAATCAGGCATATCCTAAACACTGTCTCACTTTGATAACTTGCACATATTTCTCTAACACATGTTCCCTAGCCTTTTATGCCATAATTTATTTTCATTCACCACACTCATGTAACAATAGTTCTTCACATCACCAACTTGGAATAGATTCCCTATTGTACATTGGCCTCTTGTAACTATATTTCCATCATTTTCACTTTTTACAAAAAATCCATTTTTTCTGAATATTACTTTGTTTCCCTCATCACAGAGTTGTGACACACTTAACAGGTTATGTTTCAGCCCATCAACATAGAGTGTTTTCCTAGATTTCATCTTTTCTTTTCCAATAATGGATGATCCAAAACCTTTGATCCTTAGAGATTCATCATTTCCAAATTTCATTGTTCCTTCTTTGAAGTCTTTCACATTCTTCAGCAGATTTAAGTCTCCTGTAACATGATAGAAACATCCACTATCAAGAATCCATGGACGTTCTCCTTTTGTAGCTTTCAAAGAAGTTTTGACAACAAGAGCTTTTTTTTCTTCCTTTTACTTCACTTTCTGTTGTGCTTCCTCCAATTTCCTAGCCAAGTCAATGTATTCTGTCCAGACCACCATGCACTCTTTCTTTTCAAACTTATCAGACCTATCCCTTTTAGATTTTAAAAACTCTAGCTTTTGAGAATTATTAAGAATCTTTTGTTGCTCTGGTAACACACTAAGGCAACCCTTGGCAAGATGCCCAGGTCGATCACATATTTCACGAACAGTTTCCAGTGATTGGAACCTATTCTCAACTTTCACACCAGTATTCTCAGATATATTCTGAAATTTATTTGGAGAGATTCTGTTTTGAAAGGATTGACTCCCCCTCAATCCTTGTCTTTAAAAACTTGTGGAATAGTTGTAATGTTGTTGGTTGAACCAACACATATTTTCCATGTGTTTGAATCCACCACAATACCATCAGTAACCATAGAAAGAATATTTTCCTCTGAAACTTCTATACTGACCGGAGTTATGAACATGCTTCTCAACAGCCTTCTTAATAGAACTCTGCTGACCATCAACCTTTCTGATTTCAATCGTAATTTTCTTTTTCAGCTCATATTTCTGTTCAAACTTATCAATATCAAAAGTAGTATAAATCTTTCTGGACATAGAATTTTTATGCACTTCTGATTTTTCAGCATTACTGACTTTAGCCACATCCACATCCTTTACAACTTTGTTCCTATTAGAACCAGATCCATCTTTCCTCTCAACTTTTGAAGGTAAATTCTGTGGACCCTTCACTGGTTCATTCTTACTGGAACATTCACCAAATTCTGAGATAGAATGTTTGAAACTGACATTCATTTCTTTAGCTTTGGACAGTTTCTGTTGGAACAGTTCAAACTCTTCTTCTTTTGCTTTCAGCTTTACTTCAAGATGATCATTACGATTCTTTACATTCTCAAGAGAATTATTCAGATCATCAATCTCCTTTTCCATCTTGATTTTCACCTCAGGAAAACCTTGTTGATTATTTAATGTGGAAATTTCATTTATCAACTTTTTGTTTTCCTTCTCAAGCCTTCTGATCTTCCTCAAACATTCTTTCAACTCTTCTTTTAGATGATATTCAAGTTGAGTTTCTTCTTCTTCAGAATTGTTGCTCCTGTAATCTTCATTATTCACTGCTGCAATAAAGGTATTCTCTCTAGCTTTCTCAGTAGATGATTTCTCAGATTCAGCTTCGCTATCTTCTTCTTCATCTCTAGATAAAAAGTTTCTTCTTTTTGATTTGAATAATTTTTTATCCTTACCCTTTGAAAAATATTTATCTTTGTCAGTTTGTTTCTTCCATGACCTTCTTGGCCATCTCTCATCATTATCACTATCTTCTTCTTTATTCTTTTGAGGACAGTTAGCCGCAAAGTGACCAACGGCTCCACATTCAAAACATTTCAAGGGAAGTTTCCCTTGTATTTCCCTGTACCTCTTTTCACATTTTTAGAAAACATGGATAAAATTTCATCAAAATTTTTACATACATCATCTTCATAATCAGATTCACCAACATCATCTTCAATAAGAGTCTTCTTTTACTTCTCTCTCTTTGAAGCCTTGAATGACATTTCACTATCTGCTTTTGTTTTGGTCTTCATAGTCTTCTCCCTTCTCATTTCATAAGTAATGAGAGTGCTATCCAAGTCATCTAGAGATAATGTCTCAGGGTCTCTATCTTCCAATGAAGACACTTTAGCATCAAATTTGTCTGGCATAATTCTCAAGATATTTTCGACAACTGTAGGATCCTCCAACGTTTCACCAAGACATCTAATTTTACTAACAATATCATTTATCCTGGTAAATAAATCCCCAACAGATTCGGATTCTCCCATTTTCAAGTCTTCATACTTCAGTCTCTAGATTTGTAGTTTAGCCTTCTTCACTTTTGTATTTCCTTCATAGATGTTTTTCAGTTTGTCCCAGATTCCTTTGGCTGTAGCAACACCTTTCACTCTTAAAAATTCACTCTCAGAAAGAGATGAGAGTAACAAATTTTTAGCTCTTCCATCATTCTCAAGATTCTTCTTATCGATAAGAGTAAGAGGAACCTTGTCATCAATAGCATGAAATCCATCTGTTTTAGTTTCAAGAACTTCATATCCAAGTGACAATACATAAGGCATCATTATATACTTCCAGATGTGATAGTTCTTTCCATAAAAAATCTGAATCCCCTTGTTGTTCACACAATTTAGATTCTCCATCACAACTATTATTCAACCACTTCAGCAAAGAATAAACGAAGGGAACCTCCCTCTGATACCAATTGAAGTTCCCAGTCAGGATCCAAGTATCACTGAGAGGGGGAGGGGGTGAATCAGTGATATCTTTTTCTTTTTAAGTTTCCCCTTTTTGAAACAACCTTCACCTCCTGTTAAAGAGTTTCTTCCCTACTGAACACACACAACCACAGGAACACAAGATTTACAAGGTTCACTACTCAATAAGAGTAGCTACATCCTTGTTATGGTACGAAAATAATCCAGTACCACACAATCCACTAGAAAACAATCCTTTGATATGGAATACAACGAGTAGGATATACCCTTACACTCGTGTAGCACTTTGAAAACAATACAATAGTGTGTGTGCTCCCTCTTAGCACAAATAGGGTAATGAAATAATTTTGTGCTTCTTGATGACCTTTCCTAAATCAAATCTTTCAAAACAATTCTTCACTTTCCTACCCAGAAGCTGGTAGAAACCTCCTGGAGAAAACAGCTTGTGCGCCTCCTTCCACTTGTGCACCTCCTTGCACTTGCGTGCCTCCTTCCACTTGCACGCCTCCTTCCACTTGCGCACCTTCTTGCACTTTCATGCCTCCTTGCACTTGCGCACCTCCTTTATACTTGTACTCCTCTTTGTGGATAGGCAATACTTCCGCGCCATGTTTATACTTGCACACCTCTTTGTGGACAGCACAACACTTGCGCGCCACCTAAAAATGAGGCTCAACTTGCGCGCCTCAACCACTTGCGCGCCACACTTCTTTGACTTGCGCGCTCAGAGGTAAAAATATTTCTCTAAGTCTCGAGCCTTAAGAAATGAGGAGGGTAGTCACCTTTTTATAGGCATTTTGGCAACCTGTGCATCACTTTCACTTGCGCGCCTCCTTGGTACTTGCACGCCTTCATGGCACTTGCACGACTCCCTGGAACTTGCACGCCTCCTTGGGACTTGCGCGCCTTCTTGGTACTTGAATGCCTTTTTGGTACTTGCGCGCCTTCTTGGAACTTGCATGCCTTCTTTCCTTTGCCATATTTTTGAAAATAATGCTACTTGAAATATGACTTGTGCGCCTCTACATACTTGCACGCCTACTGCATACTTGCGCACCTACTGCATACTTGTGCGCCTACTGCATACTTGCACGCCTACTGCATACTTGCGCGCTTACTTCTTTCTCTCTCCCTTTCCTTCATAAGTCTTTCATCACAAGTTCTTCAAACTTATGATATTTGTGAAATACAAATCAGAAAAGCATCGTCTAGTTTTACAAGACTTTTACAAAGTGAATTGATTTAGCTTCTTTGACAAAAAAAGACAACACTCTGTAACAGCAAACTTTTCTTACTTCCTTATCCTTCTAACTTGGTCCCAAAATTTAATGCCTAATCCACTACAGATAATTCCAATTAATGTACCAGATAGTTCTTTTCATGTGTTTTCAACTACCTTAAGGAATAAGCTATGATATGGTCTCCCTAAATAATAACACAACCCAATATTGATCCATACACATAATAATATACCACATAACCCTATCCTAATTCTATAAAGATAAGTATAGGTGTTTAAGTGAGTTGATCTTTAAGCTCCAAAAAGGATTTATAGAAATCATCATTTCATTTGAATATAATACCTTTATTTTTCAATATAGTCATAAAAGAATATATTCTTGAGAAATCATGAACAAAGTGGTGATAATATCATGTTAATACCAAAAATATTTGTATCTCAAATATTTTCTTAGGTGTATTACAAGAAATGAGTGCTTCGATATTTTTAGGATCAATCAATATGCCTTCTACAAAAATAACATGATCAAGGAAATAAACTTCTTGTATCTAGAAGTCACGCTTAGAGAATTTAAAATAGATTTAGTGTTCATGAAATATAACTAATAAAACATCTAAGTGATTTTCATGGTCATCTTTAGTTAGATACTATATCAAGATATTAGCAACAAATACCATTAAAGATAAGTCATGGTACTTGTGAAATATGTAGTTTATTAATCCCATGAAAACTTTAAGTTTATTCATAAGACCAAAGGGCATGAGAAAGTATTCATAATGAACATAGAGTATTTAAAAATATTCCTTTGAGATATCATATTTCCTAACTTGGAGTTGATGATACCCTAGTCGTGGACCAATTTTGGAGAACCATTTGGATCCCTTCAATTGATCAAATAGATCATAGATTCTGGGAATAGGATTTCAATTCTTGATCATAACTTGATTTAGTTTAAAATTTTCAACACATAATTGATGCGAACCATTTTCATTTTTTGTGAATAGCACCAGAGCAGCCCAAGGTGATTCACTTGGTCTAATGAATGCATTTTTTCAATTATTCTAGTTGGACCTTTAATTCCCATAATTTTTTTGGTGTCATTTTGTAAGATGGAAGTGAAATAATACTTGTTCTTAGAAGTGGATCAATAGAAAATTCAATTCATCATTCAAGTGTTATCCTAGATAAATATTGCAGAAATATATTTAGGTATTGGTCTACCATGGAAGGAAGACTCATATTCCTAGTTTTATCAACAACACCCAAGGTCATCTCTGCCAATAGGTAAGAGATTATTCCATCCGCAATCATTAAAGGCCTTTCATTGCCTACATTCTTATCCCAATCCCCTTTGAATAAATGAATAGTTTCATTAAGGGATGTGAAGGTTACATGTTGGGTGTAACAGTCAATATGTGATTTTAATATTACCAACTAGTCTATTCAAAATATTAAATCAAATATGCCTATTTCCAAGATAGAAAACTCCCAGAAAATTACACTACATCGATGGTAATAGAACATGTTGGAAACTTAAATCCTCTTCATTATCATTGTCTAAGAGGTGTCTTTATGCTCAAAAAATGAGACATCATTTCCATGTGAACCCCCAATTTATTTACCACATGATAAGTAATAAAATAATTGGATGTACTAGTATCAAATAAGGCATGCATAAGGGTTGATTTAAGAAGATCACAATGCAGATGTTGGGGAGGGGCAGTTCCTAAGCCTACAGTACATGTAATCTTTGAGCCTATGATACTTGTAAGGGTTCCCCCTCATCCCTTGAAAGGGGGTTATCAAAAATCAATAAAAATTAAGGCCTTTAGGACATTCGAGCAAGGGTTGAGTTAAGAAGGGTGGTACCTCGCATTGTTGAGGGGCCTAGCTACTAAGTTGTGATTTGTTAATCAACTCTATATAGTTTTTGTTATGTTCTCACTAAGTAGTCTTTGTTCCCTTACTGAGGTGGTATTGGATAGACTATTAGGTTGTTCCTAGAATCATCATGGGTCACCTGATTCTAGACTGAGAACTACTTTGGAGAGATAATCCCGGTTGAACATTAGAGACATGAGATTGATTAAAGTTATCCCCTCCCATTGAATTTTAAGGTTTTTCATAATAAAACTTAAGGAGTCCTCTTCAACCACAATTTTAATACTCTCTAGATGGTGTTGTACATTCCCTATTCATGTTCTCTAATGATCCACATGGAAATAAACTAGGCTCATTACTACGGAATGGGGAGAAAAAAACTGATCCATGGATTGGTTTTCTGGTGGTCTACTGACTTAAGAGTAGTTTTAAATTTTATACATATTCCCCCCATAGTAATTCCCACCTACAACTAGGTGGATGAATTTTTACCCTCCATTGGGGTTCCTAGTGATTTATTTATCTACCAACAGTTCCTAGTTCACCATATTAGTGTAATTTTCAATAAAAACATGAAATCTATGGAATGGATATTTGGACGTAGGCCCAAATCAAATATACACACTTTAAGAGATTCATCGGTGGCTACCTATGGATCAAAGTGTGATAGAAAATTAAATAAAGATACATATTCTATTACTGAAATACTTTGTTGATCTTGATCTAAGAATTATGTCATCTTCAATACTTGGAAGGTGTGTGGATAGAATAGTTTATTAAAAAATTCCTCAAACCCTTCCCAAGTCAGTCCTTGATCGAGATTATCTTAGATATCTATTTCCAAAAATTATTGTTATATATCTTCAAGCAAGTACAATACTAGATTAACCTTGATATCATCCAGAGTTTCAAGAAAATCAAAGATCATTTCCATCCTACTGAACCATGATTATGCTTGCTCAAGTCCTAAATCGCCTTGAAATATTGGTGTCTTTTATATATAAAATTTAGATGAGTGATAAATATGATGTGATCCCTCAGTTTGAATCCCCTTTTCAACATCCTAGAATGCTTGCATGATTCTCTGGACAAGTTTTAAATTCACCTGTGGCTCAGGTGGAACCACATTTTCAGCGGCGCCCTCTTGCTGGTTCTTATGTCTCCTTACTAGTTTTATTTTTATATGATCATGGAAACAATCTCCAGTCAGTTACCACACATTTATAAATTCATAAGTTGTAGATTATATTGCAACAGAACAAGAAAAGTCTTAGTAACATAATTTAAAAATCATGAATTTGAAATAACATATAGATGATGTAATCATAGTGGGAAGTTTGTTTACAAATTCATGATACTCAACTCTCATCATATAAACCCAAATGATGAGATAAAGACACGCCTAGAAGTTATTAAAAACACTTTTTGTACCTATAACCCCCTGGTAACTTAAATTTCAGAATAAATATGTTATTTATGCCTTTTATGATATACATTTTAGGTTCTAACACTCATATCTTCTTATTACCATCCCAACTGACAGACTGTACCAAACTGATTCCATTTGTAACATCCCGACCCCAAACCATTGGATTAGTAATGATAGAGATGCCACTAACCATAGGTGACATCATCAAGACACCAAATACTAACAATAAATTCCAAGTTATTTACAAAAACCATGGGTTTATTTTCCCTAAAACAAAACAACCTATAAGAGAAAAACATGATAGAATAAAACAAACATGATGCATTATATAAAACCCAATAATAATCTAATGAAATAATAAACTATAACCATAATCATAGATACAACATTAAATAGACACTAACAAGTCTATAAAATAAAATACCCAAAGATACTAAGAGAAACCAAGGCACCGATGTGGAAGCATGAACAAATCCACTGCAAGGTATCTCCAATATCCAAATTCCAAATGGAATGACTACAACATCATGGTACTCTACAAGTAAAGTATAATACCTTCCCCTTACCTGTATCATGGTAAACAGTGTTTTCATATGCACCAAAGTGTATATGCATGGGTGAGTATATCGACTTAGTAGGAAAACCCCAAGACTTCTCACACATGCCACTAAAACAAGAACAAGTTAGCTTACGTTTATATTTTATATAAAATAGGTTGAAATTAGGAAAACCAATTATCAAGATAGATATAAAAAAAATTAGTAAAACAAACCACACCAATATATAAACCATGTATGAACCCATGAACCCATGAAATACACCGACCTAAAACATATCTCAGTAAATCATTCCCTCTAAATAGTCCAACTCATGAGCATAAACTCATCCCTTGAGTCCCAATTCATCACTGGTGGTATTATCCATTGTTTCCAAATTGGCATTGTGACTATGTATAACCCACAAGGCCATTTCTATATGAATATTAATGCACACTAACCATTCTATGCCAAGTTTACACACCCAAAATCTTCTTTTCTTTAAATTCTATTAAATAATTTTATCAAACACATTGTGGGAGTCACCCATAACCTAAAATTTGGAGACCAACCAAAAAAAGAGGTTTATAATACAGATTTAGAAATATTTTTTAGACCAATATCATAAGAAATTTTATTTATAAAACCAAGATATTTCACATTATGTGAAAAAGTGTAGAGAGAGAGAGAGAGTCTACCTACCTTTGATGTGTTTGATACAAAGAATCATCTCACGATATTTCAGGTCTAGGATATCCATTTCAGTACTTTAATAAATCCTAATAAGATTCCATAAAAACAAGACTTAAAACATATATCTAGGTATAGATGCCTTGGGATAGTGTTCTTCTCTAGATAAAATGAGAAGATCATTGACATGAAGGAAGAATGAGGATCTTACCTTTGTTTTTCTTGATTTAAAAATCTTTGATTCATTGAAATAAGCCTCCGAGAGGAAAGTAATCCCCAAAATCACCTAAAGGAAGCTTGTATTTTGTGGTCCTAAACCATATGAGTATGAATGAGGGTTTTGGGTTAAAAATTTTATTTTTCAGATTTCATTAATTATATTGCACAGTTAGGTCGCACAGTTTAGAAAACCATGAACCAAACATGAAAATTGCCTATGTTCTAAAAATTACAAAGGCTCATAGTTACCACATGTTTTGGTCAAACCACACACCAGCCTTACTCCTACCAATAAGGCCTCTCCAACTCTCATGCATTTACTTGTAGAATCCGCATGGTTTCTCCTAACCATTCTCAAAACATGCACCCTCCAAAACCCTTTTAAAAATTTAAAAAACCTTCCAGATAATTCATAAGACCAAAACCAATAATTTAATATCTTAAAATATGCAATAAAATAGTAATATACCTTAAACTATGGGTGTTATAAATATGGAAGAAAAAAAATCTTGACCAAAAGAAGATAAATATTGTCGAATTATATTATAATCTTTCTTTTTGGTTGATTCTTGAACCAGATGAGAAGAAATATAAACTATAAAATTAATTAGAGGAGAATAAAATAGATGGGGTTTAAGAGATAAATGTCATATAATCCCCCAAAGGAGATTCAATCATAATTAATCTTGATTAGAAGTGAGATTGAAACATACACCCAGACCTCAAACTTTCTCTTAGTTGAACATGCTCTAACTTCCTTTATAATAAATTTAAATTTATTATAAATCTATAATAGAACCATATGCATAATTATCTTACTATATATCATTTTTTTATAATTTTTAATTACCCATTTACTCATAATTATTTGTTAAAATCAATTATTTAGGTGTTAACTGTTATGTTTCTCATGTATGTTTCAATTCGGTGGTTCCAGTCCTTGCAACATGGTCATGGTTTCATCACCTCAAAAAATTTAATCATGTAATATATATAATATTTAAACATTAAATTCATTTTTATAACTATCCATGTAAGGTGGTTATGAAAAATGAAATAAATCATTTCATAGAGGTGGTAGTCAGCTCATTCACATGAGCAACGTTTTCATTTTTCCAATGGTTAAAGTGAAATTAAGTATATAAAGGTTTACTTTTTTAGAAAAATAATGATATTATAAATATAATATTCATTAATTAAATCCATCCTTATAACCAGTCATGTGAGATGGTAATGAAAATCACAATGCATCGTCCATGGATATGGTAGTCTGCATGTATGTATGGGCGACACTTCCATTTTCCAATGTATGGGAGGGTAATATGGTAGATAACATATCATCCTTAAAAAATTATAATTATGTAATAAATATAATATATATTTATTAAATCCACCTTTGTAGCTATCCATGTGAGTCAGTGATGAAAAATAAAATACATAGCTTTGTAGAGGCGGTATTTCACACGTACTCACAAGTGGTGATTTCATTTTGCATAGTATGTTAAGGAGGTTGATGATAGTTGTTATGTCACTATAATAAAATTTCATTATATTAATTATATTTATTTCATTATTTTAAGATAGTTAGAATAGATTTAAAGTAGGTTTAATAAGAAAGAAAATTGATAGAATTTGATAAATATGATTACCTCTTATTTTGTCTGAATGGCCAGAAGGCCTTCTTTTTTTATTGATTTTTGATAACCCCACTTTCAAGGGATTAGGGGGAACCCTTAAAAGGACCGTAGGCTCAGATATTACATGACTCGTAGGTCTTAGTAAATATACAGACTATACTTGGAACTCCTCCTCCCAGCTTCTTCATCGTGATATCAGCTCTCCACCTTCGCATGGCTATTCGGCTAAGCTTCATGTGCAAGCACAGGTCAGTCCCAATGGAAATGGAATACCCTCTCTTTCTGATAAATCCTCTTAGCTTATGCTCTAGTGAATGTGCCTACTCTGAGTCCCCATCTGGAGTCTGCTCCTTGTAGAATCTATATGATCATTTAAGCACCATTTCAGGTGGCCTGAAGGCCTTGAGGTGGCCTGAAGGCCTTGAGGATCCCTGAAGGCCTTGAGGTGACCCGAAAGCCTTGCTGGCCCGAAGGCCTTGGGTGGCCCAAAGGCCTTAATAGACTTGAGGCACAAACCGGTGGCCCGAAATCCCAAACAGATGAATAGTCTCGGCTGTTACAGTACCGAACAATGACTGCTATAGTACTGCTACAGTGCCCCGGAAACATGTCTCCACCCGATTTTGAACTCAGGTATCTTGGATGCACTTGTCGAGTCCTCACCAACTAGGATGAGGCTCTTGTGCATTACCTCTTATTTTGATATCTTCCTTTTGATTAAACTTATGTCCTTTGTAAGAGAGGTTTATGGCACACCAGGTGCTTGGGAACATGGTATGAGAAGTTTGGAGAGGTATTTGGGCATAATTTTTAGATAAAACTAAACTCATATGTGCCTTTTGAAAGGTTTAATTAAGTACCCTTTTATAGGAAAAAAATCAAGGGCATTTTTGAAAATATTTAGTCTTTAAGGGTCTTGAAAGTAATTTTAAAGATTCTGAGATGCTCATAAAAGGACCATGTATGGTATTCTAGTAAATTTATCATACCTATTTTACTATTATAATATTTTTATTATTTTTAAATAAATTAATTAAATATTTTTTAACATTAAATATCCTTAAAGTAATTTTTGTGACAATTCGCATAATTTAGCTTTAAAAACATCAAGATAATAATGAATTTTGAATAGAAATACTTAAATCATTAATTATAATTCATAATTATATATAAAATTCAACACCATAATTAATCTAAAAATTATCACTTTTAATGTTTTTGAAATTATTTACTTGATTTCTCTACTACTTTTACAAGTGTTGTGTCGACACTGCGTAAGCATTTTAGATAATCATACAATCATTTAAAATTAAAAATAAATTTAAAAAATAAATTTAATTTATTCATCATCATTATTATGATATTTAACCATTAATAAAATATTTTTATCATTATTATTATCACAAAAAAATATTAAGTGAGCAAGAGTGGGATTTTTTATATTAATTTTATAATATAAAAGCAATGTCATAATCAAAGAAAGTGGCACTAAATGGAAATTTTTTTGAAGATAGTATAATTTAGGGTTTAAATATACTCATCCAATAAAATTTATACAAGTTTTATAGGTATTTTTTTATCTCTTAGTTTAATCCTCTCATTAAACCTTTTAACCTTTACCATAGTGACAAACTTTTACTATAGTAACTATTCATGACCAAAAATGAAATGGACCTTATTACATAATATGAATATTTTAATTAAAAATATGGAATAAATTTTTAAATAATAAATTTATATACATGGTAAATATTACTTTTAGTATAATTATGAAAAATGTAAAAAAGATATTTTTTAGAAAAAATGTCTTTTAAGCAAAAAAAAGATTTTCCATGAAAATCATGTGTAGAATTGATCCCCATGACATTTATTGGTTTATGAATAAACAAATTATATTTTTGTGACTCTAAAACCAATTTAAAACTAAATATTATCTTGTGAATATATAATCAAATGAAAAGTTAAGGTATTTGAGAACACGGTATTTTTCATTATTCACCTAAAAATCAATATTTTCATAAAATCCCAAAAATTCACCTTAAGATAATTTTTATATGATGAATTAAAATATAAATTAATTTAATCAAATTAATATTACATAAATTTATAAATTTATATTTATAATGAAAATACAAAATATAAATTAAAACATCTTTTATAGAAAAATAACTTTTTAAAACTTTAAGTGTTATTATCCTTATTTCATATCAATTACCGATGAGTGTTAATTAATTTGTTGAACATTATATATTCATAATGAATTAATTTTTATCTTATATTTTAATAAAGTATTACTCACCTTAGTTTGGGGTTGTATATATCACAAGATATTCAATAAGATTTTTATTTAAAGTAATCAATTCTAAAATTTTAGGGTGTTACATCCCCCCCCCCAAATAGATTGTGTCCTAAAAATTTTAATTAGGTATTACAGAAATTAATGCATCTTGAATTAGATATATATTTTATAATTATAAGTAATTTTCTAAGATACTGATAGGAAACTTAGTATTTATTAATTAAATATTTTTAAAACTATGTTCCATTATAAGACACATACTTGTAAATGAGTTTTAAAACCATTACTTAAGTGATATTTTACCACATGATACTTGATATATTTATCTTAATATTTATTTAGTAATTCTTTTAGCATTGAGATAGAGAATGTGAGAAAATATACTTACTTGATTTCTTTCCATATTATAAGCATAAATTCATCCTTTAGTTTTGTTTTTATTAGTTTTACACTTCCAATTCATTTAATATTTTAAATAATAAATATCCATGATGAATTTTTTTATTCCTAAATCATTAAAATCAACCTTTAATGAATCACAAGATCCAAAAATGGATGAAAAGTTATTCCTCCTTTCTATAGACATTTACTAAAATCAAAATGGTTAGCATGAGTTAAGATAATACTTAATATTAATAAACCTTCATGTGAATAAGTAACATATTAATCTATAATACCTTAACTATAACACCTAAAGTTTAACTTAAATCATTCCACAAATAATTAAATCTTAAAACTTTTAAAATTATGTTTCACCAAATTTTAAACCCAAAAATAAAATAGATTGGTTCACATTTTCTTCGAAAATAAACTTAAATTTCATCTCAAAAAATATTGAACGATAAATATCACCAAACCTCTTCCCTCTAATTTTCTAAACTCAAAATATGTTAATATTTCCCAATATAACTTTTATCATTATGATACAAAACCATATGATTCCAAAAATTAATTCAATGATTATCCCTAAAATAATATCATCCACTTACACACCCACAAACATATACCATATTCCCTAAAAAATTTACACATATCCCTAAATAATTTTTCCTCAAATTACCATTCAATACAAAAGGTAAAAAATATGAAAAACTATTTTCCCAAATAACCATAATTACCTTGTCTTAAATTCACATGTAACCCTAATGGTTATATATACCTTTAAATTTTCACTAAAAAACTCTTCTCAAATAACCTTCACTTTAAATAACATACTAAACCCAAGTTTTATATCAACATTAATCGTTAATTCCCATAAATTTATTCCTAAAATATATTTCATCACCTTATAATACAATCACATAAGATCTCAAAAGGGTATCTATACCATTGAACATATGATCAACCTTAAACTTGTCAACCCTAGATGATACTTATAAATCTTAAATTATGCTTAATTGATGAAATATGAATATATAAAGGTATTTAAACCCTTTTTTGGAACTAAATAAGATTCCCTAGACCCATATACCCAAATCTAGTACTAAATAAATATTCCTTATATAGTGGATTTTATACCAACTCAAATGGACTTAGATTTAACCATCCATAAATGCAATGTCAAAAAATTCTTATACACTTCTATACTCAAGAGATTTTCTGGTTTAGAGCTTTAAATAATTAGTAAAAACATTTACTAAGAAAAACCCATGTCTTTCCCATCCAATGGACATTTTTTACATTATAGCCAGATTTTATTATTCCATACTAAGTATTTGACACCTCCCACAAAATTCTCCATGCATGATGAACTTATATATATATATATCATATGTATTATTATTCTTCAAAACCTATGGAAATAGAAATGTAATAAGGGTTTGATCAAATTCTCAATAATGGTAGTGTACAATAGAAGCTTTCAAATAGGAAAAAAACTTGTGTAATATGGCATATTAATAAATAAATGTGACATATAATCAATTACTTGAGCATGAAATATATCCATGAATAACATAAAAATTAAATAATCACATAAATATTAATAACGGTATTCATAATGATGGAATTCATAATCTCATACATCTTAATCTCACCATCAAGGCCTCAGCCAAGACATTTTTCATACCATCAAGGCCTCTCAACCAAGACATCTTACATACAGTTAAGGCCTCTCAAACATGAAATTATCATTGTATGGATTGTCATAACCAAGTGATACCCTTTTTTTGTCTCATGATACCTTAAAAATGTATCTAAGGTCTATAATGAAACCCATATATCACTTACACATGTACAATGCATTCCGCATATATTGAAGGGAAAATAAAATTCATAATCAATATGATTTACCAATCAATAAATATCCATATTGAATAAAGTAATATGAAATTTCAATATTTACTCATAATATAATCAACTTGACTCAATAGTCAATAACCATGCATATAGAACAAACAAGTATACGGATTGTCAATATTTTCCTCAGTTAATAAAATTCACCCTCAATATGCCTTAAAAATCATTAAATTTCTTTATTGAATTAAGTAATACGGAATTCTAATATTTCCCTAGAACATAATCAACCCACCTTAGTAGTAAATAATAATCCTTATATAACCAATAAGTATACAGATTATTAATATTTTACTCATTCAATAAATGAGTTATCTTTATTAGTAAACACCCCTAATCCGATTTATATAAAATAGGGTGTTTACACTGTATAGAGTAATGAGTATACAGATAAATAAATACTATAAATTATGTAGAATAAATCCATGATAATAAATATCATGTACATGAAGGAGACCATAAATTCACTATAAATTAATACATTACAATAAGGGAAAGTCTTTTGTAAGGAGGTTAAACTTCATTTAAAAAATTAACTTTGTTGGGAAAACGAAGTTAAAAGTCACCTTCAAAAATATGTTCATAAGATATAAAAAATAATTTTAAAACATTATTTGAAAAATAATTTACAATAATGTAATATTTAAAATAAACTATACTTAAGTAAAAAAAATTGGAGTGAAAGATAAAAATATACATAAGTTGAATAAAATTCTTTTTTAAAATTTTTAAAAATATAATATCCTTTTATTTCAGTATAAAATGGAAAAAAATTGAATAATGAGAAAATTATTTTATTTAGAAAAACATGGAAACTTGGTAAGGAATATTGATACTGTATAATTATCACAATGGAAGGGAAATTTTTTTCATGTCGTATACATTTAAAAAACATTTTTTCACACTATTGTAAAAAGTTAAAAGTTAGTCCTATGGAAAACATATGAAAATATTCATTTTAATAATTTTTAAGTAAATTAAATGGTAGTAAAAAATATCATTATAAAACATTTATTTATAAACAAAAAATCCCATAAAACAATTTTAAAGACACAGATATGGTGGAAAAAGATTCTAGGTCAAATGAAGATAAATATGGTCAGCTTCTCTTAAAATATATCTTTTCGGATGATTATTGAATCAAATGAGAAGAAATTTAGAAAATAAAAAAACCATATTAGAATAAAATATATTTATTTTAAGATATAAATATCATATAATTCCTCCAAATGATATTCAACCATAATCAATCCTGATTAAAAGTCATATTGAAACATAAACCCTTACCTCAATCTTCCATTTAGTTGAACACGCTCAAACCTCCTATATGATAAATTTAAATTTTTTTATACATTTATAATTGAACCATATTAATACTTATATTACTATATATAATTCCATTATAATTTCTAATTAACCATTCACTCATAATTCTTTGTTAAAATTAATTATTTAGGTGTTAATTGTTTAGTTTCTCATGCATGTTTTGATTTGGAAGTTTTGGTCCTTGTAACTTAGTTGTGGTTTCATCATCTACATAAAGTTAATCATGTAATATATAGAATATTTATATATTAAATAAAATTTTAAAACTATTGATGAAATTATCCATGTAAGGAGATCATGAAAAATTAAATACATCGTTTCATGGAAGCAATAGTTCATACGTACACATGAGCGACATTTTCATTTTTCTAATGGGTGAAAGGAAATAAAGTAGATAAATATTAACCTTTAATTAATCATAATAATATTATAAATATAATATTAATTTATTAAATCTATCCTTATGACCAATCATGAGATACAGAAATGAAAAATGAAATGTGTCGTTGATGGAGCCAGTAGTCCACACATACGCAAGAGCGACGTTTCCATTTTACAACGGATGAGAGGGTAAGAAGGTTGATAATATATTATCTTTTAGAAATAATAATTGTGTCATAAATATAACATATATTCATTAAATTCATCTTTATATCCAATCATTTCATTTAGTAATGAAAAAAGAAACACATCTATTTGTGGAGGTGGTAGTCTGCACATACGCATGAGCGACATTTTCATTTTCCATAAGATGTAAAGGAGGTATATTATGGTTGTTACATCACTATAATAAAATTTAATTATAGTAATGATATTTATTTTATTGTTTTAGGATAGTAAAAATATATTTTAAGGAGTTTTAATAAGAAAAAACTTGAAATAGTTTGATAATGATGATTACAACTTCTTTTAATATCCTCCTTTTGATTGAACTTAAGGCATTTGGAATATAGGTTTATGGACACAAAATAGGATTGAGAACATGGTATGAGAAGTTTGGAGAGGTATTTGGGCATAATTTTCAGAGAAAATAGAACCCATATGTTCTATTTGAAAGGTTGAATTAAGTCCCCTTTTATAGGAAAAAATCAATGATATTTTCAAAAAATTTAAGTATTTAGGGGTGTTGAAAGTAATTTTAAAAATGTAAAGTGGCTCATAAAAGGAAAATTCAGGGTATAATAAAACATTTATAATCCCTATTATCATATTATAATATTTTTATGTTTTTTAAATCAATTAATAGAATACTGTTTAACATTAAATATCCTTAAAATCATTTTTGAGAATATTCACATAATTTGACATTAAAAACATCAAGATGAAAATGAAGTTTCAATATAAACACTTATATCATCACTTACACTTCATAATTATCTATAAAATTTAGTTATAACTATAATTTATCTAAATGTTATCACTTTTAATATTTTTAAAATTGTTTACTTGTTTTTCTACAGCTTTCACAAGTGTCGTTTCAACACTGCATAATCATTTTAAATAATTATACTATCATTTAAAATTAAAAAAAATTAAAAAATATATTTAATTTATTCATAATTATTATTATGATCTTTAACCATTCATAAATTATTTTTAGCCTTATAATTGTCCTAAAAATCATTAATCGAGTGAGAGTGACATTTTGGTTTATATTAATTTTATAATATAAAACAATGTCATAATCAACAAAAGTGGCACAAAATGGTCAAAGTTTCTAAGATGGGATAAGGGAAGGTAAAAATACACTCATAAAATCAAATTTAGATAATTTTTAGTAGTATTTGTGGATTTATCTCTTATTTTAACCCCCTCGTTAAACCTTTTAACCTTTACCATGGTCAAAAACTTTTATTATGATAACTATTCATTATGACAAAAAATTTCACGAACCAACCCAGGTCAACCCCAAACCGGTCACCCAAGATAGAACAAAACAAGTCTCTAGAGGCATTCCCAATCCTCTCGGGCTGGCTTTTAGGAATCATGGATACTCAATTGAGAATTATTTATCCCAAACAACATATAAATAAATAAACATGAAAAATATGAATAAAATAAACACTGGTAGTAAAAAGAAATAAAACCAAACATATATCCACATGACCTCGCAGGACACTACTAACCATGGAACCACACTCTCTCTATGATCGGAGCAGAACTAGATAGGATATGAAGCTAAAAATGATAAATAAAATAGGAGTGAGCATAAAAAAGCCTAGTAGGGATGTCAGGGATAAATAACACTATATGCCTTAACTTTAAATTGAAAATCAAATCATGCTAGTTTGAAAATAAGACATATAAAAATAAGGTTTTCTATTTTTTTAAGAAAAACTATAGCAATATTCCATTTTAAGTAAAAACACTTTCTATCACGTTTTCAAAATATTTTTCCAAAATAGGAAATACATTTCAGTAAATTCCTCATAAAATATAATCAGTTCCAAAACATTTTAGACTTGCAAAAGGAACTAAACAAAAGATCATTTAAAACAGTTTCATATAAAGGAGTAAAATAGAGAAAACACCATGGTAATATCTAAGTAGCTAGTTTATTTGGGTCCCTAAGATCCTTGTACTCTCATTGGTTGAACCATATAATCCTTTCTCATACACAAGCCACTAAAGAGGTATAATCCAAAGTTCTAGTGGGCCCCAAATAATCATTATGTTGTTTAGTTATTATTGTAGTGTAATCCTACAAGGTAGCCCAGTTTAGTGCCCTACCGACTCAACTAGCATACTAGTCCTTATTCCACCCTCCTAAGTACATAGGGTTCCCAAGTGCTTCGATCAAATTGAGGTTATTTTTTTACCACGCTATCATATACATAGATATCACAAAATTTCACAAAAAACCACCATTCACATTCTCACCAATGACCTCCCTCCTTAAGTGAAACCCCTTTTCTATTTACAAATACACAATAATTCATGATCCCCTTTACTGGGAATACATACATATTACACATTTAGGACACAACACAATTCCAATACAAGGTTCGTGCCTTAAGTGGGGTTTTTATTTCTTTAAAAAATTCAAGTGCCAACTGGTCCTAACCATTTACAAATAAACACTTTTCTTTTAGAAAAAACATTGAGTCTTTACCTTTTTATGGTAGAAACCATTGAGAAAACCAATTGATCATTTAAAATGTTTTATATTTCAAACAATGTTGAAAACATGCTTTAATAAGGAAAACCCATGTTGGAATCCTAGGAAAAATTTGGAAAGCAAGCAAAAACCCTTTCCCCAACACCACAACCATTTTGCATAGCATATATATATTATAAATAAAAACACCCATTAGAAACACATAAGAAATAAAGGAATTAAATTCAAAGGCTTTGACATAGGGAACTTACCTCAAATTATATTGCCTTTGACGACCACTTCGCACTTACACACATATACACCTCCACACACACACACACACACACAGATATATATGTACCCTTTAACCCAATGAACATATTTCCATCACCATGAAGAAATATATACAAAGAGGGTGTATATATATATATATATATATTTGATTACCTATATATATGTGTGCAATTCATCTTCAAGGAGCCACAAGTTGTTTCCTTCACCAACGAAGGACCAAAACTACCTCAAGGAGGCCCAAGGTACACTAGAAAAATACAAGAAACTAAAAAGTCACAAAATAACTAAATAAAATTTGTACAAAGATGAATAATAGAAGAAACCTTACCCAAAACTAATGGTTAACTCATCGCCCTCAACCATTCATGGATAGAACCAGCGTTAAAAAACCTCAAAAACCCTAAGAACCAAGAACCAACAAATAAAATACCCAAAATTGGGTTAGGGTTTGACCATGGAACACACCACCTGAGAGAAAAAGAAACCAAGAAATGGGGGTAATAATGAGGAGGAGAGGAGGAGGAACTTACCAAAAATTATTTCACACCAATTTGGGAAGAAAAATGATTAATGGGAGATGAATAGAGGGAGGGGGGTCGCACACAAGGGTTTTCTAGGAAAGGGGTGTCGCACGACATAGATAGGAAAGGGGAGGAGGGTTTCATGATAAGAGGGGGTGAGGGAGTTTAAGAAAATAAAAACATAATAATAGTATTATTATTATTATTATATTTTATTTAAGTTAATTTAATTTATTTTTTAAATTTAATTTAAATTTTTATAACCAGGAAAGACCACATGGGTTGGATGCACAGTCTTCCTAATCATGATCTAATCATGTTGGTGCCTCTATCCAAGAGGGAAGGAGCTTTCACAGTCTCTTGGGGGAGGTTTCATGCTCGTGCGCCTAACAGTGCGGTCTAGAGAGTACTTCTATATCGGTCGCATGGTTTAAAGGGGATGTCACACAGTTTCTACTAACCTTACACAAACTGTGTGCCACCCACAGACCTTCCAAAATTTCCACTTCTATATGAAAACACCTGGGAGAATCATAAAAAATCAAGACCAAAAATGAATAAAAAAATAGAGAAGTTTCGGGTTAGGGTGTGACATTTCTCCCCACCATTGACACTTCCTTCCACCAAAAAGTCCCAAAGATTCAATTGGTAGAGACATGAAGAAAAAAACTACCAAAATAAAACCTTTGTTATCAGAAGACTAAAAAAGAAATTTTCCCCAAAAAACTGAAATTCAAAAATACCAAGAAGCTGGTAAGACTATCCTCAGGGAACCAGCTCGACATTATGGGTACCAGTTAACGAGACCAAAAAGGCTCGAATCAAAAAACGAAAGGACCAAAAAAATAAAATCTTCTTTCCAAAAACCACTCAACATGGAACACCCCAACCCTTAACAAAGAAACCATAAAATAACTAATTATGGTATATTCGGGGACTTCATGGGAATTCATCACACAACCCACCAACTAGTCCAACCAATCATTATGATTGGGGTCAGGCGGGGTGGGAGAAAGGAATTTCCCAATCGGGAATGACTTAAAGACCGAGTTTACAATGATATCATACAATGGGGTTCTCCCCACTATTTTAAAGCTTTGGTTGAACACTAACTCCTAGGATGAAATAAACTCATGATTACTAGTGAAAATTAAAGCTATGAAAAACAAGGCAACGAACAAGGAATATTCCCATTTTACAACAAAAAATTCCCAAATTTCCCAAAATACATTTCCATTAAAAGAAGAGTTCCCAAAAGATACATAACATCATCCTTTATACCCACAAAGAATAAAATGTTGTAGAATACATCAATTATAAAAAAAATTAATTTACAATAAAAAGAAACTTTAGATTGAGCTTGCGCCAGCATTGCATTTATCCAACTAAGCTAGAAGGTTCTCCAAGGAAGTGGATCTGGCTCCAAGTCACTTCCTAAAAACACCCCATAAAAACCTTTTCAAATGATCTCAATATCCATAGGTATGATAGATATTTAGTGATTTTCTTCATGAAGAATTCATGTTCTTGGTCTTCCCATATTGATAACTCAACCAGAACTTACTCTTGGACAAATTTGGTGAGATGAAACACAACTGCCTTTTATTCAACTTCTAGATAGGATAGACACAACTAAACTGAATTTGTCT
Organism: Viscum album; assembly: GCA_963277665.1. Taxonomy (NCBI): domain Eukaryota; kingdom Viridiplantae; phylum Streptophyta; class Magnoliopsida; order Santalales; family Viscaceae; genus Viscum; species Viscum album. The sequence continues at coordinate 1,737,973,564 of OY728160.1, forward strand.
TGAACATCCTACCTCATCACTTCTTCATAAGTTTTAGGGAATAAAGGCACTACTTGATGAAATTCTGATCATAGGATCCTTTCAAAGAATCGAGCCTTCAAGAATTCATCTTCAGTGAGAGTTGGGAGATACAACACCATCTCATTGAAGCTCTTAGAATGCTCAAATATCGTTGAATCACCCTGCTCAAGGAAATACAGTGTTTAACCCTTCACTATCCTCATGGAATTGGAGAAGTATTTCTGGATGAACAAGGATTTCAATCAATCCCATGAGTGGACTTTTTGTGGCTTGATCTAAATAATTAACTTCCACCACTCCCATCTTGGGCCTTCTAATATGGAGGTGGAAAACATGATCTTGAGAGGTTTAAGAGACTCAAGCTATGAAAATATCTCTGCAATATTTCACAACCATTCCTCAATTTCTACTGGTTTTGGTTTCTTGAAGAAATAAGGAGGGTTCTATTGGTTCTGGGTGCAGTGGAAGCATGCAATGGGTTGTTCCTAACTTTGCTTTATTCCATGATCGATGATTAATTTGAGATTTTACACAATGTTAAACGTCATGATCAAAATAATTAAATAAAATAATATATAAAATGGATAAAATTCCAGAATAATAGATAGGATCATCACATATTATTTATGATCAATTTAATTAATTAAGAATTAACTTATTAGAATTCCTTCTTCGTTGATGGATCTGACAATAGATCTATGTTGTTCCATAGTTGCGTTGTAGGAATCAAGAGAAATTTCCCTCTAGCAATGATCTACACATGTTCCAAAAACCTTCTAAAGTCATTGTAGTAATCTCTAGGTACTAGCATGGAAAATCCTATCGCTTGTGTTGTTCGTCATTGATCACCGCAAGAACTGATTCCAAAGCATTATCCATGATCTCTTTAGAATTGAGAGTGGTAGGAGGAGGAAGATATCTATCCATTATTGGGAGCATTATTGGAGAAGGAAGATCTCTAGGGATTGATAGGATTATCCAAATCCATTGTGCACAACCAAAACAAATGAATTGGCTCTCAGAGAAAATAACATAATTGGGTTTATATATCATGGGGGTTAAAATAAAATAATTGCAAAAGTGACCTTTATTATTTATTTAATCCCTATAGAACCCCACGTAAAATAATATTATTATCATTATCATTTCTCAACATGCTCTTAACTTTCAAATTAAATTAAATATTATTTAATCAAATAATATTTATTATTTATTATTTCTCACCAGACCATTTAAACTCATTCCACCATTCCTCCACAGTATTTATCGGTCCTTAAATAATTAATATTTTTTTATTAAATAAATCTAATTTCATTATTCACTAATAAATAAATAAACATTATATTCACTAAGTAGAAAAATAAATATTTATTAAATATTTCGTTCACATTATATTCTCTCGAATAACTGGTGACAGGATATATGCGATCAAGTATACATGAATAATTATTAAACCATGTCTGGGAATAATATTTATTCAACTTTTTAAATAATAATATATTATTTAACTAATATTCTGGATACACTTGGTGTGTGACCCTCTGGGCTTCTTTCTTGGTGGCATTAGGCGAAACAGCCTAAATTCCAAGGTTAGCGTATAGAAACATGTCAATGCACACATAGAGAAAGAAGTTAATGATGCAACGACATAATACCTCATATGGATGCTTACTGTGTAATATAATACCTTTATCATGATATCTCAAATCAAGAAGGTTGCATGTTGGTGCCATCAACTTATGTGCTTGATGTCTCTTTCTTTGACTTCCTGAAAATTTAACTTACCTTTAGAACACCATGGACATGGATTTATTTAGGCTATATCATTTCCATCAAAGGTAATAAGATATCAACTTTTGTTAAAGAATAGAAGGGACAAATCCTTTCTCACGTTATTCATTAATACAATGTTACTCATGATGCACCCAACGTATCTTACCTCATCACGAACATCTGTCATCACGTTTTTCATCAATACATAAAATTACACAACTCATAATAATCATTAATAATAATATTAAATTCTAAGGATAAATACAAATTTTCATAGATAGGAACATCTAATGACACATATAAATGTGTATTTCCTACTAGCGGGTCTCGTTCTCATAATATCCTACTGAATATTAACAAGGGCGTACACCATGAGAATGTGACTCAAATTTCTATTATTCTACACCCCTGATATCCTGTATCATTTGTGTCCCTCAAATGATATCATCTAGATATATGAAATATATTTAAGAATAGTGTCATATCACTTTCGGGTTATCATCTTAGCGGGGAACTTCCATGATCTTTTAGCACGACAGCTACTCTTAGGACATTATCAAAAACTATATGACATAGAAGAATAATCATGATGTGATAAGAAGTTCATTAATATTAAAAAAACCATGAATAAAAGTTATCATAAATTACAAAAAAGTTGTTTTTAGGGCACCAACTCTAACAGACTCCCACTTGCACTAGAGCCAACTACTAACAACCTTCAGTCTTCTAGCTCTCACATGATACTCATGCTTCAGCTGAGATAGGCCTTTAGTCAAGGGGTTCACCATGTTCACTTCCATGGTTACTCTACTTACTGTAACTTCACCCCTCTAATAAAAATCCCTCAATAGGTTATACTTCATAAGTATATTCTTTGTTTGTTAGTGTGACCTTGGCTATTTTTCAAGAGTCACCCTACAATATTATCACAATAAAATGTAATAGGGTCTTTACTACTTGGTACCACATCAAGATCTTGGACAAAGTTTCACATAAAAATGGATTCCTTGGCAGTATCATAATTCTCTATATACTCAAACTCCACTGTAGAATCAGCGACAACTGGATTCTTTGAACTCTTCCAACTCATAGCTTCTCCATTGAGATGGAAATCATATCCTGACTGTAACTTCGAATCATTATGATCTTTCTGAAAAGTATCATTAGTATAACCCTTGATGATCATCTCCTTGTCTCCTCCATACACCAAGAACATATCCTTAGTTCTTCTCATATACTTAAGGATATCCTTAACAGAAGACCAATGTTTCTCTCCTGGATCTAATTGATATTTTCATACCTTTCTCAATGAATAGGAAACATCAAGTCTATTACATAACATGGAATAAATGATTGATCTTATCACTGAAGCGTATGTGATCTTACTCATTCTCACTTTCTCCTGTTGTGTTTGAGGACACATTTTCTTAGAAAGATGTAAACCATGTGACACTAGAACCAATCCCCTCTTGGATAATTCCTTAATAAATATATTTAGTATCTATTCAATATATGTACTTTGACTTGGTTCAAGCAACCTATTGGATCCGTCACGAATGATCTTGATCCCTAGAATATAGGATGCTTCACCTAAGTCCTTCACATAGAAACACTTGTTTAACTAGTCCTTAATAGACTGTCAGACTGGTATGTCATTTCCAATAAGTAATATGTCATTATCATATACTACTAGTATAATGAATGCATTCCTATTAAACCTCTTATAAACACATGGATCACATTCATTCTTAATGAAACCAAATACTTTTATAGCTTCATCAAATCGAATGTTCCATGACCCGGATGCTTTCTTTAATCCATAAATGGATCTATGAACCTTGAAAATCCTTTTGGCGTAACCTAGATTCATAAACCCTTATAGTTGTGTCATGTAGACATCTTCTTGAAGGTTCCCATTAAGGAATGTAGTTTTGACATCCATCTGTAAAATCTCATTGTCATGGTAATCTGTTATAGAAAGTAGAATTCTGATGGAATTAAACATATAAACTAGTGAAAAGGTTTCATCATAGTCGATTCCTTGACACTTTTTAAATCATTTATCCACTAGCCTTGATTTATAGGTATTTAATTTACCTTCCATGACTATTTTTCTCTTGAATACCCATTTTCATCCAACAGGCTTTACATCAACTAGCGCTTCGACCATAACCCAAACTTGGTTTTGATACATGGAATCCATTTCAGAATTCATGGCTTCTTTCCATCTTACATCTTATAATCTCTCTAATGCCTATTTTTAGGAGAGAGTTTCATCATTGTAAAGAAATAATGAGTCACCATATTCAGAGACTAGTAAACTATATCTCTTTGGTTCTCTTACCTCTCTTGTGCTCCTATGAAATACTTGTGTTTTAGAAACCACTTCTTACATAGGGACCTATGGAACCTGTTCCTATACCAAAACTTGTGTATCTTGAGCATCAAATTCATAAAATTCAATCTTACTCCCACTATCCTTTTTGAGTATTTTATCCCTCTCAAGAAAGACAACTTGTCTGGTGACAGTCACTTTATTGTCTAAGGGGTTGTACAGGTAGTATCTCTTTGTTTCCTTAGGATACCCTATAAAGATACACTTTGTGCCCTGAGGTTCTATTTTTTTGTCTAATAAGGCCTTAACAAATGCATGGAAACCCCATACACATGTATGTGAAAAAACAGGTTACTTTTCATTCCATAACTCAAAAGGAATTTTTTCCACTTTATTTGGTACTCAATTTAATGTGTATGCCGCATTTTGTAATGCATATCCCCAAAAGGATAATAGAATATCTTAATGAATCATTATCGACCTTACCATATATAAAAAGGTATGGTTCCTCATTTCACTAACACCATTCCATTGTGATGTGTAAGGTTTAGTGATTTGAGATAGAATCCCAAACTCCCGTAAAAATTCGATAAACTCTTGGTTAATATATTCACCGCCTTGATTTGATTGAAGATTATTTATCTTCTTACCAAGTTTATTCTCTAATTCATTCTGTAATTACTTGAATTTCTTAAAGGATTCATACTTATACATCATAAAGTAGATATATCCATATCTACTCAAGTCATCACTAAAAGTTATGAAGTAAGAATATCCACCTCTAGCTTCTACTGGAAATGGTCCACACACATCAGTGTGTACCAATCCTAAAATCTTTAGGGCCCTTTCACCTTTTACATCAAATGGTGGTGTGGTCATTTTTTTGTGTAAACAATCATGACATATTTAAAGTGGTTTTATCTTAAAAGAGTCCAAATAACTATCTTAGTAGAGATTTTTCAAACACTTCTCGTTTACATGACCAAGACGATGATGCCAAAGATGGGTGTTATATAATTCATGTGAATGTGATTCGTTATCAATTCCCAATAATTGGTTTTCTAAATTTAATACATAAAGACCATTATTTAAATGTTCCATACCATAACATATGTTGTCCTTATAAAAGAAACAATTTTTATTTCCAAACTTGAAAATAAAACCATATGAATTTAAGCATGATAAAGAAATTATGTTCTTGGTAACCGTAGGTACATAATAACAATATTTTAAAACTAAAATCATTCATGTTGGAAATGAAATGTGGTAGTCACCAATGGCTAGATCAGCCAGCCTCGCACCATTTGAAGCTCTCAGATCCACCTATCCTCTAGTAATCTTTTGGAATCTACATGGTTCCTATATTTGGATATAAATGTGAGCACCATAAGTTGTATATAATACCCAATGTGTAGATATTGAAAGATTATAGTTGATAACAAACAAACCTTTAGCTTCCTCTTATGGGTATAGTTCTTCTTCCAGTGGTCTGGATTGCCACATGAAAAACATATTGTATCCTTTTCATTTCCTTGCTTCTAGATCTTTTTCTTCTTGGAAGGATGGTGCTCGAGAGCTTTAGACTTTTTATGAGTCTTGGGCCCCTTTTTCTTATTCTTCCTTATCTTGTTCACCATAAGGATCGTGGGTTTATCACACCTCATGTATTTATACACTTAGTGAATCAAGAATCTTCTCATTATTTCTCATATTGTAATTAACAATAAAATTAGAGAAGGTCTTGATAAGTGATGAAAGTATGATATCTGTATGCAACTCATCTGGTAATTTAGTCCCTATGATTTATAAGCATTCAATGTAGAAAATAATCTTGACTATATGAGTCCTAGATGGTTCAGACTCTCCAAGCTTAGTTGTAAACAAATAATTGTATATTTTTTACCTCTCTTATCTCGCCTTCTCTTGATAGAGATCCCAAAGGTGAGACATTATGATATATTCATCCATGTCCTTGGGTTTCTTCAAAATCTCATTGTCCATGGATGATATCATGAAACATTGAACATATGTGGAATCATTCAAATGTTTCTCATAGAGTGATAAATCTTCATCACTTGCCTTATTACCAGGCACATTAGGAATAGGTTCTTCCAGCACATACAATTTCCTTTCATGGTGAAGGATAACATGTAAGCACCTTTTCTACTCTTGGAAATTTGTGCCGATAAGAAGGTTATCCTTCTCAAGTATGGATCATAGGAATTAATTTTAATTTTTTTTTCTACAAAATAAGATAATCATAATTTTAGTACTTTATCTGATAAAATTTAGATGAATAAATAAATATTATATTTATTAATCTCCTACTATTTTATTGAAACCCAATATCCCTCACTGTTGGCTTCAGAATATCATGTTTCTTGTAAATTCTAGTAGCAAGGATCCATATTACCCTTCTCATTACCCCAACTTTGGTTGGTCAATCAACTTTAATGGTTTAGGTAGATATCCCAAATATCAAATACATTAACTCATAGTTTCTTAATCTGTTGAGTGGAATCCCCGATCCTAAAATCCTTAAATTGGATTTTCTCAACCTTTTCCTCTCAGTTACACCAAGTCCTAATTTAGCAGCCAACCCTTGATGTGAACTAATTTAAGTCAACCCAAAACATCAAGTTAGAATTCCTCGATAATTGAAAGCACCCCAACTTTTTTTGGTTAATCACTTTGAACTATGGTTCAATTTTAACTGAGGTAGTGGAAGGCTATACCGACTTAATATATATTATTGTGGGATTTTATCCTTTATGTGTAAATTTCCAATTATTATCTTTATCATATTCTTGTTAATATTAAGTGGATTTACTTAAGTTATTAACCATGTCTTAGATAATATTTATGTATAAGACAGTTTATTTTAGTTCTATCTTGCATGCTCGTTAATTTTGTTAATTCATGTGATCGCAAAAAAACATCCATAATGAAATAACCATGTAACTTGACAAAAAATAAAATAATAGTGGTATGATCATGAGATTTTACTAATGGTTAGTTTATCTAGAATTTGATAAACTAACCATTGACCTAGGGGAGAAAAACTTAAACCAATTAAGGTTCATATTACAACTTTCCACCTCTATGCCTATGTATCTCTCTTGGATTCATTTCGCCTCGGCTCCAAACTTGAACCGCCTCTACTAGCTTGGGAGATCCATCCATTACATATGATTTTACTCACACACAAGTGAGGTAAAAAGGGGGTTTACATAAAAGAAACCATGAGCATGTAGGCCCTTACAAAATAAGAGGAGAGAAGGCATGCAGGACAATAATTTAATTTAAAAATAAATTAAATGAAACCAGTCGCATACAAAGGTCTGGTTTATTCTCATGATCATCCACTTGCATTCAACTAATTACGCATTTAATAAAACTAGCATTTAATTCTTAATCATTCTTATTTAAGATAAATCATGCTCGAATTAATTAATTATCTTATTTAATTAATCAATTCTTTTATCTTAATTCTCACCTGAATTTCCTTTAGATTCTCATCCATCATAATTTTAAACAAATTAAATAAATTTATTTAAAATTAATTGTGTACATAAATTTACCTTGGAGCCAACACGATGAATACCCATCTAAATCTACCCAACATGTATTATAATCATATATTGTTTACTCTTGTGACATATGGAATACACGAATTATCATGTACTTTAATGATGTGTACTATCAACTTAATGATTACACAAATTACATGATTTTTCTGTAACACGTCATGCTTCAATGCACGTAGGGTAAAAAATTTAATACGACTCATACATGATATGCATATCTGAACATTACACAAATATTAATTAAACATTTATATATATATATATATATATTAAAACTCATCACATGGTGTGTCCTATCAACTTAATGGCCACATAAAATCACACATCAATAAGGTTTACATAGTATAATAAATAAATTTTAAATCTACGTAATTTGGTATAAGTACACAACATGTAAAAGTAAGCTACATGGCGTGTACGTCTTTCATCGCCTATCTGAGACACACACCTAGGGACTTGGCATGTAAACCATGCCTCGTAAAATTGGAGTACACGGTGTGTATAAGTGACTAGATGGCATGTGGTCTCCGATTTATATAGTCACCAATCATGTAGGTCATGTATGGAAATACACGGCCTGTCTGTGACTCAAAGGGACTACACACCATGTATGTGGGATACACAGAATACACTTTGAATGACCATGCACTAGGATGTCCTGATCAATGAAACATCTTAGATTTTCTGTGTATTATTTTTAGATATTATATGAATTGATTTTGAGGCCAGGCACTGAGACAGCGTGCGATTCTGAGGCTCGGGGGTGCCCGGAAAAAATGTTTGAAAAAATATTAAAATATTTAATAGCACGCACATGTGGTTTTCCTAAGAAAGTGAAATAACTCTTAAATGGGTTCCTGGATCAAATATCTAAGGGAACTGTCGAGTTCAGAATAGTGGCTTTACCCTAGGTGCGGCCTAACATTGGTCGGCGTGGGTTATTTGTGAAAACTTTTCCGCAGACTTGAAAGGAGTAAAATAATTTAATAAAAATTATTTTGATGCAATGAACTAATTCTATCTTTAAGTATAAGGCTGTAGATTTTGTCTCAAGGTTGGCAGTTAAACCCTGGATACCTAGACACCAATAGAGGAGAGTGTTCTTGTAACGACCCAAACTTTCATTAATGGAAATCCCTCTTGATCTAATTAAATGTCCCTTTATGTAAAATGTTTATATAAAATTTCAACTTCTTTGGTTATATGTTTTTGGATTTTAAAAATACTGTTAAGAATTGTGACTATTTCTAATATGGTCATTGAATAGTGATCACATGATTGGTATAAATATAGGTCTTTAACGAATCCAATTTACTCAGACAAAGGAAGCGAAGGCCTCATCCAGTAGATGTGCACCATACGAAGCTCATTTGTCGGAGTTCAGAAAAGAGGTGGCGTCATTGGGCTTCGCTCTTGACCAAGACCAAGCCGAGCTTCAACAGTTTAAGCTCAAGTGGGACCGCCTACGAGAGAAGTGGAATTTGATAGAGATTACCACCCGAACAATGTTATATGAGCCACCCCAAGATCCTGTCACCATTGCACACCTTACTCTTCGATCTTATGCGGGTGTTATAAGGGGTTATGTAACAAGACCTTAGCACTATGGTTATGTACATTATTTTTTTATATAATAATGAATATAATTTCATTTTATTATTTTTACCTTGTAAATAGTTTTTAAAGCACAAATAGTATTTTTAGTTAATGTTCAACTAAGAAATCTATTTTTATGAATTAATGGATTTTTGAATTAAATAATATTTTAATAAAATATTATTATTATTAAATTAATTTTTATTAAATATAAATGATCGTATAATTTTATGAATGTAATTGTAATTTTTATTAAGGTTTGAAAGCCATTTTTGTCAAAACTCATGAATTTTCGATAAATGTCGGTTTTTATTTTAAAAGTGAAAATTAACATATTTAGAAAATTATTTAGATAAAATTAATATTATTTCTGGAATCAGGACATCAAAATTATCCAACGGTGAATTTTTCATAATTTTCTGAGACAGTCAAATTTTTGGGTAAAAATTAAATATCGTTTAAATATATAATGTGTTTTATGACATCATAATGACCCAATAGTGATGTAATAAAATACTATAAGCCTTATTTTCGGCCAATATATATTTTACCATTAAAATAATGTGATTTTGAGTTTTTTTGACTTATTTTACAAAGCATTAATGGACCCTTCAAGGATTATTAAACATCTTGTCTTTTTAAATTGTTTTCCTCGGGAGTGTGACTGACCTCCACATAAGCAACCCTATTATTTTAATAAGTTAGGAATTTGGCCTTATAAAATATTTTTTTACACTTCCCTTTTCCAAAAACCATGGGAAAAACCATGGGATAGTTTGTGGTTTGGATTAGTTTAATGTGAGATGTCCCAAACCTAAATAATAAAGAATTCCCTCACCTTTCCTATATAAACCCACCCAATCTCCCATTTTATCCTCACTCAAATCCATTGGAGTTCATCCAACATCTTCCCTACTCTCTCTAGAATCCTCCCAAGGTTCCCCAAGCTCCCAAGAATCCTCTCTCAAGCCTCTCTCAAGCCTTTGGAAGCACACTTCCATGTAAGAGTTGTTTTTCTTCCTTTCTCATTTTTGTCCAATATTCTTTAAATTGTCATGCCCTTTTAATTTCAATTATAAATGTTGGGGTATGGTTTAGAACCTCCCCCATACTTCCCCCTTTGTGTTTGAATGATGGTAGACCCCTTTCTCTCTCATTAAATGCCTCCCATGTACACTTGTTACTATGCTGAAATTCTGAAAGGAATTTCTCTCTCCTCTTTTACATTCAAGCAATTCTTTTGTATCATAACTCTAAATTACATTACAATTTTTGGGAAATGTATCTATATAACCTCCCTTAATATCCATTTTATGTACATATGATGAGACACCCCTTTCTCTCTCATCAACCATTTTTATGAATTCTAACGTCACGTCGTTACGCTGCCGAAATTGCACCAATTTTCCAAGCCAATGTCATTGTGTAGTGAATACCATGCTCATTTATCTATCAAGTTTATTCACCATTATGTGCATTTACTTATTTATTATAAATTTTCATGTATGAATTTTACATTCCTTTATCATGGAATTAATGATTATGTTTTATAAATCCATGTTATATGATCCATGTGGCACACTTATGCATGAAATGAAATGTTTAAGAGGGGTGCGCCCTTATATCACTCCAATGCATTGGGTTAAGAATAGTATCATGATACGTCATGTGCAATGGGTGTTTACTCATGATAATTCAAGTGCAATGAGGTTTTACTTGTGCTTTATGCGCAATGAGGATTTACTCATGCTTCATGTGCAATGAGCCTTAGCTCATGCTAATTTCATGTTAAGTGTTGTTGCCACATTTCCATGTTATGATTATCATGATTTATCATGACTTTATGTATATGCTTCTCTTGTTCTATATTGATATACCTATTGTCTAACCTGTATTATATTCCTCATGTTTTTCCATGATTATTCCCTTACTGGGCTTTATAACTCACCCTTTTCTTATTCATGTCCTCAGGTTATCTCATGAAATGCTAAGTACGAGGGAATGCAGTGGTCATGTAAAGGAAGTTTCTAATAAAGATGTTGTATTTAATGTTTTAAGTTGTTATGTAATGATCCTAATCCCCAAAGACACTAGACCTATCTATCTTTTATATTGTATCAAGTGAAGTTTATGTAATAAATTATGTTTAATTGTGTATTAAAAGATCAGGGTTTTCATAGTTCTTGGTGGACGACAACAGATCAGGATTAGATCGTGGATCATCATGCCAGCAGAGTTGGAGGATTTCATCAATGGTGACAACATAACATTTCTTCATCAATGATTGATCTAAACTCTAGGTAGGGAGTGTTATTTAATTGGTTTATTCCCCATTCTTAATTTCTGTGACAAACACAAATTGATTAACGAATGAATTAATTTTTGAATCGATCGCTTTGCGGGAAGGGTTTTATTCCATGGGGTTTATTTGATCTGGTTTTCTAACCCAAATCCCCCCGATATTGATTGTTGGTCAAAAATTCTTATCTAATGATGATAAACCATCATTCTTGTGCCTTTCTCCCTCCTTGATCGCGTTCTTTTCCAGTTGGATCTCTATGGTTCTGACTTGATGTTTTCAGGTGGTTCTGAACTCAATCAAACCCCCGGATTTGCTTCAAATCGACAACTGTGGATGGATTGGTGTAGATCAAGACCCAAGGAGCTCAGATCTACGATTGTTTCAATTTTAGGGTATTAGAGAGGGCTTGGTGGTTTGTAGAAGGGACCATTGGTGTCGGGCAATGGTTTCAGCGGCAGCCTGCATGCGAATAGCGGAGCTACAGGTGGTCGGCGACAGTGAAGCCGTGGGGTGCGACCAGGATCGGCGGAGGCGGTCACGGTGGAGGAGGTTGTGATGGGCAACTGCGTGAGAAGGGGTGGCAGAAGCAGGATGGTAGTGGCGGCGGATGTGGGATCTGGGTTGGGTCAATGGGTCAGATCCGAGTCAGGTCAATGGGTTGAATCCAGGTCGGGCTAGCGAGTCGGATCCGGGTCGGGTCAGATCCAGGGAAACCAGGGTGGATCCTCGATGCAGTTGACCTCGGAAGTCAACTATGGCATCATGGCATCTTGAGCTGCCATGAGCGCAGCAACCGTGCAGTAAGTGGACTGAACGTGGTGATCAGTCCATGGGTAGTATGTCTGCATGGTAAGTGGACCTACCGCAGTGGTAGGTGGACCTACCACGGTGGTAGGTAGGCCAATAACAGTGATCTGTTCATAGGCCCCAGGCAATTCTGTAGGCAGCTTCGTTCAAATGGTCATAACTCCTAAACGAATCATCCAAACAGCGTGTTGTCAGCAACCGTGTGACCCTGACTTTAAAACGGTTGACCTAAGACAAATTTTGAGTACCTTCTTCAGACTTGAGGCTATTATTTTCCTAGTTTGGACTAGTATGGGATGAGTGTGTTCCTTTGGTATTTTCTTGAGGGTACAGTATGATATTATATCCACATCACTGGATTGTAATCCCCTCTAGAGGCCAAGTCTCAGATAGAGTTGTGTTGTACCTCCATGATACTAGAATGCGATCCTTTATAATCTCTAGTGGAGTTTATGGAATCAGTGTGACCTCTCTGGGTAGGACGTTTATCCTCCATCTAGAGAGTCGTATCAGTAGGGTTTGTGGAATTGTTGGCATACAATCCCCTATGTGGTGGGTTGATCCAGATTGGGTTCATGGTGTCCCCCAGTGGTTCTAGGCATGACCCCCTCTCTGTGTATCATAGTCTTCTCAGACCAGTGTGTTCTCTTTGGGTGGGGACCAAATGAGCTAGACCTCTTCGTCGAGTGTCTCTAATGATAACATGGCTCATGGAGTGAGTTCTCCCAGAACGAGCATTGCTTCGAGCAAAATCCTATGGATGGAATTTGGTTATAACTTCCTGATGGCGTGGAGTCTTTATTAAGTATATTTGGGTTTCTTGTTCTTCTTGTATCTTTTATACATTGATACATCTTGTATTGAGATTACTATACTTGGTTCTTCATGTTTGGTGTTTTCAGGGTGTCCTACTGAGTATTGTTATACTCACCCCTACATAGGATTTTTCTGCATGTGTCATGTCTTGTGAAGATGGTGGCCCTTTTTTACAGTGTCCTAGGAGGACTAAGAGTGGGTGGATCATAGCTGGAGCTGGGAAGACCGAGGTGTTTACCATGAGCATACCTTTGACATAGTCCTCGACCTTATAGCAGGTTGGATGCTTTACAGTTTCAGTTGGACTTGTGTATAGACTCTTTGTGGTGGGATTGTATTTTTCCCTATTTACTTTTCCTTTACTTCATGTTGTACTCTAGTTGTGGGATCTTAATTGTATGCATGAATTCTTTCAGTTGTTTTACATTTTATCATTTTGTAGCTTGGATATGTGTGTGTGTGTACAGGTACTTTAGGCTAATGCCTCCCATTTGTAGGAAATGTCTACTCAGTTCTAGTCACCATTAAATGGACTATCGAAGGCAGGCTTGGGGTAGTCGTGACACAGTCCCCTCTAGGACTAGTCGTGATAGAGTGGTATCAAAGGTGGTCAGTTCTACTTTTGGATCAGGAGTTTGTGAGGTTGGTTTGGGGAAATGATGTTAAGTGTTTCGAGTTTGTCTTTCAGGCCAGGGACTCCATTTTTAGTGCGGTGGTCGACGTATCCATACATTAGGGCTTTGAGCACATGTTTTTTGACTCTGTACATGAAAACACTGGTTTTAGGGGAAAAAAATGGTACATGAAACATATAGGAATGGTTTTGTCTTCCATGTAATTCTTGATTTAGCTCCCCGGATATACTCTATTGACCATGGTACATCTTGTTTTATTTTAGGATGCCTCTATGTAGACATCCATCCATGATTCCACCGTGTGATCACAAGGATGATCTTCCTAGTGACGAGGAATCAGTACATGGGCCTGTACCAGAGATAGAACCTCCAGGTGGTTTACCAGCTATACCACCACCCGTTGAGCAGTAGATATTACCATCACTACCAATTGAGGATGCACACATGATGATTGTGTTGCATGTGTTTCAAAGGTAGCGAACTCCCAAGTGTCAGGTTGATCCAAATCCCCATATAGCTGAGGATTGGCTACAGGTAGTCACCTGTGTTTTTTTCCTTATGAGGATTCCTGTCGACCAGATGGCAGTCCTTGACGTGAGTCTTCTTCAGGGATCTATGGGGATATGGTGGAGCTTTGTGACTTAGTCACATGACGAGACATCTCTCTCCTGGATAGACTTCGAGTGTCTCTTCAGAGATGAGTTCTATCTGACCACATTACAATCATTACGCATATAGAAGCTTATACATCTATAGCAAGGCAGTATAATCATGGTGGAGTATTCAGAAAAGTTTACTAATCCTTTATGCTACTTCTTAGATATGGTGTGGGACTAGTTCTTCAGGGATTGAGACTTCGAGCAGGGATTACTCCAGGACATCAGGGAATCAATGGTCTCCCTTAAAATTTCTACCTATGCAAGGGTACTTGAGAGAGCCCTGTTAGTATAAATTTTCCTAGAAGATCAAACACCAGTAGTGGGAGTTAGCAGTGGGAACCCAGTAGCTGAGACCTCGGTGGTAGGTAACTGACGGTAGTCACAAGGATCCAAGAGGGTTAGGCACTTTAGGAGGTGATCCCAAGACTTAGTTTTGATGTTATAGGGATCCCAGGGTGGATCAAATCAACCTATGGATAGAAGTTGTTTCTCATGCGATGGTTGAGGACATCTGGCATTAGATTGCCCAACCCGTCGTACAGCTGATCAGGAGACAGTCGAGGGACCATTGAGACAGAGACAAAGATAGGATCAAGGTGGTTCGTAGGGAGGTAGACATGGAATAGGGTCCAGAAGGGTAGTATGAGGTGGTCGTAGGTTCAACCTATTACCACCACCACCCCCAAGTGGTCTACACCAGGCTCAGGGATCTGGTGGATAGGGACAAGGCCAACTGTGAGCTATAAAGGCCTATGACCCTGAGGCTCTAGGGATGATACGAGGTATGATCTATGTCTTTTCTACCTTATATGTAGTATTTATAGACATAGGTTCTGGTCATTCTTTTCTCACCACAAATCAAGTTTGATACTCATAGATTATGGTTGAACCATTAACTCGAACCTTATACTTGGATACTCCTACTGGAGGAGACTCGATGATCACACACTGATTTCGATAGTGTGACCTGAATCTTGGAGGTGAGAGTTTAAGTTGGGATCTCTAGTTAGTGTCATTGAGGCCTTATAATTTCATTCTTGGTATGGACTAGTTATCCAAAGTTCATGCTCAGATTGATTGTTTTAGGAAAAGAGTATGGTGTTTCTGTAGTGATGGAACCAAGATTTCCTTTGTTGGTGAAAGGGAAATTCAGGTAGAATGGGATAGACTCACGCATAGGAGGGTGCAGCCGATTACTCATTAGTTGGATAACCTGACCCTCAGTGAAATGGATGTTATGAGTCCTCAGTTTCCCATAGTGGTGGCGGAGTATGAGGACGTCTTTCCTGAAGATGTTCCAGGTTTACCTCCTGACAGGGATATAGACTTCTTCATTGATCTACACCTTTTTATGACATCGATATCTACACCTACATATCAGATGACCCCCATAGAGATTCGTGAGCTGAGGGTACATTTGGAAGACTTGAAAAAGAAGGGTTTCGTGAGACCTAGTGTTTCACCCTAGGAAGCCCCAGTGTTATTTTCCAAGAAGGCAGATGGTAGCTTGAGGTTATGTGTGTATTTTAGGTGCTTGAACCAAGTGACCAAAAAGAAAAAGTATCCACTGCCGATGATTGATGATCTCTTTGATCAGTTGAAAGGGGCACGATGATTCTCAAAGATTGACCTCATATCAAGTTATCACCAACTATGAGTATTGGATATACATTCACTATGAGTATTTGGTGATGTTGTTTGGCATGACGAATTCCCTAGTAGTGTTTGTGGGACTCATGAACCAAGTCTTTTAGCCTTACATAGACCGGTTCTTGGTGGTCTTCATTGATTACATCCTAGTGTATTCGGTGTCTAAGGAGGAGAATTTGAGACACTTGAGGATGGTCCTGGACACACTCCGAGAGCACCAAATTTATAGAAATCTCTCAAAGTGCCAGTTTTGGATTCTAGAGGTCCATTTTCTAGGACACGTCATCTCAGAGGATGGATTTGCAATGGATAAAGAAAGGTTTGAGGTAGTGCTTGCTTGGGAGATACCCAAGAGCCTTACCGAGGTGCAAAGTTTCCTTGGATTAGTAGGGTACTATCAGAGGTTTGTACCCAACTTCTCCAGGTGGCAGCACCCTTGATAGCTTTGACACGAAATGGGCAGCCTATCATGTGGATAGAAAAGTGATAGCAGTGCTTTCAGTAGCTGAGGTAGAGGTTGATGATTGCTCCCATCTTGAGGTTACTATAGGAAGGTGCTGAATATGTAGTGTTCCTCAATGCATCAAGAACCAGGCTTGGTTTTGTCCTGATGCAGAGGAAAGCGATGATTTCTTATGTTTCATACCAGTTAAGACCACACAAGTAGAACTATGTGACCCATGATCTTGAGTTAGTAGTGGTATTCTTCACATTGAAGATGTGGAAAAACTACCTGATGGGCAATCGGTTTATCATCTACTATGATCACAAAAGTCTCAAGTAAATCTTCTCTTATAAATATCATAACTTGAGACAAAGACAATGGCTAGATTCCCTCCAGGACTATAACTTTGAGATTGTCTATACTCCAGGGAAGGGGAATGATAAAACACTATTTTTTTGAATATTTTATTGATAATAAATGATATAATTTCCTCACATTATGCTAAATATGTTCAATTGTGGAATATTTGGGATTAGATCATTCATTTGCAAATTTGATTAAAATTCTAGTTTTACCCTTTTAAAATTCACTATAGTATTTCGGGAATAAATATTTTTCTGTAAATTATTTTGAATTAAAATTTTGTAAATGTGTTTCTGACTTAATGGATTACAGATTCTATTCAGTACATAGGAGTTGGATCGTGCATTTGAGTGGAGTAAATGGGCCATGAAGACAAAGTTAGACTAAACTATCCATATTGGATATCACTTCACCATTTGGGTTGTATCTTCTACATATAAGATTGGATTGGGGTAAAATTTTGAGGGAAGCTCGGGGACATGATTAGTAACAAAACATCCTTCTAGAAATCCAGATAATTTACACTTTTAGGAGGTCAACTATGCAGTGAAAGTGGGATTAAACAATTTGGCCGAATTTCATTTTCACATTTAAAAATGTTTCGTAACCCTATCCCTCCCCAACTCTATTTAAAGGATGTTTTCACTATTTGGGAGGGATGGTCGGGGATTTGGGAAGGTGTATCCGAAAGGGTGTCTCTTGGGAGCCCCTCACAACTCTTGGAAGAAGTAAGGCTTTGTGCAAACATCTCTTCCAAAACGGCTCTCCTCTCCCACCTCTTCTTTGTATTTCTTTTCTTTCATGCTTGTATCTTGAATTTTTCATCAATTAATCTTCTGTGTTTTTTCCTTTTCTTATTCTCTTAATATTACTAATTGGTTTGTAATCAAGAGTGGATATGAGATTGGGTTCTACCCTTTCAATCATTTTCTCATGCAAAACGTCTCCACAATGACCACACCGCCCATGGAAGAGTAGTTTTCTTAGTGATCGATATATCTTCTACCATCTTAATTTAATTGTTTTGAATCATTGAGATAATGAAATTCACTTAATATGATACATGAATTGATTTTTTAAATTATAATAAACTAATCAAGAAATTGAACAATTAACACAAAAACACACGAGGTCGAGATTTTGTGTAAATTGTGAGAGCGCGATCTTAATCGGTAATGCAAGACCACATGGGATAAATTTGTAGAGTTCAAATATAATACCTAAACACAATTCATCCTAATTTTAAGAATGGATGTGTTATTTAATTAACCATTGACCATAAGTTAACCTTAGGACAACAATCAAAGTAGGGTGATGCGATTACGTGTTCCGAAGCTAGACTAGGGTTTAAGTAATTTCATCTTTTTGGTTAAGTTAACTCCTGTAGAGTTTGAGGGTTAAAAATTAGAGGATAATAATTAAGTGGTTATTAATTTAAATGATAATTATTAATATGTAAATGAAGTGGTAGAGTTAGATCGATTACTCCTTTTAAAATATTTTCTAAAAAATATCTTCTTGTTGCGTCTTTTTAATCGAACTTCATTTCAAAATTAAAAACAAAAAAAATGCAATCTTTTTCCAGAAAACTTCTTCTAGTTTTATAAATGATAAAAAAACCCCCCATACTTTCAAGTAGTGTTTTAATTCTATTCTATTTTATTTTTAGAATACCTTTAATAAGTTGTCTTAATTTACTTCCTCCTTTAAGAGACGACCATGGTCAGCCACTCTACTGCACCTAAGTACCCAAAAACCATTAATAATTTGAGGGTGACCACGACAGCGCCTTTAAAATTGGCACCATTTCCGGGGAGGCAATTAATTATTTCAACCAATTAGAGGTATTTATATTATTTTACATTTTATTCTCTTCTTCTCTTCTTTCTTCCTTCTTTATCCAATCTGAATTTTTTTCTTCTTCTTTTATTTTCTTCTTCTTCTTTTTGGACCATCAACTCAAACTTCTCATTTTTATTATGGTCCACTTTACTTATTTTTATTTTTATATGATTTATGACATGAACTAATCCTGAAGATCTCTTAGATATTGATCCTGAGATTGAACGCAGTCTTAGGACTCAAATCAAACATTCTCAGTCTACGGGAAGTTTCAACATTCAACCTGTTGAAGAATTACTCCACTCTCAGAACATTGAAATTGGAAGAAATTTAAATTCAACCATAAAACAAGAACAAATGGTTCAAAATAATGGAAATGAACTTAATAGAACCATTTTAGAATTGGCTGCACCTGATATTAACTATCAACCAAACTGCATTGCATACCCAAATTTTGAATCGGACTTTGAACTGAAATCTGGGTTAATTCATATTCTTCCAAAGTTTCATGGATTATCTAGTGAGGATACAAATAAACATCTTAAAGAATTTAATGTGGTTTTCTCAACCCTTAAACCAAGAAATGTCTCTGAAGATCAAATAAAGCTAAGGGCATTCTCGTTTTCACTTGATGGATCTGCAAAAGACTGGATGTATTATTTACAACCTGAATATGTAACTTGTTGGAACGATTTGAAACATCTTTTCTTGTAGAGATTTTTTACAGCATCAAGAACCACTTCCATTCATAAGGAGATATCAGGGATCAAGCAAGCACAAGGGGAGTCAATGTATGAGTACTGGGAGTGATTCAAGAAGTTGTGTGCAAGCTGTCCACATCACCAAATTAGTGAGAAACTCCTCATCCAATACTTCTATGAAGGACTCACACATAGAGAGAGAAGCATGGTGGATGTCGTGGCTAGAGGAGCATTGGGGGAAAAGACACTAGCAGCTGCACGTGCTTTGATTGAAAAAATGGCCCAAAACTCCCAACAATTTGGCGATCAAGGTACACCACATGTTAGGGGAGTACATCAGGTAAGTCCTTCCTCTCTTGAAAACCATTTGATTGATACTAAGTTTAAAGAATTGACCATTATGGTGAAGTATATTTCTTTGGCACAAAAGACATCCCGACCCCCTCCTCCAAGGCCTTGTGGAATTTTCACTGAAACAAACTACCCAACTGATTGTTTCCCCCAAATGTAATAAATAGAAGATTGTGCAGCAGTGTTTCCTGGGAGACCATATCAGCAGCAGCAACAACCACATCCCCAAAATAAGTTTGATTCATTTGCAACACCATACAAGTAAGGTTGGAAGGATCAATCAGACATGAGCTATGCATCTGGACAACAATAAAGGCCCCATTTTTAACAAAACTTCCAGCAGCCTCCACCTTACCATCAGGGTTTCCAACAACCTCAAAGGCGATTTTAAGCTCAAGCATCAACAAGTCAACAACAATGGAATTCTCAACCAAAGGTATATTCTAACACTGATGATATTTTGAAGCAAATTGTTCTTAATCAAAAGAATGAGTTGAAGAGTCAACATTCAGAGATGAGGGAGTTGAAGACTCAAATGAGCTAGATTGCTACTACTCTCCATGAACTGGTAAGTAAGAACTCCAGAAATATACCTTCCCAACCTACTCCAAATCCCAAGGGGAATTTTAGTGCCATCACATTGATAAGTGGGAAGAAAACAACTGATAAATTTGTACCCATTGTTCCACTGGGATTCACCTCAACTCCAGAAATTCTCATTCCACACCAACTGTTGAGCAACCCAAGGAGAAAGATAAAGGTAAGAAAAAAGATTGATGATGTTCCTCCTAAACCCATTCCATTTCCAAAAAGAGTTTCACAAACCAAGAAGATGGATGAAGAGGAAATGCAAAAATAATTTTTGGATACATTCAAGTGTGTGGAGATCAACATACCTTTACTTGAATCCATCAAGAAAATCCTAAGGTATGCCAAATTCTTAAAAGAACTTTGTACCAATCGAAGAGGGCTCAAAGTAAATGAGAGGATAAATCTTGGAAGAAATGTGTTAGCACTCGTTACACCAACTCTAGAAATGCCAACAAAGTACAAGGATCCAGGGACATTCACCATCCTATGCACTATAGGGGAGTTACACTTTTCTGATACTTTATGTGATTTAGGAGCATCAATAAATGTGATGCCTCAATCTGTATTCTCTTATTTACAGGTTTGTGATTTGAAGTCGACAAGAGTGGTGGTATAGTTGGAAAATAGAGCTACATCATATCCAGTGGGAGTCCTTGAGGATGTACTTGTTCGGGTAAGAGACATGATATTTCCAGCAGATTTCTATGTGCTTAAAATGGAGGATGATTAGGTAAGTTCACGTGCTCCCATTATCTTAGGAAGGACCTTCCTCAAAACTGAAAAAACAATCATAAATGTTCATGAGGGTACAATTTCGATGGATTTGTAGATGAAGTTGTGATATTTAATGTTATGGACTCCATGAAGTACCCCTTAGAGGACTATTCTGCATTTGTTATCTCCCATTTTGAACTACCAAATAAAAACATCATGGAATTTGATTGTCCTATTCTTAGGGAGATTATGAGTATTGGTTATAGTTTAATGTCTAAGAGTACTTCCACACCTATTTCTAATGTACAAGACTCTCTTAGATTTGATTTTCAAATGGAATCATATTCTGATTTTGATCATTTGAACTATGATAATGACATGGATATTGAGTATGCTGATGGATTTGATGCTTTATTCTCTGATTGTGATTATTTATATTCTGATACTAATGATATTTGTGCACATATTTCAGTTCCTTCAATGTCTCCATCCATACACCACCCCCCTTCATTGGACCTCAAGCCATTGCCACCAAATCTCAGATACTCATACTTTTTGAGTGGTGAGATATTACCTGTTATAATTGCTAATAATATTCCTTTTGAACATGAAGAAAAACTTTTGAATATTTTAAGGGAGGACATTAAGGAAATCGGGTGGACCTTGGCTGACATATCAGGTATTAGCCCCTCCATTTTCATGCATATGATTCTTTTGGAGGATGGGGCTAAACCGGTTAGGAAGCCACAAAGGAGACTGAATCCAAATATTCAGGAAGTTGTTAAAAAAGAGGTTGAAAAATTTCTCGAGGAAGGTATAATCTATCCCATTTCAGATTTCCAGTGGGTAAGTCCTATTCAGGTTGTGCCTAAGAAAAGTGGTGTTATAGTCGTTAAAAATGAGAAAGATGAGTTAGTTCCAATGCAGGTGCAAAACAGTTGGTGTGTGTGTATTGATTATAGGAAACTAAATCAGTCCACTTGCAAATACCATTTTCCCCTCCCATTTATTGATCAGATGCTTGAGAGACTAGCTGGGAAAACACACTACTATTTCTTAGATGGATTTTCTGGATATGTCCAGGTTCCTATTACTCTGAAGGATCGGGAGAAGAAAACATTCACTTGTCCATTCAGTACGTTTTCCTACCGAAGGATGCCATTTGGACTTTGCAATGCCCCAGGTAACTTCCAGAGATGCATGGTGAGTATTTTTTCTGATTTTATTGAGACCTGCATGGAGGTATTTATGGATGATTTTACAGTGTACGGATCCTCATTTTATGATTGTATCTCTAGTTTGGGAAAGGTTTTGAATTGTTGTATTGAGAATAATATAGTCTTGAACTTTGAAAAGTTTCATTTTAGGGTAGAGCATGGCATTGTCATAGGTCATGTAGTTTCAAAACATGGGATAGAGGTTGATAGATCTAATATAGACATTATTTCATCCTTACCATATCTTTCATGTGTGCGTGATGTTAGATCTTTCCTAGGGAATACAAGATTTTATCAGCGCTTCGTCAAAGATTTTAGTAAGATTGCTCTTCCTATGTCACGATTACTTCAAAAGGATTCTAATTTTTTGTTTGATGATTCTTACAGGACTTCCTTTTATAAGAAAAATAAGTGTCTGGCCACTCCACCGATCATACATCCCCCACGGTGGGAACTTCCTTTTGATCTTATGTGTGACGCCTCCAATTTTGCAGTCAGATTTGTCTTATCTCAGAGGGTGGAGGGACGTTCACATGTGATTTCCTATGAATCAAGGACACTAGATTCAACCCAATCAAACTACAAAACCACTGAAAAGGAGTTTATTTCCATCATATTTGCTTTAGATAATTTTTTTTCATATTTATTGGGCTCTAAAGTAGTTGTTTTTTCTAACCATGTAGCTCTGAGGTACCTCTTGAAGAAGCCAGATGCAAAGCCCAGGCTAATCCGATGGATGATCCTTCTTAATGGATTTGATATTGAGATAAATGACAATAAGGGGTCTGAAAAATTGGTGGCGGACCACATGAGTAGGATTACTCACACAGTTGAGGATGACACCTTGGACCAGGTACCACTTTGGGACACTTTTCTCGATGAGCATCTTTATTCCATCTCAGGTACGCATCCTTGGTATGCTGATTTAGTGAACTACCTTGTTGCATATGAAATTCCTGCAAATTTAAAGAAACAGCAAGTCCAAAAATTAAAGAGTGAGTCAAGATTTTATATTTGGGATGATCCATACCTCTGGAGTATGTGTATTGACCAAGTTATTAGGAGGTGTGTTCCTGATCATGAGTTTGAGTCTGTTCTACAATTATGTCATACACTTGCTTGTGGTGGACACCTTGGACCCCAACATATAGCTAGGAAATTTTTAGACTATGTATTATATTGGCCTCACTTATTCCATGATGCTCATGTGTATTGTAAGTCGTGATCATGTTTCCAACACATGGGAAACATTTCTAAGAGACATGAGATGCCTCAACAACCCATATTATTTTGTGATATTTTTTATATGTGGGGCATCGATTTTATGGGTCCTTTTCCTAGTTCCTTTGGTTTTTTGTATATTTTGGTCGTTGTTGATTATGTGAGTAAATGGGTGGTGGCTAAGGCCGCCAGGACTTATGATTCTCATGTAGTAGTGGACTTTGTCAAGACACAAATTTTTTGTAGGTTTGGAGTACCAAAGGCCATCATCAGTGACCAAGGGACACACTTCTGCAATCATAATTTGGCTTCCCTCCTTTGGAAGTATGGGGTGACACACAAAATATCAACACCATACCACCCCCAAACAAACAGGCAGGCTGAGGTTTCAAATCATGATTTGAAACAAATTTTGGAGAAAACTGTGCAGCTGAATATGAAGGATTGGAGCAAGTTCTTGGATGATGCGCTTTGGGATTATAAGACAACATACAAGACACCCATTTTTATGTCCCCATTTAGGATTGTTTTTTGGGAAATCATGTCATGTCCCTATGGAAGTTGAGCATCGGGCTTATTGGGCTATAAGGAAATGCAACATGGATTTGGCCCAAGCTAGAATCCAAAGGAATTTGCAAATTCAAGAGCTTGAGGAGATTTAATTGTCTTCATATGAGAACTCAAGGCTCTACAAGGAATGATCAAAATCAACTCATGAAAAAATGATTCAACAAAGGGAGTTTCATGTTGGAGAGAAATTCCTTCTCTATAGTTCACGACTGAAGCTGATTTCTGGTAAGTTGTGTTCCAGATGGTTAGGTCCTTATGTTGTGAATAATGTTTTTTCTTATGGTGAAATGGAGATCACACAAGAGGACATAGGAAGGATATTTACAGTCAATGGGAAACTTTTGAAGAGATACATTGAGGGACTTCTTACTGATGCAATGGATTTCATCACACTGCATGACCCCATCATCACTTGAGCATATCAGGTTGTTCCTAACCATTTAACTTCTTTATTCTTTTTCCTATTTAAAATTATACATTTCATGTGAATATATCATATCATGGGTTCACATTGAGGACAATTCAATATTTTAAGTGTGGATGAGTGAACCTTTTAGTTTAGTAATTTCAATTGTTTTCCTGTTTTTCAATGATTTTCAAAAAAAAATGTGTGTTTTTCAAATTTTGTGTGTTTATTTTTCAATTTTTTGCGTGTTTTTGAAACTTTTGATCTGAAATGATTCTCATCATGATTTTTAAATTCATATCAATAAGTGAAACAATTTATCCCATGAAACTAAGCTTAAATGAATGCTGAAAATGACTTTGTTTCAAGTTCAAATATTTAGTAATTTCATGAAAAGTACTCTAGATTTTGAATCTCATGCCACATCTCACTGTCTTTATATTTGAAATCACTTTTCTATGAGACTTATGAACCATTCTTTTCATATTCTTATATTTACATCATTTCTTGAGAGAACCAAACCATGCTTGATTTAACCATAATTTGATTTATTCCTGTCAAAACTTGAGGGTTTGAGGTACTTATGTTTTAAATGATTGAGGCATTTGTTTGGTATTAAAGACCATATTTCAAATAATCCTTTTTATAATAGCCTACCTTGAACATTTAATCTTTTTAGCCCTTATAATCCATGAACAACCTATTAGGTTTGCCACATTACAAGACAATTTTCCCTATCCAACCAACTCTTGAAGTGAAATTACATAATCTAGTTGAACTTAAGTGTGGGGGAAGCTGTCTGGTGTTGTGCTACCACATTTTGTGATACTTTGGGTGGAAAATTAAATTCCAAAGAGACATGTTTTCTACTGAATAAAATCATTACATTGAAAGTTGTTCCTTTCTAGAGCATTCATGATAAAAGAAGTTGTACCTTTCTGGAGCTTCTGATGAAGAAAGAAAGTTGTGCCTATCTGGAGCTTTCATGAAAAACTATGTTTGAGAAGATTGACATTTTTACTGCTGAAATGTTGAATGGTGTGCACATTCCTTTATTTTTCATGATGATGAACATGAATTGATGCTATGGGGATTGAGGAGGAGACCATATTTAAGTGAAAATTAGAATAATGCAATTTTGCTTCAAAAAGAGTCAAGACCTCCTCATTCAGACTCATAATTTTTCATATCTAAATCTTACCAATTGAAAGCTACAGAATAACCCTGAAAAGTCCTCATGATAAACATATGTCCTTGACTCACATTGGGTGATGATGTTGGAATTTATCAAGCCTATGGTAACCCTTGTATGAGTTTGTATGAGAAATACATTGCAAAAAAATTGACATTTGTGTGATAAGAGAAAATTCAAGTGAGGTAAGTGTTTTGTGCATGGGAGGATAAATGAAGTGGAAATATATTGAATGGTATAAATGGAGAACTTGAAATAATTATTTTTTATGAGGCATGATATCTTTTGTTTCTTGGTGTGGAATTTTTGGATCTTAAGGATATGTGTTTTAAAGTTTGTTTTGATTTGATATTGATGTTTACTTGATATGAGGTTTTGCCTAGGAGTGCAAAAGGGTAAGTGTGGGGGAGTTGATAAACCACTATTTTTTTGAATATTTTATTGATAATAAATGATATAATTTTCTCAAATTATGTTAAATATGTTCAATTATTGAATATTTGGGATTAGATCATTCATTTTCAAATTTGATAAAAATTCCAGTTTTACCCTTTTAAAATTCACTGTAGTATTTCGGGAATAAATATTTTTTTGTAAATTATTTTGAATTAAAATTTTGTAATTGTGTTCCTGACTTAATGGGATACAAATTCTATTAAGGAAATGGGAGTTGGATCATGCATTTGAGTAGAGTATATGGGCCATGAAGAAAATGGTGGACTGAACTATCCAGATTGGATATCACTTCACCATTTGGGTCGTATCTTCTTCAAACGAGATTGGATTGGGCCCATATTTTGAGGGAACATTGGGGAAATGATTGGGGATAAATCATCCTTATATAAATCCATCTAATTCTCGCGTTTAGGAGGTAAACTATGCGGTGCAAGTGGGATTAAACAATTTGGCCGAATTTCATTTTCACATTTAAAAATGTTTTGTAACCCTAGACCTCCCAAACTCTATTTAAAGGATTTTTTCACTCTTTGGGAGGGATGGTATTGGATTTGGGAAGGTGTGGACGAAAGGGTGTCTCTTGGGAGCTGATTAGCCACTAAATTAGGCTAATATTCATTGTTAATATACATAATATTCATGTTCTTTATTATTCATAAACACAATTTTAGTGCATTTTACACTTTGAACATCATTTCACATTATGATTGTAATACCTTCTTAAAATGCACTATTATGTGGTACATTTTTTAACATCATTTGAAGTACCCAATGATTCATATGATTATACATATTTTAATTTTATATTTTTGGAAATTGATCTACACTCCAATATGAACATGTTTCATTCAGGGATCAATGGAGAATTCATGGAAGAAGATGGGGATATTTTGTGATGAAAGGAAGCAATTCTAGAGAAGGCAGATTGGACACCAGTCCACTGATGAGACGGTGGGGCCCAACATACAGGCCCAATGAATCCCAAATTTCGTGGGATTATAGAATACATTTATAGGAACAAATAACTCTTCAGGATCCAATGATAATTCGGCCTCCATGGTGTCCATTTAGGTGGCCCAAGTTAGAGATAAAATTCTGTGCTAGATTCTGCGGCCCAGAAAAACAGTTCACCAATTAAATCATATCTCCGAATATACTACTCCAAATGGGACCACATTTTACAGGCGGTTAGGAGACATCTGGGGATCCATTTTATTATTTTATGGATCACTCTGATTCGGCCATATAGAAGGTCATAAAATCACTTCTGTTCGCTGGATGAAAGCTGGCTGCCACCTCGGGTCAAATGTGGAAAAGTCTAAGTTCCACAAGCTTTCCACCACCCTAGGCCTACCATAATCAAGTGGTATGCTTTGTACTGTTGTAGGCTCGACACAAGGCTTCCAAAATGCCTATTTAAGGCAGTGGTGGTAGAGTATTTGAGAATCTTGGATGCTTTGTTCAATTGTAATGTTATGCTGCAATTTTGTTGTCTCAAATTTATCTTTCATATGTAAGTTGTTCAATTCACTTTAGTTTCTTAATAAAAGTTATTATTATACTCTTATTCTGTTGTTCTTAATATCACTTTGATACCGTTGGATTAAGGTGTGAATTTATTCACACCAAACCTTGTGAAATTATTCACACAACGGTGGAGTGATCATTTTATTTTTTTTGTTTTCTTTACTTCTCCATTTCCTCCCTCATGAGTCTAATTTCCGCTTCCATTGAAACCATGGGATCAATGGAGGGCTAACTCTTTTATGGGTTGATCCAAGGGAGTATCAAGGGGCTTGATTGGATGTTATTTATCACTCCATTAATGGATAATCACTTCTTTTAAATGATATTTTTATTTGATGATTTTAAACTTCATCGTCCTTGTTGAATTTAAGGCCACACACTTCAAGTGCTAATATGAACCTTTACCTTGAAGTGCTCAAAACTTTGATCCTTCAAGTGTATAGGTGATTAGTATTAAAGGGTGTAGGAATTAAACTAGTAAGTGATGATGTTGTTTTATCTCCTTAAATGAACTCATCTCAAATATAAGAAATTGAAATCATTAAAAAGGAAATATGTCCAATCCACCCCGAGCGATAACCTAGGATCAACTCATTATTTTAAATTGAATTCACTTAAGTCTCTTAGAGTTTCTTTAAACCCATCTAAAATAAACCCAAGTTGGCCACTTTATAGCCAAAAAAATAGTCCATATAATGTGCGTGTCTATAGGTTACTTCTTAGGTCTCTGTGGATTCGACAACCCAAGATAGACTACAAGGACCGTATTACCTTCTTCTCTTGGGTAAATTTGAGCAAGAATCAAATTTTGGCGTCGTTGCCGGGGACCCAAGTAAGTCATATAAACACCCATTCTATTCTCCCCCATTTCTTCTTTTCTCATCCAAATTCTCTTATCTTGTCCCTTTCTCGTTTTTTTTTCTTTTGGCGCATGTCCGCCTACACCCGCGATCAATCAAACCGTCTAGTTAGGGTGGATAGTCTTGGGGTTGGGGAGTCAAGTACACCAAGGAAACTCATTCCATTATATCCTAATATTCCTAATACTCTAGAGTCCAAAATTGAGCCAATTTCAATGGAAGTTCTTCAAAGAAACCAACTCATAAACCCAGGTGGAAACCAAAATGGAAACCCAAATGAGGTAGCCCCAAACTTGGGGGATGCAATTGATAAAACCATGAATGACTACCTCACACCTTCCTGGAACAATGCCCCCTCATGCATTAGAAACAATTCCCTAGGAGATGCCAACTACATCTTTAAAACCCATGTCCTAAACCACCTTCCCACATTCCATGGAATGGAGTCCGAGATGTCATACATGCACATTAAGGAGTTCAATGACATTGTAGAAACCATGTGTCCCCCACATCAACTAGAATCAGCTAAGATGATGTTATTTCCTTTTTATTTAAAGGATAGAGCTAAAAATTGGCTAAAAAATTTGAGATATTCATCCATCAACTCTTGGGACCAACTACAAAGAGAATTATACAAAAAATACTTTCCCCACCACAAAACAATTACACTTAAAAAGAGTATCCAAAACTTTTTTGAAAAAGAGGGAGAGTCATTCTATGAAACATACGAAAGGTTCAAAGACACTCTAAACATGGTTCCACACCATGGTTTTTCTATTCCTGAACAAATGAGAATTTTCTATGAAGGGTTGGGTCCGGGGAACAAACAATTTATTGACATGATGTGTAATGGAACCTTTAAAAACAAAGCCCCAAATGATGCTTACGAGTATCTAGAAAGCCTTTCTGAACAAAAACAAACATGGGGAACTTCACCTTATTATTAAAATCCACAAAGAACTACTAGAATTCATACACTTAGAGAAGAGGAAAGCCTTAGGGCTAAACTCGCAGCACTCTCTAGGAAGGTCGAAGAGATAGACCTTAGGAAAGTCCATGAAATCCAAACTGTTGACCCTGTTTGCACAATTTGTGAAAAACATGACCATAAGACAGAAAACTGCCCAACCATTCCATCCATAAAAGATGTTCTTTTAGGAGGACCCCCAGCGGAAGTAAATGCTTTGAACTTTCAAAAGCCTCAATACCAAAACACCTTCAACCCAAGGTATAACGACCACCCAGGCTTCCACTGGAAAGATAACCAACAACCTAGCCAACCACAGGGACAAAATCCTTACCCCCATCAGATTTACCAAACCCATAACCAGTTCCAAACCCAACCTATCCAATACCAACAGCCACCGGTCCATTTTCAACAAACCATCCCACTTCCAAAATATCCCCCCAGGATAAACCAATATTCTCAAGCACCAACCAAAATTGTTCCACAAAGCCTACTAGAACAATTGTGCAAACAAATGGAAAGGATGAACTCATAGGTATCTTCCCTAAAACAAGAACTTCAAACTATCAAAACTGGAAAGGCACCCATGCCTACTCAGGCGGTGCCATCCTCAACTTCAAGGGGAGAGTTAAGTTGTGCTCAAACAACTCATGAACAACTAAAGACTGTGACTATTTTAAGAAGTGGGAAATCAATTGAGAAACCTGAACAACTAATTCAGAACTCACCTGAAGATTCAAACTTGGATGAAAATTCAAATGAACCACAAAATCAAACTGAGTAAACTGATAACATTGTCAAGGAAACAACTCTTCAACAAACAACCCCACAACCTACACCATTTCCTCAATGCATGAGGGGGAAACCCAAGCCTGAACTGAGTGAAACGTTGAGGGAAATCTTTTCACAAGTCAAGTTGAACATAACCCTTCTCGATTCAATCCAAACCATACCTGCCTACTCAAAGTACCTTAAGGACTTGTGCACTTTTAAAAGAAAATTTTCACATAAAAACCAAGTCCTTTTGGCTGCTAATGTGAGTACCACCATTCAAGGGACCATTCCTCCTAAGTTGAAAGACCCGGGTTGCCCTTACATCAATGTTGAACTAAGAGAGAGCAAAGTTTTCAAGGCCTTGTGTGACCTAGGTTCTAGTTTCAATCTCATCCCATATGTTGTGTACTGCCAGTTAGGCCTAGAAGAACTCCAACCCACATCTTTCACACTTCATCTTGCTGATCGTAGCATTAGGGTTCCAAAGGGGATTTTGAAGGACGTTCTGGTAAAGGTTGAAAACTTCATCTACCTTGCTGATTTCATTGTCCTTGAAAACCATCCAAACTTAGGAAATAAGGAACAAAACCCAATAATCCTTGGTCATCCTTTCCTTGCAACAATCAACTCTGTTATCCGAGTTCAAAATGGGAACATGAACATCACCTTTGGGAACATGAGTCTTGACTTGAACATCTATAATGAAAGATCACAAATAGGGGATGATGAGGACATTCATGAAGTAAACATGATAGGAAGTATTGATAATGAATCCATGGAATATCAAGGAATATTTGATGAAGGTTTAAGTCAGGATGATATTGATTTCCTTTGTTCATATGAAGGAAGTTTATCTCCTTGGCTTGAATCATTTTCAAATTGCTCTTATAATGAAGTCTTAGGTCCAACAATCAGTGAAACCTTTCAAGAAACCACTTTCATGGAGACCACTCCAAATTCCTTCACTAAATCTGATCAAGCCAATCTAGTAGCTGAAACTTCTACATGTGGGGAATCAATCCTATCTGAAACTCTAAAAAAAGAAATTGAACTTGATCCAATGTCCCAATCTTCTGTTGAAATTCTGAACCAACATGATCTTGAATTGAAGGAACTTCCCGCTACACTCAAGTA
This sequence comes from Viscum album, assembly GCA_963277665.1. Taxonomy (NCBI): domain Eukaryota; kingdom Viridiplantae; phylum Streptophyta; class Magnoliopsida; order Santalales; family Viscaceae; genus Viscum; species Viscum album. Next base: position 1,738,005,076 of record OY728160.1, read on the forward strand.
TGCTTTCCTAGGGGACAATCAAACACATCCTATTGTCATTTCTTCTTCTCTTGAAGCCAATCATGAAAGGATGCTTTTAGATGTCCTTAGGAAGCATAAGAAAGCCATTGGTTGGACCCTTTCTGATATTCCTGGGATTAGCCCACTTATCGGGACTCATAGGATTGTTCTGGAATCTGATTCAAATCCATGTCGTCAACCTCAATGGAGAATCAATCCTAATATCATGGAGGTAGTAAGGAAAGAACATCTGAAATTGTTAAAAGCTGGTATCATATATCCCATAGCTGAGAGTGAATGGGTGAGCCTAATCCAAGTGGTTCCAAAAAAGGTTGGAATCACAGTGATAACCAATGAGGATGGAGAGATTCTTCCAACAAGGGTGAGTAGTGGATGGAGGGTCTACATTGACTATAGGAAGTTAAACTCATTCACCAAGAAGGACCATTTCCCCTTACCATTCATTGACCAAGTCCTTGAGAGAGTGGCAGGTCATGCCTTCTACTGTTTCTTAGATGGGTGCTCAGGGTACAATCAAATTGAGGTCTCCCTAGAGGATCAAGGGAAGACTACATTCACATGTCCTTTCGGTACCTTTTCCTTCAAACGCATGCCCTTTGGTTTATGCAATGCTCCTGGAACCTTCCAACGGTGCATGATGGGAATCTTCTTAGACATGGTAGGGGATTTTCTAGAGGTCTTCATGGATGACTTCTCTGTGTTTAGGGATACATTTTAGGGATGTATGAGGAATGTAGAGAGAGTCTTGTCAACATGTGAAGAAAATAATCTAGTCCTAAAATGGGAAAAATGCCATTTTATGGTTAAAGAGAGACTAGTTTTAGGCCATCTGGTCTCAGGTAGGGGGATTGAAGTTGATAAAGCCAAGGTTGACATCATTCATCACCTTCCATCACCCAAAACTGTCAAGGAAGTGAGGTATTTCTTAGGACATTCTGGTTTCTATATAAGATTCATCAAGAACTTTAGTTCAATCTCTCGTCCCCTTTGTGCTCTCCTAGTAAAGGATGCTCCATTTGTTTGGACAGAAAGCTATGAGGGTTCATTCTCAACCCTCAAATCCTCTCTCACCTCTCCCCCCATCATGAAATCTCCAAATTGGAACCTTCCTTTTGAACTTATGTGTGATGCCAGTGACTTTGATGTAGGAGTTGTGTTAGGAAAACGTTGTGATAAAAATCCTTATGTCATTGCTTATGCAAGAAAATCATTAAATGATGCCCAAATCAACTACACCACCACTGAAAAGGAGTTACTTGCTATTGTGTTTTCCTTAGAGAAGTTTAGGTCCTACCTCTTAGGATCCCCCATCACTGTGTTCACTGACCATTCTGCACTAAAATACCTCTTCCAAAAACAAGATGTTAAGGCTAGACTAATTAGGTGGGTCCTTCTCTTACAAGAATTTGACCTCACAATCAAGGATAAAAAGGGAGTTGAGAATGTTGTTGCTGATCACCTCTCTAGTATGGAATTAAAAGACAACTCAAATCACCTTTATGTGTCTGATTCGTTTCCTGATGAACACCTATACTCTATGAGTGACTTCCATTGGTATGCCGACATAGCCAATTTCTTAGTTACAGGATTCATTCAAAAATTCTTAGGGACTCAAGCTTGAAGGAAATTCCTTTCTAATGTTATACACTATGTGTTTGATGATCCATACCTCTATAAGTTATGCCCTGACCAAGTCATTATGAGGTGTGTCCCAGAATCTTAACAAGAGTCCATCCTTAAATTCTGTCATAGTGAGGCATGTGGAGGTCACTTTTCCTCTAAGAAAACATCTGCTAAGATTCTTCAATGTGGTCTCTTCTGGCCCACCCTCTCAAGGGACTCCTACACATTTTTTCAATGATGTCCTAGGTGTCAACAAGTAGGGTCCATCACAAAAAGGAATCAAATGCCACTCACTCCCATCTTAGTGGTTGAAATATTTGACTGTTGGGGAATTGATTTCATGGGTCCCTTCCCAAACTCTAGGGGATACCTCTATATACTCTTAGCTGTTGATTATGTCTCAAAATGGGTTGAGGCCATTCCCACTAAGTCCAACGATCATCAAGTTGTGATTCGATTTCTAAAAGAGCACATATTTTCTTGATTTGGAATTCCTAGGGCTATAATCAGTGATCGAGGAACCCATTTCTGCAACCGCCCATTCTCTTCACTCATGTCTAAGTATGGTATTTCTCATAAAGTGTCCACAGCATACCATCCTCAAACTAATGGTCAAGTTGAGTTAGCGAATAGGGAGATTAAGAAAATTCTTGAAAAAACTGTCAACCCCTCTAGGAAAGATTGGTCTGAGAAACTCTTAGATGCTCTTTGGGCCTATTGAACCGCATATAAAACCATTTTAGGAATGTCCCCATATAGGTTGGTTTATGGAAAAGCATGTCATTTACCTGTTGAAATTGAGCATAAGGCCTTTTGGGCAATTAAGAAAATGGATTATGACCTCTCATTGGCCGGAACAAAAAGGAAATTAGATCTCAATGAACTGGAGGAAATAAGGATGGAGGCTTATGAAAATTCAAGGGTCAATAAAGCTAGAGTTTAAGCCTACCAATCTAGGAATATCAAGGTCAAACATTTTGAACCGGGAAAACTTATGCTCTTGTATAGTTCAAGACTTCATTTACACCCGATAAAGTTAAGGTCTAGATGGTCAGGACCTTTCATAGTGCATCATGTATTCCCCCATGGGGCAGTAGAGATTCAAGATCCCACAAGTGGTTACATTTTCAAGGTCAATGGTCAAAGGTTAAAACCGTTCATTGAATCATTCAATAAACAGGAAATAGAGGTTGAGTTAACTGAGCCAACCTATGAACCATGAAAAAATTTATAGATTTAGGGTTCAAGTCGAGCTAACGACGTTAAAAAAAAGCGTTGCATGGGAGGCAACCCATGGTTTTCAAGTTTCCTATCATTTTTTTGTTTTAATAAAATTTATATTTTAATTAATCATTTTTTATATTTAAAAAAAATAGATTGTTGACCGGTTCTTATATTATGAGTATGGATGGGTATGAAAGGGGAGCACCATATTCATCCGTGTCACGTGGTGTGATCCTTGAGTAATACCTTACCCAGAAATTTAAAAAGAAGACAATGTATCATCAGTTTATTTTATTTTTTATATATACTTATATTTTACTTATATATATATATACTCTTTTGTTTTGTTTGTTTGTTTTCCTTTTTCCACTAGGGAACTCTGCAAGCGACATGGATATCAAAGGACTAAATTGGAGCAGAAATAACTTCAAACTTCAACCACCAGGTGACTTCATTCCATGACCCTCATTTTCAATTTCCTTTTTGAACTTTCATTCTCTACCTCTACCCCCTTCTAAATTTTTTTTTCTTTAAACACTGGGAACAGTGTTATTTTAAGTTGGGGGGGAGATAAAATAAAAAAATGTTTTTGTGTCAAAAAAATGATAAATGATTTGAAAAAAAATTGTGAAAATGGAAGGAAAAATTCCTTTAACTTTAAACATGGTAATACACATTGCACACTTTGAAACTGAATATCAAATAATTTAGCATACCCTGATTCTGATTTTAATCCTTGTATAATTTCATGATCATTGATTTTGGAAAGTGTGGCTGTCCAATGTGATATTTCATCATTTATATTTTCATCCAAATAAAAAAAATATCACAATGCACGTCCTTTGAATAGTGGGGTATTAGTTTGAGTTCATGGGCTCCCCCAAATAAATAGCATAGGTTTGGTGATCATTTTATTTTAATATGAGTATTCAAAAAGAAAATTCGTGTAGAGCAATGAAATGACCTAATCCGTGGCTTTCGGCACTTGGGGATCGTGACTCCATAGTTGTCTGGCCCAGAGTTAGTAATTTTATCTCTATTTTTGGTAATTTGAATTTGTTTTTGACTGAGTTAACTTGAGATAATACCTGAGTATGTGGGATTCACTTGGTTCCCTAAGGTCTTTGAGCCTGGGAGTCATCGGAAAAGTCTCGCTACAGGGGTTGACTCTTTTGAGTGCAATTTCAATTACCATGGAAAAACTGCAAAAAAAACAACAAAACAAACAAAACAAAAAAAACAAAAAAAAATAATACAATAAAAATAAATTTGAATACTCATCTTAATATTGAAATGTGATTTCACCTAGCGCTTCCGTTATTTCCCCCTTGAATAAAGATGAACCCCCATGTCTATTGTGATGCACAACACATCCTCATACTTAATTGATATTGGATGAAATATGGCAATGAATTTTAACAAAGGAATGGGATTGGGATTGGGATCTGCTTATGAAACTATCTTGTATTAAAATATTTTGATGGGTTTCATGATTGTTTGGTAAAAGGGTTTTTGGTGATCATTGTGTATTAAAATGTTTTTGGAAAAGGGAATTCGAATTTCATATTGTTGAGATATATTTTGCTCGGGACTAGCAAAACTCAAGTTGGGGGTGTGATTAGCCACTAAATGAGGCTAATATTCATTGTTAATATACATAATATTCATGTTCTTTATTATTTATAAACACCATTTTAGTTCATTTTACACTTTGAACATCATTTCACATTATGATTGTAATACCTTCTTAAAATGCACTATTATGTGGTACATTTTTTAACATCATTTGAAGTACCCAATGATTCATCTGATTATACATATTTTAATTTGATATTTTTGTAAATTTATCTACACTCCAATATGAACATGTTTCATTCAGGGATCAATGGAGAATTCATGGAAGAAGATGGGGATATTTTGTGATGAAAGGAAGTAATTCTAGAGAAGGCAGATTGGACACCAGCCCACTGATGAGACGGTGGGGCCCAACATACAGGCCCAATGAATCCCAAATTTCGTGGGATGCTAGAAGAAATGTATAGTAACAAATAACTCTTCATGATTCAATGATAATTCGGTCTCCATGGTGTCCATTTAGGCGGCCCAAGTTAGAGATAAAATTCTGGGCCAAATTCTGCGGCCCAGAAAAACAGTCTACCAATTAAATCATATCTCTGAATATACAACTCCAAATGGGCCCAAATTTTACATGAGGTTAGGAGAAATCTGGGTCTCCATTTTATTCATCTATGTCCCACTATGATTCATCCATATAGAAGGTCATAAAATCACGTCTGTTTGGTGGATGAAAGCTGGCTGTCACCTCGGGTCAAATGTGGAAAAGTCTAAGTTCCACAAGCTTTCCACCACCCTAGGCCTACCATAATCAAGTGGGATGCTTTGTACTGTTGGAGGCTCGACACAAGGATTCCAAAATGCCTATTTAAGGCAGTGGTGGTGGAGGAGTTGAGAATCTTGGATGCTTTGTTCAATTGTAATGTTATGCTGCAATTTTGTTGTCTCAAATTTGTCTTTCACATGTAAGTTGTTCAATTCACTTTAGTTTCTTAATAAACGTTATTCTTCTACTCTTATTCTGTTGTTCTTCATATCTCTTTGATACCGTTGGATCAAGTTGTGAATTTATTCACACCAAACCTTGTGAAATTATTCACACAACGGTGGAGTGATCATTTTATTTTTGTTGTTTTCTTTACTTCTCCATTTCCTCCCTCATGAGTCTACTTTCCGCTTCCATTGAAACCATGGGATCAATGGAGGGATAACTCTTTTATGGTTTGATCCAAGGGAGTAGAAAGGGGCTGGATTGGATGTTATTTATCACTCCATTAATGTCTAATCACTTCTTTTAAATGAGATTTTTATTTGATGGTTTTTAAACTCCAACGTCCTTGTTGAATTTAAGGCCACACACTTCAAGTGCTAATACAAACCTTTACCTTGAAGTGCTCAAAAATTCGATCCTTAAAGTGTATAGGTGATTAGTTTTTAAGGGTGTAGGCATTAAACCAGTAAGTTATGATGTTTTTTTATCTCCTTAAATGAACCCATCTCAAATATAAGAAATTGAAATCATTAAAAAGGAAATACGTCTAATCCACCCCGAGCGATAACCTAGGATCAACTCATTATTTTAAATTTAATTCACTTAAGTCTCTTAGAGTTCCTTTAAACCCATCTAAAATCAACCCAATTTGGCCACTTCATAGCCAAAAAAACAATCTATAGAATGTGCGTGTCTATAGGTTACTTCTTAGGTCTCTGTAGATTCGACAACCCAAGCTAGACTAAAAGGATTGTCTTACCTTCTTCTCTTGGGTAAATTTGAGCAAGAATCAGGAGCCCCTCACAAATCCTGGAATAAGTAAGTCTTTATGAAAACATCTCTTCCAAAAAGGCTCTCCTCTCCCATATCTTCTTTGTATTTCTTTGCTTTCATGCTTATATCTTGAATTTTTCATCAATTAATCTTCTGTGTTTTTCCCTTTTCTTATTCTCTTAATCGTCCTAATTGGTTTGGAATCAAGATTGGAGATGATATTGGGTTCTACCCTTTCAATCCTTTGCTCGTGCAAAACGTCTCCACGATGACCACACCGCCCATGGAAGAGTAGTTTTCTTTGTGATCGATTTATCTTCTACCATCTTCATTTAATTATTTTGAATAATTGAGATACTGTAATTAACTTAATATGATCCATGGATTGAGTTTTTAAATTATAAGAAACTAATCAAGAAATTGAACAATTAACACAAAAACACGCGAGGTCGAGATTTTGTGTAAATTGTGAGAGTGCGATCTTAATCGGTAAGGCAAGACCACATGGGATAAATTTGTAGAGTTCAAATATAATCCATAAACACAATTCATCCTCATTTATAGAATGGATATGTGCTCTAATTAACCCCTGACCATAAGCTAACCTTATAACAACAATCAAAGCAGGGTGTTGTGATTGCGTGTTCTGAAGCTAGCCTAGGGTTTAAGTAATTTCATCTTTGTGGTTAAGTTAACTCTTGTAGCGTTCGAGGGTTAAAAAATTAGGGGATCATAATTAAGTGGATATTAATTTAAATGATAATTATTAATAAGTAATCGAAGTGGTAGAGTTAGATCGATTACGCCTTTTAAAATATTTTCTAAAAAAACATATTCTTGTTGTATCTTTTTAATCGAACTTCATTTCAAAATTAAAAACAAAAAAAAATGAAATCTTCTTCCAGAAAACTTCTTCTAGTTTTATAAACGATAAACCCCCCCCCCCCATAATTTCAAGTAGTGCTTTAATTTTATTCTATTTTCTTTTTAGAATACCTTTAAGAATTTGTTTTAATTTACTTCCTCCTTTGAGAGACGACCTTGGTCAGCCACTCTACTGCACCTAAGTACCCAAAACCCACTAATAATTTGAGGGCGCCCATGACAGTGCCTTTCAGGGAATGTGGTGGAAGATTCTCTCAGTAAGAGATCTAATTCACAGTTGTTGAATGAGGCATCAGATCAGTTGTCCTCATTGCAGTTATCCTTTTTAGATGGAGATGGACCAGCTTACCTCCAGTCGATGGTTGTCACCCCTACAATCTTACAGCGAGTCATGGAGGTGCAGCTTGGGGATACCTACTGTGAGACCCTACATGCTAATATGTCCACAAGGTATGCTCCTGATGAATATTCAAAAGGTGGGGAGCATGTTGTTCTCTTCAGAGGGAGAATGATGGTACCAGTGATGTTGCGGGAGGAGGTTTTGAGGTGGTTTCATACATACCCTTCGGAGGTACACCTAGGTGTGGAAAAGATGTACCAGGACCTCTGATGCTAATTTTTGTGGCTATGGATGAAGAAAGAAGTTGCAGAGTTCGTCTCTCGATGCTTTACTTGTCAACAACTGAAGGCTAAGCATTAAGTTCCAGTGGGTTTAGCTCAACCCCTTAAGGTGCCAGAGTGGAAGTGAGATGGGGTATCTATGGAATTCATGATGGGTTTACCATGTATGTCCAAGGGACACGATTCCATCTGGATGATTGTTGAACGACTCACTAAGTTGTCCCACTTCTTAGCTATCCGAGAGTAGAGTTTAGTAGAGAGTTGGGACGCCTCTACGTGCAGGTGATAGTTCGACTCTATGGAGTTCCATCAACAATTATTTCTGATGGTGATGCTCATTTCACATCCCGGCTTTGAAAAGGATTATAGGAGGCTTTTGGTACCCAGATACGTTTGAGCACATCATTTCACCCATAAACAGACATCCAAATTGAGTGGACCATTCAGGTTATGGAGGACATGATGTGGGATTGCATGTTAGACTTTGGTCGTAGTTGGGAGTATCTATAACCACTGGTATAGTTTTCATATAACAACAGCTACCATTCCACCATTAGTATGGAACCATTCTAGGATTTGGACGTGCGACCTTGTAGGTCACCACATTGTTGGACTGACCCAAGAGAGTCATCACTCATGGGTCCAGAGTTGGTGAAAGCTACTACATAGAAGGTTCATATCATCTAGGAGAAAATGAAGACAATATAGATCCATCAGAAGTCTTATGTTGATAGGTGATGGAGGCCTATAGAGTTTGAGGAAGGAGACCATGTGTTCCTTCGGGTATCACCTCGATGGGGATTACGGAGATTTGGACGGGGTGGAAAGATATCTCTGAAGTTCATCAACCCTTTCCAGATACTGTGTAGAGTTGGTGAGATGGTGTACCACTTAACCCTACCTTCATAGTTAGATCGGGTACACGACATCTTCCACATGTCGTAACTGAGGAGGTACGTGCATGACCCATCGCACGTTATCGATTGGGGCGAGCTGGACATCGAGGATGGAGAGACCTTTGTAGAGTACCCAGTGGAGATCGAGTATCAGTAGGATAGGATCCTTTAGGGGTGATCGATTCCTTTGGTGTGCGTTCAGTGAAAGCACAAGAATCTCTAGGAGAGCACATAAGAACAGCAGACTCAGATTCGTGCTCAGTACCTTCGTCTGTTTGAGTAACCCTTGCTTTGGATTTTCAAGGACGTAAATCTCCAAGGTGGGGAGAATGTAATGTCTCAAAAAAATTATATTATTTTTAGACACTATATGGATTGATTTCGAGACCAAACATTGAGAAGGTGTGCGATTCTGATGCCCAGGGTTCCCGAAACAAATGTTTGAAAAAATATTAAAATATTTAATAGCATGCACGCATGATTTTCCTGAGAAAGTAGAATAACTTTGAAATGGGTGTCTGGATCAGAAATTTGAGGGTACCGTTGAGTTCAGAATAACGAATTTACCCTAGGCGCAACCTAACATTAGTCAGCGTGGGTCGTTTGTGAAAAAAAATCACTGACGTAAAAGGAATAAAATATTTCAATAAAAAATATTATGATGTAGCAACCTAATTATCTATTTAAGTATATGGCTATAGATTTTATCTTAGGGTTGGATGCTAAACCCTATAGATCTAGATGCTATTGGAGGAGAGTGTTCTTGGCGGATGACAATGGATCAGGATCAGATCGTGGATCGTCGTGCTAGCGGAGTTGGAGGATCTCATCAACGGTGGCAACAAAACCGTTATTCATCAACAATCGATCTAAACTCCAGCTAGGGCGTGTGATTTAATTGGTTTATTAACCATTATTAATTTATGCGACGAACATAAATCAGTCGAAAAATTTATTGATTTTCATATCAATCTCTTTTCTGGAAGGGTTTTATTCCATGGGGTTTATTTGATATGGTTTTCTAACCCAAATCCCCCAATTCTTGATCGTTGGATAAGAACGCTTGACCAACGATGATAAACCTTTGTTCTTGTGTCTTTATCCCTCCTTGATCACGTTCTTCACCGGTTGGATCTTCATGGTCTCGTCTCGATGTTTTCATGTGGTTTCGAACTCGATCGGACCCTGGATTTGTGGAAAATCGACAATTGAGGCTGGATTGGTGTAGATCGGGACTCAAGGAGCTCGAATCTATGATCGTTTCAATTTTAGAGCATAGAAAGAGATGCGGTGGTCCGTGGAAGGGACCACCAGTGGCCGACGGTGGAGCCACGAGGTGCGGCTGAGAGTGGCGAAGGCGGGCGACCGCGTGAGATGCAGTAGTGGGCGTAGGATGGCAGCGGAAGATGCGGGATGACAGCAATGCACGTGGGATTCGGGTCGGTTCAATGGGTCGGATACATGTCGGGATAGCGGGTCGGATCCAGGTTGAGTCAGTGGGTCGGATCCAGGGCAACCGGGGTGGAGCCTCGATACGATCGACCGTGGCACTACGGTAGCTCGAGCTGCCGTGAGCGCAGCGACTGCGTAGCAGGTCCGCAGGCGATATACTACAACGGTCAGTCAGGTGTGGTAGGTGGACTAACTACAGCGGTCAGCCCACATACGGCTAGTCCATGTAGTGGGTGGACCTACCGCGGTAGTAGGTGGTTCAACCATGGTGGTTGGTCCACGGGCCTCAGTCAATCATGCGGGCATCTTCGTTTAAATGGTCATAACTCCTAAACAGAGCATCCAAACAGTGTGCCTTCAGTGGCAGCATGACCCTAACTTTAAGACGATCAACCCAAGACAAATGTTGGGTACATTATTCAACTTTTGGATCTTATTTTCTTAGTTTGGACCATTATAGTATGAGTGCATTCCCTTGGTCCTTTCCTTGAGGGTACAATGCAACATTACATCCACATCACTGGATTGTAATCCCCTATAGATATCGAGTCTCAGATAGAGTTGTGGTGTCACTCCATGAGAATAGAGTGCGAACCTCTATCATCCATAATGGAATTTTTGGAATCAGCATGACCTCCCTAATTAGGATGTTGGTCCTCCATATAGCGGGTTGTATTGGTAGGGTTTATGAAATCATTAGCATATGATCCCCTACGTAGCAGGTTGATCCAGATTGGGTTCATGGTGTCCCCCAGTAGTTCTGGGTGTGACCCCCTCTCTATGTATCAGAGTCTTCTTAGACTAGTGTGTTCTCTTTGGGTGGGGACCAAATGAGCTAGACCTATTCATTGAGTGTCTCTGATGATAGCATGTCTTGTGGAGCGAGTTTTCCTAGAATGAGCATTACTTTGACCAAAATACTATTGTTGTCAGTTGGTTATGATCTTCTGATGGAATGGAGTCTTTCTTGAGTATATTTGGGTTTCTTGTTCTTATATTTGGTATACATTAATACATCATGTATTGAGATGACTATACTTGGTGCTTCGTGTTTGGTGTTTTTGGGGTGTCCTATTGGGTATTATTATGCTCACCCCTGCACGGGCTTTGCTCGCACATGTCGTGTCTTTTACAGATGATGGTCCTTTTTTATGGTGTCTTAAGAGGACCATGAGCAGGTGGAGCATAGCTAGAGCTGGGCAGACCGAGGTGTTTACCAGGAGCATACCTTTGACATATTTATCGCTCTTAGAGCAGGTTGGACTCTTTACATTTTCAGTTGGACTTGTGTACAGACTCTTTGTAGTGGGATTGTATTTGGACATGTTTACTTTTCCTTTACTTCATGTTGTACTCTGGTTGTGGGATATTAGTTGTATGCATGCATTCTTTCAGTTGTTTTATATTTTAGAATTTTTTGTCTTGGAGATGTGTGCGTGTGTACAGGTACGTTAAGCTAATTCCTCTCATTTGTGGGAAATGCCTACTTGGTGCTAGTCACCAGCCCCTAGCCTATCGAAGGTGAGATTGGGGTACTCGTAGCATGGTCCCCTCTGGGATGGGTTGTGAAAGTCAACATACGGTGTAAGTAATTAAATTCACCGCATGTATTCAATGCACATGGTTTGAATTAATTTTTGAATTAATTCCTCATGCATTGAACACAAGTACACAGCATGTAACTCTGGTTACATGGTGTGTACTCATGTGTTATCTGTAAAGAATCCTCAGCACCTCCAGATGAGTTCTTATATTTTATTTTGTTCATAAAATTAATAGTTTTTATTAGATTTACGAGAAACAAAGGTTGAAGAAGCATATCTCACAATTCAGATTAAAAGAGCGATTAAACTTGAATTGAAAACTAAATGAAAAATGCATAATTAATCAATGATATTTAAATAATTATAAATAATTATGTGGCTTCTATGATACCACTTGTAGGTTTTGGGAACAACGGAAGCGTGTGATGGGTCATGTCAAACTTTTCTTTTTGTCATGATCGATGATTAATCCAAGATTTTAAACAACGTTAAACTTCGTGATCAATGGAATTAAATCAAAGAATATAGGAAAGGGATAAAACACCAGAATCAGAGATAGGATTATCACATATTATTTCTAATCAATTTAATTAATTAAGAATTACCTTGTTGGAATTATTTCTATGTTGATGGATCTGACAACATAGCTATGTTGTTATGTCATTGCATTGTAGGAATCAAGAGTAGATTCTCTCTATCGATTATCCATGCATGTTCCACAATTCTCCAAACATCATTTTAAGAATATCTAGGTCTAGCACGGTAGATCATATCACTTTCATCGTTCACATTTGATCTTCATGGGAGCTGATTCCAAAGAGTTCTCCTTGATCTCTCTAGACTAGAGAGTGGGAGGTGGAGGAAGATTGCTCTCTGTTCTTGAGAGCATTCTTGGAGATGGAAGCACTCTAGGGATTGAGAGGATTATCCAAATCTGTTATGCACAACCAAAATAAATGAATTGTCTCTCGGGGAGAAAATAATATAATTGGGTTTATATATCACTAGGTTTAAAATAAAATAATTGTGCAACTGCCCTTTATTATTTATTTAATCCCTACGGAACCCCATGTCAAATAATAATAATATTATTATTATTTCTCGACATTCGCTTAACTTGTGAATTAAATTAAATATTATTTAATCAAATAATATTCAATATTTATTATTTCTCACCAGACCATTTAAACTCGATCGTCCATTCCTCCACAATATTTATCGAGAATGACTATTTATTTATTAAATAAATCTCACTATACTATTTTCTAATAAATAAATAAATATTATGTTTTCTAAATAGAAAATAAATATTTATTAAATATTCCACTCACATTATATTCTCTCAAATAAATGGTGATGGGATATATACGACCAAACATATATGAATAATTATTAAACCACGTCCGGGAATAATATTTATTCAACTTGTTAAATAATAATATATTATTTAACTGAGATTCTGGAAACACTTGGTGTGTGACCCTCTAGGCCTCTTTCTCAGTGGCATTAGGCGAAGCATCCTAAATTCTAATGTTAGCATCTAGCAACATGTCAAGGCACCCATAGAGAAAGAAGTTAATGATGCAATGGTATAATACCTCATATGGATGCTTACTGTGTAATATAATCTCTTTATCACAATATCTCAAATTAAGAAGGTTGTGTGTCGGTGTCATCAACCTATGTGCTCGATGTCTCTTTCTTTGACTTCTCGAAAATTGACCTTGCCTATAGAACACCATGTCCATGGATTTATTTAGGCTATATCATTTCCATCAAAGGTACTCATATATCAACTTTCTTTAAAGAACATGAAGGATAAATCGTTTCTCACATTATTCATTAATGCAATATTACTCATAACGCACCCAACGTATCCTACCTTGTCGTGAACATCTGTCTTTACAGTTTTCGTCAATACATCAAAGTACGCGACTCATAATAATCCTTAATAATAATCTTAAGGTTTAAGGATCAATACACACATTTGCAGATAAGAACATTCAATGACACGTGTAAATGTGGATTTCCTACTGGTGGGTCTCATTCTCATAATATCCTACTAGATATTGCCAAGGGAGTACACCATGAGAAGATGCCTCAAAGTCCTATGAGTCTTCACCCCTGATATTCTATATTGTTTGGTTCCATCAAATGATATCATCCAGCTATAGAACATATATTTAAAAATAGTGTCATAGCACTTCAGGGTTCTTATCATAGCAGGAAACTGCTATGACCTTTTAGCGCGACAGTTAATCTTAGAACATTATCAAAAACTATGTTACGCAGAAGAACAATCATGATGTGATAAGGAGTTAATTGATATTCAAAAAGCATGAATAAAAATTATCATAAAGTACACAAAAGTTGGTTCTAGGGTGCCAACTCCAACAGGTTTGACTCTCGGAACCTATGGACAAACTCCTAATACTAAGCAGTTGACTGAGGACTACCAGGTTCCATATTTGGGACTGATAAACCAAACGACCAAGATGAATCTTGATCAACTGAACAACACCAGATGGAAGAACCACCCACAAATCCTCTTCATGGTTCCTTGGAACTTAGTGGGGGAAACCTCTGAAACAAGAAACACAAAACCAAATCAAAACTCATCACAAACCAAAAGTCCACACTTCAATCATAAATCATAAATCCATATTCATAATTTATAGAAAAACATAACCAAAATCCCAAACGGAAATCTTCAAGTACAAAAGGAAGCATCACTCCACAACCACTTTTCAAAAAAATTAATTCCCCCTTATTGAAAACACTTTCCAAAAGAAAAAAAGTTAAGGGTTAAACACCCACCATTGGCATTCCATAAAGCCTCACATGTACACACCCTCACGTTATTCCAAGCACACATCCACACGTACCAACAACCATCCATTTACCATAACCATACATCCATATATGTGAGCTTTAATAGGAATACAAAGGATCAAAAAAATGCATTTCCATTTCCATAAAAAAAGACATTCAACCCAACATTTCAAATTCCCAAGAAACCTCTATTTCACATTTCACAAAACTTTTCCAAAGACCCCAAAACCATTTCCGATTCTCTTTTTACAAAACCTTTCAAAATCCTAAAATGCTTTCCAAAACACTTTCCATTTTCAAAAACAACCCATTTCATCCATGGTTTTCATTTTGAAAATCCAATTTCAATAAACCATTTACCATTTTAAAACCCAAGGGAAACACCCCCAAAAACAACTCAAACCACTACCAAGAACAAACAAAATCAACCCAATACTCGATCAAAAATCCCAAAATCTCAAAGGAACAAATTCTACACATGGCTTGGTCGCACGATTTGGCAGGCCTTGTGCCAACTGGGTGAACACATCAGAGGTCGTCAAAGGCAGTTTCATGGTCTGTTCATGGTTTTCCAAACTGTGCATAGTAATGATGCACCCTTTGAATCACTCCCATAATAACCACCAAATCTGCAATACCAACTAGTAATGCTCAAACAAAAACCAAGGACCACAAAAACACCCAAGAGCCAAGCTCGTATTTTGAGGCACAACCATCTCGGACCACCTTGGCAATTCAAGCATCCTTCCGAATAGGTGGTGATCAAGCACCTACTCGCGACTGACCACTTGAATTCCGACAATCCTAGATCCAAACTACCAGACGACCCTAGATAGTGAGAGCTAATTTCTCTCATACCATTTTGTCACGAATCAACCTGGGTTAACCTCGAATCGGTCACCCAATCTGACCCGCAACAAGGCCCAAGAGGTGTTCATAATCCTCCCAGGCTGGAAACTAGTGTCGGGAATCATGCATACTCAATTGGGAACTATTTAGCCAGAACAATAGATAAGTAAATAAGAATGAAAAATATGAATAAAATAAACACCAAGAAAGGAAAGAAATAAAACCAGACATACCTTCACATGACCTTGTGGGTCACCACCAACCACGGAACCACACTCACTCCATGAGCGAACTAGAACTGGATAGGACCTGAAATTGAAAGTGATAAAGAAAATGGGTGTAAGTATAAAACCCCCCAGTAGGAATTCCATGGATAAACAACGCTCTATGCCTTACCTTTAAAGAGAAAACCAAATCATGGTAGTTTGAAAATAAGACATAAAAATAGGGTATTTTATTCTTTTAATAAAAATTATAGCAAGCTTCCATTTTACGTAAAACCAATTTCCATCACATTTTCAAAACAATTTTCCAAAACATGAAATACATTTTAATAAATTCATCATAAAAGATAACCAGTACCAAAACATTTTAGACGTGTAAAAGAAACTAAAAAAAGAGCATTTAAAAACAGTGTCATAGAAAGCAGGAGTAAAAGAGAGCAAGCACCATTGTAATCCCTATGTACCTAGGTTAGTTGGGTCCCTAGGATCCTCTTACTCTTGGTTATCAAACCATATAATTTGTTCTCGTGCATGAGCTGTTAAAGAGGTCGAGGCCAAAGTTCTAGCTGTCCCAAAAGCATCATCGTATTGTTTAGTTAGTGTTGTAGCATAATCTTGTCGAGGAGCTCAGGTCAGTGCCCTGCCGACTCAACCAACGTACCAGTCCTCAGTCCACCCGCCTAAGTACCCAAGGTTCCCAAGTGATTCGTTCAAATAGAGGCGATGTTTTTTACCAGGCTAGCATATACATAGATATCACACAATTGCACAAAAATCCATCATTCAGTTTCGCACCTCTGACCTCCCTCCTTAAGCGCAACCTCTTTTCACTTTCCAAATACACAATAATTCACAAGCCCCTTTACCGGGCATACATACATATCACACATTTAGCACACAACACATTTCCAATACAAGGGGCATGCCTTAAGAGGGGTTTTCATTTCCTTAAAACATTTCAAGTGCTAACTGGGCCTCACCATTTAAAAAGATACACTTCTTTTAGAAAACACTTTTGGTTGTTGCCACTTAATGATAGAAACCATTGAGAAAACCAATTGGGCATTTAAAATGTTTTGCATTTCAAACAAGGTTGAAAACATGCTTCAACAAGGAAAACTCATGTTGGAAGCTTAGGCAAAATATAGAAAGCAAGCAGAAAACCCATTGGAAACACACAAGCAATCAAGGAATTTGATTCAAAGGCTTGAATATAGGAACCTACCTCAAATCTTGTCGCCTTTGACGATGACCACTTCACACTTACATGCATATACACTTCCACACACACACAAAGATATAAATATATATATGTATGTATGTATGTATGTATGTATGTATGTATGTACTTTTTGACCCAATGTACATATTCCTCTCTCCGTGAAGGAACATGTACAAAGAGGATGTGCGTGTGTGCGTGCGCACGCGCTTACTTATGTATATGTGTGCAAGTCGTCTTCAATGAGCCACAAGTCGTTGTCTTCACCAACGACGGCCCAAAACCATCTCAAGGAGTCCCAAGACACACTATAAAAATACAAGAAACTCAAAAGTCACAAAAGCCCTAAATAAAATTGGGCCAAAGATGAAGAATGGAAGAAAACCAACCCGAAACTGATGGCTAACTCACTGCCCTCAACCGTCATGACTAGAACCAAGCTTAAACAAACCCCACAAGCCTTAGGAACCAAGAACCAACAAATAAAATACCCAAAATCGAGTTAGGGTTCGACCATGATGTGTGCACCACTTGGGAGAAAAAGAAACCAAGAAATATGGGAAAAAGGAGGAGGGGAGGAGAAACTTACAGTAAATGATTGCACAATGTTTCAAGAAGAAAAATGATGAAGAAAAACGATGAATATGAGTCGGATCGAGGGAGGGGGGTTGTGCGTGAGGGCTGCTTGGGCGAGGGGTGTCGCGCGACACAGAGAGGGCGGGGGGGGGGGGGGGGTTGCGTGATAAGAGGGGGTGAGGGAGGGGTAAGAAAATAAAAACATAATAATAATAATAATAATAATAATAATAATAATAATAATCATCATCATCATCATCATCATAATAATAATAATAATAATAATATTATTATTATTATTATCATTATTATCATTATTGTTTATTAATTTAATTTAAGTTAAGTTAATTTATTATTTTATTTTATTTTATTTTATTTTAACCAGGGCAAGTTGCACGGTCTGTCGGACCGTGCGTGCACCTCTATCCGAGAGGCAAGGAAGCCGCACTGTGTCTCCTGAGGGAGTTCACATGCCCGGGTGACTAACTTTGCGGGCCAGACAGTGCTTCTGTTTGGGCCGCAAGGTTTGCAGGGGTTGACGCACAGTTTCTATTAATCGTGTGTAAACCGTGTGTCACCTTCAGACCTTCCAAAATTTCTATTTTCACGGGAAAAACACTCAGGGAAACCATAAAACAAAAACAAGACAAAAAAATAAATAAAATAATAAAGAAGTGTCTAGTCAGGGCATGACAAAAAATGAAATGAACCTTATTATATTATTTGAATATAGTGATTCCAAATATGAAATCCATTTTTCAAAATTAAATTTTTAGTAGTAAAAATTACTTTTAATATAAGTACGCAAAACGTAACAAGAAACTGTTTTAAAAAAATGACTTTCTAAGCATAAAAAACGATTTTACATCAAAATCATGTGTAGAATTGATCTTTATGACATTTATTGGTTTATGACTAAACAAAGAAGAGTTATGTGACTTTAAAACCAATCCAAAATCTAAATTTATCTTGTGAATAATTAATCAAATGAAAAGTTACTCTAATTGAGAACACGATATTTTTCACTATTTACCTAAAAATCAATCTTTTCATAAAAATCTCAGAAATTTACCCTGGTAAAATTTTGATATGATGAATTCAAAAACGATGTTCATTTCATCAAATTCAAATTCTAAAATTCATAAATAGATTTTAAATGAAAACATAATATATGAAGAAAACCACTTTTATAGAAAAATGACCTTTTAAAAAATTAAGTGTTCTTATCTTTATTTCATATCAATTAGCAGTGAGTGTCAATTTATTTGTTTGCACATTGTATATTTATAATGTATAGATGTTGACCTTATATTTTAATAAAATATTACCCACCTGAGTTCTATGTTGTGTATATCGAAAACTATTCAACAGATTTTTTATTTAAAGTAATCCATACTAAAATCATGAGGTGTTATGATTAATTTTCTCGACACAACATTGCTATTTTGAGAAATTGTTTGGTCTAGACCTGTACATGGGTCAGGGGACTTGGCCGACCAAATTATTTTTGAGCTGATAAAAAAGTTTTTTGAATTATTATTATTTTTTGGCTCGAATATTAAACATACCTATTTTTAAAGCTCGATTAATAATTAAGATAGACTTTAGTATGTGACCCAGTACACGACTTGTCTGACTCGGTTATACTATATTATAATGATATTTTTTTTAAAAAACTATAATTTTATGTATTTATTGTTTCAAATTAGTGATCATTAAATTTTATTTAATTTGATAATATTTTATGACGCAATTAATAAACAGGCCTAAAATTTTAAATGAGCCTTAATTAGGTTTTTTTTTTCAAGGCCCGATTAATAGAAGGATGCGGCGTGGATCGACATGTTTCCGATCAAAACCCGACAGTCCCAACCCATATACAGGTCTAGTTTAGTCCAGCGCCTATTGTGGAAATTTCTTTTATTATTTTTATTATACATGGAAATGTGTCATTTGGGGACGTGTTTGTTTTAGTAACTGCACAAAACTTACAAATTGGAATGTTTTTAACATGCCTTGTGCTGAATTTGTACACAAAAAAAGAAATTAAAAAAGAATGGCGAGAAGATTCTCACCTTTAGGAGGGCAGAAGCGATATTGGAAAAGACGACGGGGATACGACAATCAATTGAGGGGGAATCGTTGAATCGGCGAGGGTGGCCCGGTGAGCAGGTGACGCGTGGTCAGTGAGAGCGAGCCGGTGAGTGGGCGACGCGCGAACGGTCCCGGTAAGTAGGGGATGCGTCAGCAGTGAGGTCGACCCTGTCCGCAGATGCACCGGGGCCCGAGAGTCTCCCGGGATACCCCAGGATATTCAGGTGAAACAATCAATTTCAGGGACCCGTCGGGTTCTCATTCCGGGTTCATGGGTAGAGAGAGATATACCTGACTCGCTTAAACGGTTCGGAACAGGGACAGATCCGGGTCTAGACATGTACCATTCACACCTCTAGTCAGCTCAAATAAATCATACCACGTAGGGGTTCCAGATATTTATTTTTTAAAAATATTAATAATCGTTATTTGTGAAGTCACAAAAAAAATATCACCCATTTTTTTATGTTTTTTGTATTAATGATTATTAACAAAATACAAGAAAAAATGGGTTTTGTGGCGGTTTTTTAACCACGATTTTCAAAACTGCTGCTAAATATTGCAGAAAAAATCTTTTCATGGTGTTTTTTTAACGGCGGTTCTTAAAACAGCCGCTAAATTTGTTTTTTTTATTATTTTTTTACGGTGGTTTTTTAAAACCGCCCCTAACTTAGATTTTTTATTTTTCAAAACAAAAGTTTATATATAGCATCAACTTATGAAAAGTGCTGCGAAATAGCAGCGGTTTTTATAAAACCGCCGATCAAAAATATTAAATTGTAGTTTATTATTAATAAGTATTATTTATTATTTCCATTCATTCATTTTTTATTTAGAATTTTCATTAATTATAATATTTTTGTCACGACCCGTCCTCAGGGCCCGTGCCGTGACTACCCCAAACCCGCCTTCCATAGGTCAGGGGCTGACAACTAGCACCAAAGTTGTAAATCCCCCCAAAAAAGAAGGCTTTACCTTTATAAAAGAAAACAAACACCATAGAGTACGCAAACTGAAGTAAACACAAAGTAAACTGTAAAACAAACATGCTGAAGTACAAGAGGCCAAAAATACAAGCCCAAAAGAAAGGTACAGCTACAACTGAAAGTAAAGTACAACTCAAAGGATAACAGCTGAAAGGTGACATGCCGCTCCTGCATCGTCCTCCGGTTTCCTACCTGAAGGGTAGGTACAGATCTCCTCCTCAGCACTCCACGTTCGTCTGTTTCCTCCGGGTACCGACTCATCGTGAAATCTACCTCCGGGCACCGACTCGACGTGATATCCACCTCCGGCCACCAACTCGTCGTGAGATCCTCCTCCGGGTATCGTCCAGCTCTACAAGCCTCAACCACGATCAGTGATGTCCGTCGTCTGCAACCAACACAATGTAGTGCGGGCGAAGCCCGTGCATGGGTGAGTATACGATACTCAGTAGGGACCCCGAGACCCCCGAAGGTCTCCCTGAATCCAAAAAGGATAAACCACAAAGAAAAGATACAATCACGAAGTATCATCCAACACTACTTAGGTATATGCCCATACATATACCTAAGTCATCAAATCCAGTTCAGCTCTAACTCACGAGCTCAAGTACAATCCAATCCACTCAGGAAAGTAAAACTTAATCCACACAGGAAAGTACGACCCAATCCACACAGAAAAGCATAATCCAATCCACACAGGATATCAAGTCAATCACATCGAAGATAATGATTGAAAGTCAAGACTTAGCTCACACATGTATCCATTTACGAAGAGGGGTGGAGATGATTAGATGTAGCCTCTGAATCATCTCCTCTGCCGAACCCACGTAGGATCCAAGTTCAGTAGTCGTCACTGCCGAACCCACATAGGACCCAAGTATAGTAGTCATCGTCGTCGAACCCACGGAGGATACCTGTAACATTCCAGGTAAATAAAGAATAAAGAATTTTCATATTTATTAATATTTACGAATTAAATATTAATTTTAATTAAAAGGGGTTTCTACGTTCGATAGCGTACTCGGTACGCAACGATGAGTTTCTTTGAAAACTTACATTGCACACAAGTAATAAAATAATATTATTTTAAATGTTAGTTAACGAGTAGCTGTTGTACTGGCGGGAATGGATAGAAATAACTAAAATATGATTATATATGTTTTTAAATGTTTTTACATTTACCCAATAAAAGATAAAGGCTTAAAATACGGAAAGATTTCAATTTTAGGCATTTATACCCTAATTTTCACGAAAGGTCCACTTATCACCTTTTGACGGAGAACCGCCATTAAATATAGTTTTGATCGATCTTATAAATTCTATTGGACCAAATATAACTCTTCTTTAGAATCGGGACATCAAAATTTACTTTGTGTAAATTTTTGGTACATTTCGGATAAAGTTCATTTTTTTAATGAATAGTGTAAAATGTTGTATTTTAATTCAAAACATCTTTTTAATCTAATTTATTTATATGATTAGACTATCTTTTGAATTGGTTTTAAAGTGAAATTAGAAAATATTTTTACCATTAAATCCAATAGTGGTCGTTGGAATTAATTTCACTTTGAAATCGGACTTAAACTAGTGTCAATCTTTTGATACTTATTGTTTCATAAAAACACGCTATTTGCTCTGACAGCGGGAATTAAATATTAAATTAATTAATGTGACTTATATGTTTTGAATTTTGTAAAATAAACTTCATTTTTGAATTCGTAATATCAAATATAGTTTAGGGTGAATTTTTGGTAATTTTCTGAAAAACTTCAATTTTTGATGAATAGTGAAACCACTAAGTGGTACTTATAAAGACTGGTTTTCCGTTTAAATGAAATTTTGCCATCATTGTGTTTTGAATTTCAAAAATCCGACATACATGGTTTTCATTAAGAAGTAAAATGTGGTTCAATGAGATTATAATAATTTTTTGGTGAATAGTAACTTATTAAGTTCTTAATCGCGATTAGTGGTAATTAGTGTAGTTTAAGGTAAAAATAATGCTTTAATAAAATAAGATGAGCTTGACACATGTCCTACCCTCATTGGTTGTGTCATGGTCGACCAAGACAAGCCATGAGTCAACTTGTGGACCCCATGGAGACACTTTGGTTGGGAAATGACATAAATAACTTTTTATTTAATGTAAAAGTAAAAATGACACAAACATGATATGTTTTACTAAAACAATTTTTAAATGGGGTTATACAAGTCATATTTTTGATTATAAATAGTCATTGGAAAGCTAAAACGATTTCCTACATCATAGTATTTTTTTTATAATTTTTAGACATTAAATAAATTAAATTATTTATGACATAATAATGATGCAGCGATAACATCATTATTTGACGATTTAAATAAAATGGAAAGATAATGTAAAATCTATGAACTACACATGTCCAAAACCAATTGGATGACTGGATTTCGAACCCTTATCACCTTATCCACGAATTATATCAATGTGGGACCTTTTAAAACCAAAACACATTTTCAAATAAAGTAATATTTCTTTACTTTCCAAAAGTGCCCCTCCTCTCCTCTTATAAAAGGCCCCCACCTCTACCTCATTTCACACACTCCTCAAGCCTTTGGCTCGGCCAACCCCTGCCCATTTACTCTCTCCACATCCCTCTCCTCATCCTAGAGGATTCCCTTTGGGAAGAATCCTTTCAAAGGAATCCTTTAGGCTCAAATCAAAAGGAGTTACACTTTTAAAGGTAATTCATTCTCTCTTGTTCATTTATTTTATTTTTCTTCTCCAACCCTCTAAAATCTTTTTATTTACTTCTTTTGTAACAACACCAGTATCTTCAATATACTAGGATGTTGTTATAAGATTTATTCGAGCTACACTCTCACACAACTACATCAAATGGTTAAAGAACATACGGTTTCCGTGGATGGCGAAATTCTGCCTCCCGAAACGATGATTGTTCAATACTCATTTAACACCTTCAAAGGTGGCCATTATGATGTCAATATTTTTATATATGATATATAATATGTTTATTTTTTCTTTAAGCTTCTGTATTTTTCATTTTGGGCATACCTTTATGGTTTCCATTATGGGTAAACACGATATTTTCATTTAAGGAAGTGCGGACTACCGCCCCCTCAAAGTGATGTGATTCGTTAATTCCATATGTGGGACGTGTAAAGGATGGATTTAAAGTTATTATATATGATGTTATACTGGAATTATAATATACCTCTATATCATTATTATTTCTTTCCATTAAAGTATGAGATAGAAATGAAAGTAGTGTTCATGCGTACGTACGGCTTACCGTCTCCATGAACGGTGCATTTCATTTCTTATCCCCAAATGTAATGTACTATTAAAAGTACATATATATAATGGATATATATAATTAATGATATATCTAAATGATGAATATAATTCTGTAATTAAAATATACATACCTCTCATTTAGTTTTAATTCCATTAATATGACAAAGAAATGAAAGTAGCGTTCATGCGTACGTACGGCTTACCGTCTCCATGAACGGTGCATTTCATTTCTTACCTCTAAATGATTATGTAATATTATAAATACATTTATATTCTAGATATATATGATACATATTATATCCAAATCGGGAATTTCATTCTGGATATAAAGAACCTTTGACCACACGAACAACATGTAATTGTAAGAAGTCCACTTTCGACTTAAGAACCAAATATTGAGAAAACAAACATTATTAACTTAAATGGTTACATAATTTTTATAACATGAAAATAAGTGATATAAAAGGAATAATGAACTTTAAAAAGGTTCTTAATCAAGTATAAATTAACTCAAGTTTATTATTCAGGACGTTAAAGAACGATCGAGTCAAGTCGGACCCGAGGTAAGGGACTTCGTCTCAATCTCCTTTCATTGAGGCATATTTCGTTTTATACACAACTTTCTTTTATACGGTGTATAAACCCCTTTGACTTTTACTTTTATACAAAAGGAATCTTTTTCTACGAAGCGTTTTACAAAACGACAAAAAGGAATGTTTCTTTTAACGTACGCGGCGACAACGACCTTTTCCGCCACCGCGAACATTATTTGGTCTTTGGATTTCTCAAAAAGCCGTAATGTTTTTAGAATATAATAAATACCATATACTCTTTTATGTATTTTGGTATTGAAAATGGTTTTGAAAAAGGATTCTATTATGTCAATATATTTATGATATATTGTGATTGAAATGTGGAAATGTTATCATTCCTTTATATTGGTTTTATGTTTTATGATTTTATACTGGTACTTGGACATTTTAACGGGTGGTTACGTTATAAACCATATGACGGGTGGTGCCGTGAATACCAGGACGGGTGGTTACGTTATAACCTCCAATGCATTGGGTATGGAAGTCGGCCGTATGACTATTCCATTAAGTATGTATGGAAATTGGCCGTATGACTATTCCATTAAGTGATATGTGTGGAAGTCGACCGTATGGTTATTCCACTTAAGTATGTTTATGTCCCAAGTTACCTTTATATATGTTATGTGTTCTTTTTATGGGTTTTATGGTAATCCTTTGGTTACAAAAAGGTAAGTAATGATACTTTATTCAGTGAAGAGTTTTTACTACTTCATGAAGGTGAAGGTATTACTTTGATAGAGTATATATGGTTTACTTGATGTTTGAAAAACTAACAGTTTTCATTCTTTCTGTATCCCTTACTGAGCTTTTTATGCTCACCCCAAGTTTTTTTGAAATGTTTTCACAGGACTTAATGTGGAATAAGGTTAAGGATGGGATCAAGGGAATGTCATCCTATATAAAACATGGAACTAGACACGTTTCTTTTTAAGAGTTTTTTTTTATTATGGAAACTTAGTAGAAGTGACTACTTTGTAATCTTTTGAGATGTAATAGTTATGTTCTAATTCTCTAAAACTCTAAACCTGAAAAGATCCTCAACGTGAATTATTCATTTAATTCAATATTAAGTAAGGTTTAAGGCCAGGGCCTTATAATACCAACACGGTAGTCGAACCCACGGAGGATCCCAGTACAGTAGTCATCCTCGTCGAACCCACGAAGGATCCCAGTATGGTAGTCGTCCTCGTCGAACCGACGGAGGATCCCAGTATGGTAGTCGTTCTCGTCGAACCCACGGAGGATCCCGGTACGGTAGTCGTCCACGTCGAACCCATGGAGGATTCTGGTACGGTAGTCGTCCTCGTCGAACCCACAGAGGATCCCGGTACGGTAGTCGTCCTCGTCGAACCCACAGAGGATCCCGGTACGGTAGTCGTCCTCGTCGAACCTATAGAGGATTCCAGTACAACATCGCCGTCGTCACAGTCGCAACCAACTCTAGGTTTCCCGCACACAGCACGCTCGTTCCGAGAGGATCCGCTCCACGAGCCAAGGAGTCGATACATCAACTATCACGTAGACCTGATTTGATGTATTGCAAACTTTCGTCTCGACAAAAGGAACTCAACGCGACAGACGGCGCGTCAATCGGACGCCTGGTCTGAGAGTTATTGGCCTTTTCGTTCCAGGAGCCCGGTTGGTTTTTAAGTCAAAACCAACCCGACCATACTCCAACTACGTCCAAACCTTGAGAGTAGTAAGACAAAAGGTCCGTCTCACTAAGAGGAAACCAACAAAGTCGACGACACATCAATCGGACGTCCGAAGCTCAAGTTATAAGTGTTTCCGCTCCGAAGGCCCGGTTGGTTTCGTGTTCGAACCAACCCGTTCATAACCAAAGTTCTCCTAAACCTTGAGTGTAATATACTGAAACGACTATCTCAATCCAAGGATCACATCGCAACTGACGGTGCATAAATCAGATGTCTGTAGCCCAAGTTATGAGCGTTTGAACGAAGCTGTCTGATTTTAGGGGGTTTTGGGCCCGGACCGACCCGGCCCAAGACCCCCTGGGTCGGGCCGAACTGGGTCAACCCGAACTGGGTCCGGCCCATTAGGGCGCGGCCCGGCCCATTAGGGCGCGACCCGACCCAGCCTGGGCGGCCCGGCGCTGGCCGAGCGGGGCGGCTCGGCGCCGGCCGAGCGGGGCGGCTCGGTGCTGGCCGAGCGAACACGGAAAGGGGGGGGGGGGGGGGGGCGCTGCCCCCCTTTGTTTTGTAACGGTGCCCCCACGTGGGGGCCCACCCCTTTGCCAGCCGCCGGGGGTTACAACCCCCGACCCTTCACGATTCCGGCCGGCCGGTGAGCCACCGCGGGACACCCCGCGGGTCCCGCCTTCCCTTACGCTGGCGGCCGGATTTCCGGCCGCCCTTCCCTGCACCGCCGCGACCCTCCATGGTTCTCCGGCGCGGCGTGACGGCGCCACACCCCTCCGCCGCGGCCCGAATCCGGCCGCGACTTCTTTCGGCCTCAACGGCGCGGTGCGACGGCGCCATGCTCCTTCGCCGCGTTCCTCCTCATTCCCGCGCGGTGCCGTTGCACCGCGCCGCCTTCGTTCGAGCCACAATGAGTACAACAACAAAGGGGGAGGAGGGTCGGCCGTGTTCTTGCGGTCCGGCCCCCTCCCGTTAATTCGATAACAAGCGGCTAAAGAATTTAACGTTGGATGACAAAAGAATATTCACAAACACAAAACCAAAACCCTACCTCAAAGAAGGCGTTCGTCGGTGTCACGGTAGACGATGTCGCGGTAGACGGGCGTCGTTCCGTCAACGTCGAGAAGGATGAAGCCGAGGGTGGCATCGGCGTTCTTCGTTCTTCGTTAGAGGAAGAGGAAAACTCTCCAAGTGCTGGGCGCCATGCTTCGCTGCTAGCGTTCCGCCGCTTGAAGAAGCCGTCCAGAACTCCTCCCCCTGGCCTCCTTTAAATAGAAGTGGTGGGTTCGTCATTGGAAAGCAAGTCATAAATGGGGGATTTATGACATAGGGCCCCACTCAATTAAGCCACTACGGTGGAACATTAAAAAGAGAGGAAGAATCCTCATTAATTAAACACGTTGGCATTTAATTAAAGAGAGGGAGGCAGGTTCCTCATAAACTTGAGGGGTTGACATGTATTAAAGAGGGAGAGGGTGTTTAATGGGGTGTTCGGAAATTTAAGGAGGTGGGGGCTCATGTGGGCCCACCCCACTTTCTCACAACTTCCTTTCCCATAACTCATAAACCACTAGTGGCGTAATAAAAATATAATTGTAAAACAACTATATTTTTATTCCTCGCATTTATAACATATCATCCCGAACAAACGAAACTCCAGAAAAAGTCTTCCTAAGCGATTACCGGCACTGCGGTTTCATCGGTGCCCTCAGATTTCAATTCCGAGCACCGGATCAAAAGTTAGAAAACCCGCTCGTTCGTTCACTAAACGTACCCGATCTAAACTTCGGAAAATTATTCCGGGCACACCGGGCCTCGGAATCAAGCGCCGTTAGAAACTGCGTACTCCTAGAATTCCAAAGAAAATTAAGAAAAAATTTCCCTTGAAATTTACGGGTCTTTACATTACTCCCACCTCAGGGATTTACGTCCCCATAAAGGTACATCTCAACTAGGGAAACAAAAGAGGGTACTGAGCATGCATCTGAGCCTCCCGCTCCCAAGTGCTCTCCTGGAGGTTGCTGTGCTACCACCCGAGGCGCATTAGAGGAATCGACCATCCACGTAGGACCCGCTCATGTCGATCCTCGATCTCCACCGGGACCTCCGCAAAAGTCACCCCATCGTCAATGATATGTGTCGGGTCACACACGTATCTCCTCAGCTGAGATACATGGAAGTCGTCGTGCACCTGGTGCAACTGAGGTGGATGGGTCAAGCGGTAAACCACCTCGCCTACCCTATTGAGGACTTAGAAGGGTCCGATGAAGCGCAGAGATAACTTGCCACCTCGGCCAAATCTCCGTAATCCACATCGAGGTGAGACCTGTAAGAAAATGTAGTCACCATTCTCGAACTCTAGTGGTCTCCGCCTCCTATCGGCATAAGAATTTTGTCGGCACTGAGCTGTCCTCATCCGCTCCGGGATCACCTGAACCTTATCTGGTCCTACAAGAGCTGCAAATATTTCTTCTTTACCGATAAGAGAAATCCGGTCTCATCCCCTGGATGAACCATGTTCTTTGCCTAATACAGTCAATCCTGACATGAATGATACTAATCCATGCCATGGATGAGGTCGTAAGGCCTCGACGCTACTACTAAGAGATCCAACCGTTACTCTCGCCTCCAAGGGTTGAGTCACACTGTCGGCAGCAGTGTGTGGTCACTAGGTCTCCTTCAGTAGGAATCTCGAAAGTGAGGTTCAAGTCAACAGTTTTAAACCGGAACCTCTTAGTATCAACTATATAAAAAGGACAGGGAAGAAAATGTCACAAGAACAAGAGTCTTTTATTACTGCATCTCAAGGTAAAAAGACACAAAACATCTATAAACACAACATCAACAAGGCCAGAAGCCACATGAACAAAAGTCTCCATGACCAGAGCTAGTCTCGCTCCTGTCCATCAGCTCCCGAAGCTCCATGGTCGTAAGCCTCAGCTACCTGAAGCTGAGCACTCCCCTGTCCACCCGTTCCCTGCGGCCGGGGTGGTCTTCCTGGTGGTGGTGGTGGTAGGGCCTCAAAGCATTTCCCACCATCCACTGCTCGGCCAGCTCTTCTGCCTCATCTTCCTGCTCCCTGCGGACTGCCACAGTCGAACCTCTGCCTGAGAGGTCCCTCTACTGCCTGCTGCTCATCTGCTGGGTGGGTCGGGCAGTCTCGAGCCATGTGACCCTGCCCGCCGCATGCATAGCACTGCCTGATCCTCATGTGGATGTCTCTCCTTCGTGTGCCCCACACAACCGAATATGCATCATGAGATTGCTCATCTAATTGTCTGGCCTGCTTGGACCTCTGCATCATCTTTCTACTGCCAGCTGCAGAAGACTCTGCTACGGGTCGTCCTGCGGAGGGTCCCGCCACTGGTGACTGCTTGGAGATAAAACTCTCCACTAGAAGGGCACTCTCCAACACCCCTGCCTGCGTCAAAATGTTGAGGGAGATCATCGAATCCCTGATCTCATGCCTCAGTCCCTGCTCGAAGGTCCGTGCCTTGAAGAACAGGTCTCATACCATATCCGTGGAGTAGCGCGAGAGATCAGTAAACCTCACCGAGTACTAGGCCACAGTCATGCTGCCCTGCCGCAGCTGTAGTAACTCCTGAATGCGCACCACACAAAGGGTGGCTGGGACAAAATCCGAGTGGAAGAGGCTATCAAATTCCATCCAAAGAAGTGATGCCTCGTCGTGCATCTGGAGCATCAGGCTCCACCATCTGCCTACTGCCGCGTGCAGGAGACTCACTGCAAGGATCACCATGAGGTCAGCTGGTGTCCCCACTAACCTGAAAACTCGAACAACAACCTCCAGCCAATCCTCGGATGCCTGAGGGTCCGTCTCCCCGCGGAACCTGGGCGGTCTATGAAGCTGAAACTCATGCAGTGCACTAAGGCAACGTGCACTCTCAGCGGCTGGGGCTGGTGGCATCGGTGTCTCGGCGGGTAGTGGTACCGCCGGTGCCTCCGCTGTAATAAGGCCCTGCACCGAGGCCTTGTCGCTCGGTGGGCTATCGTCTCACACAAAGCTTGGAACCCTAGCCGGTTGTCGTTGTGGGACCATCCTGAAAAGAAACAGGTGCACCATGGTCAAAACAGTATATCGGGTGAGCTGAAACAAAGTAATCACAAAGAAAACTTTTGAAACACACATGAAATCAATGTTTTCATGCACCGAGTCGGAAATCAGAAGTGAGGGTCCTGGTTTATGGATACGTCGGCCGCCGCACCAACACTGGACTCCCTGGACTGATAACCACACTCAATACCCTTAACACTATTGCTTCACACAGAAGAAAGATCAGAGTCCTGAGTTCTGCGGTAGAATCGAACTCCTCTGATACCAATTTTTCACGACCCGTCCTCGGGGCCCATGCCGCGACTACCCCAAGCCCGCCTTCCATAGGCTAGGGGCTGACGACTAGTACCAAAGGCGTAAATCCCCCCAAAAAGGGAAGGAATTACCTTTATAAAAGAAAAAAACACCACAGAGTACGCAAACTGAAGTAAACACTAAGTAAATTATAAAACAAACATGTTGAAGTACAAGGGGACAGAAATACAAGCCCAAAAGAAAGGTACAACCACAACTGAAAGTAAAGTACAACTCAAAGGACAACAACTAAAAAGTGACAAGCCACTCCTAGATCGTCCTCTGGTTTCCTACCTGAAGGGTAGGTACAGATCTACTCTTCAGCACTCCACGTTCGTCCGTCTCCTCCGGGTACCGACTCATCATGAAATCCACCTCCGGGCACCGAATCGGCATGATATCCACCTCCAGGCACCGACTCATCGTGAGATCCTCCTCCGGGTATCGTCCAGCTCTAAAAGCCTCAACCACGATCAGTGATGTCCGTCGTCTGCAACCAACACAACATAGTGCGGGCGAAGCCCATGCAGGGGTGAGTATACGATACTCAGTAGGGACCTCGAGACCCCCCGAAGGTCTCCCTGAATCCACAAAGGATAAACCACAAAGAAAAGATACAATAACGAAGTATTATCCAACACTAATTAGGTATATTCCCATACATATACCTAAGTCATCAAATCCAGTTCAGCTCCAACTCACGAGCTCAAGTACAATCCAGTCCACTCAGGAAAGTAAAACTTAATCCACACAGGAAAGTACGACCCAATCCACACAGGAAAGCATAATCCAATCCACACAGGATATCAAGTAAATCACATCGAAGATAATGATTGAAAGTCAAGACTCAACTCAAACATGTATCCATTTACGAAGAGGGGTGGAGATGATTAGATGTAGCCTCTAAATCATCTCCTCTGCCAAACCCATGTAGGATCCAAGTTTAGTAGTCGTTGCTGTCGAACCCATGGAGGATCCAAGTATAGTAGTCATCGTTGTCAAACCCACAGAGGATACCAGCATAGTAGTCGAACCCACGGAGGATCCCAGTACAGTAGTCATCCTCGTCGAACCCACGGAGGATCCCAGTACGGTAGTCGTCCTCGTCGAACCCACGGAGGATCCCAGTACGGTAGTCGTCCTCGTCAAACTCACGGAGGATCCCGGTACGGTAGTCGTCCTCGTCGAACCCATAGAGGATTTCCGTACGATATTCATCCTCATCAAACCCACGGAGGATCCCGGTACGGTAGTCATCCTCGTCGAACCCACGAAGGATTCCGGTACAACATCGTCGTCGTCACAGTCGCAGCCAGCTCTAGGGTTCCCGCACACAGCACGATCGTTCCGGGAGGATCCGCTCCACGATCCAAGGGGTCGATACATCAACTATCACATAGACCTGAGTTGATGTATCAAAAAGTTCCATCTTGACAAAAGGAACTCAACGCGATAGACGACACGTCAATCAGATGCCCAGTTTGAGAGTTATTGGCTTTTTCGTTCGAGGGGCCCGGTTGGTTTTTAAGTCAAAACCAACCCGAATATACTCCAATTGCGTCCAAACCTCGAGTGGAGTAAGCCAAAAGGTCTGTCTCACTAATAGGAAACCAACAAAGTCGATGACACGTCAATCGGACGTCCGGAGCTCAAGTTATAAGCATTTTCGCTCCGAAGGCCCGGTTGGTTTCGTGTTCGAACCAACCCGACCGTACACAAAATTCTCTGTAACCTTGAGTGTAATATACCAAAATGACCATCTCAATCCAAGGATCTCATAGTAACTGACGATGCATCAATCGGAGGTCCGTAGCCCAAGTTACGGGTGTTTGAATGAAGCTGTCCAATTTTAGGGGGTTTTGGGCCCGGACCGACCCGGCCCAAGACCCCCTGGGTTGGGCCGAACTGGGTCGAACCAACCCGGGTCAGGGTCTGGCCCATTAGGGTGTGGCTCGGCCAGCATGGCCCGGCCCCGCCGGCGCGGCCTGGTGTGGCCGGTCCGGCCGGGGCGGCTCGGCGCTGGCCGAGCAGACGCGGAAAGGGGGGGCGCGCTGCCCCCCTTTGTTTTGTAACGGCCGCCCCCACATGGGGGCCCTCCCCTTTGCCAGCTTCCGGGGGTTACAACCCCCGACCCTTCCCAATTCCAGCCGGCCGGTGAGCCACCGCGGGACCCCCCGCGGGTCCTGCCTTCCCTTGCACCGGTGGGCAGATTTCCGGCCGCCCTTCCCTGCACCGCAGCGGCCCTCCATGGTTCTCCGGCGCGGCGCGACGATGCCGCGCCCCTTCTCCACGACCCAACTCTGGCCACGACTTCTTTCGGCCTCAACGGCACGGCGCGACGGCGCCACGCTCCTTCGCCGCGTTCCTCCTCGTTCCCGCGCGGTGCCGTTGCACCGCGCCGCCTTCGTTCGAGCTGCAACGAGTACAACAACAAAGGGGGAGGAGGGTCGGCTGTGTTCGTGCGGTTCGACCCCCTCCTGTTAATTCGATAACAAGCGGCTAAATAATTTAACGTTGGATGGCAAAAGAATATTCACGAACACAAAACCAAACCCCTACCTTGAAGAAGGCATTCGTCGGTGTCGCAGTAGACGGCGTCGCGGTAGACGATGTCACGGTAGACGGGCATCGTTCCGTCAACGTCGAGAAGGAAGAAGTCGAGGGTGGCATCGGCGTTCTTCGTTCTTAGTTAGAGTAAGAGGAAAAATCTCCAACTGCTGGGTGCCGTGCTTCGCTGCTAGCGTTCCGCCACTTGAAGAAGCCGTCCAGAACTCCTCCCCCTGGAATCCTTTAAATAGAAGTGGTGGGTTCGTCGTTGGCACACAAGTCATAAATGGGGGATTTATGACATAGAGCCCCACTCAATTAATCTGCTGACGTGGAACATTAAAAAGAGAGTAAGGATCCTCATTAATTAAACACGTTGGCATTTAATTAAAGAAAGGGAGGAAGGTCCCGCATAAACTTGAGGGGTTGACATGTATTAAAGAGGGAGAGGGTGTTTAATGGGGTGTTAGGAAATTTAAGGAGGTGGGGGCTCATGTGGGCCCCACCCCACTTTCTCACAACTTCCTTTCCCATAACTCATAAACCACTAGTGGCGTAATAAAAATATAATTGTAAAACAACTATATTTTTATTCATCACATTTTTAACATATCATCCTGAGCAAACATAACTCTAGAAAAAGTCTTCCTAAGTGATTACCGGTGCTACAGTTTCATCGGTGCCCTCAGATTTCAATTCCGAGCACTGGATCAAAAGTTAGAAAACCCGCTCGTTCTTTCACTGAACGTACCCGAGCTAAACTTCGAAAAATTATTCCAGGCACACTGGGCCTCGGAATCAGGCACCGTCAGAAACTGTGTACTCGTAGAATTCCAAAGAAAATTAAGAAAATATTTCCCTTGAAATTTATGAGTCTTTAAAATTTTAATTATTAATTATATATAATTATTAGTTAATAGTTATCTAAAACTTAAATTAATTATTGTATAAGTTAAAAATCAGAATTCAATATCGAATGACTATAACTTTTGATCCGGGTGCCCGTTTTATCTTCGAAACCAGTCAAATCGAACTTTATGAAATGAACAATAATCATATTAGATAATAATTTAGTAATTATTGATATAATAAAATTTATTATAATTTTAAGAAAAGTTTAAAATCAAACTTCAACTTCAGACAATCATAAATTTTGATCTGGGTGTCCGTTTGAACTCTACCACATATCAAATCGAAGTCCGTAAATAGATCCATGTTGTGATAAATGAGGGGACTTCTAGTCATATTTTTCACAGCCAAAAGGGCTCAAAAGGATTCCAAAATTAAGTTTTTATTTCATTTATCACGATTTTTGAACATTCGATGAGATTTTATCTTTGTTTAAGAGTGTCTTAATTTTATTTTTAGTTCATATATAATTTTATTCCACTGATTTACACTCATATTGATTTAATAATGTTGCAATTATTTTAGTTTTCCCTCTTTTGGTGATTTATTATCTATTATATATATATATGTATGTACTTCTATACATTTATCTATATTTATTTATAATTTATATATATTTATCATTATTTATTTAAAATTATAAATAATTGTATCCACACATGAATATTTATATGTATTTATGAATATTTGTCTATATTTATATGCATTTATAATTTTTTATACGTATTTATGTATATATATATTTATTTGTGTTTATATATATATATATATCGCGACCCGTCCCAATGAGGTCTGTGCCGCGACTCCCCAAGCTCGCCTCCAATAGGCCAAAAGCTAGAGACTAGCACTGAGTAGATATATCACTAACATGAGAGATCTTAGTCTAAGTACCTATACACACATCTCCAAACTCATACAATACTGAAATGTAAAAACAACTGAACAATCATGCATGAATACATATAAATCCCACAATCAGAGTATGATAGAAGTAATGGAAAGTAAAAAGGGTTAAATACAAGCTCATCACAGAGTCTGAAAACAAGTCCATCCTAAAAGTAAATTGGGGACTACTGTTAGGATACCGCAAGAACACAACTCGGTCTGTCTGGTCTTACTAAGCACCACCTAGTCCTGACCCCACTAGGATTCTGTCAAAAGGTTGATCGTCTGCACAAGACACGTGTGCGGGTAAAGCCCATGCATAGGTAAGTATAACAATACCCAGTAGCACCGCAAAACCACAAGACATACAACAAAGGAATAACAGTCAGCTCTACACATGTATATGTCTACAATGCATATAATAAGAATATCCAGATAAACTCAACAAAGACACATTGTTTAAAGGTAGAGTCACAACCGTAATGTCAATCTAGGATCCCAGCTCTAAAGTTCCACATAACACTCATTCGGGAGAACACACGTCACAAGTCTGATAGCACTGACGACGTTCGTCCGAGAGGTAGTTCTCATCGGGTTTCATCACTAGAAGTATACACTAGAAGTCTGAAGAGATACAATACAAATATGAGGATCAATCCCAAGACCATGGGGTATACCAACTACTCAATCTAGATTAACCTGCTAAGTAGAGGATTGGTGTCTGCATAGTGTTGGTCACGACGATACCAAAAACTCCACCTAGGGCAGAAAGATGAATAAAGGATCTCACTCCAGGGATCATGGAAGGATTCCAACAACTCTATCTAAGTAGTACAGTTGAAAGGATCATTGTCCTATGTGTAGGAAGAGATTACATACTAACCCTCTAGGAATGGATATGTGGAACACAACTTAACAAAACTGGTATATGATTCAAATGACAAGAGATCTAAGCCAATGTTTAAGGAGTACACAACGTGTAGTAGGCGTACATGCCGTATCCCTTCGACACTGAGTCATGCCCGTGTAAACGGCCTATGCTTGTGTCTGTGTGGAAGTACACGACGTGTTACTACCCATGTACCAGTACACGACTATTCCCCTATAGCCCTGGCCCGACCATGTATGAGTGGGGGGGGGGGGGTACACGGTGTGGTTGTGTCTGTGTACCCTCTGAGGTACACGCTGAGCCATTGGGGAGGGGCCACACACCGTGTGTTATTTAACTTCCCCCAAAACCCTAGTTGTTGCTATAAGGCCCCCACACGGTGTGTAGCTCCGTATTACATGATGTGTTGATCGGGTTTTCCCAGAAACCCTGGTTCTTCCTCCCATGAACGCTCACACCATTGTCACCTCGTAATTTGACCTCAATCTCGTTGGGAATCATTGATCTACCCCGACTGAGCCTTTCCACCATCAATCACCAGATTCCAGCCATTTGATTTGCTTGGAAAACATCCACATTCATCATCTGTGGTTGCGCACTGAAGAACACCCAAAATTGAGTATTCAAATCCATTCGATTCACCGCCGCTTCTGTCATCGCACCTCTTCCACATCATGTTGAGCTTGGATCTCCAATCTTAAATTGTTGCACCAATAAACAGGTGTGCAACATTTGATTCTTCGGAGTTCATCAAACCACAAACCAAAGGTTCGCCTATTATGAATGAGAAAAAGGGGAAGAAATTCACAAATAACATATAGGTGGAACTAACCTCAACTGATGTTCGTGTCAACCTCGATTCTTTGTTGTTAGAATGATAAACAAAGAGATAATAAAATAACCACAAATCAATTCCCAAATTCCCAAATAATCTAACCCATCCTGCAACACACACGATCTATGGATCAATTTGTTGGTTGATTGATCTGTGTTCCTCATAGAAATAGAAAACGGGGAAAGAATCCAATAAAACCAACATCCTACCTCAAGATGGATTGATCTTTGATGAAGAGCGGAGTTGCGTCATGATCGTTGGAGAGATCCTTTGATTCCGTCTCGTACCGGTCGTCGATCTTCGATCTGGTCGTCATCCGCAAACAGAATCTCCTCCAATAGCTCCAATGGATCTCGTCAATTTGCAGGGTTATGCAACTAACCCTGCATATTTTCCATAAGCACATATTTAAATAAGTAAATCAGCTCGATGTGTCAACGAACAAATAAAATAATTTATTTAACTATTTTATTCATTTTACGCTTGTGACAACTTTTCAAAAAATGCCCCATTCCAACAAAGGTTATGTCGTACCTAAGGTAAAACTCGCATTCTGAAATCAATGGTTCCATTAGATTTTTGATCTAGGCCCCCATTTAGAAGTTATTTTACTTTTTTAGGAAAACTGTGTGCATATACTATTTAATATCTTTAATATAATTTAAACATTTATTTTGGGCACATCGAGTCTCAGAATTGTACGTCATCTCAATGCCTAGTCTTGAAAATAATCCACACAATATTAAAAAATAAATAATGGATAATCTGAGTCGATACATTCTCCCCACCTTGGGGGTTTATGTACCAAAAATCCAAAACAAGTGGCTTCACAAAGAGATGTGGGTACTTAGCATGAATCTGAGCCTCTCACTCTTAAGTGCTCTTCTAAAGATTCTCATGCTGCCACCGGACACACACTTAAGGAATTTCTCACCCACAAAGGATCCTCTCATGTTGATTCTCGATCTCTACTAGGTGCTCAGAAAAGATAGCTCCATCCTCGATGTCCAGCTAGCCCCAATCGATAACGTGTGATAGGTCATGCATGTACCTCCTCAATTATGACATGTGGAAGACATCATATACCCAGTCTAACTATGGTGGTAGAGATAAGTGGTACACCACCTTGCCAGCTTTATGTAGTATTTGGAAAGGGCCAATAAATCTCAGAGAAAACATGCCACCCAACCAAATCTCTGTAATCCACATCAAGGTGAAACCCATATGAACACATGGTTTACATCCTCAAACTCTAAAGTCCTTATTCATCGGTCAACATAAGACTTCTGATGGATCTATGTAGTCCTCATTTTCTCTTAAATGATCAACAGTTTTTCTGTAGTAGCTCACACCTACTCTAGGCCCATAAGTGCGGACTCTCCTGGGTTAGTCCATCAAAGTGGTGACCTGCAGAGTCTCCCCTACTAATCCTTGAATGGTTTCATACCAATGGTGGAATGATAGCTATTTTCGTGCGCACACTCCACTATGGGTAGATGATCCTCCCAACTACGACCAAAGTCTAACATGCAAGCTCACAACATTTCCTCCAGAACCTGAATAGTTCGCTCTGTCTGGCTATCAGTCTCGAGGAGAAAAACTATTCTCAAGCATAAATAAGTTTTGAAAGCCTCGCCTAATCCCTTCCATAACCGAGATTTTAAGTGAGCATCAAAACCATAAAATATTGTTGAGGGAACTCCATGGAATCGGACTATCCTCTACACGTAGAGGCATCCCAAGCTCTCTACTGAACTCTAATCTCGAATGGTTAAGAAGTGGAATGACTTAGCGAGTTGGTCTATGATCACCCAGATGAAATCATGTCTCCTAGACGTATGTGGTAATCCCAATAATTCCATGGATATCTCATACCACTTCTAATCTGGAACCTCTAGGGGTTGAGCTAAACCTGCTGGAACTTGGTGCTTAACCTTCACTTGCTAACAAGTAAGACATCGAGAGACAAACTCTGCAACCCCTTTATTCATCCCTGACCACCAAAACTGACATCGAAGGTCCCAATACATATTTTCCACACCTAGATGCACCACTAAAGGAGATTTATCAAAATATATTAGAACCTCCTCCTACAACGTCACTGGTACCATCATGCATCCTCTAAAAAGAACGATATGCTCCACACCTTTAGAAAATCCATAAGGAGAATGCTCGGTGAATATCTGAGTATGTAGGGTCTCACATCCAACATCCCTAAGTTGTGCCTCCCTAACTCACTGTAAAAGAGGAGGGGTAAAAACCATCGACTGGAGGTAAGTATCCCCATATCCATCCAAAAAGGATAACTACAATGAGTCCAACTTCTCCAACAACTCATTCGGAAACTGCGAACAAGATCTCTTGTTGAGAGAATATATTACCCCCTTACCATGAGTATAGACAATATAAAATTCATAATCTTAGAGGAAATATAGCCTTCATATCTATATCAAGTTAAAATACTTATGAGAGAATATATACATAGGAATATTTTATTTAGAATATATGATGAACCGCTCTCCCATCAGGTAGTGTCACCACATATTTAGTGTGAAGATTACCACTGATAACTCAAGATCGTGGGTCGTGTAGTTCTGCTCATGTGGTCTCAAATGACATGAACCATAAGAAATCACCATCTTCCTCTACATGAGATCACAACCAAGATTGATTCCTAATGAATCATAGAAAACTACATACTCGATACCCTCCTTTGGAAATCTTAAGATGGGAGCGCTCATCAACCTCTGCCTCAACTCCTGAAAGGCCTATTAGAACTTCTCTATCCACACGAAAGGTTTCCACTTTCATGTCAAAGATATCATGGGTGTTGATATACTAAAGAAATTAGGTATTAATCTTCAGTAATAGACTTCCCACACAAGGAAGATCCACACCTCCATCATGCTCTTGGTTGGATCCCAATATAACACCGCCTTAGACTTGGATGATTCCACTTCCAATCTGTCCACTAAGATAACATATCCCAGAAAGTGGACCTCCTAAATCCAAAACTAGCACTTTGAGAGATTCCTGTAAATTTGGTGCTTTCGTAGTATGTCTAGAACCATCCTTAAGTGTATCACATGCACCTCCTCATATGTTGAGTACACAAGGGTATCTTCAATGAATACTACCACAAACCAGTATAAGAAGGGATGAAATATTTGGTTTATGAGTCCCACGAACACTTCTGGGGTGTTCTTCATAACAAAGGGAATCACTAAGTACTCATAGTGACTGTAGTGACATCTAAATGTCGTCTTCGGTATATCCATGTTCTGTACCTATAACTGGTGAATCTTGACCCGAGGTCAACCTTCGAGAACCATCGTGTCTCTCTCAACTGATCAAATAGGTCATCAATCCTCAGTAGTGGATAATTTTTCTTCATGATCATCTGATTCAAGCACCGATAATCCACACATAACCTCGAGCTCCCGTATAACTTCTTGGTGAACAAAATTGGGTTTACCTAGGGTGAAACAACGATTCTAACAAATCTCTTCCTCTACAAGTACTCCAATTACACCCTCAACTCGCGAAGATCGGTATGATCCATCCAATACACTGATGTAGATATTGGTGTTATCCTGGGGTGTAGATCAATGCAGAAGTCTATCTCTTGTTGGGGAGGTAAGCTTGGAACATCCTCAAAAAATATGTCCTCATACTACACCACCACTGTAGGGAATTGAAAACACATAACATTCACTGCACCAAGGGCCAGAATATCCAATTGATGAATAATCATCTGCACCCTCCTATACATGAGTACATATTACGCTACCTGGGTTTCCTTTTCACTGAAAAAGAAAAACCTAGTTCCATCACTGCGGATACACCACATCCTCCGCCTAAAATAATCAATTTGGGCATGAATTGAAGACAACCAATCTATACCTAATATGACATCCTAAGGTATCATCAATTCTACAAAGAAATCCCAACAGAAACCCTCACCTCCACAATTTAGGTCACACTATCAACACAAGTGTGTGATCACTAAGTCATCTCCAACAGGAGTCTCAAAGCGCAATGGTCAAGCCAAGGGCTCAACCAAAATCTCTAAGTCTCGAACCAGATATGTGGAAATAAAGGAATGAATAGAACCTATATCTATCAGTACTAAAACTAAGGTAGAAAAGACACAGATCATACCTCAAATCATTCCCAGAGCCTTTGAACTATAATATTCGACTGCCTGCAACTTCCCCTACCCTTGTCTTCTAACTCCTTGATCCTGGTGCAGACCACCCAAGGGTGGTGGTGGTAATAGGTCAAAGTGTATACCAAATCCTACTAATCTATCAAA
Organism: Viscum album; assembly: GCA_963277665.1. Lineage (NCBI taxonomy): Eukaryota > Viridiplantae > Streptophyta > Magnoliopsida > Santalales > Viscaceae > Viscum > Viscum album. The sequence goes on from OY728160.1 coordinate 1,738,045,757, forward strand.
TCCTCTACCACATACAATACCTTGTGGACCTATCTATTCTTTCCACTACCTTAGCATCCCATCTACATTCTCTCTACCAGTCGTATAGTGGGTCGGACAATCTCAGGCAAGATGTCCCCTACCGTTGCATGAGTAGCACCCTCTCTCTAGGATAACTGGACCCATCCTATGAGCCATGAACTGCAAACCCTATTTACCAAGACCTCATCCTAAAATTTATCACACATCCAGGTCCTTGACACTAATGTCAGATTCCTACTACTGATGTCTCTACTCCTCTGTGACTACTACCGACAACCATTGTCTGCATCTGCTCAACTAGGAAACTCTCAACCACCAAAGCTCGCTCTAGCATCCCAATATAGGTGGGAATGAATATATGTACAACACTAACTATAATGTATCTATATATCCCTATATATAAGGTTTGAAACAATAACTAATCCCGAACCATATCCATCACGTACCTAGAGATGTTGGTAAACCTCGTTGAATACTCAGCCACTATCATACTACCCTACTGGGCCTATAGAAGATCCTGGATACATACATACCTTAACATAGCTGGAGAGAACTCCTCTTTGAAAAGATGTTCAAACTATGACTATGACAGATTCGCCTCATCACAATACATGGTCACTAACCCCCACCATTGTCCTACTGAGCCATGGAGAAGACTCACCGCCAGAACCACTATCTGATTTTTTGGTGTCCTGAACAGATGGAAAACTCATGCCACCACCTCAAACCATTCCTCAACCACTTGTGGTTCGGGCTCAACTCAAAACCTAAGGGGTCTCTATCGATAAAACTCGTAAAGTGCGCTCAACCTATGCACCTCATATTCTGGTACTGTAGGTACCATATGCTGCTCTATAGGTGGTGGTATAACTAGTACACCACCTAAAGGTAATATCTTTGAAACTAGTCCCTATATTGATGTCCCATCATTGAGGGGATCATCCTCATGATCCTGATGCTGGATCCTAGCTGGCATACATCATGGAGGTATCCTGAAAATAAAAAAGATATATCACAATCAATGAGTATATCTGGAGATATGAATCAAGAAGGACATGAAAACCATAACTCATTCCTATATGATTCATGTACCATTTATTTACCTGAAATCCATGTTCTCATGCACAAAGTCAAAAAATAGGTGATCAGAGTCCTGTTGTATCAATACGTCATCCGCCACACCAACATTGAAATCTCTGGCCTGAAAGTTGAACTCAAAAAACTTAACACTATCGTCCCAAACCAATATCACAAACTCCCAGTCCTAAGGTAGAACCGACTCCTCTGATACCACTTTTTCACAACCTATCCCAATGGGGCTCATGTCATGACTCCCCAAGCCTACCTCCAATAGGACAGAGGATGAAAACTAGCATTGAGTGGGAATATCACTAATATGGGAGGCCTTAGCCTAAGTACCTTTACACACACACACATATTCAAGTCCATACAATGATGAAATATAAAAACAACTGAACTGTAGATTCCGAGTGCAGTGAAAGTGCGTTAATGGGAGTGCCCAACTTTAATTTTAGCATTAAACAACATTCAAACCGAGATCCGTCATGATATAAAATGCTGGATCTTCAGAATAGAATGAAGAATGAAAAAAAGAGGGATTCCTGAAACCATAGAGATAGGATCATCATATATTGGTTATAATTAATTTAATTAATTCACAAGAATTACCTTGATGGAATTCTTTCTTCGTTGATGTCTCCAGTCACGATCTGGTGTGATCCATTGTTGCGTCGTAGAATCCAAGTGTAGGATTCCTCTAGTGGTGATACACACATGCTCCACGTATATTTGGACGTCGCCGAAGGGATCTCTGGGTGCTAGCACGGAAGAACATTCGCTTGCGATGTCTGCCTTCAATCGCCTTGATCCGGTGGTGGTGGATCTCTCTCAGTCTTGAGAGCGTTCTTGGAGGAAGGAGTTCTTTCATCCTTGAGAGAACTCTCCAGAATTGTTGTGCACAACGATTGGGGAAAAGTGTTGGGTTTGTGAGGATATTTATAATCAGGTTTGAGGTTATAGAGTTATGACAATAAATAAACGCATTAAGCATTTTATTTATCTCATTAAATCTTATTGAAAACCCCCATGTCGAATGATTAATTCCTTGACATGTGGTCACACTGATTATAATAAATATCATAAAATGATATTAATTCCTCAAAATCTCGACTGAAAAAACTACACGTCGTGTAATCATTAATACATGGCGTGTACTCGTTTTCCATAAAACTACACGGTGTGTATATTTAATATACACAACGTGTACTTTTATTTTCCATTTTCCTTTATTTCATCCACCACATTTATTAGTCCTTGAGCAATGGCTATTTATTTGTTAAATAAATGTAACTGCATTACTCACTAATAAATATATATTATTTCGCCCACAATATATTCCATCGAATAACTAGTGTCTAAATAAATGAAATCAGGCATCCTTAAATAATTATTAAACCACATTTGAGAATAATATTTATTTAACTTGTTAAATTAATATTTAACTGAGATATATAGACACACTTAGTGTGTGACCCTCTAGGTCTCTTTCTTAGTGGCATTAGGCGGAGCCTGCCTAAAGTCCAAGGTTAGCATCTAACAACACACCAAGTCACCCATAGAGAAAGAAGTTAACGCCGCAATAATGTGTCACCTCCTACAAACGTTTACCGTGTAATATAATCCCTTTTTAATGATATCTCGAATCAAGAGGGTTTCATGATAGTGCCATCAACCCATGTACTCGATTATTCTTTCTTTGATTTTCTAGAATTGAACTCGCCCATACCTTACCATGGCCATGGATTTATTTAGGTTATATAAATTCCATCAAAGGGCCTGAGATATCTACTTCCGTTATGGAATAGAAGGGACAAATACTTTCTCGCATTATCTATTAATGCAGTATTACTCGTGACGCACCCAACGTATCCTACCTTGCTGCGAACAGTGTGTCGTCCCAATTTTCATCAATACATCTAAGTGAGTGAGTTGTAATACCCATTAAAAATAATATTAAAGTATAAGGACCAATACACACGTCTGTAGATAGGAACATACAATGACACTATGAAATGTATATTTCTTACTGGTGGGTCTCGTTCTCATAATATCCTTCTGGATATTACCAAGGGAACACACCATGAGAAGGTGCCTCAAAGTTTTATGAGTCCTCACCCCTAATGGCCTATATTATTTGTGTCCCTCAAATAACATCATCCAGTCATAGAAAATATATTCAAGAACAGTGTTATGGCACTTCCGGGTTCTCATCATAGAAGGGATCCTCTATGAACCTTTAATGAAACAACTGTCCTTAGGACATTATCACATGTATTGTCACACAGAAGAATAATCAAGATGTGATAAGGTATTTATTAATGAATAAAGTACAAAGTATTTGGTTCTAGGCCACCAACTCCAACATACTCCCACTTGGACTAGAGCAAACTGCTAACAACCTTTAACCCGCTAGCTCTCACATGATATTCATGCTTATTCTGAGATAGGCCTTTAGTAATGGGGTCCGCCATGTTCTCTTCTGTGGACACTCTGCTCACTGCAACTTCCCCCCTATGATAGAAATCCCTCAAGAGGTGATACTTCCGGAGTATGTGCTTTGTCCGTTGATGTAACCTTGGTTCTTTTGAAAGAGCCACCGCTGTGGTATTATCACAATACAATGTGACTGGGTCTTTACTGCTAGGCACCACATCAAGCTCATGGACAAAGTTACGAATCCATACGGATTCCTTGGTTGCATCTGAGACTGCTATATATTCAGACTCTGCTATAGAATCGACGACAACTGGCTACTTTGAACTCTTCCAGCTCACAACTCCTCCATTGAGACATAAAACATATCCAGATTGTGACTTCAGATCATTCTGATTTGTCTGAAAACCAACATCAACATACCCTCTGATGACAATCTCCTCGTCTCCTCCATACACTAGGAACATATCCTTAGTTCTTCTCAGATACTTAAGGATAGTCTTAACAGTTGTCCAATGCTGTTCCCCTGGATCTTCTTGATATCTACCTACCATGCTTAGTGTATAGGAAACATCAAGACTGGTACATAACATGGAATACATGATGTATCCTATAGCCAAAGCGTATGGGATCTTACTCATTCTATATTTCTCTTGTTGTGTCTGTGGACACATTTTCTTAGAAAGATGTAGGCCATGTGACACTGAAACTAATCCCCTCTTGTATTGTTCCATACTAAATCTCTTTGGTATATGGTCAATGTATGTACCCTGACTTAGTCCAAGCAGCCTCTTGGATCTATCACGGATGATCTTGATCCCTATAATGTAGGATACTTCACCCAAGTCCTTCATGGAGAAACACTTGTTCAACCAGTCCTTAAATGACTATAAGACTGGTACATCATTTCCAATAAGCAGTATGTCATCAATATATACTACTAGGATAATGATCGTATTCCCATTAAACCACTTATAAACACATGGCTCACATTCATTCTTAATGAAACCAAATTCCTTTATGGCTTCATCAAATCAAATGTTCCATGACCTGGATGCTTTATTTAATCCATAAATGGATTTATGAAACTTGAAAGCCCATTTGGCTTCACTTGGTGTCACAAACTCTTCTATTTTTGTCATATAGACATCTTCCTAAAGGTTCCCATTAAGGAATGCTATTTTGACATCCATTTTACAAATCTCGTAGTCATGGTAAGCTACCATGACAAGTATAATTCTTATGGATTTAAACATAGAAACTAGAGAGAAGGTTTCATCATAGTCAATTACTTGACGCTGTCTGAATCCTTTAGCCACTAGCCTTGCTTTATAAGTGCTATCTTGACCTTCCATGTCCAGTTTTCTCTTGAATACCCATTTGCATCCAACAGGCTTTACATCAACTAGCTCATCGACCAGAACCCAGACTTAGTTCTGATACATGGAATCCATCTCATAATTCATAGATTCTATCCATCTTGTAGCTTTTAAGCTCTATACTGCTTCCTTGTAGGAGATAGGTTCACCATTGTCCAAAAATAATGATTCACCATCCTCAGTGACTAGGAAACCAAATCTCTATGGTTCCCTTACCTCTCTTGAGCTCCTACGTAGTACTTGTGTTTCTGGAACCTCTTCCACAGGGACCTGTGGAACTTGTTCCTATACTAACTCTTGTGTATCTTGAACATCAACTTCGTCAAAGTCAATCTTGCTCCCACTATCCTTTTTGAGGATGTACTCCCTATCAAGAAAGATGGATTGTTTGGAGACAATCACTTTCTTGTCTTGAGGGTTATATAAGTAATATCCTTTTGTTTCCTTAGGATATCCTATAAAGATACATCTCGTGCCCCGTGGTTCTAGTTTTTTTCCTGATAAGGCCTTAACAAATTCCTCGCATCCCCATACACATGTATGTGAAAAAATGGGTTCCTTTCCATTCCATATCTTGGAGGGTATTCTATTTTCTGCCTTAGTTGGTACTTGATTTAATGTGTATACTGTAGTTTGTAATGAATATCCCCAAAAGGATAATGGAAGATCTGCACGACTCATCATCGACCTCACCATGTCCAACAAGGTGCAGTCCCTCCTTTCACTAACACCATTCCACTGTGGTGTGTAAGGAGGAGTGAGCTGAGATAGAATCCCAGACTCCCATAGAAGATCAATGAAATTTTGGTTCAGATATTCTCCACCACGATCCGATCAAAGTTTCTTTATCTTATTACCAAGCTGATTCTCTACTTCATTCTTGAATTCCTTAAACTTCTCTAAGGCCTCTGACTTATACCTCATTAAGTATACATAACCATATCTACTCAAATCATCAGTAAAAGTAATGAAGTAAGAATATCCACCTCTAGCTTCTACTGGAAATGGTCCACACACATTCGTGTGTACCAATCCTAGAAGCTCTATGGCCCTTTCACCCTGTCCACCAAAAGGCGGATTGGTCATTTTTCCTTGTAAACAAGCGTGACATCTATCAAGTGGTTTTAGCTCATTAGAGTCTAAATAGCCATCTTGGTAGAGCTTTATCAAGTGATTCTTGTTTACATGATCAAGACAGTGATGCCACAACTGGGTGATGTATGAGTCATGTGAGTTTGTTTTGTTATCGATTTCCAACACTTGGTTTTCATAATTTAATACATAAAAAACATTATTTAAATGTGCCATACCATAACATACATTGTTCTTATAAAAGAGACAACCCTTATTTTCAAAGTTGAAAATAAATCCATCCATATCCAAACAAGATACAGAAATTATGTTCTTGGTAAAACTAGGCACATAATAACAGTTTTGTAAAACCAAAATCATGCCAGTTGTCAATGAGAGGTGGTAATCACCAATAGCCAATGTAGCCATCCTTGCGCCATTGGAAGCTCAGAGATCCACCTCTCCTCTGTCAATCTTTCTAAATCAACTTGGTTCCTAAATTTGAATACAAATGTGAACCTCACAAGCTGTATCTAATACCAAATGTGTAGAAATAGAAAGATTACACTCGATAACGAATGCACCTTTAGCATCCCCATGCTTCTGGGTGCAGTTCCTCTTCTAGTGGCCTTGCTTTCCACATGAAAAACACATTGCCTCCCATTATTTTACTTGCCTATAGATCTTCCCATTCTTGGAGGGATAATGCTCGGGGGCTTCAGACTGTTTATAAGTCTTTGGCCCCTTTGGCTTGTCCTTCCTTTTCCTATTCACCATAAGGACTGCGGGTTTGTCATGCCCCATGTCCTTATCTACCTGGAGAATCAAGTTCAGAAGTTCTGATAGACTCTTCTCATTGTTTATCATGTTGTAGTTGACAATAAAGCTAGAGAAGGTCTTGGGTAGTGATGATAGGATGAGATCTGTATGCAACTCATCCGGGAATTTAATCCCTAAGATGTCCAGGCGTTCAATGTAGCCAATAAGCTTGACTACATGAGGCCCAGCTGGCACAGACTCTCCAAGATTAGTTGTAAAAAAAGAATTGGAGATATCATACCTCTCACATCTCTCCTTATCTTGGTAGAGATCCTTAAGGTGAGACATCATTCTATACGCATCCATGTTTTCATGTTGCTTCAAGAGCTCATTGAACATGGCCGATAGCATAAAACACTAGAAATATGTGGCATCATCCATGTGTTTCTCATATAGATATATTTCCACATCACTAGCCTCTTTTTCAAGTGCAACTGGAATATGCTCTTCTAGCACATACAATTTCCTTTCATGGCAAAGGATGACGCGTAAACGCCTCTTCCACTCTTGGAAATTAGTGCCAGTGAGAAGGTTTTCCTTCTCGAGTATGGTTCGCAATGATATGTTTGAAGTCATTTTATTTCCATTTCTACAAATTAAGATGAGAAAAGGTTTATTACTTTATTACAAAACTGAGACAAATAAATAAATTAATACTTATTAGTCTCCCACTATTTTATCGAAATCCAATAGCCCTCACCATTGACCTCAGAATATTCTGTTGCCTGAATATTCTAGTGGCAAGGATCTATATTTCCCTTCTCGTTACCCCAACCAGGGTTGGTCAAGAAACTTGAAGGGTTTTAGGTAGGCATTCCAAATTCCAACTGCATTAACTCGCAGCTCCTTGATCCACTGAGTGGACTCCCCAATCCTGAAATCCTTTTATTTTGGATTTCCTCATCCTTTGCCTCTTGGTCACACCAAGTCTTGCTGTGGCATTCAACCCTTTATGCGAACCAATTCAAGTCAACCTAAAACCTTTAATTAGAATTCCTCGATAATTTACAGCACCCCAACTAGGGTTGTTCAAGCACTTTGAACTATGGTTAGATTCTAACCAAGATTATGGAAGGCTATACCGACTTAATATTTATTTGAGGGATTTTATCCTTATACGTAAATTAACATTTTATTATCTTTGATTACATGCTTGTTAATATTAAGTGGGATATACTTAAGTGATTAACCATGTCTACGACAATATTTACGCATAAGCCGGTCTTTATTTTAGTTCCATCTTGTATGCTTGTTTAATTCATTAATTGTATGATCGTGACAACACACCCACAATAAATAAACCATGAAACTGACAAAAATAAAATAAATGGTATGATCATGAGCTTGTTCTATTAGTTAGTTTATCTAGCGGTTGATAAACTAATCCAAGACCTAGGGGAGAAACACCTTGAACCTTTCAGGTTTGTGTTTATAGCTTTCCACCTGTCCACCATTGTATCTCATTGGATTGGTTTCACCTTGGCTCCTGACTTGAGCTTCCTCTACTAGCTTGGGAGATCCATCCATTACATATGCATTTATCTCACATGTAGGTGAGGGGTAAAAGGGGGTTTTTACATAAAAGAATCCTTGAGCGTACAAGCCCTAAATATTAATGAGGAGAAGGCTCACATGCCAAAAAATTTAATTTAAATAAATAAATTAAAGAAACCATTCATATAAAAAGTTATTGGTCTAGCTCATGATCATCCTTACATGCAACAATATTTACGCATAAATAAAACTAGCATTCAATTCTTTAATCGTTCTTGTTTAAGATAAATCATGCTCAAATCAATTAATTATCTTTAATTAATCAATCCTTTTATCTTAAACCCTTTTATGAATTTCCTTGAGATTCTCATCCATCATAATTTTAAACAAATAAATTTATTTAAAATTATCTTTGTATGTAACTTGTACCTTAGATGCAACCTGGTGAATTCCCGTTCATTACGCAGATGTTAAATTAAACACATATATATAAAACACCTATCACGTGTTGTACCTCAACTTTACACCTGCACCATGGTACACATATCAAGGGTTTGTATAATATAATAATAAATTTTAATAAATCTGCGTAATTTGGGTGAGTACAAGGCGTGTAGTTCCGACTACACGACGTGTACTTTTCTTCACCGTCCATCCGAAGTACACGCCCGGGGACATGGTGTTTTAATGTACTTCGGAAATTTTCAGAGTACACAGCGTGTTCAATGGGACACACGCCGTGTAGTTTCCACGTTACACAGTTTCCAGCAGGGCAAGCTGTGTACAGGGTACACGGTCCAACCCTAGCCCGAAGGGACTACACGCCGTGTTCTGTTGGACCATACGGCGTGTAATCTGAAAACCGTGTTCCACCTGTTCTTGGTCAACACACGGTGTCATAAATGACTTAGATAGGATCAATACACGGCCTGATTTGGCAGAACAGTCCGATGCATGAACCTAGAATACACGACATGTACTTCCGAATACACGTCGTGCATTCTCGTGCTGTATGAACAGAAATGTTTGGATCCTCTGGATGAGATCCTCTATTTTATTTTAATAAAAAATTAAAAGAAAAGGTCATTTCTGTATGGTGAATGAGAAACGATATAGGAAGAACAGACCTCGAGATTCAGATTTAAAGAATGATTAACTTGAATTGAAACAACTAAATTATTAATTTTGTAAATCACCAACGAAAAACTAAATAATTATAATCAATGATATGACCCCTTTGATACCACTTGTAGGTTCCGGGCGTAGAGAAAGTTCATTGGTGGGAGTTCCCAACTTTAATTTTAGTGTTAAACAACATTCAAACTGAGATCCATCACGATATAAAACACCGGATCTTCGAAATAGAATGAAGAATGAAAAACCAAAGAGGGAGTCCCGAAACCATAGATATAGGATCATCATATGTTGGTTATAATTAATTTAATTAATTCACAATAATTACCTTGATGGAATTCTTTCTTCATTTATGTCTCCGGTCACGATCCGGTGTGATCCATCATTGTGTCGTAGAATCCAAGTGTAGGATTCCTCTAGAGGTGATCCACACATGCTCCATGTATCTCTGGACGTTTCCGAAGGGATCTCCGGGTGCTAGCGCCGAAGAAAATTTGCTTGCAATGTCTGCCTTCGATCGCCTTGATCTGGTGGTGGTGGATCTCTCTCAGTCTTGAGAGCGTTCTTGGAGGAAGGAGTTCTTTCGGCCTTGGGAGAACTCTCCAGAATTGTTGTTCACAACGATTGGGGAAAAGTGTTGGGGTTGTGAGGATATTTATAATCAGGTTTGAGGTTATAGAGTTATGAAAATAAATAAATGTGTTACACGTCTTATTTATTTCATTAACTCTTATTGAAAACCCCCATGTCGAATGATTAATTCCTTGGCATGCGCCCATACTAATTATAATAAATATCATAAAATGATATTAATTCCTCAAAATCCTGACTAGAAAAACTACACGTTGTGTAATAATTAATACACAACATGTACTCATTTTCCATAAAACTATACGGCGTGTATATTTAATATACACGGTGTGTACTTTTATTTTCCATTTTCCTTTATTTCCTCCACCACATTTATTAGTCCTTGAGTAATGGCTATTTATTTGTTAAATAAATGTAACTACATTACTCGCTAATAAATATATATTATTTCTCCCACAATATATTCTCTTGAATAACTAGTGTCGAAATAAATGCAATCAAAAATCCTTAAATAATTATTAAACCATAGTTGAGAATAATATTTATTTAACTGAGATACATGGACACACTTAGTGTGTGACCCTCTAGGCCTCTTTCTCAGTGGCATTACGCAGAGCCTACCTAAAGTCCAAGGTCAGCGTCTAGCAACACGCCAAGAAACCCATAGAGAAAGAAGTAACACCGTAATGACGTGTCACCTCCTACAAACTTTTACCATGTAATATAATCCCTTTGTCATGATATCTCAAATCAATCAGGTTACATGCTAGTGCCATCAACCCATGTGCTCGGTTATTCTTTCTTTGATTTTCCAGAATTGAACTCGCCCATACCTTACCATGGCCATGGATTTATTTAGGCTATATCAATTCCATCAAAGGGCCTGAGATTTCTACTTCCATTATGGAACAAAAGGGACAAATCCTTTCTCGCATTATCTATTAATGCAGTATTACTCATGACGCACCCAACGTATCCTACCTCGCTGTGAACAACATGTCGTCACAATTTTTGTCAATACATCTAAGTGAACGAGTTGTAATACCCATTAATAATAATCTTAAAGTCTAAGGACCAATACACACATCCATAGATAGGAACATCCAATGACACTATGAAATGTGGATTTCCTACTGGCAGGTCTCGTTCTCATAATATCCTCCTCAATATTACCAAGGGCACACACCATGAGACGGTGCCTCAAAGTTTTATGAGTCCTCAACCCTAATGGCCTGTATTATTTGTGTCACTCAAATAACATCATTCGGCCATAGAACATATATTCAAGAACAGTGTTATAGAACTTCTGGGTTCTCATCATAGTAGAGATCCGCTATGACCCTTTAATGAAACAGCTGTCCTTAGGACATTATCACATGCATTGTCATGCAGAAGAACAATCAAGATGTGATAAGGTATTTATTAATGAATAAAGTACAAAGTAGTTGGTTCTAGGCCACCAACTCCAACATGAACAAACATGAATGCATACATCTAAATCCCATAACCAGAGTACGAAAATGTAATGGAAAGTAAATAGGTCCAAATATAACCTCACCAAAAAGAGTATGAAAAAAGTCTAACCTGAAAGTAAATTGGGGATTACTGTCAAGATACTGTAGGAACACACCTCGGTCTTTCCAGACTCACTAAGCACCGTCTGGTCTTGGTCCCTCTAGAAATTTTTCAAAAGGTCAATCTTCTGCACCAGACAAGACATGTGTAGACAAAACTTGTGCATGGGTGAGTATAAAAATACCCAATAAGACATCTCAAAACCACAAAGCATATAACAAAGGAATAACAATTAGCTCTATAGAGGCATATGTATACAATTCATATAACAAGAATATCTAGATAAACTCAACAAAGACACCTAGTCTAATAGTAAAGTCACAATAGTAATTCCAGCTTAGGATCCCAGCTCGAAAGTTACACATAACACTCATCCTAGAGAACACACTCCATGAATCTGATAGAACTGATGACTTCCATTCGAGAGGTAGTGATCATCAGTTCTCCCCACTTGAAGTATATGATGGAAGTATGAAAAGATACGATATAGAGATGAAGATTACTCCCAAGGCCATGGGGTATACCAATAACTCAATCTAGAGTAACCTGCTAAGTATAGGATTGACACCTTTGTAGTGTTGGTCATGAAGATTCCAAAAAATCCACATAGGGAATGAACATGAATAGAGGATCTCACTCCAAGCCTTACGAAAGGATTTCCACAACTCCATCCAAGTAGTCCAACAGAAGGGATCATTGTCCTATGTGTAGAAGGTGATTCTATAATAACTCTCAAAGAATGGATATAGGGAACACATACTAATGAAACTTGTCCAAAATGCATATGACAAGGGATCTAATCCAACATTTAAGGAGTACACGACATGTAGTGGGCATACATGTTGCGTCCCTTCAACACTGGGTCCTACTCGTGTAAACGACCCGTACCTGTGTCCATGTGGAAGTAAATGGCATACTTATTCCCTTGTACTTCTAACCGTGTACCAGTACACAACTATGCCCGTGTAGCCTTAGCCTGACCATGTCCAAGTGGGGGGGGGGGATACACAGTGTGCCTGTGGTTGTGAACTCTCTAGCTATGTTTGTGTATCCTTTGAGGTACACGTTGAGCCATCAGGGAGGGGTCACACGCCGTGGGATAGGGTCACACGTCGTGTGATCCTTAACTTCCTCCCAAACCATATCTTCCACAGTAAGGTCCCCACACAATGTGTAGCTCTGCATTACACACTTTATTGATCGGGTTTTTCCAGAAATCCTAGTTCTTCCTCCCGCAACTTCTCACATCCCCGTCACCTAGGAATTTAGCCTCAATCTCTCTAGGAATCATGGATCTACCCCGGTCGAGCCTTACTGCCATCAATCAATAGATTCCAACCATTCAATTTTCTCAAAAGACACCAATGTTTTTCATTCGTAGTCACGTGCTGAAGAACACCCGAATCGGGTATCCAAATCCCTCTGGTTCTCTACTGCTTCCATCATCACACCTCTATCACGTCATGCTGATCCTGAATCACTAGTGCAAAAAACGTTATTTACGTCGGTTATTTTTCATTTTTTACGTCGATTTTTAGCCGACGTTAATATGAACGACGTTATAAATAAAGTTTTTTACGTCGGTTATTTAAAAAACGACGTAACAAACATAACATCGTGGTGTTTATCACATCGGTTAATTAATAACCGACGTGAAAAAACCCAGGGGGGAGGGGTTTATAACGTCAGTTATTATATAACCGTCGTGATAAACCGGGGTGGGGGACTTTATCACGTCGGTTATTTAATAACCGACGTGATAAAATCCTGGGCGATGGTTTATCACGTCAGTTATTAAATAACCGACATGCTAAACCAATCCGAGGGGGGGGGGGTTATCACGTCGGTTAATCAATACCCGACTTGATAAAAGGCCTGGGAAATGGTTTATCACATCGGTTATTTAATAACCAACTTGATAAACCATTTCCCAGGCCGTTTATCACGTCCGTTATTGATTAACCGATGTGATAAAGCATTTCCCAGGTCCTTTATCACGTCGTTTATTACATAACTGACGTGATAAACCATGACACAGGTGTTTATCACGTCGGTTATGAAAAAAACTGACGTGATAAACCCTTCTCGATTTCTTTATCACGTTGGTTATAAAATAACCGACGTGGAAGACAATTTTTTTTTTAAAAAAAATCGACTGCAGTCCTCTGCTCTCCCCCAAAATCAACCAGAAACCAAATCAATAATTCGTACCACAAAAACAGAAGGAGATAAAAACACGAACTAAAGAAAATTTAAGCATTTACATTGATAACATATAAAACTTACCCCACTTAATAGCCCCCACCCTCATGTATACCCCCTTTACAGCCCTACCTCACCCCATTGGAGCCCCCACCACACCCCTAGACTGTCCCCCGACCCCCTGGACAGACCCAAACACCCCTCGACAACCCCCACCCTCCTGAACAGCACCCCCTCACCCCTCACCCCTCACCCCACTTGACAGCCCCCACCACACCCCTGGACTTCCCCCCAACCCCCTGTACAACCCTAAACACCCCTCAAAAACCCCCCACCCTCCTGAACAGCACCCCCTCACCCCCTCACCCCACTTGACAACCCCCACCACAACCCTGGACTGCCCCCGACCCCCTGGCCAGCTCCAAACACCCCGGAACACCCCCACCCTCATGTATACCCCCCACACCCTGGACAGCCCTCCCCCACCCCATTGGATCCCCCACCCTTCTGAACAGCACCCCCTCACCCCCTTACCCCACTTGACATCCCCCACCCCATTGGAGCCCCCACCACACTCCTGGACTGCCCCCCGACCCCCTGGACAGCCCCAAACACCCCTCTACAACCCCCACCCTCCTGAACAACACCCCCTCACCCCACTTGACAACCCCCACCACACCCCTGGACTGCCCCCAACCCCCTGGATAGCTCCAAACACCCCGGGACAACCCCCCACCCTCATGTATACCCCCCACACCCTGGACAACCCTCCCCCACCCCATTGAAGCCCCTACCACACCCCTGGACTGCCCCCAACCCCCTGGACAGCCCCAAACACCCCTCGACAACCCCCACCCTCATGTATAACCCCCCACCCCACCGGACAGCCCTCCCAGACCCCTGGACACCCCCAACCCCACTGAACACCCCCCACACCCTTGAAACCCCTCCCCCCCAGACCAGAATCCATACCAGTAAAACCATCATAAGTAGACCAAAACAAGAAGTACAGAAAAATTAAACATTCACATATATAACATTCAAAACTTACACTGTCAACTTCAAAAAAAAAAACTAAATCCAACCTAAACGACTACCAAATACAAAATTACAACGACAATATTCAAAATTACATTTTACATTACAAACAACTAAAATTTAATCAAACCTGTAAAATAATTTGACCACTCCACTTGTAAGTGTTTGATGTCTTCAGCATTATAGGGTTGAGGGTCATCAAAAAGCTAAAAATGAAAAGGATAGTAGTTAACGTGTATAATGAGTAAATCAAATTGAAATATTATGGAAAAGTTTAAGAGGAAATCTTACCAGGTCAAAATTCACAACTGTCCCAGTTGTTATTATTTCATACATAAATCTTAACATATAATATCCGTATTCGATGACGCCTTGTTGTTCATGAAAATTATGTTTGAATGAGTGTAAATTCAATATATTATTTTAATGTAATAAATCAAAAAGTACAAATTATACCCCCACCCCCTGGACATCACCCCACCCCTCCAGATAGCACCCCCACCCCTCTTGGACACCACCCCCACCCCGACCCCCTTGGACACCCCCCTGGACACCCCCAACCCTCTAGACAACCCCCACCCCCCAGACAACCCCCAAAACCCTCTGGACAGGCCTCCACCCCCTTAGACAGCCCCCCACACCCACCCACCCCCTTGGACACCCCCAACCCTCTAGACAGCCCCACCCCCCGGACAACCCCCCAAACAATGGTTTACATATAAAAACTAGGCATGGTGAACAACTAAAAACACATGAATTTAATATATACTTCAACATGAAATAGATAGAATTAAATATTATTAAATATGGCTACTTAAATGATCGTATGATAATTAAAAATAACCATTGATATTTAACTAGTCAAATGATCACAAGTTTTCTCGATAACTAATATCATAATGAGGTAATGGATAATTCTAGAAATCTTAAACATATTGTCGAGGCCTTGGCTAAGGCCTCAAAAAATACTAGGGTAAGCCCTCAGCAGAACCCATTTTTATTTGGAATCATGAGACATAGCGATGCATCGAAGGGCCATAGAGGTCAACAACCATTACATTATATGTATAATAGATTATCATATAAAAGAGGATAAACATAAGCAGCAATAACACATGAAATATCATTTCAAAATTCGTACATTTAATCAATAACCATTCTATACAGTAATATAGGTGAATGAGATCATTAGTTGTCAATGACAACAAAAATTACCACCAATGTCGGGCATTCGCGAAACAAAAACAAACTAAATAGAAGTAGTTGAGGCTTACATAAATATTGCGAGTCGATCTAATAGATCTAGGGATGATAAATAAGATGATGATGGAAAAAAGAGGTAAGAGGGTTCGAAATTGAAGAATCTTACCTAGTTTAAACACAAATATTACAAAACATAAATATAGACTATCCGGAAAAAAAAATGAACGAAATAAATTCGTGGAAGGATTACTTGAGTGATGCGAGTTGAGATGATAGATCCGAGGAGAGTAAATATGATAAATGATGAAGGCAAAACGAGTTTAACGCAGCGAGATCGACGAGTTGATTAGGGTTTACCGCGCGAGAGAGACGAGCCGCCGGACTGTCGATCGAAAAATCGTAAATGACAATCCACGGGGCTTGTTAATTTTTTTAAATGTTTTATAACATCGGTTATTATAATAACTGATGTTATAAATGTATCATATACAGCTTTTTTTTACGTCGGTTATAAAATAACTGACGTAAAAAAATCTGCGTGTTGGTTTTTTACGTCGGTTATTCTATAACCGACATAAAAATCACAGTTTTTTACGTTGGGTATTGTATAACCGACGTAAAAAATGTTCTGTGGGTTGTTTTGTTACGTCGGTTATAAAATAACTGACGTCAAAAAGGCCTCAAAAGCCTTGTTTTTTACGTCGTTTATTTTATAACTGATGTAAAAAACCCCTAGATATCTCGTTTTTTACATCGGTTATCAAATAACCGACGTAAAAACCCCCCGCACTTTTGTTTTTTACATCGGTTAATTTATAACCGACGTAAAAACTGAACATGCGCGATTTTTAACGTCGGTTATTAAAATAACCGACGTTAAAAGTCTACTCACTGCATTTGTTACATCAGTTATAAAATAACCGACGTAAAAAACCACGTTTCAAAGATTATCACGTCGGTTATATATAACCGACGTAAAAAATGGTGACGTAAATAACGTTTTCTGCACTAGTGAATCTCTAATATTGAATCGTTTTTCCAATAAACGGCTGCGCAATGTTCAATTATTTGGAGTTTATCAAACCACAGACCAAAGGGTTGCCTGCGATTAATGAGAAAAAGGGTAAGAAACGAACAAAGAACATCTATGAGGAAAAAACCTCGACCGATATTCATATCGACCTCAATTCATTACCGTTAGAATGATAAATGAAAAGGTAATCAAATAACAATAAAGAAATTCCCCAATTCCCAAATAATCTAACCGATCTCGCAACACGCACAATCCGCTAATCAATCTGTTGGTTGTTTGATCCGTGTTCATCGTAGAAATAGAAAACAAGAAAAAAATACAATCAAAACAACATCCTAATTCAAGATGGATCGATTGATGATGAAGAACGAAGCCATGCCATGATCGTTGATGATATCCTTTGATTTCATCTTGTACCGGTCATCAATCTTCGATCCGGTCATCGTCCGCCAACAAAATCTCCTCCAACGGCTCCAATGGCTCTTTTCAATTTGAAAGGTTATACAACCAACCCTATAAATTTTCCATAAGTGCATATTTAAAGAATGAAATCAAGTCGCTGTGTCAACGAACAAATAAAATAATTTATTTAATTATTTTATTCAATTTATGCCCGCAATGACTTTTCCACAAATGCCCCACGCCGACCAAGGTTATGTCACACTTAGGATAAAACCTGCATTTTAAACTCAACGACGCCCTCAGATTTTTGATCCAGGCCCCCATTTAAAAGTTATTCTCATTTTTTTAGGAAAGCTGTGTGCACGTGCTATTTAATATATTCAATATCTTTCAAACATTTATTTCATGCACATTTAGCCTCAGAACCACATGCCGTCTCAGTGCCTGGTCTCGAAAATAATCCATACAATATCTAAAAATAATACATAAACAATCTGAGTCGCTACAATATATATATATATATATATATATATATATTCATATACAATTATGTGAGTGTGCGCGTCTTTATAAATATTTACATAATATAAATGTGTGTTTATATATATTTATGTAAATTTTGTTATATATATATATTTATTTAGAGACAATTATTTCCATTTATTATTTATTATTTATTATTTATTACTTATTCATTTATTATTTTTTTCCATTAATTATTAATTATTAATTATTTATTCATTTATTAGTTATTCATTTATTACTTGTTTAATATATATTGATTTATTTATCATTAATTTATTGTTAAATTATTATTTAATATTCATTTAATATTTATTATATATTATTACAAAATATTTATTATTTATTATTTATTATTACTTATTATTATTAATTTATTATTTATTATTAATTTATTCTTTATTATTAATTTATCATTAATGTATTATTTATTTATTTATTATCTATTTATTATCTATTATTTATTATCTATTATTTATCTACTTTTTATTTTCTCCTTATTTATTGTTTATTAAATATTGATTTATAATTTATTTACTTATTATTTATTTAACATTAATTTATTTTTCATTATTAATTTAATATTTTTCATTATTTATTTATTACTCTCTAATTTTTTTTATATTTATTATTAATTTATTAATAACTAATTATTTATGTATTATTATTTATTTATTTATTAATTATTTATCATATAGTCATTATTAATTAATTAATTAATTAATTAATTAATTATCATTTATTTATTATTTATCATTTATTATTGAATTCGAATTTACTACTATTTATTAATTATTAATTATTTATAATTTAATTAATATTTATTATTTATCATTATTTATTATTATTTATTAATTTATTTATTTTTATTATTGATTGATTATTGATTGATTATTTATTTAATATTTAATTATTATTCATTTATTACATATTTATTATTTATTTAATATTTAATATTTAATATTTTATATCTATTTAATATTTAATATTTATTATTCATTTATTATATATTATATATTATATATATATTATTTATTTATTAGTTATCTATTATTTTATTATTATTATTTACTTTTATTTATTATCATTTGTTACTATTTATTATTATTTATAATTATATATTGTTTATTATTATTATTTATTATTAATATCATTAATATTTAGTTATTATCTATTTATTATTTAATTATTAATTAATTAATTATTAATTAATTATTAATTATTATTATTATTTATTATCATTTATTATCT
Source organism: Viscum album (assembly GCA_963277665.1). Classification (NCBI taxonomy): domain Eukaryota; kingdom Viridiplantae; phylum Streptophyta; class Magnoliopsida; order Santalales; family Viscaceae; genus Viscum; species Viscum album. The sequence continues at coordinate 1,738,065,005 of OY728160.1, forward strand.
TTTATTATTTATTATTCATTTATTATTTATTTATTAAATATTATTTATTTATTTAATATTTAATTATAATTTATTTAATATTTATTTATTTAATATGTATTCGATCTTTATTTATTATTTATTATATATTTATTTGTTATTTATTATTTATTATCATTTATTATAATTTATTATTCATTTATTATTCATCATTCATTTATTATTTACTATTCATTTATTATTCCTTTATTTATTATTTATTCATTTAATATTTATTTATTTATAATTTATTTAATATTTAATTATAATTTATTTACTATTTATTTATTTAATATTAATATTTATTTAATATTTATTTATTACTTGTTTATTATTTGTTATTTATTTCCATTTATTGTTATCTATTATTCATTTATTATTTCTTATTTATTTATTTAATATTTATTTACTATTTAATTATAATTTATTTATTACGCATTTATTATTTATTTAATATTCATTTAATATTCATTTATTTATTTATTATTTATTATTTATTTAATATTTATTTAATATTTATTATTTATGTATTTATGTATTTATTATTTATGTATTATTATTTATTATCATTTATTATTATTTATTAGTGTTTATTTATCATTATTATCATTATTATTTATTGATTATTGATTTATTTATTGTTCATTTAATATTTAATCATTATTTATTTATTATGTATATATTATTTATTTAATAATTATTTATAAACTATTTATTATTTATCTATTGCCTATTTATTTGTTATTTATTTATTACTTCTTTATTATATATTCATTATTTATTATTATTTATTATCATTATTTGTTTTGTATTTGTATATATATAAGTATATTACATATTGTTCACTCACCACATGAAAAGCTTGATGAGCGGTAAAGTCTTTGTAGTATATCCAAGTGGTAAGGGGTTCAAATCTCTTACAACGCATATATATGTCAGATTTATGCATGACATGCATGATAGGATAAATAAATAAGTAAGAAGTAATAAATAATAATAATAATAAATAAATTATTAATAATAAATTAATTAATTACGTATATATAAAATTTAAAAACAAAAATAAAAGAACAAAAAAACCCACTGTCAAACGAAACACATCTAAATAAAAAACCACCATACAAAAAACACTGTGAAATGATTCCCAACACGCAAATACGTGATGCTTTTAGAAAGCACCGCACATCATTTAGTGGTGGTTTAAATAGCCGTTAAATGCCAAAAAAAAAACGTCGGGAAACACCTTTTTTTTGTACTGAAAAAAGTGAAAAATTAAATATTCAAATTCAAAAGTAAATAAATATTTTTATACTAATTATAAAAGCAATTAAAGAGTGAAAAAATATACTAGTTCACATGGTTTTTGAAAAATAAAATAATAATTAGTTTTATGTTTCTTGAAAATTAAAGTATTTAAATAACTAATTCACATAGTTTAACATATTTTATCACCCTCCAAAATATTTTATAATCATCTTTCTAATATACTTTTTGAAAAACATTCCCAATTTCATTTTAAAAAATGAATATTATTGAACTATTAAATTGTGAAATGGAAAATAGTTTTTATATAAATAAAAATAGAAATGTTTGTTTAAAAAAAATGCTTTTTATGTTTTCAACAAGGGTGAAGTTAAACCCACCCAACCTAAATGTTAACCCAACCGTACTTCCTCTCCAATGATTGAACTATTTTATTCTTTACCTATTTTTGACTTTCATTGCATCATTATGGTCACCACCACCAACCGTCCACTGCATTTTAAGGTGTGTGTCAACTAGATCCTGGTGGGGGCTTATACCTTTTTTTGGACAAACATGTATCCGAGTAGCTAATGCTTCTAACTTCTATTATGAAAGTTAGGGGTTCAATCGCTAAGTACCTCAAATTGTAACCCTTATTTTTAATCTTTGTTTCCTGTGAAGGGTGGGGAATTCACACATGCTAATTGACTTAGAAAATGTTTGGTGTTGAGGTGGACAACTAGGGCATGAGATTTATGGTGACTAGCATGATCTTTGAAAATGCCCGATTGGGGGAAGGTGACATGCGTGGTGTGTTTGATTTGAAAACAACTAATGTGGAATGCATGGTGTTAGGTCAGGTGAATTCAATTGCTTGGCGGTGGGATGAAAAAATGAGTATTGGTTGAATGGGTGGTTTGCTGCAGATGTAAGCACCTGGTGTGATCAATGAAAAAATCCATCATAGGAAAGAATAGGAGTATAAACCCATTTTTAAATTAAGTTTCTTGGAAAGATGATGTTGAAACCATAAGGTTATATGTTGGATTTGTTGAAAATATGTGTTGACATAGTTGAATTCATTGTAGTGTTTACATAGAAGTATTGACTCATTTGAGGAGAATGGATTAAGAATACATGGTGTCTTGGATGAGGAATAGAGAAGAATGCATGTATGGAATGTCAGGTTTGGTGTTCAACACTCACCTATTACAAGCTTTCATCGGGGTAATTTCACCATCGTGTGTCTTAACACCACAAAAATTCAGGGCAACATGGGGAGCCTAGTTTTACCCAGTTCTTTATGGCGAGCATCCAAGACATAGGATATGGCACCCGCTTCAGTGGGGGGAGGGTTATGCCACGAAGGGTATTTAATGTATGGGGGGATAGGGTTTCCGTACAAAAAAAAAACAGTATTCATATAAGGAGATGATGATGTGAAGATGTTTATTCTTGATGCACATGGTTGTAAATGAATCTGAATAAGTCTGGAAGTTCTTGTCAAAGGTTGTGAATGATCCTAAATTAAATTATAAGTCTAGAATGCATTTTGTAAGTTGAGGTATGTTTTGTAATATCTATGGATAAATCTAGTTTTGAGTAGATATATGAAAAATGGAAAAGTATGGGAATCACCCTGTGAACAAAAGGTTCATATTTTGGAAAAGAAAATCTTTTTAAGGTTGTTTCCTCAACACTATAAGGTTAATATTTTGTCAAAGGCATGGAGTTTCTTTGTGATTGTAAAGTACATTCTCTGAAAAAAGTAAATATTTATAAGTTTGACCAAGGTAACTTCATAAGGTTCAATCAAGGACTTCGTAAGGTTTTTCAATGTAAAGTTGATGGAAAGATTCATAAGTTTTAGTTCTTTATGAGATATGAACTTCATATGGTTCAACATAGGACTTCATAAGGTGCATTAAGGAGGATTCATAAGGTTTATTCCCTTAATTCAGGAAATTCTTTTTCTGGTCTTCAACGCTTCAAACATCATGATTGGAAGTATTATCATGACTCAAGACACTAATTTTTGAAATCAAGAATGGAATTTAATGAATTTTCCATCGTGAAAGAAAGGATCCACACAATGAAGATGACTATGGATAGAAGCCATGACATGATTTGGAGTCTGAGTTATGTCTACAGCACAAGGAGAGTTCCACACTGCAATTCCATGTGGATTATAATTGGATTTATAAATCATAAATTTCAATTGATAACTGGTCAATCATTTTCATGATTCGACCCTCTGGGGTCCATTTGGTTGGTGATAAGCCAAGTGTGACTACCCCAAGCCTGCCTCTAATAGTCAAGGGGTTGGAGAATAACATTGAGTAGGCATAAAAATAACATGGGATGCTTTAGCCTAAGGTAAATGTACACACACACACATCTCCAAGCCCATACAATACTAAAATATAAAATACAATTGGTACCAAATTAATGCATACATTTAAATCCCATAATCAAAGTATGTCAATAATACTTGAAAGAAAACAGGGCCAAATATAATCCCACCAAAAATTGTGAAGAAGTAAAATCTGCTAAAATGTGGGGACTATAGTCAAATGTGACCCCTAGTATGAACCACGATTTGTTTAGATCAATCTAAGATCCTTCTACTTCTGGTCTACCGAGAACCCCGTCGAATGGCTGGTCATCTTCATAATATATGACTTGTGTGGGCATAACCCATGTAAGGGTGAGTATAACAATACTCAGTAGGACACCCTAAAACCACTAAGAATAAAGCATCAAGAGTAGTCATATCATCACAGGATATGCCAATAATAAAAGGAGACATACTACAAAACATCCATATATACTCATAGTTGACATTAAGTCTCAAGGTAAGGTCACAACCGCATTACCATCCCAAGATTCTACTTGAGATTCTGCAAACACACACACCCAGGAGAACTCACTATATAAGTCTAATAGTATTGATGGAATCCATCTAATATGTTGTGCTCATTGTGTCTCACCAAAAGGAATTACACACTGGAAGTATGAAAAGATCTATACACAGATGGGTATCAAACCCAGGTCCTTAGGATATACCAACAACCCAAACTAGATTAAACCACTAAGTAGGGGATTAAAGCTCGTGTACAGTTAGTCACGCCGAATATGAGAACCCCACATAGGGAAAAATGATAAATGATCCCATATCGTCCTCTTAAAGTGATTCCTACATCTATATCTGAAACTAATCCCTTAGAGAGGATCACAATCCATTTCTCAGTACTTAATGTCATACTATTCCCTCACATGGATAGATCGAGGGAACACACCCTTAAGGAAACTAGTTCATGATGAGGGGAACAAGGTTTCTAAGTCATCTTTTAATAATTACATGACTTGTAATTTCATTACATGAAATGTATCTTCAGTACTGAGTATACCTATGTATCATGACCCATGCCCATTTCCATGCCAGTGTACACCTGGCTGTGCCTATGTACCTAGTCATGTTCGTGTACCAGGCCATGTCTGAGTACACAACTCAACTTATGTACTATGGCCATGTCATGTACCTGGCCGTGTCAGTGCCCATGTATCCTTTGATATACACACCAAGCTTACAAGTAAGGGTCACATGGAATATGACACATTTCACATGGCTTGTGATATTTAATTTCACATGGCTTGTGATATTTAATTTCACATGAAAACCCAGCACCATATCCAGGGCCCCACACATGATGTGTGTTCTTCCATTACATGCTCTATAGTTTTGAAATTTACAGAATCCCATGATTCTTCATACAGTATTTTGATTATGACACCTATTCCACCAAACACACCCAAAAATCTTGGATCTAGGGGTTGACCGACCTCACCATCACCAATGGTCATATTCTAGTTTTCAATTTTCCATAAATCGATACCCAAAGCCATGCATTCATTGTATATAAAAACCCACACACAAACATCTCTAATCCAGTCCCAATTCATATCCACCACCATTTTAGATCAACCTCATCATCAAACCAAACCCAGATTTATGGTAAAAATCCATTGTTCCATGAAATGGGTGCACAACTATTGATTATTGGGTATTTTCCAAACCACTGACCAAAATGAACACCAGTGATGGATGAATGAAGAACGAGGTAAGAAATGAAAAAAAACATAAATAATGGACATAGACCAATGTTTATTTTGGACTCAATTAATTAATTTTAGAATGACAAATAAAGAGATATAAATTAAAAACAAAGAGAAATCTCTAAATTCCAATAAAAAATAACCCGTAATATGATCAATCTGTGAATAAATCCTTTATTTGATTAATTTAAGTTCATAGTAAGATAATAAAATGTGGGTAGATCTACATAAAACAACATCAAAACTCAATACTGTATTGATCATTGATGAATAAAAATTTCGGTTCATTGTCATTGATGAGATCCTCAGCTCCATTGGCACTCCAATTACCAAAGCTCGATCCATTGATGTTTGTCCACAAAATCTCCTCCACCAGATCCTCTCTCAAATTACAAGGTTAGGAAGAAAACCCTAAAATTTAGTTATAACAGGGTAAATATAGAAGTTTATTAGGTCGATGCATCATCCTAAATAAAAATTAATTAATTAATTAATTAATTTATTATTTACGCTCGTGATGACTTTTTCACAAATTCTTGACTCTGATAAAAAAATATATCACGCCTAGAGTAAAAACCACAATCTAAACTCAAAAAGGTCTCATATTTCCAATCTGAGACTTATTTTAGGAGTTATTATGCTTTTTTAGGAAAACTGATCATGCCTGATATTAATATATTTAATATTTTTAAAATATCAATTCTAGGATCATAAGGCCTCAGAATCTCACACTTTCTTAGCATCTAGCTCCAAAAATATTACTAGATATATTTAAAAGTTTTAAATTTTAAAAAATATATTAAATTCTCCCCACATTAGGGATTTTTTCCTTGAAATGCAAAAAGGAATACTTGAAAAGGTGTGGGTACTGAGCTTGCATCTAGGTCTCCTACCCCCAGGTTCTCTCCTAAAGATTTCCATGCTGCTACCAGAAATTAACCAAAGTAATTTCTCACCTACATAGGATCTTCTCCTATTTATCCTAGATCTCCATCGAGTACTCTGCAAAGGTAGATCCATCCTCAATGTCCAACTGACCCCATTTGATAACATATGATAATTTTTGCACATATATCCTTAGCTGTGACACAAAAAAGACATCATGTACATGGTCTAACTATGGTGGTAGAACTGAGTGGTATTCCACCTCATTGAATTTGAATAGTATTCAGAAAGGTCTAATGAATCTCAGAGATAGATTTCCACCCTAGAAGAATCTCTATAATTCACATCAAGTTGAGACCTTCAGGAACACATGATCTCCTTCCTTAAACTTCAAAGGCCTCCATAATCATTATTCATAGGACCTTTGATGATTTTTTGTAGTTATAATCTGCTCCTGGATGATCTATACCTTATCTTACATAACTTTCAAAACTCTAGGCCCATGAGTGCTGACTCACCTGGATCAGTCCAACAAAGTGGTGGCCTGTAAGGCCATTTGTATAAGGCCTCAAATAGTTTAATACCAATGGTGGAATGGTATATGTTATTTTATATAAATTACACCAAGGGTAGGTGATCCTATCAACTATGGATGAATTCCAACATGAAAGAGTGAAACATGTCCTCTAGAACCTGAATGGTTTGCTTGGTCTGACCGTCAGTTCGGGGGTGAAAAACCATGCTCAAACACAACTGAGACCCAAAGGCCTCTTGCAATCCTCTCTATAATCATGAAGTGAAATGAGAATCATAGTCTAAAACAATCATTGAGGGATCTCTATGGAGAAATATTATCCCTTGCATGTAAATGTGTCCTAAGATCTCTACAAAACTCTACTCTTGAATAGTTAGGAAGTGGACCAACTTGGTGAGTTGGTCTACTATCACCCAGACAGAATCATGTAAGCTAGACATATGTGGTAACCCCATCATGAATTCTATAAATATCCCATCCCACTTATACCATGGAACCTCAAGGCTTCGATATAAATCTGATGGAACCTGGTACTCAACCTTCACTCGCTGACAAGTGAGGCATCAAGAGACAAAATTTGCTACACCCTTATTCATGTCTAGCCATCAAAACTGATGTCAGAGGTCCTGGTATATATTTTACTCACCTGGATGTACCATCAAAGGGGATGTATGGAACTCCTTCATCACATCCTCTTTCCATGTCACTGGTACCATCGTCTACCCTCAAAAGGATAATGTGCTCCCCACCTTTAGAAAATCCATTAGGATCATGTATAGTATATATCTAAGTATGAAATTTCTCACAATCGATATCTCCTTATTGATCTTACCTAACATGCTGTAAAAGTGGCGGGGGTAATAACCATCGACTAAATATCTAAATCACTATCCTTTTCCACTAAGGAAAACTACTCTAAAACCTCAGCCATCAAATGAGAACAAGATCTTCTACTGAGAGCATCTAACACCACATTCCCCTTCCTAGGAGTATAGACTATCTTAAAGTCATAGTCCTGGAGGAACTCTATCCATCACTTCTATCTCAAATTAAGGTCCTTCTGATAGAAGATATACTTAAGACTCTTGTGGTTAGAGTAGATGATAAACCACTCACCTATAAGACAGAGTTTTTATATCATTAGGGAAAAGAATAATGCTGCCAACTCAAGATCATGGACCACATAGTTCTTCTCATGAAATCTCAACTGATGATATCCATAGTTAATCACAGTCAACCTATTCGTTAGCACACAACCAATTCCAGTCCTCAAAGCATTGCATAACACTATGTACTAGACATCCTCATTTGGAAATATATAGATGGGGGAACACATAAACCTATGACTTAACTCCTAAACCACCTGATAAAACCTTTCTATCCACATGAAAGGCTGCCCCATCTAGGTTAAAGCAGTCAAAGGTGTCAAAATCCTGAAGAAATTGGGCACAAATCTCCTGTAGTAGCCTACCAACCCAAGAAAGATCTGCACCTCCATCACACTCTTGGGTGGATCCCAAGCTAACAATGACTTGAACTTTTCTAGATACACTACTACACCATTAGATGAGATAACATGTCCTAGAAAGTGGACCTACTGAATACATAACAAAAAATTTGAGATCTTATCATAAAACTGGTGTTCTCAGAGTGTGTATAGAACCATCCTTAAGTGTCTCGCATGATCCTCCTTAGACACCAAGTACACTAGGATATCATTGATGAAGACTATCAAAAAACGGTCTAAGAAAGGTTGAAATATCTAGTTCCTAAGTCCCATGAACACTACTAGGGAATTTTTCATGCCAAAGGGAATCACTAAGCACTCATAGTGACTATAGAAACATATGAATATCATCTCTGGTATATCCTTAACCCATACTCATAAATGGTGATAGCCTGATCTATGGTCAATCTTTGAGAACCATCATACCCTTATAAACTAATCAAATAGGTCGTCAATCCTCATTAGGAGATACTTATTCTTCATGGTCACATGGTTCAGGTGTTGATAATCCATTCATAACCTCAATCTCACATCTTCCATATTGGAGAACAACATTGGGGTTGCCTAGGGGGAAACACTGGATCTCACAAAACCCTTCCTGTAAAAATCCTCCAACTACACCCTCAAATCATGGTGCTCTGCGGGATCCATCTGATATGCGGGTGTTGATATCGAGGCCATCCCTAGGTGTAAGTAAATTCATAATTCCACCCCTTGGTAGATATTTAAACATAGTACATCCTTATTAAAGACATCCCCATACTCACCCACCCCAATAAGAAACTGATATACCATAGTATCCACTGCTTCAGGAGTCATGCGAGTAAACTGGCAAGTAATTGACTTCACCCTCCTACATATGAGTCTATCCTAATCTACTTGGGTATCCTTATCACCTACAAATAAAACCTCATCCCATAAACATAGACACACTATATCCTCCACCTAAAACAACCAATCTATACATGAATGGTGTATAGATAGTCCATTCCTAAGATGACATCGTAAGGCCTCATCACTTCCATAAGAAGATCCCCTGAGAAAATCTCTCCTCTAAGCGTCAAATCATACTATTAATTTTTTTTATCACTAATTCATCTTTGGTAAGAGTCTCCAAGCATAAGGGTAAATCCAAGGGATCAACTGGAACCTCTAGGTCTCAAACTAGGGATGTAGAAAGAAAAGAGTGGATCACACATGTGTTTATAAAAACTATAACTAAGGTAGAAAAGAAATATATATTACCTTTAATAATCTCCATTGAGTCTAGATCGTAGGCCTCTATGGCCTAAAACTCTCCTCACCCCCTATCCACCAGCTCCTTGAACTTAGCAGGGACCACCTGAGGGTGGTGGTGGCAACATGTCAAACCGCCTACCACCTCCCACTACTCTCCCTACTCCTTTTCTATGTTCACCATCCTGCAGACCTCCCTACTCCTGCCCCTACCTCTACCTAGGCGACCCATCCATTATCTATCTATCAACTATATGGCGGGTTTGATAATATCGTGAAATATGTACCTTATCATCACAAAAGTATCACTATATCTCCCTAATATGAATAGACCCATACTAAGATCCCTGCACAATAAACCCTTCCGAGATCACCTCCTAAAATGTCTCACACATCTGGATCCCTACACCTTCCATCGACTACCTGCTGCTGAAGTCTCATCCCCTATGTTCCCACTACTGGTACCCATTTCCAGTTTCTACTCAGCCTGAAAGCACTCTATCACTATGGCACACTCTAGTACCCTTTTATAAGTTGTAATGCATAGAGGTATCACACTAGATCATATGTCCCTATGTAGACCTATCTCAAAGGTTCACACCCAAAATAATGGATACCAAACCATATCTATCAAGTATCGTGAGAGGTTGGTAAACCTCGATGAATACCCAACCATAATCATGCTACCCTACAAAACCATGAATAATGCTCACCATTAGGACCACCATATGGTATGCAGGTTCCATGACAAGATGAAAGACTTGTGTAACCGCCTCAAGCCAATACTCAACTGCATATGGGTATGAATCACCCATAAACCTAAGGGGTTACTGACACTAAAACTCATGGAGTGAGTTCATCCTACGTAACTCATCTTCTAGTACTACGAATACCATCAACTGCTCGATGAGTGTAGATATGACTATAAAACCACAGAGAGGAACAACCTCCCAAACAAGTCCATCCGTCAAAGCCTCATATATAAGGGGATCATCCTCTCAATCATTATACTGAATCTTACTAGGAAATCATCATGGAGGTATCCTAAAATATACAAGATATACTACGGTCAATGAGTATATCTAGTGAGATGACTCAATAAATACATTGAAATACAACCCATTCCTATATGATTCATGTACCAATGTGTTTTACCTGTTACCAATGTCTACATGTACCAAGTCAAAATTCAGGTGATCAGAGCCCTAGTGTATGGATACGTCAGTTGTCGCACCAACACTGGAGTCCCTATCTTTAAATACAAACTCAAAATACTTAAAATTATTTCCATAAAACCCAAACTAATCTCACAGGTAGAAAACAATCCAAACTCTAGTCCTAAGATGGAACACTCATTTGATACCACTATGTCCTGAACTGAACCACTAGGGCCTACCTGTCCAATGATAATCTGAGTGTGACTACCCCAATCCCACCTCCAATAGGCCAAGGACTGGCTACTAGTGTCGAGTAAGCATAAAACTCACATGGGAGGCCTTAAACCGAGGTATCTATACATAAAAATACATTTAAAATCCCATAAAATGATGAAATGTAAAATAAAATTAATACAAAATGCATGTATACATCTAAATCCCACAAATCAGAGTATGTCAATAATACTAAAAGGAAAACAGGTCCAAATACAAGCCCACCGAAAACTGTGAAGAAGTATAACCTACTAGAATGAGGGGACTATAGTCAAATGTGACTCTCGGTAAAAACCAGAGTTTAACTAGCCAAATATATGCTCCATATGTTACTGGTATATTGAGAACCTCATTGAATGATCGGTCTTCTTCATAAGACACAACATGTGTGAAAAGAGACTATGCAGGGGTGAGTATAATAATACTCAGTAGGACACCTCAAAATCACTAAGTATAAATCATCAAGAGTAGTCATCTCATCACAAGATATGAAAATCATAAAAGGAGGCATATTATAAAACATCCATATACACTCATAGTCGACACTAAGTCTCAAGGTAAAGTCACAATCACATTACCAACCTAAGATTTTTCTTGAGAGTCCACAAACACACTCGCTTAGGATAACTCACTCCATGAGTTTGATAGTACTTCAATCGTCCATCTGAGATGTTGTTATCATTGAGTATCTCTATAAGGAAGTACACGTTGGAAATATGAAGAGATCAATACATAAATAGGGATCACACCCAGGTATATGGGGTATAAAAACAACCCAAATTTTATTAACCTGCTAAGTAGGGGATTGAAATCCTTGTATAGTTGGTTATACAAATTATGAGAACCCTAACTAGGAAAAAAAATAGAGGAACTCATCCCGATCTATGTGAGGGATTCTTATAACTCTATCTAAAACTAATCCCTTAGAGAGGATCACAATCATTTTCTCAGGAAATAATTCCATACTATATCCTAATAGGGATGGATCAAGGGAACACACCCTTAAGGAAACTAGTCCATGTTGAGTGGAACAAGGTTTCCAAGTCATCTTTGAATAAGTACATGGTGTGCACTATCACTATATGATGTGTCCCTTTGGCACTAGGTCAACCCGTGTATCACAGCTCATGCTCATGTCCATGCCTGTGTAAACCTGGTCATTCTTGTGTTCCTAAATATGTCTGTATAATAGGCCATGTCTAAGTACATGGCTTAGGTCATGTTTGAGTACATGTCTTAGGCCATGTACTCTACCCATGTCATATACCTAGTTATGTACATGACCATGTTTACTCTAAGATACACACTGATCCACTAGGTAAGAGTCACATGATGTGTGATATTTAATTTCACATGAAACCTTAGCACCACAACTAGGGCCCCACACATGACATGTGTTATTCCGTTACATGCTGTGTAGTGTGTAAATTTTTAGAATCCCATGGTTTTTCATGTGGTATTTTGATTCCATCACTTTCACCACCAAACATTCCCAAAATTTATGGATATGGGGGTTGAACATCATCTTTATAACCTACGGCTAGATTATAGCTTTTGATTCACTGGAAATCACTACCTGAATCCACACCTTCATTGTACACCAAAACCCACACATGAGCATATATAATTTAGTTTTGATTTATTTCAACCACCATCACATCTTTATCTCATCATCAAACCAAACCTGAATATGTGGTATCAATCCCTTTCACCCATAAATAGGTTCACAATGATTGATTACCAGGTATTTGTTGAACTGTTGAGAAAAAAAAACACTGATGACGAACAAAAGGAGAATGTGGGAAGGAATTCAAAAAACTAACACGAGGAATGAACCTCGTCCAGTGTTCATATCAGACTAAATTATTATTTTTAGAATTATAAACAAATATATATAAATTAAACACCAAGATAAATCCCCAAATTCCAAGAAAAAATAATCCCATACCCGCAATACGATCGACCCGCCGATCAATACATTAGTTGATTAATTTGCATTCATAATAGGATAAAAAATTGAGAATAAATCCACATAAAATAGTGTAATAAATAAATCTTGGAATAATCATTGATGAAGAACGGTTTTGGGCCATTTTTGTTAACAAGATCCATAGGTTCCATTTGCACACCGATCGCCAAATCTCGATCCGTCGATGTTCGTCCACAGAAGCTCCTCCACCGGCTCCTATATCAAATTCCAAGATTATGAAGCCAACCCTAAACATTGGTTTTAACCAGGTAAATATATAAGTTTATTAGGTCTCTATGTTATCCCAAATAAAAATTAATTAATTAATTTGTTAATTTATTATTTACGCTTGTAATGAATTTTTTATAAACTCTAGAAAAAAACAAAAATTATATCTAAACTAGGGTAAAACCCACACCCTAAACTAAATAAAAGTATCAGATTTATAATCCAAGACTCTTTTTAGGATTTATGAAACTTTTTCAAGAAAACTGTTAATGTGTGATATTAATATATTTAATATTTTTCAAATATCAATTCTGAGCTCACCAGGAATCAGAATCTCATGTCATCTCAACATCTAGCTCTAAAATCATTACTAGATGTATTTAAAATATTTACATAGAAAAAACTAATATATTAAAATCACACTGAATGAAGTTTCAGATTTTATGGAAGAATTTGAGACTGTGATTTGAAAGGGGAATCACAAGAATTAAGAATATTGGAAAAATGGGAGAGTTTCTTAGCATCTCAATATTTAAGATATGTAAAATGTATCATAAATTGATAATGAAATTGATGGACCAAAAATTTAGGTGAATTGAATGAGAGAGATCTTGAAACCAAGATTGAAGGAGGATTTCCATATTCAAAAGATGGAAAGTTATATCGTGCGAATATTTTATACTTTTATAAGAAGAGAAAAAGAAGGGAAGATAAGGATATCAATATTGTTATTATTATTTTATAAAATATGTTTACTGAAGGAAGATAAAAAGAGAGACTACACAATATTAAATATATGGTTCCCAAGTGAAGAAGAAGAAGGAAGTGAGACACATGAGGATTACAACAATCATATCCAGTTCTATAGAATAAAGATGTTGTGAACCTAGTTTTACCCAATCGATACTCAACTAAAAATTTATTTTATAAAGTCTTGGGACCTCCTCAGGTGTAAAACAATAATTTTTTCCAAGAAGAAAACCCTATAAAATGTTTCCAATGACTTCATTAATTCTAAAATATAGTGTTTTCCACCTAGGTTAAGCCGACATTAAATTGCAGGTGATGCAGGATCTCAATAAAAATATAATAAAAATATTATATTATTTTGGTTTGTGCAAATGATTTTATGATGGAATATTTTTATCTCTTAAATGGGGCCTCTATTAGGGAATCTAAGACTATTATTGAATCCAAAATGGGGGTTTTACCCTAGGTATGGTGTTAGTTTCATTAGAATAGGGACCTTCAGGTATTTTTTTTATCACAGATGGGATAATTAAATGATTTAATTAATTAATTATTTTGATTTAATATAGATAAACTCTATAAAATAATATATATATAATTTTGGTTGTTGATTTTATATAGAGTTATCGATTAGTAATGACATGAACCCTGAAGAGAGGGATATGATAGAGATATGGGAGCTTGGAGACATCAATGGATCAAATTATCAAGGTTAGATATGTGGCAATAATTAAGAACATATTGTGTGGTTGCAATATCAAAATTTAAGAGACAAAAATTATGCCATGATGCAGTGCTTCTTTCCTTGGATTTGTGCCTCAATTTTCATGTTTATATATCTTTAATATCTTCCTACAACCATGCAGAATTTACATATTTATTATTTAGAATTTTTTTATCCAATAATTAATGATCAGTATGATTGGAATTTGTAAATTATTCATGAAAGGATTCTTCTTGAAATTTCTCCTTGATTCCTTGTAATTATTCTCTTTAATTATCTATGTGATTTCCTAGAAAAAATTTCCTCCATGCTCTGCATGTCTTGTGTTGAGTTTTAGGTAATTTATTAGGTTTCTAGTACCTTCAATGACCATCGTTCTTCATTACCATTTATTTGTTGGGATGGAAAATCACCGATGACTGTTGTTTGGGTCAAAGGTTTGACCTTAGATTGATTAGTTGTAAGTGTTGATAAAGACTGGCGATGTCAGTGCCATTACTAGAATGTTAAAAACTTTCAAAGTTGGTTTGGGTGTGATGGGATTGTTCTAGATTCATGAAATTTAGATATTGTAGATGGATCGAGTGTTGGGAAGGACTCTCAATGGCCCTAGATAATGAATAATGATGCTACGATTCGAGGAGAGGTGATCTAGGGTGGTGATGATGAGATTGATGGTTATATATGGATTACGGATGAAGGAACCTGATTGCACGACGTTTTGTTAAAAAACACATGTCGTATAATCCCCTGGATTTAGATATAGGGCTTAGGGTGTTTATAAATATCACACGACATGTGGTAAGGATACACACGTCATGTTGGGATATGATGGACATGACTAGACACATGGAATGTAGTTAGGATGTAAGCCATGTATGGATTAAATGAAATGGATTTGGAAGTAGTACACACCTAGGGTGGGATCCTGGTTCATAAACCATGTGTTCCATACCACACGCCATGTAAGCAAGGACTATATGGATTGGTAGACTCATGATACATTCCATGTAATGATCTCATATAGATCATGTAGTATGGATTTACACGCCATACAATGATACTATACACAACCAGGGGATTGATGAGGGCTGAAACATAGTGTACTCCCTTAGGGAATAACCTCTAATTTTCTAATCTTAGTGTCTCCTCATATAATTTTTCTTGGGACTAGGTTTTAGGCCTTTTAATAGTCCATTATGAGTGTTTTTCATGTTGAATGTGATGGTTCCCCTACTTTAAAAGATAGAGATATGGTATGGGGTAAAGTGAGCATGATCGACCACATCAAAATTATAGAGATTAGGCCAAGATTTTGATCATTCTTGGTGAATGGAAACCCTATATGATAGTATAGTTATGTTAGGGAAAAATATCCTATCATCATCCCTAGGTAGGGCTGGTTATTCCTCCATGGGATTGAGGCATGAGATCCTCTACCTATAGATGAAATATGGCTAATATTTCCACCCACTTACATGGGATTAGGACCCTTTATCCATGTATTAAGTATTTTTTCATGTGTAATGAACTCACATGATCCTAGGATCCTCCACCAGAGCCAGTATTTCCCACCCATATATATAGGGCATTGGGATCCTCCGTTATAGGTATAGAGAGGTTATATGGGTTAATAGTTCATATTTGTTATTGATGATTTAATATTGATGTATTAGAGGATGTGGTGATCCATTGTTTGATGAGTATTATTAGGGATGATTAGGATCTCCTTCATAGGTACCAGGGGCAATATGATTGTTGGAAGTCTGAGAAATATATATTTCTATGATAATTTTGATTCCTTAGAACCCTAGGGGTTTTCTTCAAGATGCAATGTTCCAACTGGCTATCGACTTCAAGATTCATGGACTCTTCGGTGTTCCAAGCATCTATAGATGATCATCTAATGTGGATTTAGAGGATTAGAGTTGAGATAATTAGGAATTCTCTAAGTCTCCAAGACTTTTAGTGATATATAATATCTAGATTATTCTTCTTGTTTTCTTATAGACACTCTTTAGTATTGAGAGTTTTGAGTTGACCTAGTGTTCTATTTTACACCTTCCACTCGGTGTTCCGAGAGATTCCACTTTCCCCATATTTCTAAGAATTAAATAATAATAATTAATCATTTAATGGATTATATAGCGATTAAAGGGAGCGATGCAAGATGATCAATACTTCTAGGCTAGAACCCGAAGTACCTTTGGTGATGCTTTGAGATCGTAGGAGCATGCATGGATCACTTCTAGAGGGATTCTAATTTGGATCATCTTGATGCAATAATGGTAAAATCAAATAGAATTTCTAATGATAAAAGTATTATTTAGATAAATAATCTCAATCTTGAGGTAATTATTCTAATTAAATTAATTATAAATTTAACATGAAAAATATCCTCTCTCATGGTTCCACCAATATTTTTCAATATTCAGAAGATTTATTTTTTTGGGCTTGAAATTAATCATTGTATAAATTCTGTATTATTCATTGAAACCAAAAAAATTCAAGTTGTTCATAGCCTAATAGGTGCTTCCATTTCATTCAATACCTTTATCTTTGAGTATCTTGAGTAGGTAGGTCAAGATTATTGTTTTTGTTGTTGTTTCATCTTTAATCTGGGATGTCCATGAGTATGATTGTGAATATAAGGTTTTTAAACTAATTTTTTTATTATTATCTTGAATATCCCCATTATTACTCTAAAAAAAATTGACAAGATATATTTTGAGTGATTATCAAAGTGTAAATATCATTTTTAGTTCATTTTTATAGTTAATATCATTATCTTACATAGACACTGATGATTTCAAATCACATTTCATAAAAAAATCAATTAGCTCTAAAACAATAAACAAACTTGTGAAAAAAAGTAATAAAAAATCATATTGATATTGAAATCATGATTTATCCAAAAAATTATCATTTGAATCGAGTGAAATAGACTGAAATTCATTGAAATACATTTCATGTTCATACATAAATGGTAACCAAAAATTTATTCATGATCAACAACCAAAATTTTCTTTAATTAACTCAAGACATTTAGACTAGAAATTTCTTTGAAGATTTTATCTAGGGCATAGTGAGGGAAAAAATCCCATAGTTTTTTGAATTGTGATATGTTAAATCAATATTTGAGAATAATTTTTCATTTTTAAAATATTTCTTTTATAAAAGTGTGTTTTGACCACAAGATTCAAAAAATAAAATTCACAAATCAACCTAAATTTGATTGTGATAAATCTAAATATAATTTTAATTTGGTTTGATAAATATCAACTATACTAGGTATTGAATTTCCAAATTTAGGATTTCTATTAGTCCACACAGATACATATATTTTCACATATTTTTCAAAAATACTTCATTTATATAATTAAGAAATATTAAAATTAAAAAAATTTCATCAATTGAATTAGAAATGATTGTAAACATATTAATATTTCAAAATATGTATAAAAAATATGTGGGTGTTCAATAAATAATTCTTAATGGTTATGATACTTTTTATATATGTTTTCGTAATTGAAGATTTAACTACTAAGTCATGATTTTTCTTAATAGAATCTCCAAATTCACATGAATTTATTTTTTCTTTTAAATGCTTGAAAATAATTTTAAGAGATATTTCACCTAAAAAGTAATTATTTTGTATCCCAATTTACATTTTCTCACGAATTCATAATTTCCATATTTTTATCTATAAAAATAACACATGTGATTGATTCATCCATTTTCAATGCTAAATAAGTTAATTTCCAGGTATAATTGGTCTTTTTTTCTTTATATACAAAGATGCATGATATGAAAAATGATTGATTGGTTGTAGTAACACTAGAAATTTTAATAAAAGGTGTTGGACTCCTCATGTATTAATCATGTTTTAATGATCACAAATCTCATTAATGATCACAAATATTATTCAACCTACTTAACTCTTAAATTATATCCAATCATGTGTATTTATGTTTCATGTTCTCTCATGCTTTATAATGGTTAAGTTAAATCCATTTCATGCATATCACTGTTTAAGTTTGAATACATATGTTTGCCTAAGTATAAGACACCATGAAGCCAGACACCGTGAAGTTAGACACCGTGAATCCAGACACCGTAAGCTAAGACACCGTGAAGCCAGACACCATAAGCTAAGACACTGTAAGCTAAGACACCATAAGCCAGACACTGTAAGCCAGACACCGTAAGCCAGACACTGTGAATCCAGACACCATAAGCCAGACACCGTGAACAAGACACCGTGAACAAGACGCTGCGACACTCAGACACTGTGACACTCAGACACCATGTGGAGACACCGTTTTCATAACATACTGTGACACCGTATCTTAAACTATTTTTTCGTCATTCAATTTAATTTTTAACGTTCATATTTGATGCCTTTAATGCACTGAAATAATTATTGTTTCTTTGTAGACATAGTACGAGGTATGAGGTACGAAACACATGGAACCTGTTGGCTAAAACCCATGCATTAGAAGATAAAGAGAAAAGTGTGCCCAAGAACAAGATAGAGTGATACTAAACAAAAAATAAGACTATGAGCACGACCACGGAGAACATATTGCAAGATTTTCAAAGAAATAATTGTCTCATGCATGCAATATGACTCTGCTGAAGAACATACGAAGTACACTGGAATCCAGAGAACATCTTCACATTATCAACACTAGTGAAGAACACAAGATGAATTGCAACACTGTTTTTCAAGACAAAAACCAGAGAAGGACTCAGAAGAATTTCTGTTTAATCAAAGGAGTCTAGAGCTGCACTTAAAATCACTAGAGCATTGTAAACTCATATCTACTCTCTCTCAGTGATTCTTTTACTTACTTTTTGAGCAGTGTGTGTACTCTGTATATTCCATACACACACTGAATCTTGTGCTAAAATAGAGGATTTATAAATCCTTACACCAATATATTTATACTTTTGTTTACCCATGAAAACTGTGGAAGAGGTGCCTGTGTGGCCTGGTTATTATTATTTTTACCCATAAAAACTGTGGAAGAGGTCCTTGTGTGACCTGGACAGTCTGTGTACTGTTGTTAACCCCGATCCAGGGTGTGGATCAAATTTTATTTATATAAATTTATTGGTGGTATGTGATCACCAAGTGGAGTGGATTATGTCTCGGCTTGAGACTGAACCACTTGTTTCATATCCACTGTGCTGTTTCAATTTAGTCTTCTCTATTTTACTACTTTGTTACATAATACAGGAAACACTAATTTCACTTTGATAGTTATTCTTGGAAAGAAGGTATAACTGATTTGTTTTAGTAGGATAACTTCAAAAGTAATATTAATGATACCAATTAAGATTACTGAGAATTAATCAATCTTCTAAGAATTTTTTTAAAAATTCAAACCCTTATAACAATATAACCTTTATTAAATGGGATGTATCTATTTTTGGGGAAACCATTTCATTTAAAATAATATTATTTTAATAGAAATTTTTATAGTTACTCAATTCACCCCTCCCCTCTTGATTGAACTACTCCGACCAACAAAAGGAAAATTAAAAAGGAGATAAAAATAAAATAAAAAATATGATATATTTTAGTCAAAGAAAAATAAATTTAGAAAAAGGAAAATTATATATGTTTACCGTATATGTGGTATCTATAATAAACACATATGGAAATGCACATTGTATCATTAATAATATTGGATAAATAAAAAATATTTTTCCAACTTCTTAGTGGAATCATTTATACGATGATAAAAATCATAGACTTTAATATGAAAAGTTTACATAACAACCTACTGTACCCTCCAAAACCAATCCTATTCTCATATCCAAAAATTTATGGCTTAGAAAAGGGTATCACCCTTCAAAATACAAATGAAGAATAAATAACAGGCATCTAAAGGCACCTGATAATGGTGTATCTAAGCAATATGACACAAAATATATTGACTAGAATACAAAATAAGACTTCAAAAGGTAACTATGAACAATAAGAGAAAAAAATAACTCACACAAATAATTATTGCATAAAAGGAATTTACCGTGGTTTAACAAATTCCCTATGTCCATTGAGAAACTCTACAATTTAATAGAATATATGGGAGAGATAAAATATTGAGTTATAATTGATCTCACTAATCATTACTTGATATAAGTAATTACAAGTTGAATATCCCCATTTGGAAATCCTATTTATAGGTAATCCTAAGAACCTATAAGCAATCATTATTCATCACATGGATCAAATATTCTCTAAATATTCCTAAATAACCTTAGAATATTCCTTCATCACCGGTTATTTTTCCAACCGGTTTCACTAACTTTCCAATTGATACTATGGAAACCATAACTCCACTTCCCAATTCCATCAAATTTTTGACTGGTTTTTCTTTCACAATTACTCCATTATCGATCTATTGGTTTCTAAAGGCCACCATCATGATTTCTCCACCAATACTTCAACGGATCCATTGATTCTTTAACAAAAAAAAATTGAGTGAAAAATCAAAATTCATACCTTAATAATATCCCACTTGAAGATAATTTCAAGGATTTCATTTAAGAATTTTATAAAAATTTCTATCCCATTACCTTCCACTACTACAATGATATTTCAATCAACATCTAGTTATCTAAGTCATGTTGAGGTATGAAACAACCTTATGCTATTCAGTACTATAACCTTTGTCAGCATATTTGCTAAATTTTTACTCCCAATCACCTTTCATATGTCTATCACTCTCGATTATAGTAGACTATTGAGGGAGTGACATTTTAGTTGAATTTACCTTGTCCTTAAATAAAACACCATATTCTTATTAAGATGAATTATATTCTAAATATCACAGAATAACATTTTGTTCTTATGTTTCCTTATGGTTTCCTTTGATAGATCCTTCTTCCAAATAAACTCCATACCAAACTCTAGTGCTTCTATATACTCCACTTATATGTTTGATGGTGAAACCACCTATTGTAGTCAATACATCCAGTGATGAGGATTATGAAATGAATTTAAATCGAGGAGATAATAGAGGACATGTTGTTGGGAATGGGTGATTATAGAAAAATTGAGCTAGATTTTTCCATCACTTTTATTAATTTTTGTGTAAAACTCATGAAATTAATTAAAATTTTCATTATTGGGGTTTACATGTACAATTTTGAAAACATTTATTACTAAATTCAAGTTATTTTTGAATATAATTGGATTATAATGTTTGAACATTAATATTTATTATTGAATACATTTAAATTTTATTTTTTTATTATTTATTTTAAAATTTAAATTATTGTTTTATCAATTCATTTGTAAATAAATTTTGATCTTTAACGAGTAATTTTATAATTAATTATTTTATTCACTACTAACATAATTTATTTAATTTATTCTTGGTAGGGAATTAAAGTCTAGAAAAATAGAATAACTAAAATCGAAGGGTAGATAATTTGTATATGAGTAAATTGGTTTTCAAGCATTTATATATGAATAAATCATTTTTTATGTAATAAAATCATCTAACCATGTATGATTAACTAGTATTTTTTCCTATCTATATAAGAGTAACCTTATAGATTTAGAGTTTGTATAAAGAATTCACACTTTTCTATGGAAATAGAATGATTAGGGGGTTATGTAAGGTTAAATGAATTTTTTTGAAGATCAGAGTAAAAAATAACGACTATGAGAAAAACATAAAATAATAAAAAAGAATAAGATAAAATACAAAAATAAAAAAGACAAGAAATTTATTGAAAGATTAAATGAAGAGTTGGATAAGTTACATAATATTTTTTGAATAGTACTAAAGGATATATAAGAGTGAATTCTAACTATATATAGTTAACTGGAATATGCCAAGGGTTGTATATGAATAAAATATAATTATGTATGAGTAACTAGGAATTGTGTAAGAGTAGTGGTGAGTTTCATAAGAATAAATACTTTATTGAGAATTTGAGAAGTTATGGTTGAGTTGGGGAATAATGGAAGAATCCATGGCCATTTATGAAAAGAGAAATCAACATGTCATATATTCAATCCCTGGGGGACCAAGAGAATTTTCATACATACTTTTCTAACCATTTTAGGTGATCATTAAATAACCCAAACATGTGAAGGAAAATCATATAGAGAAGTGGACTGAATAACTTAACATTGAAAACCAAGCTTATCATGGAAGAAAAATTGAAGGTGACGATGCAGAATATATTCAAGATGCTCAAATTTTATGTGTAAATATCATTTAGAAGAGGATATTGAGTGAATAATATGGATGGAGTATAAGATAAGGACAAAGGAAACATGAAGGGAAGTCCAATGAGTCGAGGGATTAAGGAACACATGTTTTAGGTTTTCAGTATTGTTGTCGCTGAGAAGAGACATTGATGAGTAAGACAAAGATAAGAGGAGAATTCTCATAACTATAAGGAGGAGTGTAGATCTCTTTAGTGATTTTTTATAATATTATTTATTATTTTTTTAAATACTTTCATAATAGTATGATTACTTATGTTGTTTTGAATGTGTAAATGTTGTAATTGATTTTAGTTAAATTTTTATTTGTTAACCTATTTTTATTATTGTGTGAAAATCTATCCTTGGATCTTAATGTCTATTTATATTATGGTGGATGGATGAAAAATGAGTGTGAGTGATGGAGTGAAATATGAAACTCACCCAACCACTGAGTATTTATACACCGTTTCTAGGTAAAGTCTAGTGAGTGTGAGGTATATTTGAAGGTTGGAATTATACTAAGCACACTTGGTGGATAATTTATTCATTTAGAGAGGTTAGTGTTTACTAGTGACAAATTTCACATATATCATTGATAAAAACACCATTAAGGGCTTGAAAAACGTGTACTAAAAACCCAACTAAGTATGGCAGTAATAATAAAAATACACACACATCACAGAGTGGGATAATTTAATACTTCTAATTGGTGTTTGATTGGAAATCATACGAGGATATAAAGATTAATTATAAAGACCTAGGGGTGAGTTAAAATAACATTTCAAAGTATCTAGTGGTGTTTTATCATCAAAATTGTATAGAAAATGTGAAAACTTAGGTAGATTAGGTTATTTATTTCTACCCTACATGTGTTTACCACTCTCAATAGAAATAAAATCTTAGTTATCCATATAAATTAGGTAATTTTTATTCCTAATTACCCATTTATCACAAGTTTAGTATTCAAACCCATACATATAATTTTCACAACCCCCTATTTTACTACTTTCAATGTAAATTCCACCAACAACACTTTTCAACCTGACATGACCTGACCCATTAGTGCCCCTCTTGGGTTGGTAGTAAGTTGAGTGTATCACCCCAAGCCCACCTCTAATAGTCCAGGGACTCATGAATATCAGCAAGTATGAGTATAAAAAATATGGTAGGCCCTATCCTATAGAAACCCATAATAGATACATATCTTCAATTCCAAAAATAACCATAAGCACTAGCAGAGTATATATATAAACAACCGGACTATATAAAACACATGCATGGGTCATCAAATACAAGGAAAACACAATATAGTTAAATACAAATGGAATTGAACACTTGAAAATCCCTATAATATATCAAACCTAAGATCCTATAATTCTCCTCCTCACTACATTCACTCCTAGATCAATCCCTAACTATAATGATCACCACCATTATCATGAATCCACCATGCTCCACTATGTGTAACCAAGAGTCATCAATAGTTAGCTCTATATAATCTAATATAGATCCACATCCATCAAAATTGTCTCTAAATTATGCATCATCTATATAGATACAACATGTGTGGGAACAAAGGTCACACAAGAGTGAGTATAAGTGTACTCAGTAGGATTCCTTAAAAACATAAAGGAAATAAAATAAATGAGTTAGCTGAAACTTAGGTATATGAAAGTAATTAAGAGAATTAAAAGGAAAGATATATAAATTTTCAACCACTATAATTCACATGTATTAAAATAAGTACCAAACATACCATCTCTAACCCTCAAAGGTCACACTTCATGAGAAACTAGTCATGTTCAGAGAACTGAAATGACTAAAAAATCTGAATTCAATATCCTAATTTCACATCACATATTGAAGGAAATCAAGGTGTGACTAAGGAGTCACATGTCTCGAAGCATCCAGTATTCCCAACCTATCTAACTTCCACATTTCCATCAAAACCATAAAGGATCACCTACTCATCATTAAAGTGTGCATGCTAGTCAATAGAGTACTGTACCTTATAGTCTCTCTTTTACCATGTCATTTTCTAATAAAACCATAGGGGAACCCACACCTTTAATATGGATATATTTTAACCAGGGGTGGGTACCATCCCCTACTATAAAACTACATAGATATTAGAAAACCCATATAGCATCTCTAAAATAGTAGTGGAGGACCCTCTCCTTGCTGAAGGATAAGTATCAGTCGATGGGGTAACTAACTCCAATAGAGGAATTGCACCCCATATGATCTCTTAGATGATGGGTAAAAAACTTCATAAATAGAGGAACCTCACCTAATGTATGTCAAGGGGTAACCAACCCTATTTATAATGTGGTGGGGCACCCATTACCTGACACAAACTCACCACCATAGGAGTACTTACCCAAATAATTCCTAGACCTCCACACCCAAAACCTATCATTTTCCCTAGATCCTAAATAGACTAACTATAAGTATCAACTCACATATTTAATTTTATGTAAAATGGAAGTAAACCATCATTTTCTATGTAAAAAAATGCTCAGTATGGACTACCCACACACCCAAATTTGAGTCTTGAGAAAAGAGATACTAAAATAAACTAAGTTTAGAAAAGTATGTAACATTTACTTTAGGGTTACATGGTGTATATCCCCTAAATAATAATCTAGTCACATAACACCTCACCACATGGCATATAAATCTCTACCTACATGGTTTTCATTATAGGGTACACAACATGTGGGACTGGTGGGGTACTTGGCATATACCACTGAAACTTATATCATGAAGAGATTAGATATACATGGAATTTTATAGTGGGTTCATGGTGTGTACAACTAATTGAATCACTCAACATGTATGATAGGGAGGTCAAGTTGTGTACTACCGAGGGTACACGATGTGGAATCTTGACCCATATAGTGTCTAAAGACAAAAAACCACCTGTGTGAGTATTCCTAGTATATGACATGATGGTTAAATTAGGGTATCATGACATGTATTCCAAGTTCACACATCATGTGATATTCATCTCCCTTGAAAACCTAGCCACCACTTCTCAGACAATACATGGTTCTTGGATCTAGATCACACATTGTGTGATCATGTTCTTTAAACTTAGAACCTTAAGAATGATTGAAATATTGATAAATGACTCTTATATGGATTTAATTACTTTAAAGGTTTATTTTTTATTGTGACTTCACTAGAAAATGGATTGAAAGGGTTCACGTGAAACCTCCCCCCCATAATTTGCACACCACTGCCTTTGAGATACCACTCCTACATGACTTTAGTGATCCATTTTCACTTGATGGTACTCTTAAATGCCTCTATCTTCATTGTCAAACCCAAATCAATTATTTTATCCCTGAATATAGATACCATGATGTTCCAAACCAAGATTCATCAAACTTTTGTCCATAATAGAGGCTGATAATGAATGCATGAATAATGAGAAAAGAAAACAAAGGAAGATTGTAGGTGGAAATCAACGGTGGATGTTGTGAAGCCCGAACATCGATCATTGGGTGAAGAATTTTCCAACTACTAAGAACATAGTGTAAAGAATAAAAAATGAAATAATATAAATTGATAAAATTATAGGGACGTGAATTTCACTCTATATAATTCAAGGAATGAATTATTTAGGTTTAAAATCACAAAGACAAAGCAATACTAAAAATAAAAAAATCCACACCTCATAGAAAAATGGTCATTTTTTTGATTTATTTTTGATGTTTTGTTTATTCTCATCATAACCACATGATCAAATCATCAATTATACCACAAATCTGGTCCCATTCCTTCAATCTGGCATTGGATCCACCAATATCTGCACCATATACTCTCTCTTGATCTTGGGTTATGTTGATGAAAATAGTGGATAGCCTTAGAGAGGTGATATAAGGATGAATTAATCAAAGGTATTTTATGGTTTCTCTATTAAATAAATAAATAATTAGATATTAATTAATCTCTTTAATTGACTCACTATTGATGGGACATCCCAATACCCGTAATATGAGTGAAGATTATATCTCCCGTAGGGTAAATTCCCTATTCTAGACACTATAATAATGTTAGAATTTCTATATGAACTTCAATTAGGAAGAAATAATCATCCAATCATATAGGACAAATAAATATTTAATTAATAAATATTTTAAATCCCTAAAAATCATTTCCCTCTAAATTTCACCAAAATTCAGATCAAGGGGTAAATAATGCACCCAAGACCAATGTAACCATCATAATTTTTTTGTGGTTGTATACTAGGGTAAATATATCATTCTACCCTTAGGGAGGTCCCAAGACTTTTAAATCTAAAGGTACATTTAAGTCTTGAATGGGGAAAAATCTAGCTGCTATGTCCTCACCATATTTAAACCTCTTCATCCTCAAAAAGGAAACAAATGGAGATCCATAATGAAGCTTACAACACAACCTCATGTAGAAATAAACCCACCTTCATGCGGGTTCAGAGGTTCAAGTTCTAAATAAACCCGGTACACCACCACCCAAGAAGGTAGCATCCTATTTCATCACTAAGGCCATCAACTCCAGATTATTTAAAAGTAATAACATAATAGAAACATCCATCTGCTCTACATTAGTCTTGAAAATCCCTATCATGCAACACCTTTTCTCATTTGAAGATCATCCCACTACATGAGATGAAGTGAATCTATGAACCACTGACACCCACCTCGAAATGGTTTACTTACAAGGTTATATATAATGAGATCACTTCTCTCCACACCTTTAAAGATAATTCTTGTTGGTTTTCATATGAGAAAAAACCATATACACTACAATCCTCCACTAATCTCTTTAGAAAGATTTCAAACAGACACCCAAAGAGTCTTAAGGTATCATGATATTCTAAACTTATTTTAGTTCCTCCATAATCTACTACCGACATGGAATATGTACCAATGTTTCTTGATCATGGAACAGAGGTGACAAGGGCCTTTCCCCATCCTTATTCACAAACATCTACATGAATCCTCTATCTATATCCTGATCTCTAATAGGTTTTTATACACTATTGGGGACATATTTTATATGTTTTCGTATCTATTTTGTGAAGGATACCAATGAGAACATCAGGAATTAAAACATCCTCATGAAACTACTCAAAAATACACAACTTCTCATCAGGTGGCCCAATTCACCACAATCCAAAGTGGATAATATAGGACATTAAAATGGCCATGCTATGTCAGCCCCATGCCCCATGATAACACCCACAAAACTATATAAATAAAAATCCAAAACCTATAGATACCCCCTCCATCACATAGTGATGGGTTTCTTATGATGAATAGACCCACAAGTGTATAATGAACATACCGCACTAAGGTTAGTGATCCACTAGGGTAGTCCCCACCCAGGATGTCCATCATAATATTTAATATAACACTAATGGAAAACCACTAACTCCTAAGGGAATCTAGTGGAATGATACCCACCTTTAATAAAACCATTCAGATCCATCACCTAAGAACATAATATCACACAAGAATACTAAGTCAACATCATCACCATAGAACTCTGACACACAAGGGAAGTTTGTGTGGTTACCAACATAAATTGATAGTGAGAAACATATACCTCTTCACATGTGAATTGATTTACCTAAATCTAGATACTGATGTTCCTCCTTCATCATCTGAACATATAGTCCTTTACTAGAAGCATCAACCACTACACCACTACTACACTACCAAGATCTAATCAAATTCCATGGTTTCAACCTCACAAAGGTTAATTGCTACTCCTCAATGAAAATCATACTACAAAAGGTTACTACACATATAACACTCTCATGGTAAGACCATGGAATTTTCTCAAATGTTAAAAATGATTCCCCTTAAACTAACACTAGAAAGGATTTGGACCACATGCCCTATAAATTCCACATAGGTTTTCAGTATTCAACATATAAATGCTAAAATTCGTCCCATGTATGAAATATAATGCATATATCAATCTCCCATCAAGGGTCAACCTTGGGTTTGTAACGCCTCGACCCCAATTACCTAGAGTCGGTGCATTATTACATAACATTGGCATAATCACAAGAAAGATCAAGTCTCGAAAGACCGATTAGTTTAGTAGCCTTAGAAACACTAGATATATTCATAAGTCTTACATTACATCATAAGTTAAAAAAAACTACAACAACATCTTGTCATCATATCCCCTCATACTATCCCTGTAGGTCATTCATAAATTACTTCTTCACATCCAGGGAAAAATAAAACATTGAAAGGGGTGATCTCAAATGCTCAGTAAGGATAACAATATAGCAGAAGCTTTCATAGAGAAGTATAAACACTTAAGACAATGTATAACTAAAACAAAAGCCTTTTAAACTTGAAATTAAACATAATAAAGAAAAGATAAAATGAAATAATGCCATTTACTTATTCACATGGATATTCTACTAGTCGAATAATCACATGAAATATCAATAACCACTTTCATAATTATGGAATGCATAATGCCAGACTATCATAACCACGTAGCCAAGGCCTCGTGCCAAGGCTACAAATAAGATTTTGTCAAGGGATCCTGCCAAGACACTAGTTTGTCTCATGAGACCTACCGATGCATCAATGAGCTATAGCGGCCTCCACCCGTCACTTACTAAGTCCAATGCATTCCTCATATGAACAGTTTGAAATATAACATAAAAATTCGTATTAAAAATAGCATATGAAATGTCAATACTTGATCCAAGAACCATGAATGGTATAAAAATATCACATCCACAGTAAAAAAAAACTCATTCTAAACAATATGGAAGATTGTATAGTATCATATTAACCTCAATCGAGAACAATAAAGGATATTGACATAGATGAAAATAATCATCAAAACTATTAGAGATAAATAACCCCCTTTTTTCTTGAAATCATTTAAAAGTCACACTATTTGTCAAGAAGCCATTTAAAAATAGATTTTTGAATCGAAGTGTCCCATACCACTTTGAAACTTCTAAAAGGAGTTTTAATTTTAAAACTTTAATGTCCATATAAATAAATCCTTAAAACCATTTTTAAAACATGGACATTAATGAGAAAGATTTAGAATAATAAATCTTTAAAACATTTAAAAATGATATTTTAGTTAGAGTTTCTAACCAAAAGATAGACACTTGAATACAAATAATTGAGGTAATCAAAACTTTGTAATATAATGAGAATAAATGGATTCATGATATACTATGTCAAAGTACATTATATACACCACATAAAAGTGATTTGGTGTATAACAACAAAGAAGTCTCAATGGGATGTAAATTGAGATTAAGTCTCTTATAAAGACCGTATCCTTAGGTTAAGGATAAATCAATGACATAATTATGTGTGAAAAATATAAATAAACTCAATATGATTGGATATTCAATGTAAATAAATCAGAGTACATTCACACATATTCTTGTAAAAACAACACCAATGAATTGGATGTTTAACTCAATAAATGGAGATTGAGTTAAAATTACTCTTATCAAGTTCATATCGACGACTTGAGACTTTATAAATGGAGTGATTATGTGTATAAAAATTATATCCACAGAAAGGGGAGTGGAAATTATGACATAAGAAAATGAATAGTGATTCCACACATAATCTTGGTGTAAAATAATCAATGAAGTTTGCGTAAAGCTGAATGAGTGGAAATTGAAATTTCAAATTCCCTTATCAATTTGGTAACTTATGAAACATACACCCATGAAAGAAGTATCATAAAATGGTGATGTAAATATCCATAAATTAAAGTATATTACACAATTAATACAATCATGGGAAGTACACACACCACATGCAATAAATAAGTGGTGAACAATGGAAATATCACAGAATTAAAAGTGAGATAAAAAACCCCTTACTTTGTACTTTTTCCATGGTCGATGGTAGGTTAACCTCCTGTATAATGGTGAAATAATTGTTATTGAATTATACAATAATCATTTACATTAATATTATTTCATATATGATCTTTTAACATTGATTTGTTAATAATATCTTAGTATTATCGTCGTTTCAAGTGTTAACAGATTCGTTTTCCTTTATATTATTTGTTATGCGAGCCGTATTTGTTATGGATGGGATGTATATTATTCATATCCAGAATGATATAATGTCTCTAAAAATTATTTTTATTCATCAAATGAAATTTATTCTTGAATGGATATGATGGGGAATGAATCTCATCGCGTTCGTGGAGACGGTAATCCGTACGTACGCACATGCGACAATATCATTCTTTTGGTATTAAAATAATATATAATTGGATAATATATAATATAGACAGAATAATTATCATGTTATATTTATTATTTATATGAATTATACATCATTATTATACCCATCTAAATAATAATATATTGAATAACAATTACACCACAACGTGGAGACGGTAGGCCGTACGTACGCACATATGGTGACATGTCATTAAAGGGATGGATAGAATAATAAATTTGTTTGTTCCATAATTATAATAAAATTAAAGTATATATAATATACTGGAGTTATTATTTTATAATGGAAATAACAAGGAAAGAATAAGTTGAAGAATAAAGGAACTTTAAAGAGGGTGGTGAAGACGTTACCTCTTCTTCAGGTTCTTCCTTTTGATTTGATCAAAAGGGATCCTTAGATTGGCTTTCTGATCAAACTAAGGCCTCTAGGTTTAAGTGATGGATGTTGAGAGAATATTTGGTCAGGGTTTGGATGAACCAAAAGGCTTTTAATGTGTTAATTAGTGATAAGGGGGAGTTCCCTTTTATAAGAGGGGTGAGAGGCACCTTTGGAAAAGCTAGAAATATTATTTTATAATAAATTTATATTCGGTTTCTAATGACTCAAAAGTGGATTATTTAAAGGTTAAGGTGTGGATAGGTCTAAAAACACTCAACCAATAGATTTTAGACAGGTTTTTATCATTATAGTAACCTTATATTTTAGTTTAAACTCTTAGTTAATTAGATTGACATTTACCATGTCACTTTGTATTTTTATATTATATAGTTAATAAACTTACCAAATACATCCAAGCGACCCCAAAGTGGTACATTAATGATATAACAATAATGTTTTGAGTAATTTGGCAGAACCTTATATTTTTAGGAATATAATATAAATTAATAATATAATATTTGTTTTAAAAACCCATTTATGTCAATTTTGACACTACTCAATAATTGATTTTTGTTAAAGTCTTAAAAACTTTATTAATTCGAACCAAATTCATTTAAGAAATCATAACATGTCATATTAACCAATAAAATTAGTTTATGTCATCAAAACTTTCAAATTATATTTATTTTAACATTTATAATACCAATTATTTAATTCTTTCATTAATAAGGAAAATACTGCATCATTATTGTGTCATATATATTTTTACTTTTTAAATGTCTAAAAATTATAAATAAAACACCATTATGTAAGAAATATTTTTATATTTCTAATTAATATTTATAATAAAAAATATAACTTATGTAAACCTATGTAAAAATTGTTTTTCTAAAAGATATAAGCTTATGTCATTTTTGTATTTACTTTAACTTAATTAATATAAAGTGTCATTATCACATACAAGTGGATCCATTGGGTCCCAAAATAGACCCAAATATGACCATAGTCGTACATGTATCAAAAAATAAGGTTAGGACATGTTTTAGGGTAATTTATTATTATTATAATATTATTTCTTTACCCTTATTTACCGGATTTACCTTTTAACCATGGTAAATAAAATATTTACCGAAGTAATTATTCAAAATGTCTAAAAATAAAAGTTACCTATTGACACAATTTGGACATCCTGATTCCAAATATGGAATCCATTTTTCCAAATTCAAAACACATAAGTGGTAGAAATTAATTTAAAATTAATTCCCGTTAAAAAACGTGTTTTTAGGAGATAATAACTATCAAAAGATTGGCACTTGTTTATGTATGGTTTAAATGTGAAATTATGTACAATGACCAAAATTGTATTAAATGGTAAAAATATATTCTAGATATACTTTAAAACCACTCAAATTCATAATTTATCACTATTAATTATCTCGATTAAAAAAGTTGTTTTTAATTAAAATTTAGTAATTTTCACTATTCATCAAAATATGAAAGTTATCCGAAAAGTACCAAAATTTCACCCTAGGATAATTTCGATATTACGAATCCAAAAATGAAGTCCATTTTTAAAGATAAAATTTATAAAATTTTAAAAAGTGGGTATTACTATTCATAACGGCTAGTTTTATTAGTTGTGGTGTGTGTTAGAACTTGAAGTTGCGTACAACACACACTACTGTATTATTTAGCGAGAAGCGTACCGTGGAAGATTGGGGTGTTACATTCTCCCCTCCTTCAATAAATTGTGTCATCATAATTTTTAAAATTGGGCTTGGGAATATAATGGAAAGTCCCACATCGAAAAAAGAGTCAATAAAACTATCACTTTAAAAGAAAGAAAGAGAAGTACAAAGGTCACCCGAGATAACCTATACTAGGATTCCATGTAGAAAACATGGATATGGATGATAAACTAAGTATCAAGTTCTTATGGAGAGGGATATAAAACATGATCAGGAGAAATTTTACAACAATAAAACCAAAAACTTGTGATGGGACAAACGGTCATTAGTTTCCCAGTAGGAAAAGTAAACGGACAACATTTTTATTATTATTATTTTAGTTACATTACATAAAGATAAGGAATTAATTTCTGAGATTGAATAAGAACATAAAGAGATATACTTAATTTTTAAGTAAAGTTTCATTATTTAATAAATTTCTACTATTAACTCATTTTTAAACGATGAGTATTCCAGAAGACTTGGTCACACTAGAAGAGCTACAATAAAATTCTTATAGAATCACATGATCCACGAAGAATAAACTATATATTTACCTTGTCTTTAGAGATTAATCAAAACCAAAATGGTTAGTGTAAGATCTGATGATCCCCCAAAAGGTTATTTCATTAGAGAAAGAAACACTAATCTTAATTTCTAAAATTAAACCAACAATACCCCAAAGTTAAATAATTAGCATTAAGTAAAGAATTGTCCTTAAAATCTATTAATAAAATCCAAAATAATACTGAAACTCAAAACTTAGAAGAATTTGGTTATGTAGTCTTCCATATTAAATGGTCTCTCCAAATGACATCAATTACTCTTAAAGTCACATTCATAAAAGTAATTAACCTAATCACATATTCTCTATTATAGGTTAATCATTTCCATAAATAACCCAAATCACTATAAATACACAATAAAAAGATAGATAAAAATCCACCATTACTCCTCAAATGAAATCCCATACTATTCTATTTTCCTTGGGCATACAGTGTTCCCAACAAAGTGAACATCTTCCAAAATAACATTTATCACTTAATCACCAAATCATTTTTCTATACTAAGGGTATTCATTTGATAAGACATAAGATCCCAAATCAAATTATTATCGATCAATAAAATCATTTAACTAAAAATAATAGTCACACTAACCAGGGAATTCACGTAGTCCAATGGTAGGCGATAAATCCCAATCTCAATTTGGTTGTGGGTTCGATTCCCACATCTTTGTCCGACGCGACGGGTTGTCACACAGACCGCGTGTTGTCCTTTTTCAAAAACTATATTTAATAACATTACCAAAATGAGATAAATTCCTCAAAATAACCATAACATAATTTAACCACAAATGTTATCTCATACCTTGCATTTTCATCCCAAATTATAATAACTTGTAATTTCCTCAAACCCAATGATCATATAAAACCAAATGGTTATTTATAACTATATCCACAAGAGAAAAGATAATTCTTCCTCAAATATCATTCTCACATGGAAAACTACAGGGTTACAAATACAAGAGAAAATTATTCCAATGTAAACCCATCAATAAGGAGCACTAATAATTTTTAAACATTTCTCCAACAATTTATTTCCACATAGCTTCTTCTTTGACCATGAAAATATCCTATAGAATAGGGCATTCACTCGGGTAATGGCCAGGTCCTCTGCATTTACGGAAAATGACTGTAAATGGATTCTTGGGACCATTTTTATCTTTTTCCATAGTACTCTTAATTTTTCTTCGGCAATTATTCACTTTATGTCCTTCCTTCCCATACGTAAAGAATTTCTTTTTCCCATTGAGACACTTTCCTGGGTGTCTCCTCCCACATTTCCTGCATGATGGAAATTGAGGATTCTTTTCTCCATGGTCTCCATTGCTGGAGCTCTTATCATTCATCACCTTTCTCTTCCTTGTTGAGTCTGGGAGTTGGTTAATATATATGTTGTTGATAATATTTTTGGAAAACTGATTTGGCATGAACACGATATCTTTCACGCCTATCAACACTCCATTTTGTTGCTCATTTCCACCACTGTTCCCACCTTTTACATCATTCTCAAAGTTACTAGGACTTCCTTGGAATCCATCCATTGACTAAAAACAGAAAGAATTGTGTGAGTAACAGTAGATATAAAATCATTTAAAGAATATCATGTCATCATATTCTCAATTTGAAACACATTAGGATTAACCAAGGTCATTTACTATCATCTTATATATAATACTTCAATTTGGTTTGTAAAGAAAATGTAAATTATCCTAAGCATATCCCCCGGGAGTGTTGTAACCAAGAGTGCAGCAAGGCCCGTTGTCGTGCACCAGTTCCCGTTCGAGTCCAGCTCAAAGCGGTGTTTTTAGGTTTTACCCCTAGGTACATCTGTGCCAGAGCCGCCTCTACCTGCTCGTATCCAGACAGGGATGTATTGCTCAGAAAACTCACAAAATCTCTACAATATCAAATTTCTAGGAAGTTCTTCTACACTAATCCCCAAAGTTCATCTTAGGTCTACGTGCTCTAATCAGAGTTTATCTAAATCTATCTTCCAAGGTTTGTACTAAACTTCCTCTGATACCAACTGTAACGCCTCGACCCCAGTTACCCAAAGTCGGTGCATTATTACATAACATTGGCATGATCACAAGAAAGATCAAGTCTCGAAAGACCGATTAGTTTAGTAGCCTTGGAAACACTAGATATATTCATAAGTATTACATTACATCATAAGGTAAAAAAAACTACAACAAAATCTTGTCATCATATCCCCTCATACTATCCCTGCAGGTCATTCATAAATTACTTCTTCACATCCTGGGAAAAATAAAACGTTGAAAGGGGTGAGCTTAGATGATCAGTAAGGATAAAAATATAGCATAAGCTTTTATAGATAAGTATAAACACTTAAGGCAATGTATAACTAAAACAAAATCCTTTTAAACTTGAACTTCAAAATAATATGGCAAAGATAAAATGAAATAATGCCATTTAATTATTCACATGGATATTCTACTAGTCGAATAATCACATGGAATATCAATAACCACTTTCATAACGATGGAATACATAATGCCATACTATCATAACCATGTAGCCAAGGCCTCATGCCAAGGCTACAAATAAGATTTTGTCAAGGCCTCCTGCCAAGACACTAGTTTGTCTCATGAAACCTACTGATGCATCGAGGAGCTATAGCAGGCTCCACCTGTCACTTACTAAGTCCAATGCATTCCTCATATAAACAGTTTGAAATATAACATAAACATTCGTATTAAAACTAACATACGAAATGTCAATACTTGATCCACGAACCATGAATGGTATAAAAATATCACATCCACAGTAAAAAAAACTCATTCGAAACAATATGGAAGATTGTATAGTATCATATTAACCTCAATAGAGAATAATGAAGGATATTGACATAGATGAAAATAATCATCAAAACTATTAGAGAGAAATATCCCCCTTTTTCTTGAAATCATTTAAAAGTCACACTATTTGTCAAGAAGCCATTTAAAAATATATTTTTGAATCGAAGTGTCCCATACCACTTTGAAACTTTTAAAAGTTGTTTTAATTTTAAAACTTTAATGTCCATATAAATAAATCCTTAAAACCATTTTTAAAACATGGACATTAATGAGAAATATTTAGAATAATAAATCTTTAAAAAATTTAAAAATGATATTTTAGTTAGAGTTTCTAACCAAAAGAGAGACACTTGAATACAAATAATTTAGGTAATAAAAACTTTTTAATATCATGAGAATAAAGGTATTCATGATATACTATGTCAAAGTACATTATATACACCACATAAAAGTTATTTGGTGTATAACAACAAAGAAGTATCAATGGGATATAAATTGAGATTAAGTCTCTTATAAAGACAATATCCTTAGGTTAAGGATAAATCAACGACATAATTATGTGTGAAAAATATAAATACACTCAATATGATTGGATATTCAGTGTAAATCAATCAGAGGACATTCACACATATTCTTGTAAAAACAACACCAATGAATTGGATGTTTAACTCAATAAATGGAGATTGAGTTAAAATTACTCTTATCAAGTTCATATCGAAAACTTGAGAATTTATCAATAGAGTGATTATGTGTATCAAAATTATATCCACAGAAAGGGGAGTGGAAATTATGACATAAGCAAATGAATAGTGATTCCACACACAATCTTGGTGTAAAATAATCAATGAAGTTTGCGTAAAGCCGAATGAGTGGAAATTGAAATTTTAAATTCCCTTATCAATTTGGTAACTTACGAAACATACAACCATAAAAGAAGTATCATACAATGATGATGTAAATATACATAAATTAAAGTATATTACACAATTAATACAATCATGGGCAGTACACACACCACATGCAATAAATAAGCGGTGAACAATGGAAATATCATGGAATTAAAAGTGAGATAAGAAACCCCTTACTTTGTACTTTTTCCTTGGTCGACGGTAGGTTAACCTCCTGTATAATGGTGAAATAATTGTTATTGAATTATACAAGAATCATTTACATTAATATTATTTCATATATGTTCTTTTAACATTTATTTGTTAATAATATCTTAGTATTATCGTCATTTCGAGTGTTAACAGATTCGTTTTCCTTTATATTATTTGTTATGCGTGCCGTATTTGTTATGGATGGGATGTATATTATTCATATCCAGAATGATATATTGTCTCTAAAAATTATTTTTATTCATCAAATG
This sequence comes from Viscum album, assembly GCA_963277665.1. Taxonomy (NCBI): domain Eukaryota; kingdom Viridiplantae; phylum Streptophyta; class Magnoliopsida; order Santalales; family Viscaceae; genus Viscum; species Viscum album. The sequence goes on from OY728160.1 coordinate 1,738,102,992, forward strand.
AAATTTAGTCTTGAATGGATATGATGGGGAATGAATCTCATCGCGTTCGTGGAGACGGTAATCCGTACGTATGCACATGCGACAATATCATTCTTTTGGTATTAAAATAATATATAATTGGATGGTATATAATATAGACAGAATCATTATCATGTTATATTTATTATTTACATGAATTATACATCATTATTATAACCATCTAAATAATAATATATTGAATAACAATTACACCACAACGTGGAGACGGTAGGCCGTACGTACGCACGTATGGTGACATGTCATTCAAGGGATGGATAGAATAATGAATTTGTTTGTTACATAATTATAATAACATGATAGTATATATAATATACTGGATTTATTATTTTATAATGTAAATAACAAGGAAAGAATAATTTGAAGAAGAAAGGAACTTTAAAGAGGGTGGTAAAGACGTTACCTCTTCTTCGGGTTCTTCCTTTTGATTTGATCAAAAGGGATCCTTAGGTTGGATTTCTGATCAAACTAAGGCCTCTAGGTTTAATTGATGGAAGTTTAGAGAATATTTGGGCATGGTTTGGCTGAACCAAAAGGCTTTTAATGAGTGAATTAGTGAGAAGGGGGAGTACCCTTTTATAAGAGGGGTGAGAGGCACCTTTGGAAAAGCTAGAAATATTATTTTATAATAAATTTATATTCGGTTTCTAATGGCTCAAAAGTGTATTATTTAAAGGTTAAGGTGGGGATAGGTCGAAAACCACTCAACCAATAGATTTTATACAGGTTTTTATCATTATATTAACCTTATATTTTAGTTTAAACTCTTAGTTAATTAGATTGACATTTACCATGTCACTTTGTATTTTTATATTACATAGTTAATAAACTTACCAAATACATCCAAGCGACCCCAAAGTGGTACATTAATGATATAAAAATAATGTTTTGATTAATTTGGCCGAACCTTATATTTTTAGGAATATAATATAAATTAATTATATAATATTTGTTTTAAAAACTCATTTATGTCAATTTTGACACTACTCAATAATTGATTTTTGTTAAAGTCTTAAAAACTTTATTAATTAAAAAAAAAATCATTTAAGAAATCCTAACATGTCATATTAACCAATAAAATTCGTTTATATCATCAAAACTTTCAAATTATATTTATTTTAACATTTATAATACCAATTATTTAATTATTTCATTAATAAGGAAAATACTGCATCATTATTGTGTCATATATATTTTTACTTTTTAAATGTCTAAAAATTATAAATAAAACACAATTATGTAGGAAATCTTTTTATATTTCTAATGAATATTTATAATCGAAAATATAACTTATATAACCCTATGTAAAAATTGTTTTTCTAAAATATATAAGCTTATGTCATTTTTGTATTTACTTTAACTTAATTAATATAAAGTGTCATTATCACATACAAGTGGATCCATGGGGTACCAAAATAGATCCAAAGATGTCCATAGTCGGACATGTATCAAAAAATAAGATTAGGATATGTTTTAGGGTAATTTATTATTATTATAATATTATTTGTTTACCCTTATTTACCGGATTTACCCTTTAACCATGGTAAATAAAATATTTACCGAAGTAATTATTCAAAATGTCTAAAAATAAAATTTACCTATTTAAACAATTTGGACATCCTAATTCAAAATATGGAATCCATTTTTCCAAATTCAAAACACAGAAGTGGCAGAAATTAATTTAAAATTAATTCCCGTTAAAACAAAAAGCGTGTTTTTAGGAGATAATAACTATCAAAAGATTGGCACTTGTTTATGTATGGTTTAAATGTAAAATTATGTCCAATGACCAACATTGTATTAAATGGTAAAAATATATTCTAAATATACTTTAAAACCACTCAAATTCATAATTTATCACTATTAATTATTTCGATTAAAAAAGTTGTTTTTAATTAAAATTTCGTAATTTTCACTATTCATCAAAATATGAAAGTTATCCGAAAGGTACCAAAATTTCACCCTAGGATAATTTAGATATTAATAATCCAAAAATGAAGTCCATTTTGAAATATAAAATTTATAAAATTTCAAAAAGTGGGTATTACTATTCATAACAACTAGTTTTATTAGTTGTGGTGTGTGTTAGAACTTGGAGTTGCGTACAACACACGCTACTGTATTATTCAGAGAGAAGTGTACCATGGAAGATTGGGGTGTTACAGGGTCACCCTTAAGAAGCCTCCATTCCTTACTCCACACTCATAGAAAGTGAACTATCATCCATGAACATAGCATATAAATCCATGATTACCATTTGATGAGTAGTTGAACTCAACTTATTGAGAGTGGGATCCACTCACCACACCTAAGGGGTTCCCACTCTCAGTTGGGGGTAGATCTTACCTCATTTACTCAACTGTGCATCACTATTCTATACTAACACCAGTACTAATCCATTATAAGATAGAAAAAACTAGATATTATCTCTACCATGATAGAAATATTTTGAAATACCTCTCTCTCCACTAAGGACAAATCATGTTACCAGAAGGTGTGAGTGGAAGACAATCATCATTAGTAGGGATTATCTAGATAATAAAAGTCTATATAAGGGATCTAATGGAATATTAACCTCCTAAATATATGGTTAAGGAATACAAAATCATGTTCATTCTATATATTATGAGGGTACATTAAGGGTGTTCATGAATCATAATTGTAACTAAATCCATTGATGCTTGAACATAAACTTCCATCAAACACCTATTCCAATATCTATGAGTATCAAAACCTCATGCATGATAGGATCTAACCAAGGGATATGAGTTGTGGGAGTGGATTGATGCGTAATACATCTCTGATTAATCTTACACCATGAACCTTCCATTGAATATATTCTTAGTAGGAATATGAGCCTACAATAAGGAGGTATCTGACCTTGATTCTATCTTCAACATGGAGGTCCATCTATATAATCACTTTGGATATCTTCAGGTAAAATTACATCCTTCTCCCATAACCATGGTTTATACTTGTTAATAATCCTTAATATATCAATTCTTTCTTGGAGTCTCCATCATAGTTGGTGTTTCATGAAAACACAACTACAACTTGATAATTTATCCTCTATAATATCCATCCAAACCATTGAGATTTAAAAATTACACCATGAAACATATAAAAGGAACACATCATGAGTTTCACATGACTCTTCATGTACTTTTACATAGTAAAAATTCCCTACAGAGGTTCCAAAATCCTCATATAATAATCCACCCTAGACATGGGCTTAAACTCCAACCATGGTAAAGCAGTCCCATCAAGAGTTAAAAAAAAATATCACCCAATAATGGATAATTATTCCATATAAGGAGTTAAAAATAATAATATTCATATAATTAATTAGGGTCTAAAATAGATTAAAATGGATGTATCAGGCTCTATCCAAACCTCTATCACCTGAGGATTAATCTCTCCTCACAAACCCATGAGGATTATATTTTTATAATTCTCATAGAATATCCATCCTATAAGTAGTCCCATTCAACTCAACAGGAACTTCCATTATATCTACAACAAATATACACACTAAGTGAAAAGTATATATAAACTAGCTTAGATTATGGTGTAAGAATATATCTTAATTGAGTCTCAAAAGAAAAAAATCTTCACCAGCCACTAACCTAATAATAAGATTACCAAATAGAGGAATAAGATTGTCACTATAATGATGTCTTAGATATCTTGTTTGACTAAAAATTTATCAAATTCCTAGTGAAAGGACAAGTTGGTCATCACACCTATGATTATATCCCTATCCTGATAACCAAATTTAAGACCCCTTAACATCATTACCCATGACCGTTAACTCCAAACTCTGTCCCTAGGACTCAACCACTCTAATACCACTTTTACATAACCTGAACCACTAGGGCCCCACCCAGGCTGGCAGTAACTTGAGTGTGATACCCCAATACCACCTCCAATATGCCAGGGGTAGGTAACTATCATCGAGTAGGCATATAAAATAATATGGGATGCCTTACCTCATAGTAACCCATAATAGATACATATCTCCAATGAAAAAAATAACTAGAAACACTAGTAGTGTATATATATAAACAAATGAACTATATAATACACATACATGAGACATTAAATACAAGGAAAATGCCACATATCCAAATACTAAAGTAATTATACACCTGAAAAGCCTTTGAATATGATATACCTAAGACTCAAGGAAACTCCTCTTCATTGCATGCACTCCTGGATTGATCTCCAACCATAAAAGTCAATAAAACAATTATGAATCTACCATGTATCTCCAAGTGTCACTATGAGTTAGCTATATACAAGACACACTAGAACCACATCCACCAAGACCATCTACAAATTGTGAATTATCTAAATAGACACAACACGAATGGGCATACGACTGATGTATGAGTGAGTATAAATATTCCTAATAAGATTCCCTAAAACAAAAAATAAAATATTGGAAAAAGTTAGCTAAAACTTATTTATAGGAAAGTAATTTGGAGAATAATAAGTAAATATCTAGATATGATCAACCATTATAATCATTGATATGAAAAGAAGTCCCATCCATCTCTGATCCAATCTTGAAATGTTATACCTCACAAGCAATTAGGGATACTCAGAGAACCAAAAATCCCATAAAGTTTGAAGTTGTTAGCCCAATTGTGTGTCTTATCTTGAAGGAAACCATGGGGTTACTAAGGAGTCACAAGTACTGAAGCATATGATCTTCCCAAACTCTATAAATTACACATTTCCACTAAAAACCATAAAGGATCACCTGATCTTTACTGAAGAATTCATGAAATTCAAGGGAGTACCACACCTTATCATCCCACCATTACCACATCATCATCCAAGAAAACCATAAGGGGAATTTTATCTTGACCATAAATAGATGTCAACCAAATGGGGGAATTAGACCCTACTATCAAAGCTACCCAACTACGAGTAAACCCATGTCACCTCAATGGATCAATAGTGTAGGACCCCTACCCTGATGAAGGATAAGTACCATTTAAGGGGGTAATTGAATCCATTGGAGGACCCTCACCCCATCAGAGGTCTTAGATAGGGGGAAAATAACTTCAAATATATAGGAATCTCACCCCATGTATGTAGGGGGTAACCGAACCTATATATAATGCAGTGGGGGTCCATACCTTGACATAAAATCACTACCAGTGGGGTACCTACCATATGAACACTCTAATAACCATGATCGAACCTTGTTTTCAACTCTATAGAGATAAAAAGACTAATTGAATGCATAAACTTGTGTCTCACCTATGATTTCAAAGATAATCACACAATCACATACTATGAAAAAATGATTAGGATGGACTATTAGTGAATCCAAATCCGAGTCTCAGATAAGAAGATATGAAAAAGACACGAAGTCTATAATAATGCACAACATATACTTTAGGGGTACATGGAGTGTAACCCCTTAGAAATATTCTAGTTATAAATTTCCTCACCACATGTCATGTAAAGGTACACTTAAATGAAATGTATGATAAGGTATACAATATGTGGGACCAGTTGGGTACTTGATGTGTACTACATCAACTCATGTCATGTGAGAGTCGATATACACAATATTTGGACTTGTTCGACTCAGTCGATGTGTATTTATAGGGAGGAAGATTCATGTATTACTAATGGTACATGACATGTCATCCTAACCCACATGATATGTGTGTCCAAACAGCCGCCTAGGTGTGTGCTCTTTGTACACACCATATTGAACAGCTCAGGGGAATATGATGTGCATGACTAAACAAACATCAAGTAATGTACTACATAGACACACCATGATAGTCATATTAGGGGAACATAATATATATATTAAGGTCACATATCATGTGATCTTTATCTCCATTGAAACTCTTTCCGCCACTACTTAGATGATACATAAAGCATGTATCTAGATCACATGTCATGTGATCATGTTATTTGAACCCAAAATCCATATAACACACAAAATATTGTCATTTTAGTTGTTTTTACCTCAAATAAACCAAAATGGTTCACCAAATTTCCCATATATGGATTCCATTCCACTAAAGGTCTATTTATAGCTTTTTTTTTGAAAAATGGTCCAGAAGGGTTTGAACATAACCCCCTATCGATCTGCATATCATCACATTCAAGAAACCCCTCCAACACAACTATAACAATCATTCATTACTCAATGATACTTATGCATACATTTATCTTCATCATCAAACCCAAATAGATCACCAGTGGACTTGGATGTAGTTTTCATGATGATTTGGACCAAGATTCATTGAAATGCTGATCATAATAGAGGCCAATGATGAACTCATGAAGAGCGAGAAAATAAAACAAAGAATAATCATAGGTCGACATAAATTATGGTCATTGTGAAGCCAAGACACTGATCGTTGGGTATAAAATTTTCCAATGATGAATAATTAAGGGTAAATAATCAAAAATTAAATAATAAAAGTCGATAAAATTGTAGGGTCATCCGTTGTACTCTATGGAATTCAAGGAATGAATTTCCTAGGCTTGGAATCACAATGGTGGAGCAAGACCAAAAATAATAAATCCATACCATATATAATAATGAATGTTTATTTGATCCATTTTTGATGTTAAGGTTTAATTAATCATTATTAAATTATCTGATCATCGATGTTTCCATGGATTTGGACATGTTCCTTTGATTTGATATTGGTTCATCCAAGATTTGACCCCTATACCCTCTCTAGATCTAGGGTTATGTTAATTATAATAGTGTTTAATCCTAGATAGGATCTATAATAATGGATTTATAGATGTGGTTTTATGGTTTCACTATCAACTAATTAATTAATTAGATATTAATTAATCTCATTAATTGATGAATTGGTGATGGGAAATCCTAGGGATCATAATATGAGCGAAGATTACATATCCCCTAAAGTAAATCCCCTAGTATAGACATGATATAGGTGTCATAATTTCCATATGATCTACTATTAATATGATATCATTATCCAATCTTATAGGATAAATATATATTTTATTAATAAACTTTAAAAATCCCTAAAAATTCACTACCCTTGTAATTTTTCCAAAACTCATATCAGGGATAAACACCACACCCTAAGATAAATGGAACATTTGGAAAAAAAATTTCAAGGTCATCTACTAGTGTAAATGTACTATTATACCCCTAGTAAGATTAAGGATTCTGAAATCTCAAGGTTGAGTTATGTCTCGACTGAGAAAAATCTAGTTTGCTACACAACTCAATATGTCTATATGGTTTGACTTGGAATCCAAATAAAAATTTTATTTGTGCTTTAAAATATTGAAATCCATGGGATTTAATACTCAAGGTATAAAAATATATAAAAATAATTTTAAGGAATTGGAGTTCCAATGATAAGATATAGGACCAAGGTATTGAAGGAGCCTCTTCATGGATTAATCATGAAATTCTAATACATGGTCTGATACTTTGCTCCGAGGAAGAAACCAGGCCTAAAATTACTCTAATTATGGCTCAAAAATACTTCTAAAATAAAAAAATAAGCGGTTCTAGGACTTTTAGGTCCAAATTAACTAATGAATCATTAAAGTCATGGTTTATCCACAAAATTCAATCTCGATGGGTAAGTTGTCTCTAAAGTCACTGGTATGTTCATGAATTTAAAATGTGGTGGGATATTTTCCTTTTAGAGTCATGTTAATATGTAAAAATTTTAAAAATAATTATTTATGACTTTTTAATTATAGGAAATAATTTTTAGATAATTTTATTAATTTTTGGATACAAATAGCCACTTCCCTTATATGGAATTCAATCATGAATGAATGTATTATTTCTCTTCTGAGTTTAGATTGCAAACTTTTTTCATTCTTGATTATTTATTATCAAAGGATTGGTCCTCATTATTGACATATTGTGGTTAATGTTATTAAAGATAAGTCTCTTTGGTTCTTCCTTGACCATATGTACTGTCCACCATGTTCACTTTTCTTTCTTATAGATATCTTTGACATTAAAAAACATGTTCAAATTTTCACTATCATTCTAAGTAGTTTTTAGGGGCACTCTTAGCATGAAATAATGTAATTTAAAACTTAACACCTTTGAGATTGTTTTTTGTCTTAATAGAGGTTGATTAATCATAATTAGTGAATCATGAAAATCAAAGAAGCGCTCCCCCTCTCCAATTACCTACCTCATTTTTTGGTTCCAAAAGAAAGAAAAGTGAATTTGGAATACTTGGAATTTACTTAATATTATAGTATTTGGCAGGAATAACTACAAGTTTATTACAAAGTGGAGAAAGACCCATTTTCACTTGGGAGAAGATGAAAGTGGTAATTCATAATAAATTTATTTCTAGACACTATTATCATGAATTGTTCCTCGAGTTTAAGGATTTTAAATAAAGGTCCACGAGGGTTTAGGATCACTACAAATATATATAAATCATTATGATTTGAATTAATTTCTATGGGAAGAGAGAAGTCACCATGGAAAGGTTTAATATGACTTCAACTTTGACATTAAAGATATAGTAGACACACAACACTATTTTTATATTAAGGAACTTCATTAAAAGGATACTGAAGTTAAAATTTGACCAAAGAAAATAAGTATGAATTTAATATCTTATGATAATGAGTATAAACCATTTTAAGATGAAGGAGTCCAAACTATAAGATAAAAGGAGGGAAAATAAATCAGAATCAATGGAGTTTTCGAAACCAAAATCATTTTATTCTGAATCTAAAGGAGTAAATAAGGGTAATTTTTTATTTAAATCTCGTGATATTAATTATTTTAAATATCAAGGACTTCCAAATTCCCAAATATAAGAACTATGATTATTTTGAATAATGGAGATGTTCTTAGTGCCATCTTAATTTATAATGAAGTTCCAGTTCTTTAGGGGGTGTTTGGATATGGAAGTGGAGTCCTCATACATGGAGAAATGCTTGTTTCAAGGAATCTTTTGAGCACACAACTTGAATGAGATCATGATTAAGAGAAATAAGAGAATATTTTTCATACCAGGTGTCTCATCAAGGATAATCTATGCAGTATGATTATTTATGGTGGTAGTTATACAAATGTAGCAAGTTGTTTAATTGTTGATAAATTTTGATAAGCTACTACTAATAATCTCATTCCTTAAAGAATATAGTGGTTGAATAACAATGGGGATATTAAAGTGACTAAGCAAGCTAAAGTTCCATTTTCCATTGAAAAATAAACATGGTGATGTGTGATGTTGTTCCTATGTATGATAATCATATTTTTTTGGGAAATCCATGAAAATTTGATAAGAGGGTCACACATGATGGATACACTAATTGATATTCCTTTTAATACAATGGGGGGATGGTTATCATCACACCCTTAAGGCCTTTGCAAGCTTTTGAAGATCAAGTAAGGATTTAAAGAGACTGTGAAAAAATAAATAAAAAATAAAAGAGATAAAAAGAAAAGAGATAAAAAATATAGAGAATGAAAAGGGTGGGGAAATAAGTTTGATAAAGGAGTTATGAGTGTCATCAAAAGAAATGAGGGAAAGAAAAGAGTAAAAAAAGAGTTTTTAGGGAAAATAGATTTTGTTTTTTTGGAAAAGAGAGATGAAGAGAGGTTTGTTTGTGGAGTAAACTCTTATTCTTCCATGTATGTACTAGAAACATAATGACATTTAGTAGCAGTTTTAAAAACTACAACTAAACAATATAAAAATGGCATTTAGAAATGTTTTTTTAGTGGCCATTTTTGCTATTTAGCGGTGGGTTTTTATTATTTATTATTTTTAATGTTTTAAAAATATTATGGAAACAAAGATTAAAATTAATCTTAATAATTATAATTATAATTATATATAAATTTATATTAATAAATAATTTATTTTCTTAAAATTTTAGATAATTTATATATTTATATTTATGTTAATAATTAAATTATTTACTTAAATTTATATTTATATATGTCTATGTGTGTATTAATAATAAATAATAAACATTAAATTAATTAAATTTAATATTTTTAATTAATAATTTAATATTTAATATGAATATAATTTTGTAATATTAGTAATTAGTAGTTATTAATTATTATATATTTATATATTTATAAATAATTAATATTAATATTAATAATTATATTTAAATTTATATGTATATATTTATACTATATATTCATATTTATATATTTATATCTATAAATAATATATATATAATATTTATTTTTATAGATAGTTTATATATTTATATTAATAATTAATTTATATACTTATATTTTTTTTTATGTGTTGTGAGAGTGTATTACACCTCCATTTTTTTTTGATTTTAGAATAAATCCACTTCAATGGGTTTAGTGGAAACCCTCACAAACTATTTACTTGAAAAAAAATCACCAAAATATCATAATCAAATAAAATCCATACATAAAATCACTACAACATGAACACAAAATCATCCTAAATTATCTCAAATAACCCTTCCTTTATTTATGTGTTCAATTTTTTCATCTTCTTGGACCCTACCCTCAAGGGAGGATAAGGTAAATTAGTATCTCAAGCTAATGTTTTACGACAGATGATGTAGTAATTCATTTATAGGACTTGATATTTGTGATCTAGATCCCCCCATCCTAACCAAATTGAGAATTGCCTAGTTCCACAACAAATTTTACAAAGATATTTCACACTGAGTACTCACAAGTCCTATTCCCTGGAAACTTGTGAACCAGGTTCTCCCTAGTGCGTTGGATAAATATTGCTTACTTGAGAAGTTTGGATTGATTCTGAGGTTGTTCAACTCCCAAGTTCCCCCTTTCATCTTGGGATCTTTGGTGTCAGATCCATTGCAATCAACCTGATCCTTGTTTCTATACGAGTAAAAAAGACCGTAATCCCATAGACTAGATCATTATCTCATGGGTTTTTATGAACTCATGCCTCTAAAAATTAGCTTGTATTAATGTGAGCTTCCTTTGTTCCATTCTGCAAAATCTATAATCTCCATGGATAGGTCCATGGTCCTTGGTGTTCAGTCTACAACTCACATATGTATATATTTTTATAAAAATATAACACACACATAAAAAATATTATATATGTATACTATTTTTTTTAATAATATCTAAATTTTTACATCATGTAATTTATTTTAAAAATAATACATATTGTTTTCATATGTTTTTAATATTTATTTTGTATTTTTTTAAATGTAAAACTTTAAAATGTTTAAAATATAATTTTTTGAAAACAAAAAAAAAAGGAAAAGAAAAAAATTATGGGTCATCCTGCTAGCCTGTGGGTCCTACATGGGAATAACTAATACATAGAATTTTATGGCCCAAATAAAATTAAGATCGAGTCGGTCCAACCCAAAAAAGTTATGTAAAGTATGGGAAAGACCGGGAGCCAACCCAACCCATTTATTTAACAATTATAATTGTTTCCATCACTGCTAAGAACAACAAAATAATTCTGTGTTGGCATAAGGGAGGCCATCTCTATAGCTGGTTAAGTCTCTTCAGCATCTCCAACCACACCAATATCATGAGAGTAATTTTTTCTCAACCTCACTGGATGGATCTAAAACTTGACCACTAGTTCTATAACCATCCATGGGTGAAATAGGGGATATATGATTTGAAGGGTACCCTAAAACACTTTGAAAAACCTTATTTATCAAACCATGAATAATATTCAAAAAGGAATTAAATGGTTTTATATGTCCTAGGGATTGGGAATTCTCACTCATAATATGGGATTTTACTTTCTAATCATAACCACCCATTAGTGACTGAGGGGGTGGGGGGTACCTATAGCATACAAGAAATAAGATTTCTCTCTATAAAATGATTCCCGATGATAAATTATATGATAATGAAGATTACATAGTCATTTTCAAACTTATATAGGTTGATGAAAGGTAATAATGTTCCTATCATCATTAAAAACCTCTAAATTGGGGGAATGAGGATAAAAAATAGGTGGGTCCTCCATCTCGGACTAACAATGGTGACCTCTCTTCCTATAAGTAAAATTGAAGGACCAATTCTCTTATTGACCATAAGTGGAGTAGAGTCAAAAGATCCTATCATATTATATCCTTTTCCAAAACTGGAGGACCAATGCCCTTGATGCTGGTTCCCTATCATATTTTGAAGATTACCCAGCCATTGGACCGAAGTGTGATGGAAATATGGCCTATAGGGGGTGGGTTAATATAAATTACCAAAATTTAAACAAATTAAAGTGATCATATTGAATTATCACAAGCTGGTATAATAGAATTAACATAGACAACAATATCAGTGCAGTATAGGTGCATAGTATTCAAAATATAATGTTGTAGAAAATAAAAGAAACGAACACCCGAATTTTATAGTAGTTCAGATCGACTTGATCCAAAATATACTCTTCACTCCCCTATAACATAGTGAGATAAATTGTTCACATTAAAAAAATAAAATCACTTTTTATAGAGAGTGAAAAACCAATTACATACCCTATATTTTGATTACCCAGAGGCATAACCCAATCCCCTTATGTTTTATGGGTTCAAACAAATAAGCCATCCTTTTATAAGAGAATACCTAACCTAGAATTTCTAAGGTGTAGTCTTAACTTTTGGATGTTTCTTTAAAAGTGGTAGGAATAACCATCCTTTCTTTTTATGAGTTTAATAAGAACCTCGTGAATATTACTTTTGGTTAGGTGAAAAAAAACCAATACCTTTTTTATTGGAGGTATAACCATGTGAAATTTATAATGTATACAACAAAATACAAAGATAAAGACTAAAATAATGAAACTATAGTATGAGTTATAGAAAATATTTCTTATGTAAAACATATTACTTTAGACCTTAAAGGTTAAACATAGATGATAATGCCTCAGGTAAACCTGTACAACCTCAGTAATTTAGCAACAACAATGTATGAATGATGAAGCTCAAGAACTTTTATAGCACTTAAAAATATTATTTCAATTGTAAATTACATTTTTTAAACTCATACATTTCATTTATTTCTTCATCTAGAATTTAAATATGATTATAAAATGGCTAGATTTCACATCATAAACTCGATAATATTATTGATTATGTGAGATTATTGAGAAAAAATCACAGCACACCACAATTAGAATGAATAAATGTAGAAATAAACTCATTAATTAATATTTGAAATAAATTTATCATTCACAACGTCATCCCAACATATCCCCAACATCAAACTAATTTAAAATACTTCAAATATATTTTTTAAAAATTATTATTAATTTATAAATCAATAAAACAAATAGAATAAATCATATAAACTTGTAGTAAATAAAACTAGAAAAACCATTATTAAACGAAGCATCCTTCTCTATTTTCGCACAATTCTACCACACCCATCATAATTCCCAAAGTGGGCATGAAATTTCAAAACATATATAACATTGAAACTTACCATGGGAACTACCACAATGTAGTCTTATATAACAATTAATTTTTACAAGCTTAAAAACATGATGAATTATACCATGAAAAATTAAAACACCTTGGTTGGGAATATCATTTATCATAGGAATTTATACAACTCAAACACCCTATACTATGGTGTGGTATAAAATCACTGACCATTTTGGGTGATAAACTCATCTAGCGTGATTTTTTGTAGATTTTGAAATGCTGAAGACCTTTGAAAAAACCCAAGGCCACATTTCCCATTACTTACAGGAATTTTCTAAGATCAAAATGTTTTCCACTATAGTATGGAAAATAATACCAAGTAATTTTGATTGTTGATTTGATATTCCTTTCACTATGCCTTGTGAGATTTTCATTTCTACATTGTAATGGTAACTTTTAATTTATATGTTCAATGTAAAGGTAAGACATAGTTTTCTCAAGTTGTGTAAAGGTAAAATAATTTACAAAAAATTTACATATATGTAAAATAAAACCTAGGTAACTGCCAATTGAATTTATAAAAAAATATTACTTAAAAATGAATGTACTAGAAAAATTTATTTACGAAAGACATCATAAAACCATAAAACTTATTTAATAAAAATATTAATGAGGTTTCCTGCATGTTTTAATTAAAATTCTTCAAAAACTAGAAATAATAAAACTCATATATTATAGAAGAAATGAATGTTCCTTGTATTCTTTATTCAATGCTGATCTTTAAAACTTCAGATCATGTGAACTAATTTTTTTACTAAAAGATGTAAGTTCTATAAATGATTTCATATAGGGGACTACATATGTGTGAGATTTAATTTATGTTGTAATATTAAGTTCTTACAAATTATCATTCAAGTACATAATTTAGAGTTTATTAGATACTATATATATATTTTTCAAGTAAAGTCCTGTAAGGTGTATACTGCATGTGTGGTGAAGGTGAAGTAGCTTCAATGAATATCACATACTATAAGTGAGAATATGTGAATTGGATTCATTGAAAAATGTGTTCTGTATACATCATGGACTAAGGTAAGGAAAAAATAAATTTTAATACTTTAAAAGGTTTTTATAAGGATTTAAAAGGTTTTCATATGACTTTAAATTATCTATGTGTGACTTTAAATCATTTTTTGAATGATTTTGGAATAGATTTCATAAAACTTTGAAAAGTAGTTTATAAGACTTCAATGATCAATTCCATATGACTTTGAAAATAAATAACAATATTTACACAAATTACAAATAAAAAAATAAATGATAGAAAAAAACTAAATAAAAAATTATAAATTTAAATCAAGAAAGAATATTTTAATTCAATAATAATATTTTACAATATAATAATGAAAAATATTAAATATGCAAGGTATTGAAATATTAAAAAATAATAAAACAAAAAAACACAATCAAACCACAACACAAATAATCTCAACATTAAACCTAGCATTAATAATCTACCTCTTTTTAAAAATTAAAAAATTGATAAAAACACAAAACTTCTCCCCCTTTTTTCAATTCATCAAAAAGTAAAAGGATAAAAAATTTAGTTAAAAACTCTCCATCAAGGATGATAAAATAATTTTTAAAATTATCCCCTTCTTATAAAATCAGGTAAAATATGTATATTATTTAAGAACAAACTGTATATTTTAATATAACATCTAATAACCATGTATACTCCCTCTAAATATAATAATAATAAACATAAAGTAAAAAATGAATGTTTAAACAAAGATAATATTCTGAAACTACAGTTACATTCTTAAAATAGAGATTAATAATGTTATTTTTAGATGATTAAACAAATTTAACATTAATAGTTAAACTAAAATAGACCCCTTACATAAACTTAATTATAGAAGTAATATATCATTAATTTTAGCTTACAAATTTTACAGAAAACTAAACAATTAAAATTCCATAAATTTATTAAGAACAAACTATCATTAAAATTTGAATATTTATTTTCTCAAACTTTATAACATCAATGGATTTAGTAAAAACTATTAGAAAATAATTTTTTAGTTGAATTAATTTAAAAAAGTGTCTCCTAAACACTAGAAATCAATCACAACATAAAGTAATCAATGATTTTTTTTTCAAAAATGAATACAATTCATTTTAAAAATATTAAATAGATTTAAAAAACCTATAAACTATTATATTAAAAAATGTATAGATTAAAATTATTATTTTTTAAAAAAATTGAAAACTTCAAGTTCAAAAAATAAAAACTAATTTCCATTGAATAAATTAGATCATGCTTTAGTAGAACTAAAATAATAAATTTAAAAAGATAACTTCCCCTGCTAAATAAACTAGTAGTTAAATAATTATCTCTATTTAAACTAATTCCTTGCTTGTAACTTATAAAGATATATCAACGAATATACTACTTGCAAACAATCATCATGAATTTTAAAAATAATATTCCAACGGGTTTAAAATATATTAAGAAAAAAAATACAAACTCACCAAAATTAAATATGATCATATAGTGTAACAAAAAATCAATATGAAATATACTAAATGAAGTTACTCCCATTGATATAAACATTTATAATTCAGGATTAAAATAAAAAAGTTTTAAAATAAAAAATAAATCTAAAAATTCAATAACATGGACAAGCAATATAAAATAATTTATATTTTAGCATTCTTAATAGATTTAAAAAAAATGGATTATCTTAAATACATGGCTTCTAAAAATAGATATTAACTAAAATATAAGAGACTGAAAAACAAGTAAATTTCCTCTTTTAAAATGCTTCTAAAAATATTAAAAAATAAAATTTGTTTATGAATATTTAAATTTCAATATATCAAGTTCTAGATTTTAAGTTCTAGAAAACATTATAATAGTGATAAAACTTTTTTATAAAATTCCAAAAAATAAACATACCAACTGTTGAAAAAAAAACACAAGTTAAAAATTTCCCTTAAATGAAGAAATAATAGGATAAAATTCAACTGGTAGGGCTTAAAATAGTTTAAGAACAAAACTATAAACAAATTAGGTTTAAGCATAAAAAATAGTAGTTTAAATAGAAAACTTTCCTTTAAAAAAAATTATTTTACATCTTTAATAATATAAAAAAATACCTATCCTTTGATTAAATAATATTCAATAAATTTATAAAATGATAATAATGAAATTAAAATTAATTGAATTTAAAGTATATGATAATTAATCAGAATTTAAAAATTTATCACATGCTCACTGTACCTAAAAAAACATAAATTCAAACCATATACTAACATACCATATGATAAAACACTGTAGTTATGCATTGGTTAAGTAATGAGGTTTAGGTTCCACTTTATTATTTATAGTGATTTTTTTGAACCCAAATTGAGTGAATTATTGGAACATTAAAGTTTACTCTTGATGTAACATAAAATATAGTTTTGTTCCCAAGTGAATGTCTAAAATTTTCATAACATTCAGAAGAATAATGACTATAAACACCACATTTAAATTAAGTAATAGAAGAATATGAAACCTTTCTCTTACTTTCATTATCAAAACTATTAAAATAAATATATTTTCCAAATTTATCATTTAAAAAAACTTTATGAGTTATTATATTTCTTAAAAAATCTATTTGTTCATTAATTTTATCTAAATTATTTTTCATCCTTTCATTCTCTTTTTGAATAGCTTCTAGATCACCATAGACTTTATCATTTGAACATAAAGCTTTATTTATTAATATTTTATTTTCTTTCTTAATATTATTACATTGTTTATCAACTTTTTTTAAAAACATACAAAATTATATTGAATTTTATTCTCTCTTCATAATTATTCTTAGAAATAAAATATTTGACCTTATAATTCTCATATTTTATTTTCTCATTTTGTAATATAAGTTTTGATACTTCAGAATCAAAATATTTTTTCTATTATTTATTCTTAGAAATATATTATTTCATATATTCATTTTCCTCTTTAATAATCTCATTTTCTTTAATAAATTTCTTATTTTATTTAACAAGTTCCTTTTTCTTTTCATCAAGAATTTTGCACAACACGAAAATTCCTAAACTATATTTTGATAATTTTTTTCTTATAATTCTTTAGTATAAGATTTTTTAGAGTCTAAATAATATCCTAAAATAAAATTTTAATCATAATTAGTTTCATCTTCAATTTTGGAAGTATATAAAACATTATAATGTTTTAACAATTGAGTAAAAGTTTATTCAATTACCTTATAACAATTAGACATTAAATTCTAATAAATAGGTTTTATAAGTGTTTCATTAAAATCACTATAAGAGTGTGAATGGGGAGGTAAAAATGTAACCATAGAATATTTTTTCATCATATCATGGTTAATAGTTTCATTTATTCCTCCCAATTCACTACTTGAATTTTAATTTTCATAATTGCTTAAGGTGGGAAAATCCTTCTTCTTTTTATTCTTACAGTACTTATGTTTATTTTGATTTTTCAATACTAAATAATCCAATTTTATATTCCCATTCTTCCTATACTCATAATAAGTAATATTTTAATGATTTAAATTCAAATTTTAAATTCATTCTAAATAGGAAAAAATAATTTCTAATAGACTCCATTTCCTTCATATTTTTTTGCTTTCCCTTTTTCTTCTTTGGGAACTCTATTTTCACATGTACAGACTTCCTAAAACTAATTAAAACAATTTTCCCAGAATTTCCTTAAAATTGGTTGTCTCAAAATGTTTTTAGATTTTATAAGCAATAGTTCATCTATAAATTTTGTCAAAAATATCTCCATAAAAGTAGAAATAAAATATATTCAAAAAATTGAAATTAAATTTAAATATAACAACATCTAAACATTTTAAATTAATTGGATAAGAAATAGAAAAATCATAATATTTTATGACAACATACTAATAAATAACATCAATACTTTTAAAATAATCCTATATACATATCTTCCACTGAAAATACTTATATCCTTTGAAGTTTGGTGGGTGTATAGGATTTAAAAAAATTTCATTCTTTTCTTAACCTATTATCTTAAAAGTATATTTCCTTTATCATTGTTAAATACTTGGATAAATAGGTTGTCTTGAAACAAATGATAATCACCAAAATATATGGATAGAAAAAGTATCCTTTCAACTTATGACTCAGATACTAATTGTTGGCTCAGAGTGTGATGGCAAGATGTTCTGGGGGGGGGGTGAATAAACCTTTTAAAAATTTAAACAATTTAAAGTAATCATAGTTAATTACCACAAGAAAGTGTAACATAATTTGAATACACAATAATATAGGTGTATTTTAGGATCAGTGGTGTTTATAATAAAATATAATATAAAATAAATGAAATGAACAAAATATTTTTATTGTAGTTTGGATTAACCTTATCCAATATCTACTCTTTACTCCCCTCTAACTCAATAAGAGGAATGATATTCACTAAAACAATAAAATAAATTTTGATAGGGAGTGAAAAAATTATTATAGACCCTATATTTTTCTTACCCCAAGGCATATACCAATACCCTTGTCTATGTTTTTAGATAAATAACCTATCCATTTATAGGATTAGAACCAACCTATACTTTCTAAGGTGCATTCCTAACCTATGGAAGTTCTTTTTTAAGTGGTAGGAATAACTAGCATTGATTTTGATGTGTTTAAGAAGAACCTTGTGAATATTCCTTTTTATTAGGTGCGTAAAAACCAATACCTTTTTATTAGAGGTATAACCATGTGAACTTTACAAATTAGAAAAATATATAAAAATATAAATACTAAAATAAAGAAACTAGAGTATAAGTTTTAGAAAATATTTCTGGCATAGAATAGATTGGTTTAGCCCTTCAAGGTTGAATATAGATGATGAAACCTTAGGCAGACCATCAAAAATTCATCACTTTATAAATAATAATGTATGAATGATGAAGCTCGAGAAATTTCACATCACTTTGAATGATTATTTTTATTATAATTTATGTTGTTAAAAATCATATGTTTCACTACTTATTTCATCTAATATTTAAAGATGATTCTCCAATGACAAGATTTCTCATCATAAACTCCATGATATTCTTGATCACATGGGTTTCTTGAGAATAAATCATAGTATACCACAATTAGAATGAATAAATGTATAAATAAACTCATTAACTAATTTTTAAATAATGTGATCATTCACAAGGTAATTCACATGTTTCTTTTGCATCAAACTCATTTAAACTACTTTGAATAACTTTGTTAGAAATTATAATTAGTTTTTATATTAACAAAAAAATAGAATAAATCATATAAACTTGTAGTAAATTAAACTAGTAAATATATCATGACAAAAGTATCCATCTCTATTTTTTCCCAAGTCCACCACACCCATGATAACATCCACAGTGGGAATGCCATTTTCAAATATATAGGACGTAAAAACTTACCACAGGAACTTCCATGACCTGGTATTCTATATCAATCCATTTTGGAAAGATTTGAGAAACTCGATGGACTATACCATGAATAATTAAAATTCACAAGTTGGGCATCTCATTTATCATAGAAATTTATCCAACTCAAAAAAACGTATAATAAGTCATGGTCTAAAATATATGTTTTTTTGAGTGATGAACCCATATAGTATGATTTTCTTATATTTTGAAATACCCAAGGTCTTTGAAAATGTACATGGACACATTTCCAATTTCCTATAGCAATTTTCAAAGCAAAAAATGTTTTACACTATGACTTGGAAAAGAATACTAATCCATTTTTAATGGTGATATACATTGCATAAAGGTAATATGTGGGTTTCTTAAATATGTATAAAGGTAAAACAGTTTACAAAAAACTCATGTATAGGTAAAAAACCTACATAATCGTCAATATAATTTATAAATTTTTTTCATAAACATGAAAATACTTATTCTATTTCTTTATGATATAAATCATAAAACCATAAAACTTATTTACTAAAAAATTTAATGAGGTTTGCTACAAGTTATAATTGGAATTCTTAAAAAACAAAAAATCATAAAACCCATATAATGTAGAGAAAATAAAGCTTCCATTTATTATTAATTTAGAACTGATCTATTAAACTTGAGATCATGTTATATAATATTATTACTACATGATAAAAGATCTATAAACACTTACATATAGTAGACCACATATGTGAGAGCTTTTCTTCATGTCACAAAATCAAGTTCCCATAAGTTCTCATTAAAGTGTGTAATTTAGATTTTTTAGGTACTTTATATATTCTATAAGCAGAGTTAGGTAAGGTGTATGATACATGCATGGTGTAGATTCATTATCTTCAGTGTGTATTACATATTTTAAGTGAGAATAGTGAATTGGATTCACTGAAAATCGCGATTTTCATTCATCATGGATGAAGTTGAGGTGAAACTAAATCATAATCCTTTAAAAGGTTTTCTTAAGAGTTTGAATGGTTTCCATATTACTTTAAAATATATTCACATGACTTTAAATTATCTTTATATGAATTTTAAATAGATTTCATATGGATTTGAAAAAAAGTTTGTAAGACTTTGAAAATCAGTTTTGTATGACTTTGAAAAGAACTAATGAGTTTTACAAAAACTAAAAATAAAAAAATAAATGATAAAAAAATAGTTAAATCAAAATTTTACATTTAAATAAATAAATAACATTTTAATTAAATAATAATATTTTCTAATATAATAATGAAAATTTAAAAATTTGTAAGGTATTGTAATATTCAAACAGAACGGAATGAACAAAAACAACCAAACCACCACACAAACAATATCCCTATTAAACTTAGCACTGACACAAAGATCATTGAAAAAATTAGCAAACAATTCCACTAAAGAACATTATGATTTATACCTAGTGACTAGGATTCTAGAATGGAAAGTTGACCCTTTTTGAAACTTAGATGAAGAGATTAATAATGTTGGGAATCCATTTAAAAAATATAATTCTTTCTGAGAGAGATGAAATATGATGATAGATAGAGACTCTAGTGAAGAAAATGGAATAGGGAAGTTTTTGTTCAATAGATCAAAGTATAAATCAATAGGGGGAGCTAGTGCTCATTCCAGTGGGTTGGAAGCTAGCTCTTAACTAGAGGGTATGGGTTTAAATCCTTCCCTTGAAATTTATTGGGTGTCTTTAGGGTGTGTACAATGATCCAAGGTGGGGTGGGTTAAGGGAGGGTTGGGCTAGTCTGGGGATAGATTGAGTAACCAATTCATGAAATTAAAATAAAATAAAATTCAGTTAAATAATATATTTTTTAATTTTAAAATAATAAAATAAAAAACTACCACTAAAAATGAAAATATTTGTCAAAATATTTGATTTTTTTTAAAACCATCATGAGATGATTATTGACATATATATACACAATGGTTTTAGAAACCACCATTAAATGACATTTTTGGTGGGTTGAAGGGAAAATTTCTTAGTAGTAAAGATCTTAACCCATTAATTCCTTTAAGTTTTGTCTCTCTTTTTCATGAGTTTAGTGACGAAATTCTAGGGGGATTGATAGATTACCTAAATTGTGGGGTTTTTATCACCATATCAAATTCCTTAACAGTTTAATAGTTTTAAATTGACATAATTATTGATTTAATCTTGATGAAACTAAATAAATTTAGTGGAAAGTGGGGGAGTATCTTAATAAAGTATTTATTAGAGAAATTTTTAGTTCATGTGCAGTACCATTAATCCTCATTCCCAAAAAATATAGTAAGTAGATAACGTGTGTTGATTTTCAACATATTTAAAAGATAAAAATAAAGTATTGTTATCACATTCTTTGATTAGATGATATACTTAATGATTTCCATGGTGCATGTTTTTTCTTAAATTGATTTAAGAAGTGGATATTAATAGATTGGATGAAAGAGGGAGATAAATAGAAAATAGGATTCCAAAATAATATTGGTTTGTATAAATGAATAGTTATACCTTTTGGGTAAAGTAAAACCCCTGGTACATTCACAAACTTAATGAATCATGTTTTTCATCCATTAATTGGGAAATTTTTATTCATTTACTTTAATAAAAATATAATTTATTCTAAGAGTCTCCATGAATATCTTAAACTTATAAATAATTTTTTTGAAAATATCATGAAAAATAGTTTGTTTTAAAATTTGGTAAAATAATTTTTTTTTTAAATTTTGTTATTTTTCTTGGTTTTGTTATAACCATTGATGTAATAAATGATAATGAAGAGATAATAAAAGTGATTTGGGAGTGGGAAAAACCTAAGAATGACAATGAGGTGAGAAGATTCCATGATTTTATAAGTTTCTATCAAAGGATCATGAGGTAAATTTTAACCATTTTTCCCCTTTGAATGATTATTTCATGGATTTATATGACCTCAAAAAGACTTTATAAAATTGGAAATATTACATGTAACTAATGGAATTTGTGATCCAATTATATAATGAAATCCTAATGTTTTTAAAGTCACATAGAAAATTTAATAGGTGATATGTAAGATAACTTTAATTCATTGAAGCATTTCCTTTCATCATAAACAATAAATACATAAAATAAAATGTTGTGGCTGATGATTTGTCTAGGGGATCGATAAAACAAAAATTTACCATTTTTTATAACCCTTACATTTATGATTTTAAATTATTAAGGGATTCAATTTCCCAATTTTAGTATAATTTTCACTTCTAATATTTTAAATATTTTTGATTTAAGATGTTTATAAAAATAGATAATTTCACTAGTTTTTATAATTTTATGGTAGATGGAGGAAATAAGAAAAAATTAAAAGAAATTTGGTGAAAAATTTTAAAGTACATGTAATCTGTTATGTAAGTACATGTAATGTGGTAAAGTTTATTCTGTGTGATAAGTACACACCTTATAATTTTGAAAAATACATAGAGCTAATTTCAAGAGTTAAATAACCATATTCTAGCATATAAGTACATTCCATTTCATCATAAGGCCACTCGTCATGTTGATCATGATTCTGAGTGGTAGTTGGATGACAAAGACACCACACACCATGTTATTGATAGAATAAATTCCATATGTCCCCCAAAATGATAGTTAATAAGAAAAAATCAATTAGGAAGTGAAATTTTGTGCCTAAACACATGAAGGATTACAAAAAAAGTGATCATTGAGTGACTATACACTATGTACTTAATTATATGTGATATAGTTACAAAATCTATAAATTAATGGGTTTAATAGAGGATAAAGAGGTTCGGGATGGGGGGTAAGGTTCTTCCCATTTTTAGTTATTTTTAGATTCTATCTTAATTTATTTTTCATTTCTTTATTTTCATCATTTATGAGCCATTGTTCAGTTGTGATTTTGTTTATTTATAATGAAAGTCTAGTTTTTCAATCAAATTTTCAACCTTTAAATTCATGATTTCAATGATCCTTTCGATCTTCTCAATTTATTTTCTTATTTTTTATTAATTAGTCCATCCCTCTTACTCTCTATGATTATAGATGAGTAAATCCACCTCTCAGGGTGGCATTGAGATTAGGGAAGGAATAATGATGAAGAGTATCATATCTTAATGATGGTTGAATTAATATTATGTACCACCCATCATGTGTTTCAGGTATTATTCGTATAATCAGTGGATTTTAGGATATATATGGATTATTAGAGAACCTTGATATATATAATTTCATGGATTATTGAACCTTTTATTTACTGTATGCATGTTCAGATTAAAACTTGGTTGGAGGATTAGATTATAGACAATTCTTGGTGGAAGTTTTAGCCACCCTATATAATCTAATGAATGTTGATTAAACATCATAAATCTTTATGCTTGATGATATCAATGTTTTCACTTGATTTTCTTAATCCTTACCTCGATTCATTGAAACCTCAATTTTAATTATTTTCTCATTTTTTCAATTATTTTAAATTTAAATCATTCGTAACCCCACATTTTTATTTTTCTTTTATTCAACTTAGTAAATATTCACTTCCTACCCCCTATTAAGTGATCCTTGAGAGATAAACCAAGGTTTATTCTTTACTAAAGTTATTCTAGTTTAAAATAAATAATAAATTAGGTGAGTGATGACAATACACCTTGGGGATATTCTCTTATCACTTATTTTTATGCTAAAATACTTAATTTTGAAATGTTAAAAATCATGTATGAGAATGATGTTGATTTTACTAAAATCTAGAAATTGTCTGAGGAACATGAGAAAATTTATTTTTATATACAAGATAGATTTATTTTTTATAATAATAAATTTGGCATTATATCTTGTTCTATATATGAGTTTCTTGTTAAAGAAACTCATGGTGGCGGATTAATGAGTCATTTTAGGGTGAGAAGACCTTGGTTATATTGTGTGGATATTTTTATTTGCATCACATGCATAAAATTGTTTCTTATATTTATATAAATAATAATTTTTGTAGTCACATAAAATATAAAGTTATTACACAAGGATTATATGATCCTGTACCTATTTCATCTCATCTGTGGGTTTGGAGTTCAATGTATTTAGTGCTCAGATTTTATAAATAAAAAACACGTAAGGATAACATTTTTGTGATTGTAGATGGATTTAATAAAATCATAGTTTCCAATAGATTGTTTATTCACCCTGAGAGGTTGGGGTGGGGGGTAAATCATGGGTGAACAAATTTTTACTGAAGATATTCAACTTAATATTTTACTTTATTTAAGATGATAAAACCACTATCATCAGTTGGGTTGTATAGATCTTTTATTATGTGACCTCACCACTTTTCTCTTATGTAATATAGATAATGTAAATTAAACAACACACAAGTATTTTTATAATGTTTAGTCCCAATATGGGTACCTATTCCTTACTACATATAGAATCACCTATGAAAAATATTATCCACTATAATATCCATCACATATTACAAGTGGTGTGGGAAGAAATCACATTGAACCCTAATGATTCACTATATGAAACAAGTGAAGAATATTTATACTATGTACCATAGTATTCATCCTTTAGGATGTAATGACATTGTTTTTATTAGCACCACAAGTTCTTTAAGTCTCTTTCTAAACTTCCTTGTGGATAGAAATTTTATTACCTTCGATATTACTTTTAACTTGCATAAACATTCAATACTTCTTCCAAAAATTATAATTCTAGAAACCTGAACTTTAGAAACTTTGGAACTCAAAAATTTTATTGGATATCACTTAGAATCAGCCTAACTTATCAGCTTTCCTTGGAACTTGATATTCTGATTTCCAAAAAACTTCAACCCAACTAAAAGATTCTTGAATACTTTGGTTGAATACTTCATCTATATATTCTATCTTCTAAGTAACATTCTCAAAAAATTTCTCATAGTTAAAAAATTTGTCTAAATGATCCCATACCCTTTATATACTCACAATTCTTCAAAAAAAAACAAGGAGGAATTGCGAGATCCAAATTTGGAAAACCCACTCAACTCAAACATGATTTGATTGCCTTAAAATTCTCTGATTTTCTCAAATTCAAAAAACTTCCAAAAACTTTTCATAAAATCTCTACTTCAGCAAACATTTTAAACCTTATTCAAATCTTGGTGAGAATTGTGAACTTTATTTTATGAATGTTAAGTTTTTGAACATACAACTCAACATCATCATAATGAATGACTTTATAAAGTTTTCTAAAGGTCCGAAAACCTCCATATGATTTTTCTTTATAAGAATTCCTCTACCCATTAATGATCTATCTAATACTTCTTTATATGAATCCACTCTATCTAGAACCATATTTTATACTTATTCATCTGTTGATTTCTCAAAATTATGTCTGGTGTAACTTGTACAAAAGTTCATCTGATAAAAATGGTTTTCTATGTTTGATAGGTATTTTGAGATACTATGAAATCTTCTCTATCTAATGATATTTTGAGTGTCCATTAGACCTTAATTTGGTGATTATCATCTCTATCCATCTTGTTCAACTTGATAGATATCTTTTTATGGTAAAATTTCATAGATTTATGTATACGGTCCAACTTTGTATCATTCTTCATCTAGTATAACATTGGGTTTTCATCAATATAGTATAACATAATATTTTTCTCTCTCTAATGTAGTCTATCCAGTGATCTTTAACTTTTAATTTTTAGTGAGCTATGAAAATGTTTGTCAAATATAAATGAATTTATTTGTCCAATATAATAAAAAAAATTTCTCCATTAGATCTTCTTCATCCAATAATCTTGATTTATTGATCCCAATCTGGATACTTCCTTAGGTTTCTCCATCTGATGGATTGAAAAAATCTCATTAAGTTGGAATTACAAAGTCTATGTCTGATCATCTCTATATATGATCATAACTTTATAAATAAAACTTCATAAAACTTTAATTATATGACTTAGTAACTCAAAATTTTTATAGATAAACTTAAAAAGTTATTATCCTTATAGAACATATTCTTTAGAATTTTCTTCCAAAAAGTTATTTAAATAAACTCACCAATGTTTTTACAGATTTATATTCTTAAAGTGTTTCTAAAAGGTGATTTCGAAACTATTTTAGGTGAAATTACTTTTATCCTTTCAATTTTTTTTTGTTTCTATGAAATTATTACTTTTAAAAAACATATCTAGAATATTAAAATAACTTGAGTGATCATGATGTTTATTAATTTAAAGATCATCAAAGAACTAGTTAACTTAAAATTTGTACAAATTCAACTTTATCTGGTGATTCTTGTATATTATACTTCTATAGTCTCATTCTAGTGGGTTTTTTACTTCATTAATTTCATATATTTATGGTAGTAACTCTTTATATAAAGTAAATATAACCTTGTAATCATTTGGAATAAATCGTAATAACTTTATCAATTATTCAGTGTTCTTTTTTCCTTTTGATCATCTAGGTTCCTTAAACATTACTTCCAATGGATTTACCTTTGGGTTTACATTATTCAATAGATATTTAATCCCCTTATCTACTGGAACTTACTTCTTCAACTCTAAATGTTGTTGAAAATTCTTATTCATCTTTTATTACTAGTTTTAAATATAATGAAGATCAGTTCTATAAACTTCTAATGTAGATGGATACATCTATATATAAAAATTTCAATATAGTTATCCTTTATATATTAACATCATTATCCACAACTTTTATTCAAAACTTATAGACATATTTCAGAAGATGATCTTGCATCTATTGATCTCCTTCATCCATTGGTCACTCCTTAAAAAAGAATTTCTTCTAGTGAAAATATTCCAAAACATCCATAAGAACCTTTTCCATTAACTTACTTATTGACTTTACTAAAAAGTATTGAAAAAATGAAATCTATCAACATCATAATCCAATAGGATATTTAATCTCCCCCATTGTATTTTTTGTTGATTCCAAATTTTCTTTAAAGTCAATGATATTTATCTCCCCCTTAATGATCTTAATTTTAAATCTCCCTTATTAACATCTTGGGGTGAGGGAGGAACTTTAATTAAACTTCTTATTCTTCACACCTTTCCTTCCTTTAAATAAAATGTATACTTAAATTTCTTGAGAAAAGGATAACATCACTTTTTTTAAAGAAATAATCCCTAAATAAAACAACTCTAAGTATACTTGAGTCATGCTTGGTGTAGAAAATAACAATGATTAACCAAAATGTTAAAGTAGTCAATAAATTTTACCAAGTGATGCCAAATTTTATAATGTATTTTTTAGGGGTAAGTTCATAAAATTTTCTTTCAAATTATTTTCCTACATCCATATCAATAAACAGATTAAAAAAATTCAAGTATACAAATAAGGATTCTCCCCCTTTTCAAGATAGTTATTATGTTTTCATTAACAAATCAATTTCCTCCTTTTCATTTAAACTTCAGTTTTCATATGAGAATGGGAGTAGATAGATAATATACCTAAATTATTAATAAAATATTCATTTCCCTGGATCTTTGGTGTTCATAAATTCATCATCATTTAGATCTTATGCCTCTGAGTGCTTTAACTTTACTTCAGGGCTCCCCCTGAATTACATCACCTTCAGTTGTCTTTTAAATGTAGGATATTCAAAATATATGAGGGAATAAGGTGTAATTTCATAAGATAATTAGATAGATAAATAGTGATTATAAGTAGTTGTGGTTGTATCCTAGTTTCAATAAACCCTATAATCTTGTATCAAAGCCTGGGTTAGAGTCCCGACATCAGAAAATTTCGGTGGCGGGTTTCCCAGTGTGGAATTTCCTGAAAAGCAGCCCAAATATTATGTGGGATGTGTGAACGTGGGGTCATCATTATCCTCATCATAGATATCCAAAAAATGGAGGGGATAGGAAATGTATTTAATAGCAGAGAGGGGGGTTATTAGTGAGGGTGTTCATCTTTGGTAGTGGGATTTATCGGATGGGTTAGTGGATGGAACATGGTGGCATGACGAATCCAGCATACTGTGACATTAGACATTAGTGTGAGGATATTTGGTGGATCAACTATTCACATGATAGATCTAGTAAAAATATAATATAGGACTTATCCTTAAGTGAAGACCAAATTCAGATTCTAGAGAGTTAGACCCTTATTTATGGAGCAACCATATTTGGAAGGAAGAGAGGGTATGACATCACCATAGGTACCAGGCACTGTGCATCTGTATGGGGAAATTCCTACTATGTATTTTTTCAAGGTTGGGTGCTTGGAAAAAAATAGTCAAATATTCTAGGGAGGGCCTGTTTAGGTGGTTTCAGGTCTCTGGGGAATTCAAGCTCATGTACTTAGGATATGCACATACTGGGCCTATGATCTATTTAAAAAGGGTCCCCCTTCAATCCAATTTGAAAGGGTTTTATCCAAAAATAAAATAAAAATGTATAGCCTTTGGGATTTTAGGAAATAGGGATGGGTAAGTTTTCTCAACTAGGAAAATCTCTTCTCTTTAACTTTATTTTTCTTTATTATTTCACCCACATCTTTCCAAGTAGTAATCTTATTAGGTGGCATGAGTTTCTTCTCCATATATTTTCTTTTAATATCGTGTGGTGGTTTCTTCTTAACTTTAGCTAGAAAATAACACAAAATTTTCTTATTTTCCTCTACTTACAACTTCCTCTCTTCCTCCAAATACTCTGTCTATACATAATTAAAACCTTCAGAATATATTAAACTTTCTTCTTGAGCTGATATTTCTTTATAGCTCCAATTGTTTATTCCAAATCTTATCAAATTTTATTTACCAACTTCTTCTGTCCTTGTAACATTTTCATGAAATTTTTAGGAGTGTATCTGGCCAACTTACACATTTCAAACAACTTCCTATCTCTCGATAAGTTACTCTTAAGAGGTAGCTTTCGATGAACTTCAACTTCTTTATTGGAGTGTATTATATTATTTCAATCTGCTTGTGTATTTCTTGGATTGATTAAATCTTTTGGTTGAGCTTCTATCTGTTAACTTGATCATTCATGGTGAGTTTACAATTATCCATGAAGTTTCCTTTTTTCCATATAAGTGTAATATTTTCTTAGGAATGAAATCATCTAAAACTTTCTTATAGGGTTAAACCTTCTTGAAACTTCCAATTATTTTCACCTCATGGTATACTTATAGTCTACCTTCTTACCTATTTTCTTTAGATTTTATGGCCTCCTTATATTGTAATTTTTTGATTTGTGCTTGGTAAAAGTAAACCAAAAATTTTCTTCACCATGAACGCTTCTTTAGATACTTCCACAAAAATTTTCAAGGTATTAAAATCTATTTAATGTTAGAAGATTTAAATTTTTATGTGAGGGTTGGGTGTAAATAGACGAGTTTCAATTTCCTTTTACTTTAATCCCCCATAAAATTGGACTTATTTTTTCTTTATAACTTGGAATATTATACCAATAAACAATATCCACGTGTTTAAACTTTCTATAGAAATAATAGTAGCCAATAAGCTTTAGCTTTTTCCATTTTGTTGTATTTTAGATGGTGGAGAATTTTTTCAAAACTGGTTTCTTATAGATATTTATTTTATTCTTCTAGGTATATTGAGGGTAACTTAAAAATTTTTCTTTTCTTACATCCTCCTTTATATAAAATATGAGTTTCCTAGTTTTTTACATCCAACTTCTTTTGAAAATATATCCTGTACTAAAAATAAGGGAGTTGGTGCTTAAAAAATCATCAGAAATGAGGTTAACTTTTTCTTTATCTTTTTAGAATATGATGCTTCCAATGATTTCATATTATTACTTACATTGGATTGAGTCTTTCCCAAAGTAATAATATCTTTAGAAACTTTGATAGTGGATCATTATTCATAACTTTAAATTTAAAGCATTCTTTTTCTTTTCAAGAGTCCTTAGTTTCTATTCACATTCTACTTTTATCTTTTGTATATTTTCTTCATGCAAATTACTCACCTATTTCAAGTATAGATGAAGTTCCTTTTCTCAATTTTCCTTGATCTTGGGTTCAGAATTCCTAACCTCAACAATTTCTTTGTGAGTATCTTCTAGTTTATATAGTTTTTCCTTAAAAATTTCCATTGTAACAAAATTCTCACAAACAATTATTTACAATGATTCTTATATAAGGTTGAAATTATCTTGATAATTTAAAACCATTTATTCCTTGTATTTAGTGAGTTTAGTAAAAGATTTTCATTATTGTAACTTCATTCCTAATGCATTCTCCATCCCATCAGGTTTTTATTTTATCTATGATATTTTCTCATGTTATCCCTTGATATATGTAGGTAGATATATAAAAACTTCAATAGGGAAATTTATCATATAATCTATGATTTTATAGTAAAAATATTCAATATTTTTCATCGAATCACACTCTTTACATATTGAGAAAGATTCTTCTAGAGGATTAAATTTATTAGATTCACATGATTTCTTACCACATACTTTAACTTTTAGTAGTGATGGATCCTCCTTCTATTTCTTTTTATAGGATTAATTCCATTACTTTTGAGCTTATTTTTTCTTTTGGTTCTTCAAAATTTTGGCTGAGATCATCATGTTTCTATAAATAAAGATTACTTTTG
The DNA here is from genome assembly GCA_963277665.1 of Viscum album. Classification (NCBI taxonomy): domain Eukaryota; kingdom Viridiplantae; phylum Streptophyta; class Magnoliopsida; order Santalales; family Viscaceae; genus Viscum; species Viscum album. Next base: position 1,738,134,459 of record OY728160.1, read on the forward strand.
TTTTCTTGAGTTTAGGATTAAATTTCTCATATTATGAATAAATACTTTCTTCAAGTTATGAAAAACTGAACTTCATATAAAATAGTTAAATGCAACCGGGAGATAAAACCTTTAGATCAAAATATAGGTAAGATTCCATCTGATACTAATTTTAATTCCCAGTGGATCATACTGTCACCCTGAGAGGTGGGGGGGGGGGTGAATCAGGGGTAACAAATTTTTTACCAAAGATATTAAACATAGTATTTTACTTAATTCAAGTTGATCAAAACTATATCATAAGTTAGGAAGTATGTTATTTTATTATTCTCCTTCAACAATTTTCCCTTATTTAATGTAGATAATGTAAACAAAAAATAGGTATTTTTACAAGGTTTGGTCCTAATGTGCATTCCTTCTCTCTGTTACATTCAGAATCAACCATGAAATAGATTTTCCAGTATAATATACATAACATATTATAAGTGGTGTTAAAAGGAATCAAACTTAAGCCTAATTATTCACAATATAACACAAGTTAAGGATCTTTATACCATGTCCCTTAGTATTAAACTTATATTATAGAGTGGTGTTGTTTATATTGGCACCACTAGTTCTTATTCCAAACTTTCTTATGAATAGAAATTCGACTTCCGTTGATCTTCCTCTAAAATTATATACACATCGTCTAATATTGATTTAAAAAATTATAATTATGAAAGCCACAAATTTAGAAAATATAGCACTCATAACTTCTGTAGGTTGTTACTTGGCATTAGTTTGACTTCACAACTTTCCTTAGAAACTGATTTTCTGACTTCCTAAAAAATTCGACCCAACTAAAACTCTCTTGAATACATCAACCATTTACTTCCTCTCTATATTTATTATTCTAAGTATAACTCTCAAAAATTCTTCTCATATTCAAAACCTTTCTCTGAATGATCTAACCACTTTATATACTCATACTTACTCCTAAAAACAAGGAGGAAGTATAGGATCCAAATTTTAAACACTCAATCAACTCAAACTTTGTTTGAAAACCTTAAAAGTATATTATTTACTTAGATTCAACAAACTTCATAGGAATTTTCCTCAAATATCAGAACCAAACATTTCAAACCATCCTCAAATCTCTATGAGAATCATAAAATTTCCTTTGTGAATGTTTAGTCATCGAACATATAGCTAAGAATCATCACAATAAAATAGTTTACATTTTTTTAAATATCCTAAAATATCTATAAAGTTTTTATTCATAATAAATCCTTCATTTTTTAATTATCTATCCAATTATTCTTTATCTAGATCCATTAATTCTAGAAACCTCTACATGATACTTCTATATGAAGTGATTTCCTAAAAGTCGTTCCAGTGGAACTTCTACAATTTTTCATCCAATAAAAATGGTTTTATCAATATAATAGATCTTTGGAGAGTTGATCTAACCTTATATGTCTAATGATCATTAGAGATTCTATCCATTTTAACTTAATTTGGTAATTATAGACTCTCTATGTTTGGTAAAAATTCATATATTTCTCTATATAATACAACTTTGAAGATTTCTCTGTCCAATACAACTTTGGTTTGTTATCCATCTGGTATAACTTTGTATTTTCCTCTATTCAGTAGAACTTAATATTTCTCTTCATCTGATTTAGGCCATTTGGTGATCTTAAAATTTCTCTATCTAGTGAGCTTCAAAAAAAAATTTCCTAATAGAAATAGATTTCCATATCTTATACAATCCCAATATTTACTCCATAAAATCATATTTGTCTGATCAACTTGATTTACTAAGATCAATCTGGAGACATCCTCAGGTTTCTCCATATGATGGATTTAAAAAATATCCTTTAGTTGGAATTACAAAGTCTCTATGCAATCGTATATGTGTCCGATCATAAGTTTAGAAATCAAAATTCGTACAACCATAACTCCATGAATTCATAAACCAAAATCTTCATAGATCAAATTAAAAATTTATTATCCTTATAGAACATATTTTTTGGAATTTTATTCTGAAAAAATATTCTAATAAAATCACCAATGTTCTTATGGAATATTATTCCATAAATATTTATAAAATATGATTTTAAAACTCTTTTAGGTGAACATAAATTTCTCCTTCTGAATTTTCAAGTTTCTTTGTAATTATTCCTTTGAAAAAATTAGCTAGAATCATGAAATATCTTGAGTGATTAGGATATTTTTTACTTTTAAGATCAGAAAATTATTTTTTGACTTAATAATTTTTGTAGTTATAACTTTATCCAATGATGTTTGTATATTATCCTTCTAGAGCCTCCTTATAATGGTTATGTACTTCATGACTTTACCATATTTTGGGAAGAAAAACTTAATGTAAGTTGAATATCACCTTATACTCCTAATGAATGAATAATAATAACTTTATCAATTTTTTAGTGTGCTTTGTCCTTATGATCATCTTGGTTCCTTCAACTTTACTTCTCATGGTTTTACCTTTGGGATTATATTATTCAGTAAATCTTCAGCTCCTTATCTTTTGTCACTCACTTGTTCAACTCCAATTTTTTTTGACAATGTTTCCTCATATTTTAACACTAGTCATAAATATAATGAGGAATGGTTCTACAAACATCTGATGTAGATGAATGATTCAGTATATAAGCATTTCAATGTACTTATCCTTTATCCATTAGCATCACTATACTCAATATTTCTTCATAACTTTTGGAAATTTTATATAAGTATATATTGAATATATATATCTCTTTATTCTATTGGTTCCTCCTTATATAATAAGTTATTTTGGTGGAGTTCTTTCAGAGCATCCATAAGAAACTTTTCCTTTATATTTTTATTTGAATTTACTACAAACTATTGAAAAAACACAATATATTAACATCATCATCTGATAAGAGATTCAAAAATATAATATTTAATTGGTTATTCCAAAACTTATGATACAAATTATATGATTTATTTATTTTTCAGGGTGGTTTCTAGGTGTCACGGGTTACCCAAGATTATTGTGAGTGATAGAGATTCCAAATTCCTTAGTCACTTCTCGTGAACATTATACAAAAATAGATACAAAACTTTTGTTCATCACCACCACACACCCTAAAATTGATGGTTAAACTGAGGTAATCAATAGAAAACTTTACATATTATTATATTACATTTTTATAATAAAATTTTATCATCAGGAAAGATTATTTTCTCACATTGGGTATACTTATAATCGACCAGTTCATTCCACTACTAATGATTCACCTTTTGAATTTTTATATGGATTTAAACCATTAAATCCACTTGATATTATTACTTTTCCTTTTAACAAATTTTCTAACCCAAAATGTGAAATAAAAATAAAAGTATGTGGATAATTTTTATACAAAAGTAAATTCCAACATTATAAAATGACTAAACAAGTGTACTAACACACCAATAGAGGTTAATGAATAATAGTGTTTCAACTTGGAGAATGGATTTGGGTGAACTTGAGAAAGGATAAGTTCTTGTAGGAAAGTAAATCACAACTTAATACACAAGGACATGAACCTTTATAAGTTTTATAAAATACTAATGATAATACCTATATGATTAAGTTACCAAATAGGTATGAAAATATTAATGTTTTCTTTAATGTTATTGATTTTTCTCCCTTTGAATTTTCATATTTGGGGATGAATAATTTTAAAGAGGTATTGGATGTTTAGGATCATGAAACACGTATATAATAAGGAGATAATAGAGGAAATGCTATTGGGAATAAGCTTCAAGACTCAAGTCACAAAAATTGAAAAAAATTATTGTAAATAATTGGAAGCCCAATGAAAATAGATGGTACTAGGATAATGAAGGAATATTTACATGGATTAATTATAAAATTATAATATGAGTCCCAACATCTTTCCTTAGAGGAGTCAACTATGAATATAATTAATCTTATTATGGCCCAAACATCCAACGCAATTAGTGCTATGAGATTCAAATACAAATCCACTAAATAATATTCAAATTCAAGGTTTAGTGACAAAATACAATCCCGGTGTGATAATTGTCTCTTAAGTATTTGATAGGTACATGAATTTAAAATGTGGTGTGAAAATTTTCTCTTAAATTCATGGGAATCCTCTAAAATTATCAAAAGTTTTATTTATTATTTTTGGATTATGAGAAATAGGTGTTAAACAAGTGTATCACTCATTGACTATAAATAACCACTCATATTATATAGAATTAACTCATGAATGAATGTATATTTGATCTTGGGATATTGGATTTAAGCCCTATATTCTATATTTATTTGAATTATCAAAGGATTAATCCTCTATTGTTTCATCTTATAGATATAATTATTTGAGAAAATTTCTTTTTGGGTTCCAACTTGACCATTTCTCATATCTATCTTCTTTTCACCACCCATATGTCATTCATTTATTTTATTATAATGATCTAGGGGATCAACATATGATCATTATACAAAGTTACCATGACATTTCCAAGTGGTTCTTGGGTTACGTATCATTCGGATAACTATAGTACCCCTATAAGTGAACAAATATCCCATAGTACTTCTCTGACTATCCACATATCCTCCAAAGTCTGCATCCACATATCTATACAATAATATATCCATCAAAAAATAGAAAATAAATCCACTCTTATTTTAAGATACCAAAGTATTCACTTCACAACTTCCTAATTTTACATATATATATTCAACATAAACCCATTAACAACTTCTGCTGCAAGTGTAATATTGGGCCTAGTATATACCATGAAAAATGTTAAGGTTTTGATTATTGATGTATATAAAACACTTTCCATGTAATTTTTATCATAATCAATTTTGGGAACCTTATATTTGGATATATTGAAGTGATCGATCAATGGGGTTAAAATATGATTTGATCTATATGTTTCAAACCATTATAAAACCATATGGGCATAGTAAAATTGAGATAAAATCACAGTTCCCATATTCCAGTCTCTATTGATCCTTATCCCAAAATCATTTGTTACACTCCAAAATCATTCATCATGAATGTTCTATGTAGATCCCATTTTAGATTTATTATCCATTACATTTCTATACTTTCCAAGAGCATATCATCCATGTACAAGAGAAGTATAACGAATCTCTCATCATCAGACACCATAAAATAGAAATAGTGATCTACATGGAACCTAATGAAAAATTTCCCTTTCATGAAAGCATTAATTTTATTATTACATTATCAGTGTGGCTGTTTCATTACATACAAACTCTGTTTGATCCTACATACTCGATTCTCCTTCCTAATTATTTTGAAACCTGATAGTTTCCTTATGAGAATATATTCCCCAAAATCACCATGAAATGATTCTATTTTCACATATAATTGATCAAGATTTAGACCTTCCAATTTAACCATTCCAAGAACTATTTGAATAATTTTATGATTCACTAATGGTGAGAACATTTCACTAAAATCATTCCAGGATTTTGGTTGAAATCATTTCACAACTAGCCTCACCTTATACTAATTTTTTATCCACTTCTTTCTTAAACTGGAAGACCAATTTTTTTTGAAGATTTTTCTTCCCTAGTGGTAGATCCATTAACTCCAATGTTCTGTTCACATTCTTGGAATCAATATCTTTCTTCATTTCAGACTCACTATATTTTGAGTCACTCATAATTTATACATCTTTTATGATTTATAGTTCTCAACCATCTATCAGAATAAAATAGTGAATGTTTGATTTAAACCAATTCACTAGACTTCTAACCCCATTAAACCTCCCCAACTAAACCCAAGGATCAACTTCTCGTTTCCAAAATAATATTTAATCTTTAATAGTATTTGAACATTTTGGTATATCTAACTTTCCTAGTACCTCTAGATACTAAATATATTTTGATCATTCTATAATTTTTGATACATCTAGACACTCAGTGCTCCTTAAACAAACTATTGTTTTTGGAATTCTATTTTACTCAACTTGGTCATGCTCCATTGATTATTTTTCTCAACAAAATCTTCCATCAAGTGATGATCCTTATATAATATCCTTTATCAAATAATATATACCAACTTATAACGAAATTTTATTTATAATTATCCCAAATTAAAAATCAAAAGTCTTTATCACCATACATCACAAATAAATATGTATTCAACTTAGTTTCTTGCTTGTACCTTTCACTATCAACGATATATACATAACCGATACATCTAAAGACTTTTAGGTAAAGATATCCAGTGGATCACTGATCTAAATTTCCTCCAAAAAATCATTCCTCATCGATATGAAAAAAGTACCATTAAATAGATAAACCATTAAATTCCATAATTTATCGCAAAACTCCTTCAAAAAACCAAAATTTAGTTTCATATTTTTGAATCTCTCATTCAGTACTATATTCATATATTCCACCAAATTTTTTTTATAGTGTCCTTGGTACTATATTCTCAAATCTAATTCATTTATTTCAAAATAATTTCCTAAATTTTTTACAATTATACTCACCATTATTTTCTAACTATAAGCATTTCATCTTTAAAAAAATCTCATTTCCACCATAGATCTCCATCTGATGAAGATTAAAAAGTCTTATAAATTTTTCTTTAGAAATAACACTCTCACTTTCCATATAGCATCATCAATGAAGATAACATGGTATAGTGAACCACCTTGTGAACATATCATATTTTTTCTTCATATATTTGTATGCACATGGTCTAACTTTTGAGACTTGGGTGTCAATACTTACATTGAAAAAGGAATTATTTTTTTCCAAGGATAAACTATTTAATTGTTCCATACTCCATGTGATTTATTTTTAGTATACCTTTAGAATCTAAGAATCTCATCACATTTTCACTCATGTGACCAAGATAGTATGCTACAAATATGAATATTTAGTAGATAAACTGATAATTATTATTTTATACAAGATCCCCATCATATATAATGTCTAGTATTTTATAGCTTTGGCACAACCCTAACACTTTTATAGATCTTATACACCCTATCCCATTAAAAAATGTTGTAAAAAACCATATATCATCCTATAGATCTACCAAATTAGATTATTTTTAAATCTTGGAATGTGTTTGAATCATTTCAACTTTAAGAATCATCAGTTATTTGTCTCGATATCCATGCCACCTTTTCTTACAATCTCAATAGCTTCATCATTGACATGATGAAACTTATTTAACATCAAGAACACATAGGTTTTCATGAATCCTTTATTTAATATAGAGTAAAATAATAATCTGGAGTCTATGATCCACGACTCCAATAGATAGTTAAAACTCAATAAAAAAAATTTCTACCTTTATCAGTTATCTTATTCATGGTTGAAACTCTAGATTTTAACCTTTAATCATTATAACATTTATTTATATATTCTTTCTTCCCACATTTCTAACATGTCATACCCAAACACACTGATTTACCTAAGACCCTTTATCTTGATCCACTTTTATCCTTCTAACTTATCCAATGAGTCGATCATCCTTTACCCTCAACACTATCTGTCATTCTAGTAGAATTTTGGATTTCATTCTATTTGAACACTTTAGTTATAATCAGTTTCCGAATATCCTCAAAAATCAAGTTGGTCATACCATTTGAACTTATCATAGAGGTAACAATCACATAACATGATTTTGAAAATGAATATAACAAGATCAATTCCCTCACTATATTCCTAAACTTCATATTCACAGATTATAACTAGCTTCTAATCATGTTGAATTTTTTCACATGATCACCCATTAATTTTATTTTAGACATCCCCAGACTAAATATTCCCTACATTAGAAACACTATTTTTATTATTAAATAATTCTTATATGTTTTTGTGAGTAAATATATCAACTTATAAGAGGCATTTTCGTCTTTAATATTGAAAAAAAACATTCAATTCTAACATCATTCATGAAAATACAAGTTCCTTCCGATCAGAATTCTCCCATTAATTTTTCTTTATCACCGGTTAATAATAGATTCAAATCTATTTGATATAAATAATACTTTATTTTAATATTCTAGAAACCAAAATTGGTCATATCAATCCCATTGATCCCTGTCTTTCCTTCTTCTAATGTCATAAAATTCAAATAAAACACTATGAATAGAACATTAAAAATAAAATACAAAACATAAAAATTTATAAGAATTGTTCAACTCCTTCAAAAATAAGAACAAATATTCTAAAACTAGAATCTCTGATACCACTTGTTTTTTCCTCTAGAACTAATCCTTATCTCAGAGCTAAAGATTGATAGTTTGGATAAATGAATCAACTATTGCAATTCAAATGTAAAAATTATATCATATATTCAAAGGCACCCAATAATATGATATATTAGTAATATTCCACAAAATGTATTGACCAAAATACTAAATAAGACTTTTTACAAGTAAAGATAAATGATAATAGAACAATAAAATATCTCTCTCATACAACATCAACACATAAGAAATTTAGCTTTCTTTGGGAAATTCTCCATATCCATAAAGAGATGCTGTAATTCACTGGAAGAGAGACAAGAGAGAAACACTTGAGTTAAAAGTCTTTACAATAATCAATGCTCTACTAGATTAATTATAAGTTTAATATCCCTATAGATACCATATATTCATAGTAAAACCTTAGAACATATAAATAATTACTATTTAATATATGGACTGAATATTCTCTAAATATTCATAGAATATTCATTCATCACCAGTTGTTATTCCAACCGATTACACAAAATTTCTAGTCGATACTATGGTAACCATAAATATACCACCCAAATGTATATATGCATTGCTTGGTTTTCTTTCCACCACTAATAGTCACTCCACCATTGATCTTTTGGTTTTTATAGGTCACTATCATGATTTATTTATCATCACTCTAGATAATCCACTAATTCTTCAACCAATAGTTCTTGAGATGAGAAAAAATATTCAAACCTCAAAATAACCTACATTATAGTTCTACCTACTTTCTTAGTTATTCTACACTTCAAATGTTCATTGTATACAGTTTTGTGCGGAGACATGTTATTCTCATTTTCTCCTTTAGAATTGATAAAATATTGTGCAGATTCACATTATTATTTAAAAAACTAGTCACTAAACAATTTCCATTATCATCCAATCACATTTCATATGTATAAACCTATATATTCATTTTTATCACATGATTATGTTTATCACATATCACTCATAACATCCAAACATCAGATATTTTAAAATATTTTCATACCAATTCGAATGAATAATTAATTATTTTTATCTTGGTACTATACATTTTTACCCCCTTACCACTAATTTTATATATACCACCACGATCACATAATAATATAACTTTAGATAAATGGCCACCTGATTTTGTGTTTGATTTTTTAGTAATAACAACATAACCATGAAAGTGTGCCATATTTTCCACCCATTTCACACCTAAAATTGATATTTTTTTATTAAAAAAAATAATTTTTACTACATAATTTAACAAGATTAACAAATTTAATAATAAATTTAAATATTATACCATGCTGGTGGAAATTATGATGCACACTCCATTTGATTATAAAATAGATGAAGAGTTCTAAATATGATTTTACATATAGATGAAGAACAACATAATTTTTATGAGAGGATTTTTTCATATATGGAAAGAATAAAGAGAGAGAAGAATTTATAAATAGAAGGGATTTATATTAATAATATTATAGAATTTGTAGGTGTTATGTTCAAGATTTAACTTGTTTGGATATTTTTTTAATTTTTATATGTTATGTTAATGTTTTTTAGGACTTATGTTCATGCTTTAACATTTTATGAGATTTTTTAAATTCTTTGGAGAAACTTTCCTATTTTTCAAGAATATATGTTTATATTTTTTATGAGTTATGATTTTAACATTTTTATGAGCCATGTTCATGATTTTTTAAGATCCATGTTCATAATTTTATGATAAATATTTTTAGTAATTAATTTTTTAGAGAAATTTAATAGCTATGAACCCGCTCTCCCAAATCTAGTGATAAAAAAAATAATCTATACATTTCTAGCTTTGATATCGATAAATGTGACCCAATTTTAGCTATAAAAAACTTAAATAATCAAATAAAAAAATTTGACAACTTACATACCCAAGGAAATTTTAGGTTTATCTTTTTATATAACTGGGAAAAATTCTTTCAAAGTGGATATTTCAACACAAAATTTATTTTTACCACAAAAAGTTATTTATAAATACACACTTGCTTTGTTTAAGGTAACTTCCATATCTGGAACTCTGACTTTATCAAAATTTCTACTCATCCTTAATCCATGTGAAAAATCATTTGAAATTATGGGATAAGAAATACAAAGCTTAGTAAGGAACATATATAAAAATAAAATATACTGATTAAGCCTTTTCAAAACCATGAGATAATATAAGAGATATTTCCTTTAACATAATTAACTTTGAGATCAAATAATCATTTACTTACAGATAAAATTAGCCTTCTAAATTTTTTTCATAAAACACTTTATAATAAAACATAAAGGAAAAATCATAATCATGAGGGTTTCTTAGAAAACATGATAACCCGTGAAAATCATTTTATTTTTACATACCTTTTTTAACCTTAAAGGGAATAATCATTCCTTTAAACAAAATATAATTATCTTAGCTTAAGAAATCATAATATTTCCACGAAATACTATAACATTAATAGATAAATAATATAGGTAATTTAGAGTATCATTTTAATATCACTATTACAAATGGAATGACCTACCTGGTAAATTCCAATAACCTCTTAGGAGAAACCTATAATGGGATAACTTTACCACTTTACCTAAATAATTGGAGATATATATCGAGGATACCAGTTATCTTGATCTATATTATGATTATACATCATCATGAGATATATCATGCTCACCCATTATCATAATTAATTCTCAAAAACCAGAAAAAGTACATAAAAAAATTAAGTTTTCATTTTCATCATTACACTCATAAAAATATACCTTTAATCCATAATCAAAAACATTTTCTAATATTTAAATACCATTTCCTTTTTAAAAAGAAAATTTTAAAACTAAATACCCTAAAAAAGTTAAGAAGGTTTTTTAATTGAAGAAAATATAAAATATTTTAAATTTATCTAAATAGAAAATAATGGTTATGATAGTGGGAAAATCCATTAATTACGTATACATTAAAAAAACATTCCTTTTGTACTTTAAAAGACATTTCATATGAAATATGAGAAAAATATTCCTTTAAAAGAAATTTCTAAAAAAGTAAAATGAGGGTTAAATTATCTTTTATAAATAATTTATTTAAATATTTAAACACCCATATAATATCATGTAAAATGATTTTAAAATTAGTCTTTAAAACATTTAAAAAGTGGGTTTTAAGGTAAAATATCCCTTATGATGTGATAACTTTCAAACCAATGAAACATTGAAGGAAAGAACTTGGAATGTATTTTAAACCCTTAAATCATAGAAAGAAATGATGAAATATATCCATAAGGTATTTTATACACCAAACAAAAGAAAAATACGTGGTGAAAATATCTTAAGTCTTAAAGAAATTGAATTGAGACTAAAAATCCATTACCTCGAGTCTGACTTGTCAAGCAAGTTCCTTATATACTATTTAATTTAATTATATTAATTATTAAATTTATTATTAAAATTTTCCATATTTAATCCCTTATCATTAAACCATTTATTTCATTTTTTTTAAATTACATATTTAATTACTTAATCGGTTATGTCTACGTCAGGTATTTTGAGGATGTTCGGTTCATAATTTCCAAATGAATTTAGTATGTTGACCTTGGTCAAATAGGTCATTATTACATTATATAAAGAATAATAATTTGGACATAATTATTATTTTTATACATTAATTATAATTTGATAACCCACTATGTAAGGCAATTATAAAAAATGAATTACATTATAACATGGAGATAGTTGTCCATACATACTCTTGAGTTACTTTTCCATTTTTCAAAAAAGATGACAGAAATAAGGTAAGTATAAATTTATCTTTAAAAATTATTATTATATCATAAATATAATATTATGACTTTAAATAAACTTATATAAACCATCCATGTGAGACGGTGATGAAAAACAAATCACATCGCTTCATGGAGGTGGTAATCCACACGTACTCATGAACGACATTATCATTTTTTAATGGATGTAATGTTAAGAAAATGGATAATATATTATCTTTACAGAATAATAATTATTTCATGAATCATTTATATACTTTAAATCCATAATTACAACTATTTTTGAGAGGTGGTGATGGAAAAAGAATTACATCGGTTCACGAGGTGGTAGTCCGTAATGCACATGAACAATGGTTTTCGTTTCCCATTAGATAAATAAATATATAGATTAAAATTAAAAAATAAACATAAAAAAATATAAATATATGTTATATACTTATGTTATTATATCAAAATGTTTATAATAGTTTTCAAGGAGGTAGAAGAAGAAATAAAATTAAAAAATTTGGTTAAAAGCTATACCTATTCTTCAGAAAACCTCCTTTTCTTTATACCTTAATCCCTATAAGGTTGGAATTATTAAAAAAAAGAGAACTATAAGACATGGTAATAGATTTTATGTAGGTATTTGGGTAGGTATTGGCTGAAAAAATATCCCATTAAGTTTAGAGAGGAGAGTAGAGGGAGTTTCCTTTTTATAAGTGGGTGAGAGGACACCCTTAGAATTTTTCAAAAAATTAAAATATATTAATTTATTAATCAATACAAATGGCTCTAAAATGGACCATTTATAATGATTATATGATACAAGGTCTAAATAATTATATTAAGTAATATTTAGATAAGTTTTTTTAAGAACCTGATTCTTCTTTGAAGTAAAAAACCTTTTATTTCCATCAATTTTTAGTTTAAATGTTTAAATATGGCCTAATATGGATGCCCTTTGAGGTCATGGAGGTGTTGGGGGTGTTTGAGGTTGGTTCAGAGCCCATAAACCGAGATTTGGGTTGAAAAGGTCCTAGCTCATGGTTAGTTTAAATCGTACGGGGCATGCCACATAGTTTAACAAACCATGGGAGGTAGGGGCAAAGAGCAGGAATAGGCCGCACGATTTCAGACAAACTGTGCGATTAGGGATGCACGACCGTGAAACCAGATGTACAATCTTGATGGATGAAATTTTCATGGTTTTCAAATGGTTAGTCAAACTGTACGAGTAAACCATGCGGGTGCCCCTTGCCTATAGTTAACTGTGTACGGTTGGCGCACAATTTGTCAAATCGTGTGCCTAAACTGTGCAACCATTTAAATTTTGGGAAATTTAATAATTTTAAATTAGATTAAAATATATTATAAATCTAAAATTGGTTTCTTTTCCCAAAAAAACACATTTGATCTTTGGAATCTCCCTTTGATGCCTAAGTTAGAATTTGAGGTAACTTCTTCATCCGAGCTCGAAATCAAGATCCATCAAAAGAATCAGATCCATATCGATGAGTTCCCCATTACTTTTTATACATTATTCATTCTTCAAGATATTAGTTTCACTATTTTGGTGCAACCTTATTTTCCCTATTATTAGGTTCTTCATCTGTTCTTCGATTTTCTCCCGATTGGAGCTTAATCCGAAGTTGATACTGGATGAACTATCAACTATAGACCTAAGGTAGAAGGTATCGTGTTTTTCATTAAAACTTGAGTGTTTATACATTTATTTTGTGTCACATTCCCAATTTATAGGCATCTACATGAATGAAATTGAATCCTTAGGTTTCTAGGAATTCCCTAGGTAATTAAAGAGGCTTGTTAATGTTTGTTTACAGGCTGAGAGACTTGAATTAAATGGAACCACCCCTTTGGGTGTGTTGGTTATATTGATATATCACCATGGGTAGATTTGGACTTGGATTCCTTAGGGTGTTCCCATTTACCCATACTTAGGGATGTTTAATAATGATTTAAATTGTTGAATTGAATTGTTAATTTGAATTATAATCTGAGTTGTGAATTGAATTGCAACATGAATTGTGAAATACATATTGAATTGTTTAATGGGAATGGATAGATGACCATGGCCATTGTCCCATCCTATATAAATTCTTGACCAATCATGAGTTTCTAAATTTATTTTTATGACCATGTGAGATAGATAGATACTATTCCATGTAATAGTTTATTTAATCTTGAGAAGCTTGTTATAAAGATTTTCCCATGTGAGTAGTTTGAAGCCAAACATTCTAAGCTTGGTTAATACCTTGAAACACCTTTTGAGGTGAGTTGAAAATTAAATATTATTGGTATTGACCTTGATATATTAAATGATATTATTATATGGAATTTATCAATTTTTATGAATTGTTTAAATGATTATTATCCATAGGTGACACTTGGATTCATATGAGAATGCCATGTAAGGACTCATATAGATTAACTTTTATGCCCGAGTGATACTTGGGATGCCAAGGATGGACTCATAGGGGATTTACTATTATGTGTCAAGTGATACTTGGATTTATTATTGATTTACAAGGATGGACATAAGGGAATCTGATCATGTATTCCATGAGTGATACTTGGGCTCCCTTAGTGGACCGCTAAGGACGAACTCAAGTGGTTGAGACGTTATACCACACCTAGAGCGATACCTGGGTTCTTGAGAGGTTCTCCATGGATAGGCTTGTATGGAGTTGGTTCATATTACGCCTAAAATGATAATTATATTCCAAATTAGGAATTATAGGGACAAACTCAGGTTCTAAATTGATTTAATGAATGAAATGAATTTTATATGACATGTTTTCTAAGACAAAGCATAATCTTAGATTTGGTATTTGACTTATACTTTTTAGATGGCATGATTAGGAACCTTCTATGATTATGGTTATATGGGGGATATCAGGCATACATTGGGTCTCGAGTCTTATAAATTAAATAAAATTTAATTGTCAAATGAACTTGATTAAATGACACAGCCATGAATGTTAAATTAGATACTTAACCCATAAATGGAACTGATTAAATGAATTGGTTATAAAATGAGAACTTGGAATTTTAGGATGTTTAATTTTGAGTAATTACTTTACTTATTTATTTAATTATTTTAAACTATATATTATATATATTCACTAACTGATTGAAACCCGACGTTGGGTGGTTTCCTACTAAGATTATATCTCACACACTGTTTGGGCCACCTTTTTGGTACCCAAATAGACTATATGATTGTAGGTATGGATAAGGGAATTTTCCCTACTATAGGTTCTTAATTTCTTTTTAGGAGTAGGGGAGAATGAGACATAGCTAAGGATCATGATGAAAGTTAGACACTTTTTAGATTTTTTTTAACTTTTGTTACATGTATTGTGTATCTTCCTTGTATACAGGTTTTGGATGTTTTATTAGAGACATATAACATGTATCATAATTTTTTATATTAAATGACTTCTATTATTGTTTATTTATCATTATTATACTATTTACTTATTTTCTGGTTATTATACTGCTTCCACTACTTGTATGTGATTGATATTCCACTATGCTAAGCTTTGGCGATGAGGTAATAGTATCCCTATAGACACACCTAGGCCCTCACTACTAGTGAGTAGTCTCTGTCATTTGGGGAGATGCACTTTAGGCCACGTGGAAAACTAGGCTTGAGGAACCTTTTAATGGTATCTGGGTCCGGGACATTACAAAGTGGTATCAGAGCGCTCTTTTCTAATTTTATTTACTATTTGGATATAGTAGAAAGGGATAAAAAGAAAATGGAGTTTGGTAATGATCTGTGCCCAAGATTAACTAACCCAAGTATAGGAAAAATCTAAATTAACTCAAATTAAATTGTTGTTTTCTAGTTTTTACTATTACTGTTTATTTGATTCCACCATTTGGAAATGCACTTGTATTTTGATGTTATTATTGATAAGATTTTGGGTTCTATTGTGTTGAGACCAGATGAGATGAGGGTATTCCATCTCATGCATCATATTAGGAACCTATTATAATCACATTCCATGCATTATGCTATTCCATTTAGGATTCATTATTTGTTTCATGATGTTTTAGTAGGGGATGTGATAGATATACCTTCTATTGTGATAGGTATTTTAGAATATGTTTTGTGGTGTGAATTAGGTGGACACCAAACTTTTCTCCTTGAGGAGTTTGGGCCCTCATGGATTTGAAATTGGTGAACCACATGGTTCAACCTAATTATAGTGAATGTGATATAAATGTGAAATGGGTATGAATTTAAATGAAATGAGAATGAATATGAAAATTAAATGGAAACTTGAGTTTCATATGGCAGAGAAATTGAACAGACCTAACCTTAGTAGTGGGCTATTGGTAGTGTATCTTTCTTATACTTTATCTGTATATTGCTCATAACTGACTCATAGAGAAGTCATAGGTTTCTGTTCTTATATAGGAAGGCTTGTACCTATCCTATTTCTATATCTGCACTTTTGAGCTATGAACTTTGAAAATAATCTTGATCTGAGGTATGCACTTGGAATTTGTAGAGGTATTACACTGCAACATCCTCCAGTCATATGTTAGGAGGGTGATGATGAACACACTGTAGAGGTGGTGGGCCTTGGGATACCAGTGGAACCTCTAGTAGTTCCAGCTATGACACCACTCATTATACCATACATAGGTGCTGAGGCATAGTTATGGGAAGGATTTATGTGGTTCCTACATACCATTCAGGGATCACCGCAACCTGCCCCAAATATGAATGAGTTGATGTGTGAGTTCCATAAGTAGCATCCGACCATTTTTTCAGGGTATTGTGGACTATAAGATGTAGAGTCATGGTTAGAGGCCATTCTATCTATCTTCAAGAATCTTGAGATTCCTCCTGAGAGGAGGGTCAGACTTGATATATATGCTCCATGATTTCACCAAGATATGGTGGGATGTTTTAACT
The DNA here is from genome assembly GCA_963277665.1 of Viscum album. Classification (NCBI taxonomy): domain Eukaryota; kingdom Viridiplantae; phylum Streptophyta; class Magnoliopsida; order Santalales; family Viscaceae; genus Viscum; species Viscum album. The sequence goes on from OY728160.1 coordinate 1,738,151,391, forward strand.
CAGAAGGAACGTCATTGGGATATATCCTAGAGGTATTTTAATATGGAATTCTATGACTATTTTTACCTTGAGTTGTTAAGGGCCGATATAGCCTAAGATTTCATGCATCTGGAGCAAGGTGCACTGTCTATTATGGATTACTTAGTCCATTTTACTAAGATCTAGAATTTCACACCTATTTTGATGGGTGATGAGTTATAAAAATCTATGATATTCGAGGATGGTATCATGTATGAAATCTAATCAAAGGTGAACATGTTTCAGTTGACTACCATTTCTGGTATAGTGAATCAGGTGCTTATCACATAGCGTAACCTAAGAGAGGCTTGAGGTGAGAGCTATGGTGGTTTGAAATATAGATATAGTATTGCATTTACCAACAACAAGAATAATCATTTGGAACTTCCATGTAGTGATATTAATAGTCAAATAACACACTTAGTTAGCCAGGTGAGGTACTACTAGTGTGATAGGATGGGGAATACGAGGAAACAATGTATGAGGGACCCAGTCGAGTGTAGATCTTGTAGTAATATGGGCCATATATAGTACTTATGCAAAATGTTTACACTAGAATCTAGTGAGGGAGGGTCTACACTGACTTCAAATTCAATAGTGGGGTTAGTGACTTCTCATCAAGTAGGGAGATATAGTAAAACCAGTCAAACAAGCCAAGATGGTGGTCATGGCCGTGGTAGTTAGACCCCAGAATTTCAGTGATAGCTGGGTGGATCTGCTTAGGGTATCCAGGAAATATCACATGGTCATGGTTCGGGCTAGATATACATAGTGCAACTGACCTATCAAGAGAAAGATCTCATACGTTATACTATTAGAGGTACTATTCTAGTAGTATCCACTCTAGCTTCTGCACTTTTTGATATAGGGGATTCACATAGCTTTATATAAGTGCTTATTGAGGAGAGCCTTGGGATCATTTTTCATATCTCTGATGGTTTTTTAACACTTGACACTCAATTGGGGATTAGATTGGAGGGTGTACATTAGTATAGGGATTCCCCCTTGAGATTTGTGGGTGTCCCTTCATATGAGACCTCTATGTCGTCAAGATGACTGGTTTTGATATCATTCTCAGGATGAATTGGTTGGTCATATTTTATGATTTCATTGATTTCTATCACCTAAAGGTGACCTTCACATCACCAGCGGGTGGAGAGTTTTTTCACAAGGGTGAATGGGATGTCCAGGTGAGCCTTTATAGACCCAAGAATCATGGGCCAGTTGGAATGATAGCCCAGATTGTAAGTTTATATCTGGATGATTAGGGAACATGTCAGACATATTTCCCTTCAGTGGTTGATCATTTCAAGGATTTATTCCCAGAAGACTTTTCAGGATTACCTACAGTGAGAGAGGTAGAGTTATCTATCGAGCTAGTATATGGAGCTGCACCTATATCCATTCCTCCTTACAGGATGACTACTACTAAGATAAAAGATCTCAAGAGGTAGCTAGAGGATTTTGAGGAAAATGGTTTCATCTGACTCAGTAATTCTTCGTGGGTTTCACTGGTCCTTTTAAAAAAAGGAGGATAAAACTATCATGGTATGTATAGATTACCATAAATTGAACAAGATGACGGTTGAGAACCAATATCCCCTATCGTAGATAGATGATCTCTTTGACCAACTCCGAGGATCTCAAGTCTCCTCAAAGATTTATTTGAGATCTGGTTATCATCAAGTGTGTGTTAGCCCTTCAGACACACCTAGAACAAACTTTAATAGTATGTATGGTCTATATGATTATTTGGTTATGTTGTTTGGTCTCATGAACATGCCAGCGGTCTTCATGGCACAGATGAATAGAGTGTTACATCCTTATCTTGATTCGTTTTTAGTGGTTTTCATGGATGATATCTTGGTGTATTCTCACAATCGACATGAAAATACCAAACATCGTGATATCATATTGAATATACTAATAGAGCATTAGTTATATGCTAACATCACAAAGTTCCACTTTTGTATGGACCATATTCACTTCTTGGGTCACATCATCTTAGAGACAGGAGTATCATAGACCTAGAAAAGGCGATAACTATAGTTTGTTAGGAGAAACCTAAGAAAATATTTGAGGTATGGAGTTTCTTAGGGATGATTAGTTAGTACAATCATTTTATATAGGAATTCTCATGCTTTGAAGAACCACTGATGGGATTGACTAAGAAGGGTGTGAAGTTTTTATGGTCAGATTCATGTGATAAAACCTTTCAAGAGCTAAAAGAGAGATTGAATTTAGTGTCGATACTGATTTTACCAAATCCAGGAAGGAGTTTCATAGTTTTCTATGATGCATCAGGTATCATGCTTGGAGTAGTTCTTATATAGATAGATAGAGTCATGGTGTGTCAGTATCGAAATTTGAGTCCACACAAGAGGAATTACCCAACACACAATCTTGAGTTAGCTGTAGTTGTTTGTGCATTGCGTTGTTGGAGAAATTACTTACTGGGAGAGAATTTTGTGGTGTGCACAGACCAAAAAATCCTCAAGTACATATTAACACAGTGTGATCTGAATCTAAGGTAGTGAAGGTGGGTTGATTACCTATAGTATTTTGACTTTGAGATTACCTTTATTCCTGGTAAAGACAATGTAGTGGCTGATGCACTTATTAGGAGGACTCAGATACAGGCAGTGTAACGGACTAGTAGAGAGTTAAAGCTTATGGATTTGTTCATTAAGATGCACTTGGAGGTGCACAACATTTAGGGGAAGAATTTTATATGATCCTTAGTTGTGACCTCTATAATTCTAGATAGAGTGAGGATGAGGAATATATCAAAATAAAAGGGGCCAATCCTACAAGATAGTGTGGCAAGTGAGGACCCTTCTCCTAGTTGGATCATAGGTGAGGATGAAGTTATGCATATCCATGGTAGCATATGGGTTTCTGAAGACATGACCGAAGAGAAGATGTTGGATTTTCATGATTCATCTTGGGTAGTGCATTTTGGAATCACCAAGATTTATTGATATTTACATCATCAGTACTAGTAGCTAGGTATGAAAAGAGATGTAGATGGTTTTTTCATGAGGTGTTCCACCTGTCAGTAGGTAAAGGTAGAACACCAGTGATGAGCCAAGATTTTACAGCAGTTTCCCATTCCTGAGTGGAAATGGAATGATGTTGCAATGGAATTCATGACCGGTTTACTAAGGTTGCCTCAGGGTAATGATATTGTATGGGTTGTTGTGTAGAAGACCATGAAGGTTGAAAATTTCTTACCTATCAAGGAAACCTTCAGTGTCAATGATCTTAGGAGGTTGTACATCTAAGATATAGTAAGACTTCACAGGGTCCCAAATTCTATCATTTCAGATAGGGATGCCCAGTTTAATTCACTATTCTGGAAAGGGATATAGAGAGTTTTTTGTACACAATTTATTCTAAGAACAACATAACACCCCTATATAGTTGACCAGTTAGAACACATGATTCAGGTGCTTAAGGACATGCTATGAGCATGCATCCTAGATTTAAAGGTCTCTTGGGAGAGGCATATACCCCTGGTTGAATTCACCTACAAAAGTAGATTTTAGGCTACTATTCAGATGATTCATTATGATTTTTTTATGTTAGGCCATGATGATCACCCCCATGTTAGTTAAAGGTAGGAGAGGCATCTATTCTTAGACCTTGTCTTGTTTAGGAGACTGTAGAATAAGTGAAGTTAATTAGAAAGAGGATGGCTACTACATAGTCACATTACAAAATCATATTCCAGTCACCGTATATGACCTATAGAGTTTGAGGTCAGGGATCGGGTTTTACTACATGTTTTAACAAGTCTGGGACACAATAGGATTAGGATATAGGGTAATATTTCACCAAGACACGTCAGGTCGTTTGAGATTCTAGGGAGAGTCGGGCAAGTAGCCTATCGGCTACAATTACCTCAAAGGTATCGGGCCATGCATGACGTATTCCATGTTTCTCAACTGCAATTCTATTATTTAGAATAGTCTCATGATTTTTATCCTGAGGATATTGAGTTATAGGTTGATACATCCTTTAAGGAGAATCCTATTTGTATTGTGGATCATAGCATGAAGGTTCTCTAGTACTGGTCAGTTCCTTTAGTGTGGGTGATTTGGTAGCATGACTGAGTACATGATGAGACCTAGTAGCGGGAGGTCAATGTACAATAAAAATGGATGAAGTTATGCTCAGAAATCCTTGTTCACCTTTGAGAAGGAAATTCGGGGATGAATTGCTTTAAGGGGGGAAGTTTGTAAGATCTCAATTCTTATTTGAGGTATATATCCTTTTATTTCTATCAATTATCACTTTAAATGTTCTAATATTTCCTAATGTGGATTCCATTTGAGTCCATGAAGGTTTTCGGGGTGTCTGGGGATATTTTGGAGCTCGGAACCTGAGCTTTGGGGTGAAAATGGCCTGACACATGGTTAGTTGAAACCATGCATGGCAGGCTGCACGGTTTAAAAAACCCTTGCGAGGCAGGGGAAAGAGTAGGAATAGGCCACATGGTTTTAGAAAAACCATGAGATTAGGGTTTCATGGATGTGAGTCCAACTATGAAATCTTGACAGTGGCAATTTTCATGGTTTTCACATGGTTAGTTAAACCATGTGAGTAAACTATGCGGGTGCCGCTTGCCTATAATTAACTATTAATGGTTGGTGCACAATTTTTCAAACCGTGTGCCTAAACTATGAAACCCTTTAAATTTTAGAAAATTTAATAATTTTAAATTTAATTTAAATCTATTATAAACCTAAAATTGGTTTCTTCTCCAACACATCACCTTGGATATTAGGAAGCTCTCTTTGATGCCTAAGGTAGGATTTGAGGTAACCTCTTTATCCGAGCTCGGAATCAAGATCCGTTAGAAGCATTAGATCCATCTCAGTGATTTACCCATAAAATTTTAACCGTTATCCATTATTATAGGTATCAATTTCACTTTTTATGTGAAAGTTTATTTTCCATATAATTAGGTTCTTCATCTATTCTTTGATTTTATCCCAATTGGATCCCAATAAAGAGCTGGTACTAGGTGAGCTATCAACTACAACCCTAAGGTAGGTGGTCTAGTGATTTTTATTAAAATTTGAGTGTCTATATATTTCCGTTGTGCCACATGACCAATTTTTAGGGATCACCATGAATGAAATTGAATCCTTAAGTTTCTAGTCATGCCTTATGTAATTAAAGATGCTCATTAATGTTTGTTTATAGGTTGAGAACCTTGAATTTAATTGAACCACCCCTTTGGGTGTGTTGGTTATATTGATATACCACCATGGGTGGATTTATACTTGGATTCATTAGGGTGTGACCCATTAAACATACCTAGGGATGTTTAATAATGATTTTAATTTGTTGAATTAAATTGTAAATTTAATTAAAATATGAGTTTTGAATTGAATTTCAACATTTATTATGAACTTCATATTGAATTGTTTAATGGGAAGGGAAGAATTATCATGGACCTAGGCCCATTCTATGTAAATGATTGAGAAATCATGATTTTCTCACTTTATTTTCATGCCCATGTGAGATAGATATAGACTATTCCATGTAATAGTTTATTAAATCTTGAGAATCGTTTTATAAATGTTTTCCCATGTGAGTAGTTTGAAGCCAATCCTTCTAATCTTTGTTAACACCTTGAAACAACTTTTGAGGTGAGTTTCAAATGAAATGTTCCTAGTATTGACATTGACATTATAAATGATTTTATGAGATGGAATTGATCAATTTGATTAAATTGGTAAAATTATTATCATCCATGGGTGACACATAGATTCATATGATATTCCATAGATGGACTCATATGGATTGACTTTTATGTAAGAGTGATACTTGGGATGCTAGGGACAGACTCATAGGGGACTGAATATTATATGTTGAGTGAGACTTGGATTACTTATGGATTTCTAAGGACAAACTCAAGGTAATATGATTATGTATTCCATTGGTGATACTTGGGCTCCCTTAGTGGATTACTAAAGATAGACTTGGGTGGATGAGATGTTATACCACACCTAGAGCGATACCTGGGTTCTTGAGAGGTTCACCATGGATGGGATCATAGGGTGTTGGTTCATATTACAACTAGAGTAAGACTTGGATTCCAACTTAGGAATACTAGGGATGGACTCAGGTTATCAATTGATTTAATGAATGAAATGAATTTTATATGATTTGTTTGCCTATCAAAAGCATAAACTTGGATTCAATCTTTGACTTATACCTTTTAGATGGCCTTCTTGGGCTTCTTCTGTGCTTATGATTATATGGGGGATGATGGGATTGCACTGGGTCTCAAGTATTATAAATTAAATGAAATTGAATTTTTAAATGAACTTGATTAAATGACACAAGTCTGATTGTTAAATTTGAGACTTACCCCTTAAATGAAATTGATTAAATGAATTAGTTATAGAATGATAATGTAGAATCATAGGATGTTTACTTTTGAGTACTTAATTTACTTATTGATTTACTTCTTGCACACTATCTATTATATATATTCACTGACGGATTGGCACCTAACCTTGGGTGGTCACCTACTGGGATTATATCACACACCTTATTTGGGCCACTATTTTATACCCAAATAGACTATATGATTACATGTATAGATAAGGGAAATCTCCCTACCACAGGTTCTTGATTGCTACTTAGGTGAAGGGGAGTATTGGACCAAGCTAAGGCTCATGATGCTAGTTGGAATCTTTTGGCCTTTTGTAACTTTTTTACATCTATTTTGTATCTTTCTTATATATATATTTTGGATACTTTATTGGAGACATATAACATGTGTCATAATTTTGTATATGAAATGAATTCGGGTGTTTTTTATTTATCTGTATTCCACCATTTACTTATTATTTGGTTATTATACTACTTCCTCTACTTATATGTGATTGATATTCCACTGTACTACACTCTAGTGATAAGGACATAGTCTCCCAATGGGCACACTTAGGCCCTCACTGCTTGTTGGTAGCCACTGGCGTTTGGAGAGATACACTTGAGTCCATGTGGCCAACCAAGCTTGGGGAACCTTTTAGTGGAATCTGAGTCTAATACATTACATTTTTAGGTTATTTTAATTATTATCACTTTATTTTAACACCTAGGTAATTTTTTTAACCTTAATTGTGATAATAGTTTTTTACTCTTTTTACTAATTAATTATGAAAAAAAATTAAGTGGAACATATTATCTAATATTAATTATGCCGTTTCAAAATATTAAATTATTTTTTTAAAATTAAATTCATAGAATTGGTATAATTTAATTTTAAATTAAACCCCAAAACATGATGAGAAACGAGTTTCCATAAAAAATGTTTTCTTAAGTATAAAAAGCTTTTATACCAAAATCAAGCATAAAATTGATTCAAGTGAGCTTAATTATATTATTTATAATATTAATAAACTAATATTTCTTTGAAACCATTTTAAAATAAAATTTAACTTTGTAAATGCTTGAAACAAAAAGAAAGTTTTTAATAAAAATCAGTATTTTTAACTATTCATTCGAAAAATCACACTTTTAAAAAAATCCTCAAAAATTCATCGAGAGATTATTTTGAAATGATGAATTAAAAAATGATATATTTTTTCAAATAAAATTTATAAAATTGTCAAAATTAATTATAATATCTACACACAAAATGCAATAAAACCATTTTTTGAAGAAAATGTATTTTTAAAGCATAAGATGACTTTATTCTCATTACTTTACTAACAACCATGGTCAAAAGAATGTTTATTAATTAAATTGAATATATAATATAATTATTTTATCAGAATCATTTATAAATAGTTATTAAATTAATCCGTAAGAATACATGGCGCACATAAAAATAGTTTTATTGAAAATATCTCTTTTACCTTCAAATGATTTTATCTTGATTTCCAAAAAATAGAATTAAAATATACACAACTTATATATATTTAACAACTATATATTTATAATGGATATGTGTCTATTAAAAATAAATAAATAAATATATATAATGATCGTATTACATTCCTATATACAACTTTACATGCTTTACTAAAAAAATTTCCTCTACTTCTCTCTCATCATGTCTATTGTATTCCTAATTCTTTTCCACATTTTCATTGTTTTAGTTGTGGTCACAGTATTCATGGAGAACCATGAGAATAAAAATTTTATATTTGTGGTATATATATATATGTGTGTGTGTGTGTGTGAATTTACTCCATTTTTACTTTTCTTCGAGTTGTTTCATACTGAAACCTCATAATGTATTAGTGTTTATCATTCATTATAATAATTTATTTTGATAAATATATCACTGTTAATTTTAGTTAGATGTTGCGTGTATCACAATATATCAAGAATAATATTCATTTAAAGAAGAAATTAATATCGAAATATTGGGGTGTTGTAACAATATATAACAATATTTTATATTTTTTTTTAAATTTTGTTAACAAAGGTTAAAAAATTAAGTAAAAAATAATTTTTTATAATTTTTTTAAAATATATAAATAATTTTTGAAAAAAACAAAAAAAATCTTAAATATTCCATGGAAAGTATAATATTTAATAAAAAAACAAAAAAAAACAATTTTAAGATATATATTTTTTAGTAATTAACCTTTTAATATCTGTGCTTAACATTATTTAATATATATATATATATATATATATATATATATATATTTTAAAATTTACTAAAAGTTCAAAAACTAATCAAGAAATAATTTTTTAATTTTTTAAAAGTATAAACAGATCATATAAAAAAAATTATCTTATTTTTTATTAAAAGATATTTTTTTTAATAAAAAATAAGAAAATTTATTTGAAGATAAGTATTTTTTATTAATTAAATTTATAAAAATAATTTTTAATTTTCTTATATAACAAAATTTTAAAAAAACATGTTTAATTTTATTTATTTTAATTTTTATGTTTTTTATCAAAAGTTAAAAAAACTACGTAATAAATAAAATTTTAAATTTTAAGAAATACGTAAACAAAATGTAAAAAATTAATGAAAATAAAATCATATAAAATACTTCTCTTATTTTTTTTATGTTTTATAAAAAATTAAATGATTTATTTTAGATGTCAGTTAGGCCAGTTGGGTTCAGGCAAAAAAACCAGACCCATTAATTAATCGAGATTTGTCATATCAACCTGATCGTGACCCATTTAATAATTGAACCTTGAAAAATAAAATGATTAAGGCTTGTGTAATTTTTTAACCCATTTATTAATTAGGCTTTAAAATATTATTAAAATAAGTAAAATTTATATATACTAATCACTAATTAAAAATAATAAATACATAACATTATAGTTTTTTCAAAAATATCATTATAATATTGCATAATTAGGTAAGGTGGGTCCTATACTAATTCACATACTAAAGAATGAGCCTCGTTCTATTATTAATCATGCTTCTAAAAATATGCTCATTTAATATTAAAAAAAATAGTCTTCTAAAGTCCTTTTTTTTCGAGTCAAGTTTATCGAAACAGGAAAGTACCTTGACCCATATACAACTCTAATTGCTTTTTAAGAAAAATATTTTTAATTAAATAATTTTAAAAAAATAATATTTAACATTATTTAACACACTTTTTCTTAAAATTTTAACATAAGTTAAAAATTATGTAAATTTTGTTATATAAAACTCTTAAAAATATGAATAATTACCACCAAATTAATAAAATAAAAAACTAAAAATGTTTATCTTAAATCTTTTTTATAGTTAAATATTTTATAAAAAATAAAAAATATTTAATAAAATCATAAAATAAAAAAAAACATTTGAATCAATTAATAATTACTTAAAATGTCATAACAAATTTATAAATGGATGTAAGGAATTTGAATAATATTATATAATAATAATATCAATAATAATAATAATAAATTTTATAAAATTGAAAAGAATGAGAGATAAAGTTGGATGATGATGGATGTAATTGGGATTGTGTGTGTTTAATAAAATGGAATTTTAGGGTTTCTATGGATGTTTTTGAGAGGGGGTATGTTTAATAAAAATAGGATAAAGGTGGGTTTAAACAAAAAACAACTATTTATGAATTCTATGACATTTAACTCATAATTTTTTAGTATGTATAATTATAATTTAATAAAAAATGATTCTAAAGATCGTTTAATGTTTTTTTCTTTGTTTTGTCTAAATGGTTTTCCTAAAAACCACAATCTTTAGATTTTCATAAATCTATATTTTTCTCAAAATCAGTGGAACTCAAATTTATTCTACTAAAATCTTTTAATAATAGAAAAACTAAATAAAAATATAAATTATATAATACAATAAATATGAAAAAATGATAAATAATTTATAAAATAATAATAAAATAATTGATATAATTGATAATGGATTTCTTATTAATATAGATACAAACACTACTATTGATTAGGACATTATCAATACTAAAAATACATTTATCTTCACTTTTAAAGAATTGGTAATTCTTTTGCTGATAAAGGTGAGATTTTATTGGTGCTATATTTTAGAGATGATAAAAGGCCACTTCAGTTGTTGTTGTTTACTATGAAATTTAACAACAAACTATAGTGATTAAATGGAATAAAAATATAGTCACAATTTATTTAAATGATTACAATATTTTCAATTAATATAAGTTTTTTTACATTTATTCATCTTATTACAATAAATTTATAAATTATATTGATATAAAATATTTATAAGTAGTGACTACCATAACCAATACAAAATTAATGTAATGTGTATGAACGATTGTACAAGGATCAATAAGTTCCGGACCAAAGAAGCATGTTCTTGTAATAAAAAAATGTTTATTTTTATTAATTCTACTTAAATAAATGAAAACTAACTATAATTTTAATGTTTCACAGTATGTGATAAAATTTAAGTAATTAAAAATATATTTTATATATGAGAACTATGACATTTTAGGCCTATACCCATAGGCCAATTTTCATAGTTTATATAACCACAACAGTTGGCCCCTATTTTCATGATTTTCATAATTCAAAACTATAGGTGATATATTGGTACTATTTTACACAACCATAACAATAGAGTGTCTAATTTTATGGTTATATTTTGACCATCATAGTAGATAACCTATTGTTATGATTTTTTAAGTCGTAAGAATAGGCTTAAAAATAAACTTGTTGACCAAATTCCCCCCTCTCCATTTTATTCTTCCTCCTTATGATCCAACACCATCTTTCTTCTCCCCTACAATATCCTCTCACACTCACCCTTTTGTTTTTTCATATTCACCTATCCATTCTATGATCATCTCCCCTATTTTTTCTAGTTATCATCATGTAGTTCCACCACAACCCCTCATCCATTTTATTTTAGATTCAAGGAATATTATTATTGATACATTTAATTATCTACACATTAATTTCTAGTGTTTGGGGTGTTGATTAGGGTTTGAAATGTTTTTTATTCTCATTCATTGTATAGAAATGTTTTTTTCCTGATATTGGGTGGAATTTTGGAGAGTTAATTATGGATTTCACATGATTTTATATATATTTATTGAGATACCACATAGCCACACTTCCGAATCTATTATTAAATATACATAAATTTTACGCATAACATGAATTACAACAGATTTTTAGAATCTAAAAATTATTTCCTTTGGGAACTAGGTACATATTATATCATAATCCTATACAATTTAATGATATCCTTCATCTTATACCCCTTATAACCCAATAAAATTCTATTTGTCATCTATAATCACCCGGGGAAATAGGGAAATATAAGAATGGGGTGAGATCAAATGCTCAATAAGGGGTAAAATATTAACAATGTGACATATATGAGTTTCTAATAAACAACAAACAAATGAGAGACATGATCATGTGAGAAATGGAATTATTAATGAAATAAGACTTTGAAATAAAAATAATTAAAAATAAATTAAGATATCGTAATCATATATCATAGCATAAAGTTTATAAAAAATTGATCTTGAAAACATTGCACATACCAATCAGATCACTCCATGGGTGGCTATACCTATTAGGTGGGACTCTTACCACCACCCCTAGTGTAAACCCTTTTATCATTTCATAATAATATATAATAGATATAATCATATAAAATCATAAACATAGGTTAAGGCTCCCTACTAAGACATTATAACATATGTCAAGGCTCACTTACAAGACATTATAACATTATGGATAGATTTAACCACAACATGTCTATCCACAAGGATCACATGAGATATAAAACATTACCCATTACATTAGAGGAATACAAAAATTTAGACCCACATTTTGTCATAATGATATATCCATACATATGTGTGCCACCTAAATATTAAGAAAATAATAAACCCATAAAAATAATATCATGATTAAACCAAGGAAATAAAATTGGAATAAAAAAGTAAAGTATCCATATAGATAAATTCCCTTTAATCAATATAAATAGGTATAGGGTATTAAAATTGTATAGGATAAAGGATATATGGTCAATTAAATAATTTACCTAGTCAATTGAATGTATAGGCATTGAGGCGAGAACTCTTCAATAAAAACAATGAATTATACGGTACTAAAAAAGAAAAGGCATTCTAAGAAAGGTTATATTTATGCATTATTGATGATAAGGTAAGAAAAAGGTATTTATGAATCATTTCTCTCATAAATATTTTATTTCCACCACACCACATATACATAGAAACATTGATAACGAATTAGATAATTATTTTAACATAGTATCCACTTAGGAAAGAGATACAATTAGAGGAAGCATGACATAATAAATGGAAATAGGTTGGAATATAAAATAAAATTGACATAGGTGAAGAATCCTTTAGAGGAAGATAAGAAGATGTTTATGTTTTAAGAAAATAATTTCTTATTTTTTATATATTGATGAAATACATAAGGAAAATATCATTTTCAAGGAAGGAAATAAAAATAAGATTGATCTAAAAATATATATCGTAAAATTTAAATAATAATTAAAATATTTAAAAAATATCCTTTAAAAATATTATTGAGAATAATTTAGAGTAAAATTAAAGGGAAATCTTAAAAAAGAGTTTCCATGAATTTTTTTGAGGTTATTTTTTTTGTAAAAATAGAGAAATGATTCACTTTAAAAGATAATTTACAAAAATGGATTAATTTTTTTCACAAAATTATTTTAATAATATAATTTTCCAATAATGGAAAATTTAAAATAAATATATTTATAATAGAAGAAAATTGGAGTGGAAGATAGTATTTTGAAAATTTTACCTTATAAAAGTCAACAAGTTTGTCATAAAGAAATAATAGAAATGGAACCATAAAAACATTAATATATCCAAAAAAAATTAAGGTGAAGGAATAATAAATAATACAATTAAATCATATTTAAAAAATATGAATTAAGATAGATAGAGGGTGATAGAGAACATAGCCATAAGAATAAAAAATATCCAGAAAGAAACCTTACAAACTACATAAGTTATGAAATATAAAACCATGATGCATGAAAGGAGGCCATAAATTAATTATAAATAATTGTAAAATAGTAATTTATACATTAAATTAATTTTATATAAATCATAAAAGATAATATAGAGGGAAAATACTTAAAAATAATGGATATATGGAAAGAAACCGTTACCTTAAGTACAAAATTGATTCATATGTCCTATAACCTATTGAATAATTAATTTCTTCTTATCAATTACATGTTTTATAAAATTATTCCTATTTATTTTATCATTATTATTTCTTTTAATTAATTTATTATTTATTTCTTAGTTTGATTTTTCCTATGTCGGTCATTTTGAGGTAGTTTGGTTCATCATTCTAAAACCACTTCAGCATAATAGTAATAGTCAATGGTCTTTATAAAATTTTTCTATAATCTATATTAGTGTCAAGGAATATGGTTAATATCATTTTAGGAGTATAAGAGTTAAATATTTCAAAATATTCTGAAAAATATTTCAAAATTAACAAGTGTTTCTTCATAAGTTTATTTTAAATAGTTAAAATGACACTATTTTCTTTTAATACCATTATTATCATGACTATATTATCATTAAAGAATCCTAAAAATGATATTATTTTATTAATAATATTATATTAAATATTATTAATAAATTTTAATACATATCTATATAACACATAAGTGAAAATAGAACATCATCGTTCACTTTGGAAGTGTAAAACCACCACGGGCGAGCGATGTTTTTACAAATAATTTGAAAGAATTGAAAAATAAATAAGTATTTTAGACTTATAAAAAACATTATATTATAATTATAATACAATTTTATGGTTAATTTTAAATTTTACTTATGTTATTGAAAGTATTAAGAGGAGAATTGAAATGAAAAAACACAGTTTTTAAAACCTATATTTCTATATAGTAATAAGTTATGGAAAAGTGTTTTATGAGAGGGAATGAGAAATCTATCATTAATAATGGATCAAAAGGATGTTAATACTATGATTATATAACCATGTAAGAAAAATAATATAGGGTTAAAAATATTTTTAATGGAAAATAATCTCAAATAAGAAAATAATGAGAGGTTTGGGAACCCTTAATTTAACATAGTAACAACTTATGGAAAAAGGTTTAATGAGAGAGAATGGATAATCTATAATCGATAATTAGAAAAAAATTATGAGAATGACATTGAATAATAATAATGTTAATATATAAATATTATATTAAAAATATATTTTAAAAGAAGAGTTCTAAAATAAAGAGGGAGGATGAGGAACCCTTACTTTGCACCTCGAGTCACCTCCTTTGGATTGCGTTCAAAGTCTTTAGAGGAGGTAATTTTAGATAAAATAGATATATATAGACATGGATAAGGTATTTTATAGATATATTTCCTTATATATTTAGAAAAGGAAAGAGTTTTGGAAGTGAGGAGAAATGGTTAGAGGAGAGGTGATTATACAGGTAAGGGGGAGGAGTTTTTTAGAATAAAGTATTGATTATTTTATTATTTAGGCTAATATAACTAGTGAAAAAATTCATTTAACATTAATTTTTCCTTTTAACATCAGTTAGAAAATACAATAATATAGAAAATGTAAAAAAGTGGTTCTTTGAACATCGATTTTATAAAAACCCACATTTAAATCCCGTCTAAAAAATGATATATAGAAGTATTTTAATGCCAATTTTTAAGAAATCTGATGTTGAAATCCCTCATACATGGGTTTCCACACAAGGTTCCAATAAAATCAACGTTTAAAGAGATTTTGATTCTAGTTTTAAGAAAAAATGAACCCAAAATACCTTCTTTCAGGTATTTTGACGTCTATTTTTCCTAAAACCAAAGTTGAAAGTTTATAATTTTTTTAAAAAATATTTTAAAATACATGATTCTATACATGTAGAACACAAATAATAGTAAAAAAAAACATAAAAAATAGGAGAAAAATTCACATAAAACTTTTAAAATATATTTTAAAAAAAATATAAACCTATATGAAACTAAATATATAAATTCATCAAACTTAGAAAATATTCTGCAAATAAATTTTGAAGGCGATTCAATTCATTCTGTACATAAAAAAAACATAAAAAACCTAAAATAAAATAATTTTCTGTGAATTTAAAAATAAAAAATATTTTTTTAAATTATTTGTGTTATAATGAATCTAATATTTTTTAGTTGGGGTATCACCTAAGTGGTAAACCCTATAATATTACATCCAAAAGACTGGGGTCTGAATCCTAGCAATCCCCTTGGGGGATTTATGATACAGGTAATGACACATGCATGATGTGAGTAGGCAGTGTCGTAGGCCTGATGTAGGCAGGATGATGCAGGCATGACGCTGCAATAGGCCTTTGGGTGATGTTCATGGGCCACTTGGCCTTGAGCCTATGGGCTATTTAATGGGACCCCCTATAAGCAGATATAAAGAGGTAATTTCTGTCATAATAAAAAGAAGCTTTATCCCTAACTTAAAAAAATGAAACTAACATTTTTAAAATCTATTAGTGTTTTGGTAGTGATTATCTAATAAATAAATCATAAAACACAATATATGTATTCAACATTCCTCTTTGATGATGACACTACATTTATAAATTAATATTTTTAAAATATAAACAAAATATATGCATGAAAAAAATTAATCATTGATATAAAAGTTATCTATATAAACTTTCACGCATTTAAATTTTTTTAGTTCAATTGTTGAAAAGTGAGTCTTGTTGAAACCAATCCACAACTTACTGGAATTTTAAATATTAATTATCAAAACATATATAAAATGAAAATATTAAGATTAAAGAAATAAAATAATAGAATAATACTTATGCCTTTAACAATATTTTAAATCTTCTTTGAACAACACCAAATAATAGCATAACCAATATACCTTGAATCCATTTGGGAAAAATATGCATAAACTCCAATGTACACTAAAATTTAAAAATTCCATCATTAATAATAGTATAATGAATTGTGGTTCATAATTATATATGTGTTTTTTCCAGCCAAGTAATGGAAAAAACTAACACATAATCTATTTGTTCTTTAATATTTCAAATATATATTCAATTCTATTATCTTTCTCCACATATTTCACAACTATTTAAATGTATTATGGATCCATAAAAAAATAAATAAAAGTGAAATCATACTATATGAAAATAGTATGGAGATACCTGATTATAAAAGTAATAAATTAATTCAGTATAACATATTTTTACTTAAATAAATTAAATTTATAATTGAATTTTTTTTACATTGAAAACTACTACAACACAGGTATTATGATCTCCCCACTCTTTTCAAAATTATTGATGTAAACTTTAAATATATTTAATGTATAATATCTTCAAAAAATATCATCACTCATCAAAAAATTATAATAATTATATAATATAGAAGAAACTTATGTTAACTTTGTTTCCCCATCAAGATCCTAAGGAGCATTTGAATATTCTAATTCCTAAAATTTTCCTTTTCTTTGAAATAATTCTTTCTATTTCAGATACTCTTATATAAGGTAAGTGTAATAATTTTTTAAGTAATTTGAATTTAATGATAAATAAAAATTGAAAAAAATTCACACCTCATATGTTAAGTGATGATAAATTCTAGATGGATAAATTAAAAACTAACCAATACTTTTCCAACTATGATCACCTCTTATGTAGGCAGTGACATTGGAGCAGTTGAATCAATAATATCATTTATCGCTAATCATACCTATCCCAATTTCATAATATGTGATGTAAATAATCAACCATATAATTTATAATTATGTATTATATAATATTTATATGGGGATCCCCAATATACAACTCAAACTACACAATCAGTTTTCAATGAGGAGATGGAGGATCTGGGTAGATAGGTTGTATAGGCTACGTTTATCTCATTGCTTCTGCAAATATAACCTAAATAGATGATTTGATTATATCAAATATAAAATCATTAAACTATCATAGCTCATATTTCAAGGAATCCATTTATCCCTTGAATTATTCCCCCATCAATGTAGTACTAAAGGAACAAACAATTTTTTTTCTAAAATTGATACGCTCCTTATATCCTCTAATGTGACCCGAGTGTTCTGGATTTTCTAAAGAATTTATAAGAATATACATTATACCCTTAGGGTTAAATATTATCTATTTTATTTTCTCCTAAATGGAATCTTGAAATAATATTTTCAAATTTTATATTAGTGGTATGAATTTATAAAATACAAATATTATAGAAAAATAATAATTAATTACTTATAATCTTTTTAGTTACTTCTTTTGTTGGATCAGTAATAAACTTCCCCATTTTTTCATCCTCACCTTTTTTATTTTTCATGATGAGGGGTGTAACACCCCAATATTTTATATTTATTTCATTTGAGAAAAACTTAAAGTATTCAATATCTTGCTTGACACACAACCTGGAGTCTAAACAAACCGTGATACAACAATACTCTATAACCTGGCCGTTAAATCAGTATGTATTAATAGTAATAAATACATAATAAAAAATATGTATAAAGTTTTTAAATAATGTAAATTTATTAATTAATTCATAATAAATATTATATTTATGATATAATAATTATTATATAAAATTTAATAATCATTGACCTTTCTTTCATTCTATCCATCAAAAAGTGGAAACATCACTCGTGTGTACGTATAGATTATCATCTCCACAAAGTGATGTAGTTAATTTTTCATAACAAATTTATATGAATGGTTATAAAAGTGTATATAATGATTAAATATGATACTTATGAAATTATTAATATTATTTATATGATGGAACGATGATCAAAGTTCAAGGATTATAACCATCGAACCAAAACTTAAATGAAAGATAAAACAATTAACACCCAGAAACATAGATTTTAATAAATAATTATTAATAAATGGGAGTTTAAATGTTATAATTGGACAATATATGTTATTATATATATGAATATGTTTTTTTAGAAAATTATAATAAATTTAAAATTATTATATAGGAGTTTATAGCGCTTACAAAGTAAGGAAGACTTGAGGTAAGGGTTCTTCATCTCAATATTAAGACATGTTTGATATTATAAACCAATTTAAATTTATGAGGTGTATAGTTTATACCTATGAAATTTAATATCATTTATACTTATTAATTCATGCTATTTAAATTTACATTTCAAATTATTTCATCAAATAGGTTTGGATTCAAAAGTTACTAAAGTGGTAAGTGTTTCTTATCTCACTTTTATTTTCATGAGACGTATGTCATATTAACCACTTATTTCTTTCATGTGGTTTATATACTTCCATTTTGATATGGTATATCATTAATATCTTTATATTCATGTAATTTAATGTTTCTTTTTATGTTATTCCTTTCACGGGGTTTATGATTTAAAAGTTATCAAAGTAGTAAGGGTTTTACACTATAATCTCATTTTTACTAGGATTGTTTATACTAAAATTTTCCAATGATGAAATTGTATGATATATCTCTCAAAAATATTATGTATTTTATTCCACTTTAGGTATTTATAGATATTACTTTATTTAATTTCATTTAACTCTATTTAATCACTTAATATTCCAATTTTTTAAGGAAAATCAATATTATTTTTCTCTTCAGTTTGGAATGTTTTTCCACAATGTACATATTTTTTAAAATGTTTTAAATAATGTTTTTAAAATTACAAAATGATTATATAAATTCATGTTTTCCATATATTAATTTCTATAATTTTTTTAAAAAATAATCAGCTATTTGTTTTTGAATGAGATACTTTTTCCTTTTTACTGAAAATGTGAGTAATTTGTTTTTGTTTTAATGTACACCGCATGAATAAATTTTCCTACTATATTGAATTCTATTTTATTTGAAGATTAATTTACACATTTCCATTATTATTTTCAAAGAATTTTTTTATTTAATTTATTTAATTTATTTTGATTTCAAAATGAAATGGGTATTTTCCTCAAGAAATGTTCGAGTGACATTTTAAAGGTATTTTCATATATAACAACATCCTTGATGTTTCTTATGATTTACCAGGGATATGATACAATGTTATCGTATTTATTATTTCTCATGATGGTTCATGATTATGATGATTAAATATTTATTATACTCATTTTCTATTCCACAAGTTAAGCTTTTATGTCATGATAAATGTTTTCATGATCTTTTGGCGTACATATGAATGGATTATAATTATGTGATGAGTGGGTAAATTATATAATTCCAATGATTTTGTAAAATATTAATGTTTTATGTGATCAAATGGTATATGAGATGTTATCAAAATCCTAAGGGAGGGTACATGGGAGGTTATCCTAAGCCCAAAAGAGGGTATATGGGAGGTTATCCCTAGCCCAAAGCAGGTACACAGGTGGTTTTATCAAACCTAACATGTGATAAATGTATTTATTGGTATACTTGACATAATATTTATATGATTATGATTATTCCACACTTTATTACACTCTTTTATAACATGTTCTTATGCCAAATTTATATTCTAATGGCTTATGATCTTTGATTCTCTTATGATTCATGTATTATGAATTGAAAAATATTTATACCATGATCCATATCTAATATCTATGAATTATTAGGTATAATTTTACAATGTTAATCTCATTCTCTCATACCCTTATTCTTACCTTATCCCACTTATTATCATTGACTAATATCTCCCATGTTTACCCTCACTGAGCATCTAAGCTCACCCTTTCTTATGTTTACTTTCCATGGGTTGTGAAGAATGGTTTTAAGTTGGGTATGAATAATAAGTGAATTATGTGAGAAGAATTTATTGGAGATGCTTAAGATCTTTAATGAAATAGGATTATTATGTATCTAGTCTCCAAATACACTAAACCTTTACGATCCCTAGGCATGTACTATTGTAAAATATAGTGAATATTCATCTAAAATGATATTATATTTATGTTTGTAAATTTTAGGTAACTATAGTTGGTATAAGAGGAAGGTTTAGTTATTTTTAGAGATTATGATTAGAAATAATTACTAATAACCCTCAGGATACTCCTAAGTATAATAGAACATCCTAAGTTATGGTAAATAAAGGAGTGCAATTTTCCTAGAAAATACATGTAACACCCGAGACTTTTATGTTATATAAATCATAAAAGGAATCTTTTTCTACACAACACTTGCTTGGCTTTCTTTACACGCAATCGCGACCTTCCTCGATAGCTTGCGTCGTACGCAATACCGAGTTTCACTAAACAACAATATGCTATTAAAACTAGCCGTTATGAATAGTAATAACCACTTTTTGAAATTTTATAAATTTTATTTTTCAAAATGGACTTCATTTTTGGACTCAGAATATCGAAATTAGCCTAGGGTGAAATTTTGGTATTTTTCTGAAAACTTTCAATTTTTGATGAATAGTGAAACCACTAAGTGGTAGGTTAAAAACTGAATTTTGCATAAAACTTAATTTTACCGCTTCTGTGAATGGAATTTCGAAAATCCGAGAGACACGGTTAATATCAAGGACTAAAATGTGGTTCAATGAGATGAAAATAATTTTTTGGTGAATAGTAACTTTTTACTTTTTTTACCGCGGTTAATAGTAAATAGGGTAACTAAGGGTAAATATGATATTACTATTACCCTAACACATGTCCTAATTCTATTGGACAAGTGTAATTCGACCAAAAACAAACTTAGGAATAAAATATGACCATTTAGGCCCACTTGGATTAGATTAGGACATTTATTATTAATTTATTTAAAGAAGGGTTAAAATAGTTAAAATCAAAGTTTAATAAGTAAATCATTTTTAATATGGGGTTATACATAAGATAAATTCGATTGTAAATATTCATTAGAAAGATAAAAAGATTTCCTACATGATGGTATTTTATTTGTAATTTTTAGACATCAAATAATTTAATTTATTTATGACACAAAGATGATGCAGTAATTATCTTATTAATGAAATATTGACAAAATTGATAATATAAATACCAAAATAAATACTTTTTATGAATTCCACTAATTTTATAGGTTACTATGATATATTATTGTTGATTTAATCAACTTGGTTCGAACATATAATTCTGTTATGACTTTCACAAAAATCATATATCAAATAGTGTCAGAATTGACACAAAATAGTTTTTAAATCAAATATTATATTATTAATTGTTATTTTATTCCTAAAAATCTAAGGTTCGGCCAAATGACTTAGATAAGGATATATATATTAATAATAAACAATTTGGGGTTCGTTTGGCATGTTATAGTAAGTGTATTAACCATATAGTGAAAGAAAACAAAAAGACACGGTAAAAGTTAAATTAATTAACTTAGAGTTAAATATAATTGATAAGGTTAAAATAATACCCTAAACTTGTCTAAATCCTATTGGTTGATAGGATTTCGACCCATCCCCACTTTAGCTTCGAAATAAGACCCTTTGGAACCATTATAAACCGATTTTGACTTTAATATAAAATAATATTTTGAGATATTCCTAAGGTGCCCCTCTCCTCCCTTATAAAAGGGCACCTCCTCCCCCTCCTCCTCACACCAAATTGAGAACTCAATCTCGGCCAACCCCTGCCATTTTCTCCTCTCCACTTCCCTAGAATAGTCCTAGAGGTCCTGGTCTTCTCCAAAGACCACTCTTAGTTCCTTAAGTGGAGGATTCAAAGAGGCGTTCCAAAGAAGAGGTAATATCCATTATCGATCTTTTCAATTTCTTTCTTCTTCAACTTCTTCTTCTTTAGTTGTTTCATGATAAAGTAATAACATCAGTATTACTTACATACTGATATGTTATTATAAATATGAAACAACCCTAATTCATCTTCTATCCATCCTACGGAAAAATGAAATCACCGCGCGTGCGTACGTACGGAATACCGTCTCCACGCCGTGGTGTAATCTATTTTCCACCATCACCTTACAGGGATGGGTATAATGGTGTAATGAGTAACTATATATGATTATTATGAAGTAATACTGATACTGAAATAATATATATATACTCAAATACAATTCCACGATCATAGGAACGATATCATCACTCGTGCGTACGTACGGAATACCGTCTCCACGATGTGATGCGACTCGTTCTACATGATCTTCATTTCATAATGATTATATAAATGAATTGAATGAATGAATATGGTATATACTACACTAATACCATTCTGTAAATGAATTATCTATAACCTAAAGATAAGAATAATAATTTATTCGACAAAACACGCATAAGAACAAAAAGTTATAAAGACCCGAGAAACAAGTAACAATGAAATATTACTAACAAGAAGCTAATAATATGACCATATATGATATCATATAAATATATGATTCTGGAATAAGTCAATAACATTATTTAAACCATTATACAGGAGCTTCGGACACGAACAAAGCAAATTGGACCTAAGGTAAGGGAAATATCACAATCTCATTTTTATCCGAGATTGTTTATTCGTAAGTATTTACTGGGGTGTATTTTATCATCCACATCCATGTTTTATCAATATGTAATATTGTTTCCATCCACCTAAAATTTTTTAAATCCATTTTTACCCTTCGGTGAGTTTTTAGTAATACGTATGAAAGGAATCTTTTGTCGTTTTTCGTACGAGGTACTTTTTGACTTTTCCGACAAAAGTACGAAGAATGTTTTTTTAACTTATACGGCATGAATGGATTTTTAAAACATTACTTCAAAGAAGCTTCCTTTACAAGTTTTCAAGTTTATTTTTAATAAACTTCTTTTATTTTAAAGTTGTATGACATGTTATGAAAGGAAAAATGTTTTTGAAGAAGAAAGGATATTTTCCTCAAGAATTCAATTCAAGTGTTTTATCAAAATTATTTTCCATCTAAGATAATAAAGGGTTCTGTTTCTATCCATATTTTTTACATTGGTTTGACTATGTTGTGATGGAATTATGTTTATGAATTCCTTTATCATATATGAATTGATTTATGATGTCATGATGTTTCAAGAATCCCATTTTTGTTATATGTGTTATGCGATGATGTATGTTTTTATGATTATGTGGCACACATAAGAAAGGATTCATTATAAGATGGGTGGGACCTATATCTCCCTCCAATGCATTGGGTAAAGATTTTATATCTCATGAGATAGACATGGCTGGAACGGAAGGTTATTTCGGTTCAGTGATACAGGACTGAAACGAGGAGTGAACTCGGTTCAGAAAGGGACTTTGTCCACTAAGATAGTCTTGGCAATGAGTCATGACTAACAAGAAATGATTTTCCATGATTATGTGTGCATGCCACAAAGTTTCAAGTTTTATGTTATGGGGATCTCATTTTCACTTCTATGATTTATTCCATGTTAAGATATTATGATCTCTTTTGCAGGTTTTGATTTTCATAAAGATATGATATGATTTTTATTTCCTTTATTTTCCCTTGCTGAGCATTTGAGCTCACCCTTTTATGTTTTCTTTTCCCCAGGTCAGGAAGATGGATATTAAGTAGAATATGCTAAAAGGGACCCTAGATATGATGAAATAAATGGGAGACACTATAGAAGATTTATGAACCAGTTGTTTATGTTTCCCAGTTTCTAAAGACACTATACCTATACGGTCCTTTGTGGTTTTGTCATATGTTGTAATAAGTGTGCTTCAATTTTGAAGTATTAACAATGTATGTAAAGTGTGGGTCGTTATAGTTGGTATCAGAGGAAAGGTATAGTCAACCTTTGGAAACTAGGATGTGAAAGCCTTAGTAAGAACCCTAAGGATAAGTCTAAGCATAGAACACAATCTTAGTGTTTTAGAGATGGCCTTGAATAACCTAGGATAAGACCTTAAGCATGAAAATTTTATTCTTGAATTATGTGGTTTCCTATTATAATTAGTGTTGCTCACACTATTCTTCTTGGTTTTAGTCAATGGCTGGAACCCGAAGGAACCGTGTTAATGCGGAATGCGATGGGCAATGCAATGATTGTCCCCCTGAGCAACCAAACGATATGGGAGCTGGAATGCAAAATCTTGTAGCCATGCTCAAACAACTTTCTCAAGATATGAATCATGCAGGATTTCCAAACGAACAAAGGAGGGAGCAACATTCTGTTGAGTCCTTCATGAGGCAGCGTCCACCTTCTTTCAGCGGGTCTACTGATCCATTAGTTGCTGAACAATGGATTAGTACTACTGAAAAGATATTTTCAGTTCTTCAATGTTCTGAGCATGATAAAGTCATCCTAGCAGTGTATCGTTTGGAAGGAGATGCTGATCAATGGTG
The DNA here is from genome assembly GCA_963277665.1 of Viscum album. Classification (NCBI taxonomy): domain Eukaryota; kingdom Viridiplantae; phylum Streptophyta; class Magnoliopsida; order Santalales; family Viscaceae; genus Viscum; species Viscum album. Next base: position 1,738,176,164 of record OY728160.1, read on the forward strand.
GAATCTTGTTAAGAATACAAGGCAAAGAGATGAAATTGAGTCCATGGAATGGGACGAGTTCAAGAACTTGTTTTTCAATAAGTACTTCCCTCGTATTCTCTGAACAAAGATGGAGAAAGAGTTTCTTGAACTCAAGCAAAGGGATGATGAATCTGTTAGTACCTATGAAGCAAATTTTACAAGACTTGCAAGGTACGCTTCTGGTATTATTATCCAACCTGAGAGTAAGATCGATCGATTCTTTAGTGGCTTAAAGCCAAGTCTTCGAAGGGCGTTAGCCATAAGGGACTTCAATAGCTACGAGGAAATCGTTCGATGTGCTCTCAAAGTCGAGATGGAGATTGGAGTAACCCATCAGTCACATGGGTTTGATAAGAAGAGGAAGATGGAATTCAAAGAAAAATCTAAAGAGCACACGGAAAAGAAGATGAACTTTCCCTTATGCTCAAAGTGTGGAAAGAAACATGGAGGGAGTTGTCTTAAAGGGACAAGTAAATGTTTTAAATGTGGAAAGGAAGGTCATCGGGCATTTGAATGCCGTGATAATGGGAAGAAGATGTCTAATGATGCAAACAAAGGAAGGGATACACAGAATGAACCTGCTACACTTCAATGTTTCAAGTGCAAGGAGATGGGGCATTATGCCAATCAATGCCCAAATCCAAGGGTTGATGATGATGGTCGACGTCAACAAAATCTTAAGGCTAAAGACAAAGGAAAGTCACATGCAATTTCTATCAGCGATGTGGAGTACGATAACGAAGTGGTGAAAGGTACACTTACCATCCACTCTAAAGTAGCAAATGTTTTATTTGATTCTGGATCCACCCACTCTTTTATTTCTAAAGAATTTTCTAAGGGTATCACCGTATTACCTCAACAATTAGATGTTGAGTTAGCTGTGACAACACCTAATGGAACAACAGTCGCATCAAAAGTTTATAATTCTTCTCCGATCGAAGTTTGTGGGAAAGTGCTTCCTGCAAATCTTGTGATCCTTCCTTTAGTGGAATTTGATGTGATTCTTGGCATGGATTGGCTTTCTCTACATGGAGCTCATATCAATTGCCAAATAAGGGAAGTCACATTTCATATTCCAGATCAATCTACGATCGTCTATCAATGCAAGGATGAACATAACCTTCCAGTGGAAATTTCTTCCATCTTATGGGTATTGATTCCACTAAATGAAGGTTATTTATCTCAAATGGTTGGTGAGAAACTCACGATTAAGAATATGCCCATTGTACGGGAGTTTGATGATGTCTTTCCGGAGGAATTGCCGGGTCTTCCACCAAATCGTGAAGTTGAGTTTTCAATAGAACTCGTACCGGGTGCTTTGCCTATTTCAAAGACACCTTATAGAATGGCCCCAATTGAGTTGCAGGAATTGAAGAAGCAACTCCAAGAGAATCTTGATAAGGGATTCATACGCCCTAGTGTGTCACCTTGGGGAGCACCTGTTCTATTTGTTAAGAAGAAAGATGGATCAATGAGACTCTGCATTGATTATCGAGAACTTAACAAGATCACTATCAAGAACAAATATCCTCTCCCACGCATTGATGACTTATTTGACCAACTACGCGGAGCTCAATACTTTTCCAAGATTGATCTTCGTTCAGGGTATCATCAATTAAGGGTCAAAAGGGAGGATATACCAAAGACGGCTTTCCGTACAAGGTATGGACACTATGAATTTATAGTGATGCCATTTGGTCTTACTAATGCCCCTGCTATCTTCATGGATCTAATGAATAGAGTCTTTAGAGATTATCTTGATCAATTTGTGGTAGTCTTTATAGACGATATTCTTGTCTATTCAAAGAGCAAGGAAGAGCATGAAGATCACTTGAGAATTATATTGAAGACCCTGAGAAAGGAGAAGCTTTATGCCAAATTTACCAAGTGTGAATTTTGGCTTCAAAAAGTTGCATTTTTGGGTCATATAATCTCAAAAGAGGGGATATCTGTGGATCCAGCAAAAACAGAGGTTATCGAAAGATGGTCAAGACCAACAACAGTAACTGAGATCCGAAGTTTTCTTGGTTTGGCTGGTTATTATCGACGTTTTGTAAAAGATTTTTCACGATTATCTAATCCACTCACCAAGTTGACTCGGAAAGGAGTTAAGTTTGTCTGGACAGAGGAATGTGAAGAGAATTTCAAGGAGTTGAAAAGAAGGTTATCCAGTGCACCTGTGCTCACACTGCCTTGTAGTGGAGAAAGGTTTGTGATCTACAGTGATGCATCCAAGAAGGGATTGGGGTGTGTTCTTATGCAAAATGATATGGTAATAGCTTATGCCTCACGACAGTTGAAAATCCATGAGCAAAATTACCCAACACATGATTTGGAGTTGGCTGCGGTAATCTTTGCATTAAAGATTTGGAGGCATTACCTTTATGGTGAAAGGTGTGATATTTATACTGATCATAAAAGTTTAAAGTATATTTTCACACAAAAGGAGTTGAATATGCGTCAAAGAAGATGGTTGGAGCTGATTAAGGATTATGACTGCTCAATCCATTACCACCCTGGGAAAGCAAACAAGGTGGCAGATGCATTAAGTCGACAAGACCATGCTAGTTTATCCATGATGAGGATCACAAAAGATCCAATATTTATGGATTTACAAAGGATGGATCTTGGAATTATAATGGAAGGGGAAAAATCTTATCTTTCTCAAATGAATGTTCAACCATCTATACATGTGAAGATTAAAGAGGCACAGAAAGAAGATGTCGAGTTACAAAAGAAGGTGAGAAATGTTCCTGAATTCAACCTTGATTGTGATGGGATAATAAAGTTCAGGAATCGGGTTTGTGTTCCTCCCATCCCCGAATTAAAGAAAGAGCTGCTGGATGAGGCTCATAGTTCTTCATTCTCTATTCATCCTGGAAGCACGAAGATGTATAGGGACCTGAAAGAGTACTTCTGGTGGGATGGCATGAAAAGAGATGTTGCTGAATATGTCTCTCGATGCTTGGTTTGTCAACAAGTTAAAGCTGAGAGACAGAAGTCTAAGGGGATGTTACAACCATTACCCATACCCGAATGGAAATGGGAAAACATCACTATGGACTTTGTCACAGGACTTCCTAAAACATCCAAAGGCAATAATGCTATCTGGGTTATAGTTGATCGTCTTACAAAGTCTGCACACTTCATTGCTATTAGAGAGGATTTCTCTCTAGATCAGCTTGCCAGGATATATGTAAAGGAAGTGGTAAGATTGCATGGAGTACCACTTTCTATAATATCTGATCGAGATCCGAGATTTACCTCGAAGTTCTGGCGAAGTCTTCAGCATACTCTGGATACAGAGTTGAGTTTCAGCACTGCTTATCATCCTCAGACAGACGGTCAGTCTGAGAGAACAATTCAAACCCTAGAAGATATGTTGAGAGCTTGCTCTATGGATTTCAAAGGAGGTTGGGATCAACACCTACCTTTGGTGGAATTTTCTTATAATAATAGCTTTCACTCCAGTATTCAGATGGCTCCTTATGAAGCTCTCTATGGAAAGAAATGCAGGACTCCAACTTGCTGGGATGAAGTTGGGGAAAGAAAGCTATTAGGACCTGACCTCGTTGATGAAATGGCAGAAAAGGTTAGATCTATTCAACAACACATAAGAGCAGCTCAGAGTCGACAGAAAAGTTATGCCGACAACCGAAGAAAAGATCTAGAGTTTGAAGTGGGCGATAAAGTGTTCTTACGAATATCTCCCTGGAAGAGGGTTATGAGATTTGGAAAGAAGGGGAAGTTGAGCCCTAGATATATCGGTCCTTTTGAAATACTGGATCGTGTTGGGAAGGTAGCTTACCGATTGGCGCTTCCACCGAATCTCTCTCAAGTTCACGATGTGTTCCACGTATCTCTCCTGAGAAAGTACATACCAGATCCTTCACATGTACTCAGCTCAGAAGTTGTACCGCTGGAGCAAGATCTTTCTTATGAAGAACAGCCGATAGAGATTCTGGATCGTAGCGAAAAAGTCCTACGAAACAAGACCACTCGCTTGGTGAAACTTTTATGGAGGAACCGCCAACTTGAAGAAGCTACATGGGAGCTTGAGGATATGATGAGGGAGAAGTATCCTCATCTGTTTGTTACAAAGTGACGAATTTCGAGGGCGAAATTCTTTTTAAGGGGGGTAGAATGTAACACCCGAGACTTTTATGTTATATAAATCATCAAAGGAATCTTTTTCTACACAACACTTGCTTGGCTTTCTTTACACGCAATCGCGACCTTCCTCGATAGCTTGCGTCGTACGCAATACCGAGTTTCGCTAAACAACAATATGCTATTAAAACTAGCCGTTATGAATAGTAATAACCACTTTTTGAAATTTTATAAATTTTATTTTTCAAAATGGACTTCATTTTTGGACTCAGAATATCGAAATTAGCCTAGGGTGAAATTTTGGTATTTTTCTGAAAACTTTCAATTTTTGATGAATAGTGAAACCACTAAGTGGTAGGTTAAAAACTGAATTTTGCATAAAACTTAATTTTACCGCTTCTGTGAATGGAATTTCGAAAATCCGAGAGACACGGTTAATATCAAGGACTAAAATGTGGTTCAATGAGATGAAAATAATTTTTTGGTGAATAGTAACTTTTTACTTTTTTTACCGCGGTTAATAGTAAATAGGGTAACTAAGGGTAAATATGATATTACTATTACCCTAACACATGTCCTAATTCTATTGGACAAGTGTAATTCGACCAAAAACAAACTTAGGAATAAAATATGACCATTTAGGCCCACTTGGATTAGATTAGGACATTTATTATTAATTTATTTAAAGAAGGGTTAAAATAGTTAAAATCAAAGTTTAATAAGTAAATCATTTTTAATATGGGGTTATACATAAGATAAATTAGATTGTAAATATTCATTAGAAAGATAAAAAGATTTCCTACATGATGGTATTTTATTTGTAATTTTTAGACATCAAATAATTTAATTTATTTATGACACAAAGATGATGCAGTAATTATCTTATTAATGAAATATTGACAAAATTGATAATATAAATACCAAAATAAATACTTTTTATGAATTCCACTAATTTTATAGGTTACTATGATATATTATTGTTGATTTAATCAACTTGGTTCGAACATATAATTCTGTTATGACTTTCACAAAAATCATATATCAAATAGTGTCAGAATTGACACAAAATAGTTTTTAAATCAAATATTATATTATTAATTGTTATTTTATTCCTAAAAATCTAAGGTTCGGCCAAATGACTTAGATAAGGATATATATATTAATAATAAACAATTTGGGGTTCTTTTGGCATGTTATAGTAAGTGTATTAACCATATAGTGAAAGAAAACAAAAAGACACGGTAAAAGTTAAATTAATTAACTTAGAGTTAAATCTAATTGATAAGGTTAAAATAATACCCTAAACTTGTCTAAATCCTATTGGTTGATAGGATTTCGACCCATCCCCACTTTAGCTTCGAAATAAGACCCTTTGGAACCATTATAAACCGATTTTGACTTTAATATAAAATAATATTTTGAGATATTCCTAAGGTGGCCCTCTCCTCCCTTATAAAAGGGCACCTCCTCCCCCTCCTCCTCACACCAAATTGAGCACTCAATCTCGGCCAACCCCTGCCATTTTCTCCTCTCCACTTCCCTAGAATAGTCCTAGAGGTCCTGGTCTTCTCCAAAGACCACTCTTAGTTCCTTAAGTGGAGGATTCAAAGAGGCGTTCCAAAGAAGAGGTAATATCCATTATCGATCTTTTCAATTTCTTTCTTCTTCAACTTCTTCTTCTTTAGTTGTTTCATGATAAAGTAATAACATCAGTATTACTTACATACTGATATGTTATTATAAATATGAAACAACCCTAATTCATCTTCTATCCATCCTACGGAAAAATGAAATCACCGCGCGTGCGTACGTACGGAATACCGTCTCCACGCCGTGGTGTAATCTATTTTCCACCATCACCTTACAAGGATGGGTATAATGGTGTAATGAGTAACTATATATGATTATTATGAAGTAATACTGATACTGAAATAATATATATATACTCAAATACAATTCCACGATCATAGGAACGATATCATCACTCGTGCGTACGTACGGAATACCGTCTCCACGATGTGATGCGACTCGTTCTACATGATCTTCATTTCATAATGATTATATAAATGAATTGAATGAATGAATATGGTATATACTACACTAATACCATTCTGTAAATGAATTATCTATAACCTAAAGATAAGAATAATAATTTATTCGACAAAACACGCATAAGAACAAAAAGTTATAAAGACCCGAGAAACAAGTAACAATGAAATATTACTAACAAGAAGCTAATAATATGACCATATATGATATCATATAAATATATGATTCTGGAATAAGTCAATAACATTATTTAAACCATTATACAGGAGCTTCGGACACGAACAAAGCAAATTGGACCTAAGGTAAGGGAAATATCACAATCTCATTTTTATCCGAGATTGTTTATTCGTAAGTATTTACTGGGGTGTATTTTATCATCCACATCCATGTTTTATCAATATGTAATATTGTTTCCATCCACCTAAAATTGTTTAAATCCATTTTTACCCTTCGGTGAGTTTTTAGTAATACGTATGAAAGGAATCTTTTGTCGTTTTTCGTACGAGGTACTTTTTGACTTTTCCGACAAAAGTACGAAGAATGTTTTTTTAACTTATACGGCATGAATGGATTTTTAAAACATTACTTCAAAGAAGATTCCTTTACAAGTTTTCAAGTTTATTTTTAATAAACTTCTTTTATTTTAAAGTTGTATGACATGTTATGAAAGGAAAAATGTTTTTGAAGAAGAAAGGATATTTTCCTCAAGAATTCAATTCAAGTGTTTTATCAAAATTATTTTCCATCTAAGATAATAAAGGGTTCTGTTTCTATCCATATTTTTTACATTGGTTTGACTATGTTGTGATGGAATTATGTTTATGAATTCCTTTATCATATATGAATTGATTTATGATGTCATGATGTTTCAAGAATCCCATTTTTGTTATATGTGTTATGCGATGATGTATGTTTTTATGATTATGTGGCACACATAAGAAAGGATTCATTATAAGATGGGTGGGACCTATATCTCCCTCCAATGCATTGGGTAAAGATTTTATATCTCATGAGATAGACATGGCTGGAACGGAAGGTTATTTCGGTTCAGTGATACAGGACTGAAACGAGGAGTGAACTCGGTTCAGAAAGGGACTTTGTCCACTAAGATAGTCTTGGCAATGAGTCATGACTAACAAGAAATGATTTTCCATGATTATGTGTGCATGCCACAAAGTTTCAAGTTTTATGTTATGGGGATCTCATTTTCACTTCTATGATTTATTCCATGTTAAGATATTATGATCTCTTTTGCAGGTTTTTATTTTCATAAAGATATGATATGATTTTTATTTCCTTTATTTGCCCTTGCTGAGCATTTGAGCTCACCCTTTTATGTTTTCTTTTCCCCAGGTCAGGAAGATGGATATTAAGTAGAATATGCTAAAAGGGACCCTAGATATGATGAAATAAATGGGAGACACTATAGAAGATTTATGAACCAGTTGTTTATGTTTCCCAGTTTCTAAAGACACTATACCTATACGGTCCTTTGTGGTTTTGTCATATGTTGTAATAAGTGTGCTTCAATTTTGAAGTATTAACAATGTATGTAAAGTGTGGGTCGTTATAATACATCCCTATTTGGATACTACAAGTGGATGTGTCTATGATATTGATTCACCTAGGGGTAATAAATCTGAATGTGGTAGGTTGTGTATTAACTTTATCTTCATTGGTGCATGATGAATGGGCCTAAGACAACACACCTAGCTTGACACTCTTGAGGGATATGCTTCTGCTAATTCACATTTTGTTTATAAATCATTTTGAAGGATTTGAATAGATATTGATCATGGATGAACTTGGTTAAACATAAGGTGACATGGATTGAAATATATGTTCCAAGATTTATACATCCTATAAATTATTTTAATGATTATATGTTTTCTCATTCTGATTATTGTTGTTCACATTGTGTATTTTGTTTTTAGTATGGTATTGAAGATAAAATAATAGTGTTGGGGTGATAAAAAGTATGCTCAAATATTGAATCACCCAATTTGAGATTAGTTATATTGATTTATTTATATTAGGAAAAGTATCAAGGAATATTAATTCACATCCTGAACATTTATATATTGAATTAGCAATAAAAACTCATAATGCTACGATGATTGCTTCTCAAGTCTATTATTCTTATCCAACTAAATTTTATGGGAATGCTCTTCATGTAAATATTGTTATCATCCATCTAGTTCAATATTATGTTATTTGAAAATGGATTGGATTTATTTATTTAAATCCTATATTAATTTCCATGGAAGGGAAGTCATTTTCGATATTCTGAACCTACCTTTGATTTTCTGAAAGTGTGAGGATAAATAAAAACTTGTAATGGAAATTACATCCATTTTATGGGTTTTGATTCCATTTCAAAGGGGTTATTAATATTATATGGCTAGGGAGAAACTCAAAATTGAATATATACCTATTTTATGGGATTTTTTTGATGTCTTTTTATAAGAGTTTTGTAATATTCCTCTGAATCATGAAGTTGAGTTTTCAAATTACCTCATAAATAGTGATATAAATATTTCTAAAAATCCAGATAGAATGGCCTTGATTGAGTTGTAGGGATTAAGTAAGTAACTCCATAGAATCTTGATAAGGGATTCATTCATCCAAATGAATCACCTTGGGGTGTATCTGTTCTTTCTGTTAAGACGAAATATGGGTCAATTCAAATCTAAATTGATTATAGAGAACTTTACAAGATAAAAATTAAGAATAAGTATCATATTCCCCATATTGATGATTTTTTTGATTAATTATGAGGATATAAATATTTTTAAAATATTTATATTCGATCTAGAAACTATCAATTAAGGTTAAAATGTGAATACATACCCAATAAAGCCTTTCGATCGAGGTATGGACACTATAAATTTATAGTGATACCATTTTTTCTTACTAATACCTTTGTTATATTCACTAATTTAAGGAATACAGAATTTTGAGATTACCTTGATCGGTTTTCGGATGTATTTATAAAATATATTATTATATATTCCAAGATAAAGGAAGAGAATGAGGATCTCTTGAGTATTGTATTGACGACCCCAAGGAAGGATAATCTGTATGAAAAATTTACTAAGTGTTTATTTTCACTACAGAAAGTTTCATTTTTGGGTCATATAATCTCAAACAAGGGTATATCAATAGATCCATCAATGAAAAAAGTTATTAAACATTGACCTAGACCAACCACTATGACTAATATCCATAATTTTCTTGGATTTTATAAATATTACTAATGATTTGTGAATGATTTCCCAAATATATCTAATCCACTAACCAATTTAACATAGAAAGGATTAAAGTTCCTTTGAACTGATGAATTTGAAAAAAATTAAAGGATCTAAATAGAAGGTTGATCAGTGCACCTATGCTCACACTACTATATAATGGGGTAGGGTTTTTTATTTATAGTGATGTGTCAAATAAGTGGTTGGGATGTGTTATTATGCAGAATGGTATGGTGATAGCTTATTTGTCACACCAATTGAAGGATCATAAGAAAAATTACCTAACTCATGATTTTGAGTTAACAATTGTAATATTTGAATTAAAGATATAGAGGAATTATATTTATAGAGAAAGGTGTGTCATATATACTAATCTTATAAGTTTAAAGTATATATTCACCCATACAGAGTTGAATATGAACCAAAGAAGATGGTTGGATTTTATTAAAGATTATGAATACTCAATACATTACCACCATAGGAAAGAGAACAAGGTAGATGATGATTTGAGTCTAAAGAATCATGCCAGCTTATATATGATGAGGATAAAAAAAGATCCAACATTTATGGATTTTCAAAGGATGGACCTTTAAACCTTGAAGGAATGGTCGAAGTATTATCTTGATCAAATGAGTGTTCAACCATATATCCATGTGAAGATTAAAGAGGAATATCAGGAGGATATAGAGCTACAAAATAATACAAGAAATTTTCATAAGTTCAACCTTGATTGTGATGGAATAATAAGGTTCAGTAACTGAGTATATTTCCCATCAATACTAGAATTAAAGAAATATTTACTAAAAGAAGATCATAACACATCATTTTTTATTCATAATATAAGTATGAATATGTATAGAGACCTAAAAGAGTATGTTTGGTGGGACAATGTGAAGAGAGATATTGCAGATTATGTATCGCGGTGCTTGGTATGTCAATAAGTTAATACTGAGAGACATAAGTCTAAGGAGATGTTACAACCATTACCCATACCAAAATATAAGTTGTAAAAAAACACCATATATTTTTTCATCAGACTCCCTAACAATTATAAAGGATATAATGTTATTTTGTTTTAGTCAATCACATTATGAAGTCATAATATTTCATTGTTATTAGATAATATTTATCTATTGGCCATATTTTTATGATATATATTAAGGAATTGGTAAGGTTACATGGAGTACCAAATTTTATTATATCTTATCAAGATTAGATGTTTTCCTAGAAGTTTTTGTGAAGTCTTCAGTAGGCTTTGGATATAAATTTATGATTTAGTACTATCTATCATCCTTATATAGATGGTTAGTCTAAGAGAACTATTCAAACCTTGGAGGATATGTTTAGATCCTATTATCTATATTTCAAAGGTTGTTGGGATCAATACCTTACTGTAATTGAAATCTATTATAAAAATATCTTTCACTAGAGATTTTATATGGATCCTTATGAATATCTATATGGAAAGAAGTGAAAAAATAAATTGTGTTGGGATGAAGTTGGAGAAAGAAATATATTGGGACTTGAGCTAGATTAGGAACCAGTAAAGAATGTTGGATAAATTCAGCATCACATTAAGGAATCTCAGAGTTAATAGAAGCGTTATAATGAAAATCATCGATGATATCTAGAATTTGAAGCTGGAGAGAAGGTATTTATATGAATTTATACATGGAAGAAGGTTATGAGATTTAGAAATAAGGGAAATCCAGGCCCTAGGTATATTGGTCCCTTCGAGATTCTTAATCAAGTAAGAATTTTATCTTATCACTTTTCCCTTCCATCAAACCTCTCTCAACTACATGATGTGTTCCATGTATATCTTTTGAGGAAGTAAATAACTTATACTCAACATGTACTAAAATTATAGGTTGTACTCTGAGATAATGATCTTTATTATGAAGAAAAACTAATAGAAATCATGGATTGTAGAGATAAAGTTCTATAAAATAAGACTACTCACATGGTTAAAGTTATTTGTAGGTATAAAAAATTTGAGGAAGATACATGAGAACCTAAATATGTGATAAAGATGAGATATACTCATTTTTTTATATTGGAGTGATGGAATTTTGAGGAAAAAATTCATTTTAATGGGGGTAAAATGTGACACCCCAAGATTTTATTTGTATTTCCTTTGAAATAAACTTGAAGTATTCAATAGATTCCTTTACACACAACCCTGAGTATAAATGAAACATGATATAATAATCCTTTATAACCTTTCCATTAAATTGATAGGAATGAATAATAATAACCAAAATATGAAAAATATGTATAAAAGTTTTAAATAATACAACTTTATTTATTAATTCATAATAAATAAGTACTCAATTTTTAGTAAAGTCATTTTATGGTTCAAAAATATGTTTTCTTCAAAAATGATTTTTATTTCATTTTATGTATAGAAATTATAATTAATGTATACCATTTTTATAAATTTTATTTGAGGGAATTAATATCATTTTTAAAATCATCATTCCAATTTTATCTTAGGGTGAATTTTTTGGTATTTTTCTAAAAAGATTTATTTTTCAGTTAATTTTGGGAAAATACAGATTTTTGTAAAACTATCATTTATTTTCATTTAATTAAGTAATTTATAATTAAAATTATGTTTTTAATTTTATTTGAAATTAACATAAGTTTAAATTGAGAATATAATTGGTTTTGACCAAGGAGAGAAGAAGGGAATTGATCTAGGTTAAGAAGTAACTCACCATATTAAGAATGTAGGATCAACCCATTGTTCAAGCATCAAAGAGAGGAGTTATAAGGGAGGATAATGCACCAAAAACACTAAATAGGGATCCTAAGTTTCTAGGAATTGAGAGATAACTGATATAATGAGAAAACGTGAGTGGGATTTTGGTTAAAAAATCCTATACACTTGGCATCATCACTCGAAACTGACCAACACCACCTGTTGGGTTGTGTTTACCGAAAAGATATGCTTCTACCTAGGATATTAAATTCCGATGAATACAATTGAGGGTAGTGGAATCATTGAAAATGATTCCATATTGAGTATAATTTTTTTAAAAAACAATGTATAAAATAGACTAAACAAGAAAGTTAGAGCACATTCGTGAGTTGAGCGAATTAGGGTTTTAGTGGACTGAATGATATTGAGGGACATGGAAGAAGGGTGAATGGTGGAATATTGAAGATAAAAAATGAAAAATATGTAATAAAATCAAAAAATGTAGAAGATAAATCATGGATGGGGTGAGGATGCGTGTTGGGAGGATAAGGATTTCAAAAAGTTCATGTTGAGAAAATAAGGAGAAGGTCATGTGTATTAGAATTTTGAAAGTTTCTCATGTTTTTTTATTATAAAACTAACATTAAAAGTCTTCCAAAATGAGTTTTGACACCAGTTTTTTCATAAATGATGTTAAAATACTTCTTGTGTCACTATTAACATCATTAATGGTAAAATTGATGTCAAAACTGTGATGCTAAATCATATTTTCCTACTAGAGAGACTATGACTAAGATTGATTCCTATGACTTTTATTAGTGTGGTATTAAAAAATGTAGGATTATTTAATATTATAACACACTTGATACCTAAATTCATCTTGGAAATATTTTATACAAAGTAAAGAATCATAAACAATTTTTTATTAGAATAAAATAAAATTTAAGATCTAAAATTTCAAATATTGGTTTATAAATTATAATTATCATTTTTAAATTCACTATTTTACTTGTTAAATATTTTTTAAATCCTAAATATTGTTTTATTACTTTTTGACTCATATTTATATCTTGATGATGCCATAAAACTTATGGTATTTGTAAAAAATATATTTTTACTATTCAATAAAAATACAACTTTTTTAGAAAAATAAAAAAAAATCATCCTGAGATAATTTCAACATGCTGATTCCAAAAATGTTATATATTTTATCAAATAAAAATTCTAAATATTATAAACTTAAATTTCAAATAAAATCATTTAATTTATAGAAAATAATTTATTTAGAACAAAAAATTATTTCTTTTGCGTTGAATGATTATATATATACTGGTTATTATTCTTCAAATATTGTACATTTGAAAATTATTTATTTATCAATTTTTTAAAAATATATTTAATAAAATTAGTCTTCTAATTAAAATAATTTTAACTTTTAAATACACACTTAAGAAAATTATTTTGGGGTGATTTACTTTATACACTATGATTATAATGTTATGTCAATGAACATTTACATTTCTAACAAAAACATTTTCATAATATAATATCCATTTTGCGATTACAAGACACTATACATATGATGAATTAAATTATTCAATAAAAATAACAATTACTTCATAATGTTGTTTCAATGTGAAACATAGTAATTAATGTGTTAAAAGAAATTTTTTTATGTAATAAACCCTTCACATATAATATGATATATATCATTTAAAAATTAAATTAAATTTTATATATATTATAAATAACTCATCAAATATTCTATAAGTGAAAAAATATTATTTAACAATTTAATTTTATCATTTGATGGATATAAATTGTAATTTGACATAAAAAATTGTTACATAATTTTCAGTAGTCATATGTTTATATTTGAAAACTACTAAACATTTATAATTATATATTAACAATTATATTTCAATGATTAAATTACTATTTAAATGAAGATATACTATTAATGAGAGTAGTATAGTTATCAAATAAAACTTTATGTGTAAAAAGATAAATAAATATAGTAAAATAGATATTATAAAACCATTTTAATAAATAATTATTTTTCATAAAATTTCATTGTAATTGAATTAATATTTTGAATAAATATATATAAATATTTAGTTTATATCATTAAAAACAAAATAAAAAATTCATTTAACATTCACATATATAATTTAGGAAATAAAATTTATATAAATATTCATTAAAAACCAGGGATATTACATTAATACATAATTTTAAAAAGTTATAAATATTAATTAACATAAATATGTATTTTTTATAAATATATTTTTATATTTTATAATTTAATATATAATTTTTTTATAATTTTATAAATTAAATAGTATATAGTATTATTCTTATATAATTAATATACTTTTATAAATTTATAAATATTGATCAATATAAATATATATTTTTTTAAATATACTTTTATATATAATTTTTACAATTTTATATACTTTTATTAATTATATACTATATTGTATTATAATTTTATAAATTATATATAATCTTCTATAGAATATATTTACTTTTATAGTTTTATACTTTTATAAATTTATATGCCTTTATAAATTATTTTTTTGTATGTAGTGTTATATATCATACTTTTATACTATTATACATATATAAATTTATCAATTTTAATCAATATTATTAGAAATATTAATCAATTCCTTAATAAATTAATCAATATTAATCAATATTTTTTCTCAGTTTATGTCAAATTATGAAGACATTAGAAGGTGGAAGATTACTCAAAATGAGAAATGTATTTGAGATATGGGAATAGAACAACTGACCATCCATATGAGTATACATATTTTAAATTTATAATATCTTTGATTTATATATATATATATATTTATATCTCATGATTTATCTTTTTTATGGATTGGTGCTACAACGTCATCTTTCTATCCCTCTAACCAGTATTAATTTATCAGGTTTTTCTTCTGCATCATGTCCCATGACTAGTCCACCTCAATTAGAGATGTTGATTCCATTTCCTCTATATTTTATAGGAGTAAATTTTTTTCCTTAGGGTACATACTTACCTTGATTTTCATATCCCATGATTTTTCCCCATTGTACAAGCTTCCACATACTTCAGTGCTATCATCTCTTACTATTTATTTCCCTCATTTTATACTTCCTTCTCTTAACATAGTTAATGGCACTATGGTTCTCCCTGATGTAGAGGTCATAGGGGATAATGATTATCCTATAGATATAGATATGACTACCCCTAGCCCCTCAGATAAAGGGTTATTTCTTCTATTAATATTGGTAATTATTATTTTTTGTTATTCTGTTTCTAATTTATTTTTATTTGTAATTTGTTCTGATGATTCTTCAAGTATAAGACATTTTAATGATACAAAAATAAAGATTCTATAGAATAGATAGACAAATCAAGGTAGATTATAATAAAGACCAAAAAATTGTTAGAAAAAATGGGAAATAATGTAAAAGTTTTATTGGAACACTAGTTAGATACTGTGGCATCATACCCATATGGCCAACCCCAAAGTGTAAATTTGATGTTGCGGTTAAAGATAGAACATGGATGGAGATTTGGGTATAAATATATCTATACCTTTTCTATTAAGTTACTATATGTTTCATATAAATTCAATTATCAAATTTATACAATGGAATTACAATTTTACTAATGGTGATAATGTGAGAGAGGCTTGCATTATGAAGATGGGTAAACTGTAGAGATCCTATAAATATGATTTTTATTAGGGAAGGATAGAGAGAGTAGGAACCCCCAAGGAGTGTGTTCCTTGTAGTACTGATTATCCTACTAATCAGTATTCTATTATGACTGTTTACTAGTCTAGTCATGCATCTTATTTATAAACATATATTTTTTATTAATTACTAAAAAAATATTTAATTTTGGTTTCTTAAAATTTTTTCTTTAATTTATATTTCAATTCATGAATTATTGAAAAATAATAAAAAAATAAGCCATAAATAAAATATTTTCACACTCTTGGTTTCACAAGTATGTCCGACCATGAGTAAAATTAGGTAAGTGTTTATTTAATTTATTTTAGATAAAATTCACACACACATACAATATTTATATATTTTTATTATAAAAATGAAATTTTTAATTAAAAATTGAATATTGAGGGCTAGGTACCTTGTGACATGTTATTATACTCAATCCTAAAGAGAAGAGATGGAAATACAATCAATTACATCATAAGATAATTTTTTTTTGAATAAATGTATTTTTAATCAACATAATTTATTAATTAATGCATCTAATTTTTATTTTCAAGATAATTTCATAGGTTTCTTTTGAGACTTTTGATATAGAGTTATAGGACTATTCTAGTCCTAATGATCATTTAATTTAGATTTTTGGTCATTAGTAACTAAGTAGGGTTTGATGTAGGCCTAGAAAGAAAATTATTCATATGTAGTTTTGACCATCATTGAGCACCAGTAGTTATTTGACTCCATATCCTACGAAGTAATGTTTCATTGAAATTAATAAATGAAATGATCTTATGCACTAATATATGGCCACTAGATTCCAATTTATATGACCCATGATTTTGAAATATATTTCATTATAATTAGATTCTTGGATGGAATTTATAAATGCACCATTTTCTCTTAGTGGTTTAGATGTTTCCACTGACCAATATACTGGTGGTAATGATGATTCTAATTATGGTATTGGTAGTGGTAGTGTTACTTCAAATTTGGATATTTTCATTACACAAAATGAAGAAGTTGTGGACAGTGGTGGTGGTTCTAGTGATAGTGGTGGTGGTGGTGATAACAATGGTGGGTTGATATAGATGACTTTGCTCAATATTTCTAAGCACAAACTTCCTTTCATTGGTAAGTTTCTTTTTCTCATAATTTTTTTTTATATTAGAGTTTTTAATTTAAATTATAATTTATAAAAATTATTTTAACAATGAAATTATCATTTTACACATTCATTATTAATATTTTTAAATAGGATTAGTTGGCTAGTATCCATTATTAATGTAGTGGGGTCACAAAATAAATCTAGCATACAATAACTACTTATGAGAAAAATTAAAAACTTATATCTAATACTTCTATTTTAGTATTATATTTTTTTAATTTCATGTATTATTTTATTGTTGTTACATGTTGTTAATAAATGTACATATTATTTATTCATAATCAAGTTACAGGTACTAATAAATGTGTACCTAAATGGTGGAGAATTTTATTTTCAATGGAATAATATACTTTTTATCCCTTAAAATTTTTATATAAAATTTATTTAAAATTAAATCTATACATTTACTTATTTAATTTTTTGTTAATGTTTGCAGATGAAGAACACGATAAATATTTAACTTGGGAAAACACCATCCGCTCTTTGTAAAATCCAATAAGTCCATAAATTAGTTTTATTTCCATGTAATTTCAAGTATTATAACATTGGTATGACATATGATGACGCATGTTTCATTTATTTTAATATTAATATTTTGATCTTAATTGTAAATAAAATCAGTACAAAAATTAGACATTATGGGTAAATTAACACATTAATTTATCATGAAATTCACATCAATACCCTCTATGTCATTCTAAATATATGGAACATTCATTTAATACTAAAAGTAATGAAATAATTATTCATTAATTTAAATCCAACAAGAATTTCAAATGTCTACTTTGAATTTTTTGTTGATTTTTTTATAATTAGTATAAAAGGACATCATTTCTATGAAATCTTGTTTAAAGGAGTGAATTTATAGAAAAAATTTTCTTGACACATGATGAGTCCCTATTTTCTTTTTGAAACTATTAAATATATTTTTAATCCTATTTCATATTCAATTCTATATTATTTTCTTTTAAAAACAACTTTATGGGTTAAAAGTTTCATGGTTGAAAAGTATAGTGGTATCTCTAATTCACAACTATTTGTGTTGAGGGTGGGTTACTGATTCTATTTTATTATTTTTTAAATTTTATTTCATTAATTAATTTTCCTTTATATGGTGAATTTTATTTTTGTATACTGAGTTTTCTCCATACTTGTTGATTTGAGAATGGATTTAAAATTAAATTTGTCACACCCAATTTTTTTATTTTCATTATTTTATCCAATTCACAATTGATCTTGGTTTTTCTCTTGAGTTCTAGGTGTTCCATGGTTTTATTTTGAGCTATTATTTTTTTAATTTTTGCCCCATGTTCATTTCTTAGTTTTATTGAGAGTTTTTTATGAAAAATGGAAGATTTATCTTGGCACCAGGGTGGCTCATGGTTGGCACATAGTTAGAGAAAACTATGAGGCACCCTCTAGGAAACTGTGTGACTTGAGGTTTGGTGGTGGTGGCTTGGCACACAGCTTGCACACGGTTAGTGAAACCGCATGGCAATCATGTGGCAAGGTTCTAGTTTTGGATAGAGGAATTTGGCATGGTTGGCTCATGGTTTGAAATCATGTGGCCAAATTGTGCGAGTGCCTAGTTGTTTCCAGTAAGGGATTCATAGTTTGCACAGTTTGGTAAACTGTGTAGCTAAACCATGCACAATGTCCAGGTCATTAAAAATTGTGAATTTAAATTTCTAAACTCTCAGGATTTTTAACCCAAAATTCCCATTTTCCTCTCCTCCTAGTTTTTTTGACCCAAAGGGGGAATCTCCCTTGTTCCCCAAGCTCCTCCTTCTCTCCCAAGTGTAGATCTAAGGTGATTCTTCAAGTTTGGGGCTAGATTTTTCAAGGTAATCTCTTCTTATCTTCTCCCTCTCCCTCTTCATTCCATTTTATTTTGAGTTATTCTTCTCCTATGGTCTTTTTAAACTAGGGTTCATGTTTCCCTTGGTTTATGTTGAGTGTTTTTCTTATTTAAGGTTTTTATTGGTTGATCTTGGATCATGGATCATTTGTGAGGTGGTTTCTGGTTGGCGTTGTGAAAGCACAGGAGATTTGAGGTAGGTTTCCCTACAAACTTGCCTTTAAATTTAAGAATCATTAGTTTCATGATTTTCGCACCTCCTTTATATATTAAATATAAATGTTTGATATTTGGATTATTTTGTGTGTGTGAAAAGTTGTGATTTATTTCTTATTTTTTGATAAATGTAATTTTTTTTGTTAAATGTTGCACACCAAGTTTTTGATAAAATTCTCAGTTGGATTTTTCATTTAATTTGTGATACCTAAATATTTTTTTGGCCTTGTAAATATATTTTTGATATGTTAAATGATTATTTGGTTTTCCTTAAAGAGTTTCCAAGTGTTTTTGGATTTAAAATAAGTGTATATTTATCGTTTGAAAATAATTTGGCATATGTTGGTGATGCGTGGCCCATTTAGAAATTTTTATGAAAGTGGATTCAGATTGAAAGTGTGATGTGAATGTTTAAATGTGATTTTATAAATGATTTTGAAATGGAAATTGGGGAACTTTTAAGATTTTTGAAAAGGTTGATTTGGTTCTTTTAAAAGGATGGTTTTGTGAAGTGTGTTTGAGGCCTGTTTGGCACTTTTATGAAATTGGTGAAAATATTTATCATGAAAAATCTCCTTGGAAAATAATATTTCCTTGTGCATATATTTAATGTGTGGGATTTACTTACTTTGGAATCCTCATGACCCATTTACTTTGAGTGGAATAAGATATCCTCGGTGTGGAATCCTTGGTGATCTATTGGTTTTATAGAAATAGTTTGATCCTTGGGGTGGATCGGGTGATGCATGTTGTGTGAATTGTTATTATATATGGGCATGTGATTGGTTGCTTGGTTGGTATATGTTGTCTCAATCTCCTTATGAATATTAACATTGGAACCTGACATATTGAGTGATTTTTTGAGAATGATTACTGCACTATCTAGATTATACATTGGCTAGTGGCCCATAGCATGGGGATATACTGAGTTTTATTGCTATGGGTTAGTTCTTCTCAACCTATACCATGTAAGGGGTGGAAAAGAGTGTGTGGGCATTATTGATGTCATTGAGTGAGTCATGATTTCCTAGATAATTCAACATGTATTAGTATGTTCTAGATTATTCATGAGATCCTAGGTTTACCCATGTCTATTGGAACTTTATTTTCTATAATGAATGATCAAAATATTTGGTGCTTGGATACTCTTGTGTTATTATTTCCATTTCCCTTACTATGTGATATTATTTATGCTCTTATGTGTGATGTATTTTTTTGGAAAGTGATAAGTTCATTTTTATTGTTTTAAGAAAATTGTTTTAGAAAAATGTTTTGTACTCTAGTACCATCCTTTGAAATAAAATGTCAGTTTTCTATTTTAAAATTTATATGGTTCCTCCTTGGAAAAGATTCTGGTTTTAAATGGTAAAAATGTGAATGGATCACATTTTAATTTAAAGTGAGATGTTTTTTTGAAAAGATTACTTTCATATATTTTATTTCAAACTTGATGTTGTTTTTTATTTTATTTTAAAGTAATTTCATTGGGAATAGATTTTTCTGGGCATGCCTATTAATTTTTAATACCCACTCCTATATTTTTTTTCTTGTTTTTAGCCTTTGGTTCTAGTTTATCTTGGTCTTGATTGTCATGGAATATGGTTGGTTTTGGTATCTAAGATTTACCCTCAGGGTCACATGGATACATTGTGGTCATCAGGTGTAGTTTATATTTTGTTGTATAGTTTTGTTGTATTTTCAGTTCATGTATAAAGGATGTTTAATTGGAAATATGTTTATTATTGGGATGATCTGTTGTTTTTTTCTATTTAGTTTATTTAATTATATTGAAAAAAATCGTTCCCTTAATTACCATGTTGATGCTTGAAACTAGTTTCCAGCCTGTAGGGATCGGGGATGCCCTTTGGGCCTTACCACCGATCGGCTTAGGTGATATGTTCAGGGTTGAACCAGGTTGGTTCATGAAAAAATGGTATCATAGGGGAGGTTTCTGTTAGATGAACTTTCTTTTTAGAGATCCCTTTATTATGTGGGGATTTAAAGGTAGATGGAGTAAGACTGTCAGATCATGGGGTGTAAGTCTGGAGGAGTGTTTGGCCAGCACTTTCTAGACTAAGCCTTGAATTTCCATGGGAAATCCAGTTTTTTGGTTTCTTTGGTTCTTTTGATTTGTTTTGTGTTTGGGAAATGAAAAGTGAGTTGGGATAATGGTCTCAATGAGCTCATACGGCATGGAAATCCATGTGGATCCAGGGACATGGACCTAGAATACTCTCTACAATGGTGGTGCGATTGGTGTATGGTTTCCAACCATATGTCCAAGTCACCCATCTACACTAGTTCCCTCCTTGTGAGTTGTATTGTATATTTATTTGATTCTGAAAGTTGTTTTGAAAATTCTTTCTTTGGGATTGTGAAAACTGGAATTTTAAATGGAAATGGTTTGGTTTTGGGAAGATAGAAAATGAGTTTTCAGAATCATTTTGAAGGATTTTTGGATTTTTTTAGAAAAACTAGAAGAGATGAGTTTTTAATAAAATGGTTTTTGATGAAATGATATTTGATGAGCTACTTAAAAATGTTTTGAATGAGATGAAATGGATTTTTTAGTGTAATCCATGGGATTTTATTTTTAAAAATAATAAAAAGGGATTGAAGTGTGGGATTTGAATGTGAATTTTTGACTTTGTGGTGAGTGAGATTTTTGAAAGTTTTTTTTTATTTTAAAATAGTGTTTTTTTCTCCCTTGGTATTCTCATGGGTAGTCACATGCATGGTTATGTGTGGAGATGTGGACGAGTACTCAGATCGGAACAAGTGGATGAATTCCCCGATTGGCATGAGTTAATGGGTGCTCAGGGTGGCATGAGAATGTGCATGTGAGTGAGACTCTAAGAAATACCATTGGTAAGTGTGAAATCCACCAAGTCTGTGTTATTTAGAAGGTGTTTTCAAGAGGAAAATTGTGATGTTTTTATTGACCAGTGGTTGTGTGGTTCTTTTTATTATGGTTTTAAAGTGTTTTTGATGTGGTTTTTTGAGTTTGAGAATCCTTTTTGATGAGTTGGTTTAGATTGAGATCTTAGTTTTCTTGATGATTAGTGTCCTCCCCCATATAGATTCTAGGGATATTCATGATGAAGATACGGGTAGTTTTCCATTAGAAGGCTTTCCAGTTGATCAACATAAGGACTTTCCGCTAGATTTTCAAAAGTTAAATCCACCTCTCTTTTATGGTTAATAAAATCCTCTTAAAAATAAGAGTGGATGTGGAAAATAGAAAGGATATTAAGTATCCTTGAGCTTTCTGAGTCATTAAATGTTAATTTCACTACCTTTATTCTTGAAGGACCGAGCTAGAAGTGGTGGACGTCGGTCTCTCAAAACAATCCTCGGGAAGATCTCACCTAGGAGTTCTTCAAGGATTTGTTCATCCTTTAGTATTTCTATGAGCTAGTGAAAGTGATAAAGGGAATGGAGATGTGCTGTATTAAGAAAGGTAATGTATCGGTGTTGGATTACTTCTATTATTTCATGGATCTTGTTCCTTACACTCCTGAGTGGGCCATGGATGATTCCATGAAGGCTTCACATTTTGAGTTAGAGCTTCATTCTGATCTATAATTAAAGGTGTGAGAGTTCAATCTAGCTTCTTTTTATGAAATAGTGAGGCAATTCAATCATGTTGAAGTTGTTATGGAGGGAGTTACTAAGGTAGTAATACCTCCCCCATTCCTTGTAAGTAATGAGTGGAATTGAAATAAAGATATGGGGGAGAATCCTAAAGCTGTTGGTGCAAGCCATGGAATTAAAAGGCCTTCATTTCTTTCTTCATCTTCTTGTAAGGACAGGATCATGATGTTTCATCAATATGGTAATGAAACTAATAATAAGTCTTCATATCTGAGTGCTCTGAAGACCTTCCATGCCTATGTACACTTAGTTCACTTTCAATGGTTCTGTCAGGGTATTTCTAGAAAGCATCATGGAGCCAGATCCACCACTTCGAAAGACACTCTTGTCCATTTTCAAGAGTAGAGTGCTGTTTTGGGATTGATTTAAAGTTCCTTTTGTTGTATGTTTCCTACCATTTAAAATGGTTTTTTATTTTTTAGTGGTTGTGCCTAGTGGTGTTTTTTTTTAAATGTAAAGGGATTTTGTGGATATTATGAGAACTCATATTCTAATGGGTTCTTGTTCTTTATTTTTGATATTATGAACTTCCACTATTTTAAGTGCGGGTGTGTTCTGTGTGTACCTTGTTTTTGAAAAGAGAGTTATGTGGCATATTGTGATCTTCTGGTTCTATCTAGGGTGCTATGTGACTGTTTTTGGCCCCAAGATAAGGAGTTCCAATTAGGAATAATTAGCTCCTAACTGTGGGGAAACATATTCTTCAAACATCAGGACTCTAGCCATAGGTCCTAGAGTGAAGATTTTCACATATTCAAGAAAGTGCATGTGGTGTGGGAAACCCTATCTCTTTTCTGGTTTCCTCTGTTGGGGAGTGGGTGGTTTAAATTCTTATGTAGTAGTTTTCTATATCTCGTCAAGTTTCTTCTTATGAATCCATTGTGGTTTTGGTTTTCACTCATATGGAAATGGTTTCATCTTATAGAAATGATAAAATGTGGGTTGGATTTTCATTGGGTTGGCTATTCTTTCGATGCCCCCTCCTCCCCTTATAGTGGGGATTTTTGGTCTGTGTGGGGAATCCCCTGGTTAGTTTAAGCTAGTTTGTACTTAATAGTGGGGAGACCCACCAAGGTCTTGTTGATATTTCTTTAAAGATGATCTATTATAGTTATTTCCTAATTATGGGGAGTCCTTTATGGCCTCCCGTGTTGATAATATAGTGTAGTTTTCGGTGTTGGATTAGCACCATGTGGTTTCTTGGGTTCGTTGGTTTATTTCAGGAGATGAGTATGAGTTTATTCTTGGTGTGTTTGAGATATTCTTGGTTTGAGAGGTTGGATCATGCGGTTGTGGAAATACTTTTCTTTGGTCAATCAACTAGAAAATATTGTGGATTTATGGGTGCGAATAGTGTTATGGTGGGGATAATTTTCACTCAATTTTTTTTATTTTCATTATTTGATCTAGTTTACCTTTGATATTTGTAAGAACCCGAGTTTTTAGAAACGGGTCAAAACCCGGCCCTGTTTAAACTTTTGACTGGTTTTTGAGAAGTCTGTAAAATCTGGGCAGTTTCCGAAAATTTCCAGACTACACGCCGTGTACTTTAAGTACACGCCGTGTATGAGTTACCCGAGTGACCGACAGTGTGCTCGCTGAGTACATGCCGTGTGAAGACTGTGTAGAAATTTCCTACTACACGGCGTGTATTTACAGACACTCCGTGTATCCCTTACCCGTGCGAGGCCAGGTACATATCGTGTGGTGCCCATGTGTAAATTTCCATCTACACGGCATGTAGCCTTCCTTGACATGTCATGTACCCTTTCCCATGTAGCGGCCGAGACCCTGGCCGTGTGTTGACCGTGTACACAGTCCAGGCCATGTGCTGGACTCCGCTTAAGTCGGAGTAGGGAAACACACATACACAGCGTGTACTTTGTAAATACATATCGTGTACTTTTTTTATTTGATCGATCGAGGCTTCGTCGCGCCTCATTCCCAGATTTCCCTTCTTCTTTCCCTATGGACGAACAGTTCATCTGAGAACTCCCGAAAAACTCAATCCCTTCCAGAATCTCCGTACGACCTTTGTTCTTCGATCCGTTAGTGGCAACAGGACCGCATCGGAAAGGCTAACCCCACGCACCCTTCTTTGTCCTTGATTCCTCACTTATTTCTCCACAGATTCCATCCTAACGGAATTGCTGGATTTGACAGAAATGCAGATCTACCGCGACTCAGTCCGATTCAGAGGCTAAAATCAAAGGAGTGTCATCATACGAGTACGATGTGGGTGGTGCATACCTTCTTTCGTGTTTTCGTAGACAATTTGGGGTTGCGACCTTCGGGCACGACATCGGGTGTTGAGTGGGACCCTGTTTATTTGTTTTTATTTAATTATCTACATTGTGTAATGCCTCTGGGTATTCTCTAACCCTGTTTCGATTGAGCGAGACCGGGTTAGAGGTCGTTGCTCGTTTGGGGCAATTCGGTTGGGGGTGCTAAAATGCATGTGAATTGGACCATTGTTTAAACTACTGTGTTATACTGCTTATTGAATGTCTTGAGTAAAACTGTTTAGTTTAATTTTTAAATCATGAATGAGTTAGGTGCTGGTATGGGATAGCACAAGTTAGTGCATTTTGACTGTTTAGTAATTGCCTGTTTAAAGTTATGCTTCCAAGTATGAATATGAAATGTGTGATATTGCCTATGTTTAACTGCTTGTTGTGTTGGGCGTGGCCCGGATATATTTTTGAGTGATGGGGATCACAGGTTGGGGCTTTGGCTTGGGATACTTTGGGTGGTTGCTACCATGGGATTGGGAGTCATGGACGTCGGTTGAGGCAGTTGGACTGTCAGGTTGGGATTTGGCCTGTGTTACTTGGATGGAGAGATAATATGACTTGAGCGATAGGTTCACATGGACATGAGGTGTTAGAGGTTTTGTGGATTGGGACATACTGAGGTGATTACCACTCACTGGGTACTTTTGATTAGTGTGCACATAGATAGACTTCAAGATGAGGTGGTATGACCACTCGCTGGGTAGAGGCCCCCGATAGATGCGGTTAGGTATTTTTGGTTTGGGGGTGATTTCCATAGGAAGCCACGTGGAAGGTGAGGAGATTTCGGGAGATAGATTTGAGGCGGTTAGGTTGGGGGCAGAGGCTCGCTGTGATTTGAGGGCAGACATTGCTGTCCCTCCGGTTATCTTTTTAGGACAGATATCGTTGTTCCTCCGGATGTTTTGCTATGGGCAGGTTGAGATTTTGAGATGGGTTACGATGGTTGGGCGTGCCTTCGGGACATCGGTACTTGAGACACATGGTGTCAGGTGGCACGAGGTGCCGGGCTGCAGATCAGACTTTCCGGCGTTGGCCGAAGCAGGTTATACTTCCTAGTGGCTGCTGAGCACCGGTGAAGTCCTTGTTTACTTTTGGGCTTTGAACTGTTTACTGTTTTTCTTATATAAGCATGTCTGCCTAAACACTTATATTAGGTACGAACCTCTGGGTGGTATCCTACTGAGACTTGTCTCACACCCTACATGGGCCCTTCGGGATGCGTGTAGACTTCATGAAATTGCGTGCAGGTAGAGGGTCAGCCTCAGAAGCTGGACTTTAGTGCTGTTGACTTGGAGATTGGCATGGACCTTGAGGTCATTTCATACTGGAGTTACTTGTTCAGTATTCCTTTCTTGCATCAGCATGTTTACTTTATATTATAGCTACTACTGGTTAGCCAATGGCGCCATTATATATGTATTGATTTGTATGACTTGCTTGGATGCATGCTTGGTTGTTTTAGCAGTTATTGCAGTTGATTCCTAGCATGATTTTTTTTTACTCTCCGCTGTTGTTGTTTCTATATTGCTTCCACTATTTATTGTTATTTAATGTGCTTCCGCTCTATGGGTCTAGTTCAAGTCTGCTGAGTCATTTATTTTCGCTACATATTTTAGTTTATTACTTGGACCAACACCTTTAATTCCTCCAAGAGGGTATAGCCTCCCCACTATACCTATTCAGACCCTCGCTGCTAGTCGGCAGCCTTTAGCGTTCAGGGGAGGTGCGCCTAAGGTAGTAACACCCGACCCGTTCAGCGCTGTTCGGGTGGCTGGTCGGGTCTGGGTTGTTACAAAGTGGTATCAGAGGAGGTCTTCATGACAAGGATTTAGTAGCGTTGCTTTGCTGGCTACTAATGAGTTTGAGACTTCTCTTTTCATTTTCTTCTGGTTTTACTATTTGGGATATGGTAGACTGGAGGTAGGTTGTTGTTGGAACTATATTTTTGAACTTGTGCTTGGGTGCCTACAGCCCCATGTACGAGGGATGGATTGAGTTGTCGGGGGTGGGAATTGCTATTTGCTTTTTTCTCAGATTACAGTTGATATGATTTCCACCTCGGTGGCTCACTTGTTGTGCGATGTTATTTATTATGATATGTAAACCTTGGCCGGTATGGAAAGGGTTGCTTGCTTGGCTTTTGATAGGCACATTTTTGGGTATTTCAATTTCATAACTGCACGTATGCTTTGTGAAGTGATAATACCATGTGAATAAAATCAATTGCCATGCTATGTATTCTCTGAAATGTGGATAGGTAAAACTCCTAATAGAATTGATTGTTTATGGCAATGTATATGCCATGATTTTTATTTTTGTAGAATTTCATGTTGTAGGATATTTGGGTCTGGCTTTTATGAGAGCAGACAAATACTATGGTTGAGGCAGTGTAACTGTCAGGATTGGGTGACTCGGTCATCGGGATTGAGGCAACGTTGGTTGTCAGGATGGGCATGGCCCGAGGTACTAATGATACTTGGCTATTTTGAGGGTAGGTAAGGAGGCCATGAGGTCAGAATGCTGTGGGGCATGGGTTACGGTGAGGGGGAGTAAGGGTAGTTGTTATGCACTGCCTTTTACTGCTTTCCTTATCTGCGTAGAATATATTGTTATATAGATTTATTTGGGCTGTCTAACCATTTATGGTATTCAGAAGGTTACTTATTCATGACACGATGGAGCGATAGGTAGGTGAGGATATGGTATCACAGAATCAGGTTCAGAATCTGGTGCAGGCATAGCATGAGCCGCAGGTACAGGATCAGGGACATGATCAGGTTCAGGATCCAGTGCAGGCAGGATAG
The DNA here is from genome assembly GCA_963277665.1 of Viscum album. Lineage (NCBI taxonomy): Eukaryota > Viridiplantae > Streptophyta > Magnoliopsida > Santalales > Viscaceae > Viscum > Viscum album. Next base: position 1,738,204,025 of record OY728160.1, read on the forward strand.
CAGCCGGGTTTGGCAGCGTTCGGACCGTGGCTTGACAAGTAGCTCTGAGCTAGCCTAGTACGCATCTTATAGGGGATTGACAGAGGCGTGCAGGGTACAGAGCCTTCTATGGCGTATCTGACACGGGAGTTCCAGTCGTAGTACCCGCCACTTTTTCAGGGTGAGGGTGGTCCACAGGCGGCAGAGAACTGGATAGAGAGTATGCACATGATCTTCGAGCAGCTCGAGACACCTCCAGGGTGGAGGGTCAAACTGGTGACGTACATGCTGAGAGGACCGGAGAAACGTTGGTGGGATGTGCAGGTACAGGCTCGTAGGAACGAGGGACTGGCGTGGAAGGGCTTTGAGGACAGGTTCTTCAAGCACTTTTATCCGGAGATGCTGAGGGCAGAGAGAGCTCGGGAGTTCTTGAGTCTTCAGCAGAGAGATATGTCTGTCATGAACTACGCAGCTACTTTCACAGAGTTGTCTCACTTTTCACCTGGTATTGTGAGAGATGATACAGCTAGGGTGAGGCGCTTCGAGGATGGCTTACGACACGCCATTCGGGTCCAGGTGAACATCTTCAGGCTGGGTTATTTCTCTGAGGTGGTGAATCAGGCGCTCATAGCCAAGGGAAACAAGAGAGAGAAATCTTGTTTTAGAAGGGTGACTACCCCAGGTGATGGTTCAGACAGCAGGAAGCGAGGGAGAGATGAGTTCTAACAGGGTGGGCAGGCAAGGACTCAGCTAGACCACCTCGTGGCAGTTCAGCGGTGGTTTGCTTTCAGTGCGGACAACCGGGACATGTCCAGGCTCTGTGTGATAGGCCCTTGAAGGAGTGCTGGGCCTGTGGATTGGTCGGGCATCTAGAGAGGTTTTGCAGGCAGTCTTCTCAGACAGTCGGCAGGCAGGGACCAGGAAAGACTGTGGCATCAGGAGCTGGTTCAGGTTCGGTACAAGGAGAGGGTAGTCGAGGTTCAGTTGCACGTGGAGGACGTGACTGGGATAGTGGGATTCAGCAAAGGGTCCAGTGGCCAGTGACTGGAGCAGCACCACAGGGAGGCCAGGCATCAGGCAGTCGGGCTTCAGGCCAGGTGCACACTGTGGAGCTGTCAGGGATTGAGCAGGCTGGAGAGCCGACGACGGTGGTAGGTACACCGCGGGTGGGGCCATGAGTTTCTTTACTTTATTTTGGAATGGCCTCTTGAGGCATGTCTGGTTGAGTGCACAGGCTGCACAGGATACTTGTGGATTGACTAGATACTAGTTAGTGGGATTGACATCATATCAGATGCGTTTTATGTTTTATTTATATATTTGAGATGCGTGGCATCAGGAGCATCAAGGATGAAGGTTACTTGAGGTGTTGTGGGCATCAGGGCATCGTGGATGTGGGTTATTTGATGTGCATGGCACCAGGTTTTAATTGAGCATCTATTAGATGCAGGACCTCAGGGAGGCAGACGCCGATGTGGTGAGAGTTACGTTGGGTGTCGGATGCGACACGTGAGCACCGAGGAGGTGCAGGGGTGATGATGCGTCACTGGAGGACCATGGGTCCGGGAAATAGGTCATTGGGTCTTGTTTGTTTATTTGTTTTCTTTGATATTTGTTCGGGTTGAGACCGAGTAGGTGATTCCTAAGGTGGGGATCCCTTTTTAGGAATTTATCCAGAACCTTGAGATCAGGGTAGTCTAGGTTATTTAACCGGGATGGGCGTGTTCGATGCCATTTCCTAGTTTAATTTGGTAGCTCGGGGATGAGCTACGTTAAGGTGGGGAGTTTGTAAGAACCCGAGTTTTTAGAAACGGGTCAAAACCCGCCCCTGTTTAAACTTTTGACTGGTTTTTGAGAAGTCTGGAAAATTTGGGCAGTTTCCGGAAATTTCCATACTACACGCCGTGTGCTTTAAGTACATGTCATGTATGAGTTACCTGAGTGACTGGCCATGTTCTTGCCGAGTACATGCCGTTTGAAGACCGTGTAGAACTTTCCAACTACACAGCGTGTATTTACAGACACGCCGTGTATCCATTACCCGTGCGAGGCCCGGTACATGTCGTGTGATGCCCAGGTGTAAATTTCCATCTACACGGCGTGTAGCCTTCCTTGACACACCATGTACCCTTTCCTGTGTAGAGTCCGAGACCCTGGCCGTGTGTTGACCGTGTACACGGTCCAGGCCGTGTGCTGGACTCCGCTTAAGTCAGAGTACGGAAACACATATACACGGTGTGTAATTTGTAAATACACGTCATGTACTTTTTTTTATTTGATCGATCGAGTCGTCGTCGTGCCTCATTCCCAGATTTCTCTTCTTCTTTCCCATTGGATGAACAGTTCGTCCGAGAACTCCTGAAAAACTCAAACCCTTCCATAATCTCCGTATGACCTCCCTTCTTCGATTCGTCAGTGGCAGCGGGACTGCATCGGAAAGGCTAACCCCGCGCACCCTTCTTCGTCCTTGATTCCTCACCTGTTTCTCTATAGATTCCATCTCATCAGAATTTTCGGATTTGACGGAAACACATATCTACCGCGACTCAGTCCGATTCAAAGGCTGAAATCAAAGGAGTTTCATCGTACGAGTACGAGGTGGGTGGCGCATACCTTCTTTCATTTTTTCGTAGACAATTTGGTGTTGCAACCTTCGGGCGCGACGTCGGGTGTTGATCGAGACTCTGTTTATTTTTTTTATTAAATTATCTACATTGTGGAATGCCTATGGGTATTCTCTAACCCTGTTGCGATCGAGTGAGACCGGGTTAGAGGTCGTTGCTCATTTGGGGCAATTCGGCCAGGGGTGCTGAAATGTGTGTGAATTGGACCATTGTTTAAATTGTTGTGTTATACTGATTATTGTATGTCTCGAGTTAAACTGTTTAGTTTAATTGTCAAATCATGAATGAGTTAGGTGCTGGTATGGGATAGCACATGTTAGTGCAATTTGACTGTTTAGTAATTGCCTGTTTAAAGTGATGCTTCCAAGTATGAATATGCAATGTGTGATATTGACTGTGTTGGACTGCTTGTTGTGTTGGGCATGGCCCGAATATATTGTTGAGTGATGGGGATCACAGGTTGGGGCTTTGTCTCGGGATACTTTGGGTGGTTGCTACCACAGGATTGGGCATCATGGACGTCGGTTGAGGCAGTTGGACTGTCAGGTTGGGATTTGGCCCAGGTTACTTGGATGGCGAGGCCATCTGACTTGAGAGGCAGGTTCGCAGGGACATGAGGTGTCAGAGGTGTTGTGGCTTGGGACATACTAAGGTGATTACCGCTCACCGGGTACTTTTGAGTAGTGTACACACAGATAGACTCTGAGATGAGGTGGTACGACCACTCGCTGGGTAGAGGCCCCTGGTAGATGCGGTTAGGTATTTTGGGTTTGGGGGTGCTTTCCATAGGAAGCCACGTGGAAGGTGAGGAGCCTTCGAGAGACAGCTTTGAGGCGGTCAGGTTAGGGATAGAGGCTCGCCGTGAATTGAGGGGAGACACCACTGTCCCTCTGGTTATCTTTTGAGGACAGGTATCGTTGTTCCTCCAGATGTTGTGCTATGGGCAGGTTGGGCTTTAGAGCTGGGTTAAAATGGTTGGGCGTGCCTTCGGGACGTCAGTACTTGATACACATGGTGTCAGGTGGCACGAGGTGACAGGCTGCAGATCAGACTTTTCGGTGTTGGTTGAAACAGGTGACACTTCCTGGTGGCTGCTGAGCACCATTGAAGTCCTTGTTTACTTTTGGGCTTTGCACTGTTTACTGTTTTTCTTATATAATCATGTCTTCCTAAACACTTATATTTGGTATGCACCTCTGGGTGGTATCCTACTGAGACTTGTCTCACACCCTACACGGGCCCTTCGGGACGTGTGTAGACTTTATGAAATTGCGTGCAGGTAGAGGGTCAACCTCATGAGCTGGACTTTATTGCTGTTTACTTGGAGACTGGCATGGACCTTGAGGTCATGCCATACTGGAGTTACTTGTTTAGTATTCTTTTCTTGCATCAGCATGTTTACTTTATATTATAGCTACTACTAGTTAGCCAATGACACCATTATTTATGTATTGATTTGTATGACTTGTTTGTATGCATGCTTGGTTGTTTTAGTGGTTATTGCAGTTGATTCCTGGCATGATGTTTTGTTACTCTACGCTGCTGTTGTTTCTATATTGCTTCCACTGTTTATTGTTATTGAATGTGCTTCCACTCTGCGGGTCTGGTTCGAGTCTGCTGAGTCATTTATTTTCGCTGCATATTTTAGTTTATTAATTGGACCAGCACCTTTAATTCCTCCGAGAGGGTATAGCCTCCCCACTATACCTATTCAGACTCTCACTGCTAGTCGGAATCCTTTGGCGTTCAGGGGAGGTGCGCCTAAGGTAGTAACACCCGACCCGTTCGGCATTGTTCGGGTGGCTGGCCTAGTTCAGGTTGTTACAATATTGATTTTTTATCTCATTTTTCAGGTGTTCCATGGTTTTATTTTGAGATATTATTTTTCCTAGCTATGGCCCCATGTTAATTTCTTAGTTTTCTTAAGAGTTTTTTATGAAAGTTAAATTTTTGAGATTTGAAGAATGGTGGCACACATTTGGATCACAGTTAGAGAAAACCATGAGGCACCCTACATGAAATCGTGTGGCTTGAGGTTGGGTGGCAGTGGCTTAACGCACAACCTACGTACAGTTTGGGAAACCATACAGATAGCATGCGGTGAGGTTCTAGTTTTCAATAGAGGCGTTTGACATGCTTGACACACATTTTTAAACCACACGACCAAACCATGCAAGTGCCCAAGTGTGTCCAGTAAGGGGCACATGGTTGGCGCACAATTTGGTAAACCGTGCAACCAAACCATGTGCAGTGTCCAGGTCATTAAAAAGTGTTAATTTATATTTCTACCCTCTCAATATTTTTAACCCAAAATGACTATTTTACTCTCTTCCTAGATCATGAAACCCAAAGGGAGCTCCAACTATGTTATCCAAGCTCCTCCTCCTCTCCCAAGTGTTGATCTAAGGCGATTCTTCAAGTTTGGGGATATATTTCTCAATTTAATCTTTTTTTCTCTTCTCCCTATTTCTCTTCCTTACATTTTATTTTGAGTTATTCTTCTCTGGTGGTCTTGTGGACCTAGGGTTCATGTTTAACTTAGTTTATGTTATGGGTTTTTCTTTTTTAAGAATTCTATTGGTTAATCTTTGATCTTGATCCTTTGTGTGCTGGTTTTGGATTGGTGTTGTCAAAGAACATGAGATTTGAGGTTGGTTTCCCTCTACACTTGACTTTAAATTTAAGAATTGTCAATTTTATTCTTTTATAACCTCCTTTATATGTTAAATATAAATGTGTAATACTAGGATTTTTTTGGTGTGCAAAGTGGTGATTTATTCCTTGTTTTGTGATAAATGGATTTTTTTTGTTAAATGTTTCACACCAAGTGTTTGATGAAATGCCCGATTGTATTTTTCATGTAATTTGTGTTACCTAAATATTTTTTTGGACTTGTTCATATATTTTTGATATTTAGAATGATTATTTTGGTTTATTAAAATATTTTCCAAGTGGTTTTGGATTTAAAAGAAGTTTTTATTTGGATTTTGAAAATGATTTGGCACGTGTTGGTGATGCATGACCCATTTGGAATTTTTTATGAAAGTGGATTCATCTTGAAAGCATGATTATAATGTTTAAATGTGTTTTTATAAATTATTGTGAATTAGAAATTGGGGTATTTGTACCCTTTTTGGAAAGGTGGATTTTTTTCTTTTAAAATGATGGTTTTGTGAAGTGTTCTTGAGGCCCATTTTGTACTTTTATAAAATTGGTGAAAATGTTTATCATGAAAAATCTCCTTATAAAATCATCTTTCCTTGTGAATATATTTAATGGGAGAGATTTCCTCACTGTGGAATCCTTGTGTCCCATTTACTTTGAACGGAATAGAAGATCCTCAGTGTGGACTCATTGGTGATCTATTGGCTTTAAAGTAAGAGATTAAACCTTGGGGTGAATCAAGTGATTCTTGTGGTGTGAATTATTATTATAAATGTGCATGTGATTGGATGCTTGGTTGGCATCAGTTGTCTCACCATATTTATACTTATTGACTTAGGAACCATACATAGTGAGCGAATTTTCTGAGAACGATTACAACACTAGCTAGATTATGTAATGGCTAGTGGCCCATATCAGAGGGATATATTGAGTTTTATTATTATGGGATAATGACCCTAGACATGTACCACATAGGGGATGGTCAAGCGTGTGAGGGATTTATTTATTTCATCAAGTAAGGAATGATTTCTAGGATGAGTCAACATATATTAGTAAGTTCTGGATTGTTCATGAGCTCTTATGTTTACCCAAGTCTATTGGTACTTAGTTTTCTATAGTGAATTATTGATATTATTTTTGATTGGATACTCATATGTGCTTATTTCCATTTACCTTTCTATGCGATCATTTTTTGTGCTCTTATGTGTGGTGTATTTCTTTAGAAACTGATAATTTTGTTTTCAATGTTTTAATAAAAAAATTTTGGAAAAAATTTTGTACTCTAGGACACTTCTTTCAAATGAAATGTCACCATTATATTTTAAAATGCATATGGTTCTTCTTTGGAAATGAGTTTGGGTTTAAATGGTAGAAAGGGGAATGGATCATACTTTGATTTAAAGTGGGAAATATGTGGAAAATATTACTTTAATATATTTTATTTCAAACTTAAAGTTGATGTTTCTTTTATTTTAAAGGAAGTTCATTGGGAATAGATTTTTTTGAACATGACTACTGAATTTTAATACCCACACCCATAGTTATTTCTTATTTTTAGCCTTTGGTATAGGTTCAGTTTGGTCTTGATCACTATGGGCGATGGTTGGTTTTAGTATCGAAGAGTGACTCTTGGGGTCACATGGAGATGTTGTGGTCATCAAGTTTAGTTTGGATGGTGTTGGATTGTTTTTTTGTATTTTAAATTCATGTATAAATGATGTTTAATTAGAAATATGTTTATTGTTGGGTTTCTCTTTTGTTTTCCACTATTCAGTTTATTCAATTATATTGTGCGAAATCATTCCCTTAATTACTCTATTGATGTCTGACTTTAGTTTCCTGCCCATGGGGATTGGGGACTCCCTTCAGGAATTTATAAAGATCAGATTGGGTGACCGGTTCAAGGTTGACTCAGGTTGGTTCATGACATAATTCAAACATTGAGTAATTTTATTTTTTTACTAATTTTTTCAGGTGAATAATTTGATAGAAAATTAACTCAATAACATCATCTTCTCATATTAAAAGCTAGAAGGTCAGTAAATTAGTTACATTCCCAAGAAATATAAAGAATTATTTTTTAATCCATCTAAAGTAACTACATCATTGAGTTTAGTTGTTTAGTTAAAAATAAAATGGGCATGTTAATGTGCATCTTATAATGACATTGGATTATTAATTTTTATTTGTTATGTTTTCTTTTCTAGTTTTTGTTATAAATGATGATTTATTAATTTCTTTCTTTATGAAATGATGGATTTGATTCTTTCCTTATTATTAATGTCTTATAACATATTTAAATTTCATTTTTAATGATAATAGTTTACATATAGTTTTAATTTCAATAAATTAGTTTTTTTAAATTAAAAAATATTTGGTAAATTCCTTTATGAATGTGATTAAGTTTTTTGTTATTTAATCTTTTATGTTGAAACCCAAAATATAATTTTAAATCCTTTGCTAAAATTTTAAGAATAAATTAATTTTAAAATTGTTTAATGATTATTATAATGATATTGAACTATCATGATTACCAAAATATAGGAATTGGAAACCAGAAGTTTTTTAGAGGTTTATAGTTATTTAGTGGTTGGTTGTATGGATGAAAATATGAATCTGATTTCAATTACAATTTTAAATATATCATTTTCGAATATCTAGGTTGTTTAAGTATAGAAAATGATTTATTGATCACCATTTTTCATGATTTTGGTCTCAAAAGGGTTTATAAAGTTGTTTTAATAATGTAAATCATGTTTGATTATAGCCAAAAGGGATTTTTTATTCAATAAATATGTTTTAAGTTATGTATTCTAAAAGCTTCTATAATGAAAGTATCTATATTAATTTCATGTTTTATTACCTTTTTTAAGTTCTTATAAATTGTTTTATGGGTGTTGAGTTGTTTTTTGGTGTTGGGTTTAATACTAAATTTTCTATGTATAAATTGTTGGAAATATATTTTTCTAAGTGTAACATGTATTTTTATATGTGTGTGTATATATGAAAATTTTAAGAGTCACTTTTATTTTCAGTTGTAACATATATTTTCATGTTTTTTATTTTTTTAATATGTATTTTTATTTGTGTATACTTCTATAATTTTATGTATGAAATAATTTAAATGACTTGTTTATGTTATAGAATTATTGATTTAGTGTTTATAAACTAGGCATAACTTGTATTTTTATCAATAGATATAATTTTATTTAAGGATAAATTGGAATGAGTTGAAAATTAGTTGTGAATGTAATTTTTTTCTTTAATTTTTAATGATAAATATTTTTTCATGAGCATTGGGACTGATTATAGTGTGTATTTTTAATTAATATTGGCTGGTGTTTGCTGGTTTAATTGAAATTAGATATAGTTTTTTTTGTTTGGAAAAGTTTATGGGTTTATTGGTTGATATGTTTCCTTTAACTCCATTCTACAGTAAATTTTTTTAAAATATGACTATAACCTATATATAATCAAGGATTTCATAAAACCATAACTGCATCCTCTCTATAGTCATGATTTAATTAATTATGACCATATCTTCTCTCCAGATACTTATAGTAATGTTTATAAAAAATCATAACTTTATTAATTCTATAGTCATAGTTCACCTTTCAACCATGAAAATATACTTATACTGATGGTGCCTATATCCATGATTCCTTAAACCATCACTATACCTTAGAGTAGTAGTTTTGGGCCCGATAGTCATGGGTTTTTAGCATGTCTATAGGGTAAATATATAGTAATAAAGACATGATATTTAATTAAAAGGGATAAAATAAAAAATAAAAAATAAATATCACAAAGTTAAACAAAGAAATCACAATAAATAATAATTATAGTTAAAAAAATTCACTATGAATCGTTTGACACATATTTATAGAAATAAAAAAAATTTAATAGTAAAAAATATGCTCTATTACTTTCTAGGAAAATCACATGTTAGTTTAACATGTTTTCCCTACATATCAAAAATGAATCAATGATCATTGCCCTAGATTTTTATAGAATTTCGATGTCATTTTCTTAGTTTTTATCATTTAGAAAATTCTTATAGAACTTAAAAATGCACTTTTTCTCATTCTGGTCACATCACACATAAAATCTATGTATGATATTTTTATATAACTTATAAATAAATAAAATATCATTGTCAAAAATATTATTTATAATATAATATTGTTTTACGTTTTATTAATTTTTTATACATGTTTATAAAATCAGAAATAATTTTAATTATATAAATACACTTTATATCATTCCGTTCACATCACATTTTATATTGATGTGCGGGTTTTTCCAAAAGGTAATAAATGAATCAATGATTTATATCCTAATTTTTTGTGTGTCAATCTAAGTTTTTTTCTCAATTTTTATTATTAAAAATATGTTTATGAAACATAATAGTCATTTAATTATGATCAAGTATTTTGGATCAATAATATTATATTTCATGTTAGATTGATGTGTGGATTTTTTAGGTGAAAAATTAGTCATGAATCATTTCCACATATTTTTTAAAATAATTAGATTTTGTTTACTGAGTTATATGTTTTTGAAAAATTAATATAGTACTAAACATACTTTTGATGATATGAAGACACTTTTTATCATTTTATGAAAATCACAAGTTATATTAACAAGTGGTTTTTATATAGGTTATAATAGAATCAATGATCATTTTCCAAAAATTTTGAAAAAATTTGAGATCGGTTGGTTGGTTTTGTTTGATATCTACTCTTACCCAGATTTGAATATTTTTTGGGATTCAATCAAAGTGATGTTTCATGAGCAGGATAACTTTCCATGTGAGTTATACATAAAACAATAGATTTTCATGGTTTTGTAAATATAAAAATCAATATGATTCTTATTACTAATAATATAATCTAATGAACATGATTTTTTTATTTAATTCATGGAAGGAGAAAGTATATATGGAATATATAGAGGATTACTATAAAAATATAAATTTTGGAGGAAATAACACTTCTATTAAATATTTGGTATATTTTCTTAAAATGTATGTTGGGGAATATGATATTCTTAATCAACCTCTCCAAAATGATATAATTCCCAAATTTTCCCCTAAAATCACTAAGAAAAATGCACTAATAATTTTTGAATTGATTTATATACTAAGGCATATAAAAAATTTAGATAAATTTCTTTTATGTATAAAATAGGGTTTCAAGTTAAAGGTTTCATTGTACAAAATTCCTACCTATGAACCTTTATCTAAAATATTTATATGTTCCTCAAAATTAGGACTTATTCTATAATATAGATCTACTATTTTTTACATTACTTTTATTGATAGGGGATTCTATGATAATAAAATATTTCAATATAGGAAGGTGTTGTGTAAAATTGGAGTGAGGTTATAATTTGTATAATCATATCAACATATTGGTAAATTTAATATGAAAACGGTGGCTTCCCCTTCCTTAACCATATGTAATGTCATTTTAATAGTTAATTTTATCCAATTTTTCAGATCAAATATGGCTCTCATTGATGATTTCATCAATAATATCAAGAAAGGATGAGGGGTAAGAATGTCCCCAGGTGATAAATTCCTTGAATCTTCACTGTTGGTTAACCTATGTAAATGACTTTTAATACTTAATGTAGTTGTTATATTGTGTTTATTATTTATATAAAGTATTTATTTAGGCCATGAATCTAAAATGGATATGGATAGGGGTGAGAAGATAAATAAAATTAATTATAAATATAATGAATATTGAATATGAAAAAAATACTTGAAGTGAAATTGTAAAATAAAAAAATTTCATAAGTAATAGAAAACCACCAATTCATGATTTTTTAAAGTTTCTAACATCATGAAATTTTCCCACTAATTCTTAAACAAATCTATCTCCCTATATGAATATGGTATCTCCCTACAACCCTCATAGTACTGAAATATTATAGATATATATATGGTTAATAAATATTTTTAAAGAAATTTCATTTACTATAATAAATATGCCTTTGGGGTTATGAGTTTATTAATAGACTATGATGTCTTTCATAAATTTACCATTGTAATAACTTTAATCATATTTATTAATTTGTTTTATATATGAAAAAAACATTGATAAATATAATTATTTTTTTATGATATATGCTTTTATATTGAAATATTACTATATATACCTTAATACTTATCCAATTATAGAAATCCATAAGTTTATTATGTGCACTAAATTTCCTCATATCATAAAATTGATGATAAGTAAACATTTTTATATCCTTAAAAAATATTGTTAAAACATTTGATAAAACATATAATTGGAAGTTTTTTTATAAAACATTGAAGATAATGTGTTACTAATTCATAAGGGACATCATGTGTGGTTGATTTGTTAGATATTCATACATTGGATCCATAAAATATATCATTAGATATCTTTGATTGATGAGAAAAATCATCCAATGATCCCTATAAAAATAAAAATTAATAAGTAATTAATCTTATAATAAATAAAAATATATTAATTACAATTAGAGTATATAGTTTTACTTTGGTATGGTATATATTAAGAATAGTCTTTCATCTATTACTATTTTATCAAACAAATTGGATAATTTATGTTATCTTATTGAGATATCATCCCAACCCATTTATTTTTGTTATACAGAAGTGATATGAGGATTAAAAAATACAAAAAATATTATCACAAGGTTTTCCCTTTACATAATCATGATATAAATGTTTGTAAAAAATATAAATATTATTAAATAATAATAAAAACAATACAACAATTTTTGAGTATATGAATAATGAAAATGTATCTAATGTAAACATTCAAAACTAAGAATCCTAACCATTTGAATTTGGGAATTTAATTTACACTCTTAAGACTAATAATTTCATAAGAAGCTATGTCATATATTTTATATTCAAACTATATGTTAGAAGTATTTTCATTTTGCAACATTGTGTCTGCACAAACCTGTAACTTCAATAAATGTGGAAAATCAACTGGTGGGGTAAAGGTATCCTCATATGGATATTTTGATCCAATAGATGGTCCCTTACTGTAATGGATTCAGTTTTTGAAGTTATACCCTTAAAATATTTTAAAAAATATTTTTGGGGATAGTCGCACAGTTGGTAGGGAGTTTTAAGTGTTGTATAACCCTGATATTGATATATCACAAATATTATAACATATTAACTTTGGAGTATACATAATTATAGATTTTTGTCGTTGTGGAAACTCAAGAGGGGGGTGAATTGAATTCCTACTTAAAATTTCTGTTAAAAACTTTATGACAAAAATCCCCCAATTTAAAACAACCCAGTTAATTAAGGTAGTAGAGATATAAATGTTCAATTGGTAAGTTTCTCAAAGGTTTATTAGTCCTCAGTTGAATCAGTGCAAAAAACTTATCCAACTTTTGAAAAAGGTTTACTAAATTAAACACATATACACACTAACCGAAACTAACTATCAGAGTTAATGTAAAATAGTTTTATGTTTTTGAAATTATTAGCAGCAAAAAATAGAAAAACAAAGTATTATAGAATAAAGTACATAGAAGAGTTAAATAAGAGGTTCAGTCTCAAGCCGAGACTTAATCCTCTCCACTTGGTGATCACCTACCACCGAGCAGTTTATATTAACAATAAACTTGATACACAACCTGTATCATCCTTTACAATAGTTTTCACAAATTATCCAGGGTTCACACCCTCTACCACAATTCTTCATGGAAAAAACAAACAACCAGGACACACACAGCCTCTTCCATAGTTATACGTGGGAAAAAAAGTGCAAGTAATGTTTGGAGTGAGGATTTTAAGTATCCTCCAGTTCAAGCACAGGAGACAGTGTGTGTAACAGAAAAACACACACTACTCATAAATGTAAGAAAAAGGACACAATAGAGATAATGTTATAAATATTGAGTTTAGAAGGTTCTATGTGTTTTTAGTTCATATCTTGACTCCTTGGAGTGAATAAATTGAAGTTCGAGTCCTTCTATGGATGTTTTCGTCAAAATAGAGTGTCACAACTCCAGGTTCTAGGTTCCAGGTACTGAAGTGTTCTAATTCTTGGTATGAAAGAGATTCAATGAAGCACATAAGGCAGTCTTGAATTTTTTCTCCCAAATTATCTTTGTGAAGCTCTTAGGTTAGCATAGTAAGTGATGGTGTTCTCCTTGTTCTAAAGATCTTCTGTATCTTGTCTCTCACCCAACATGATCCTATTTAGATCGATCTTCTATTCTATTTTATATTCTTGAGGCCCGACAGTAGGAATGATAAAACCAAGTACGGTCCTCCTCATACCTCATACTGTCTCTAGATATGGTCTCCATATATGTATACAATCAGCATTAATTAATCTCAGAAACATTAAATTTACCAAATATGACTGTTATAATAATCTCAAGAAAATTGACAAAGTATATAGTAGAAGGGTATAAGTATCGGTAGACTGGTAGCTATAGCCTTCTCAACGGTAGGCTTCATCAGTAGGATTCATCAGTAGGCTTCATTGGTAGGCTTTATTGATAGGCTTCATCGACAGGCTTCATCGGTAGGCTTATAGCGATTATCTCTAGTGGTAACTCTAGAACAATATCCTTTGAGTGATAGACTCGTAAGAGTGAACTTGCTCGCATTAATAACTCAGCGGTAAGGTTCCTCAGCAGTAACCTCTATCGGTAACCTTTATCAGTAACCTTTATCGATAACCTCTATCAATAACCTTTTACTTAGAAACTTTTACACTGTAAACTTGATCAGGAAATTAGTGAGATTGAAAATACATAATTTTTACATGATAAAAAATATAAAAGATAATGAAACATGATTTTCATATAAACAAAACATGGTTTGGGATTATCAAAACAGGTGAGTCCAATAATCTCCCCCTTTTTGATAATCACAAATTATGTCACTGAAATTTAGATTTAAGTATTATTGAAGCAGGGTTAAGCACATTTGTTAATATCTTCAAGGGACCATGTTTATTATTGAAAATATATCAGAGCATAAATACATACAGAAATTTCATATATTCAAGTTTCATATAGGAAAGTTTCATATATCTAAACTATTCTCCCCTTTTGTGATTAGAAAAAAAAGGAAAAAATAAGACAAAAGGAGTTTTTTGTATTAACGAGACAAGAGTACAATATACAAAAAGATTATAATGATCCCTATCAAATAAGAAAAAAAACATTCAATCCACATCAGATATGTCTAATTGAGATTGGTCTTTGGGAGTTGAGGAGGCAGGTTCAGAGGATGGAGGTACAAACCTAGGGATAGAAGTAAGAAAGGTAGGAGGGGCTACAAAAGAAGCACCATTAGACTGATAAAGAGAATATCTCCAAGGAATTGTAGGAGTCAAGATTCTGATGGCCTGTGCAGGATTCATCAAAGGGGAAGCACCGGTAGATCCTGATGCAACTGAAGAAGAAGGTAAGGCTGAAGGTACAATAATGGGAGTACAATCCACATAGAGGAAAGGAAAAAGAAGATTCTTGAAATCCATAATGATGCTTCCTTCTCATTCCAAAGCTGATATAAAATCATCCTTATTCTCCATAAAATTTTCCAATACAAGAGTCAACTCTCAAAGCATGCTAACTTGATCCTTAAAATCCTGAGTGACATGTGGGATCCTCACGTTCTCCAACAACAGATTAAAGTGACTATCCAACTAATTCTTAGTGTAAACCCATTTATAATAGAAGTAAATATGATCCTTAATGGCCTTCTGATCTTGGTTATCCTCCCTCAAGTAATATCAGTGTCTCTGGTAGTGTAAATGACCTGAGTCATAGATTGAGGGTCTGAGGTACTTTCACCAAAGATCTTCTCCAATTCTTCTCTAACAACTGATTTGAATACATCTAGATCAATAGAAGGAGAGGCTGATGAGGAAGTATATTCACACAGAGGTTCCATGGTGAAATATACTCTCTCCTTAAAATACCTGGTCAATCCACTGATCAACCTCTCCACATCATCATCTTGACCACTCACATGTGTCTCCATAGACTTCTTAAAGTCCTCAAACACAGTGACCATCTGTTGAACAACACTCTTAACATACTTAATATCTTTGTACACTTTATCTCTTGAATCCATGTATGAGTCTAAACTCACAATTGACTACTTCACAGACTCCACAGATTCTTCTAAGGTTATGATTTGATTCTATCATTCCTCCATTTCATGTAGCAAGTTGGAGTGAAAGGTAGAGATCATTCTTTCCAAAGTAAATGAAACAAGATCTTGATTCAGAGACACTGATCTCTCTATCCCAATGGACCTCTCATCAAAGTGTCTCTTAAAATCTGATTTTAATGACTCTAAGTCATCCTTCTTCACATAATATTGAGGGAGAATATCGATCGGTTTCACAATAGTGGTCTCTAAAATAGAATGAATTAGAGGTCTTCTATTAGGTTTTTCATCTTTAGAATCTTCATAGTCTAATACTAAAACCATAAATCTATGGTCTTCTGACCAATATTTTATTTAATGAGAAACAAAAACTGAACCTGTGGCAACATGTTCCTCCCCCTCACTTGGAATATCCTCCTAGACAACTGCATTCTCCTCTTCCAGCCTTCCTTGATCAAATGAACCAGGAAGAGAGTCTACTCCAACTTCTTCTAGAGAATCTTCAACCACTTCCATTACAATTCCAGCTCCAACCAATTCAATAACCTCTTCCTCTTCACTCTCAACTATTACTGTTTGTCCTATAAAGGGACTAAGACTTAAGAATTCTTCTTCTCTTTTATCAACAGCTGACTCAAACTCCTCATGATTAGATTCAACTTCATGCTCCTCCTCTAAGGTCTCTCTAACAGTAATGTCTCTTAGGACATTATCTTCTCCTTATTCTTCAGTGGTTTCCTCATCATAACTATCCCTTAGGATAGTCTCTCTTCTAGGTAATCTCTTTGGAGGATTTGTCTCTCCAAAGGATACAACATTAACATGAGGACTTGAGGGAAGGTCAGGATCACTCCTGTCATCTATAGGAGAATCCTCTCTTTCTTTCACACCAGCAACCTCTTCTTCTACATCTGAATACACTGGCTCCACTTAATCTGGTTTTAAACCTGGATCTATTTTTTTCCTTTGGCCTAGTAGGATTAGCAATAGGGTTTAAGTATTTATAAAGTTTAGCCTCATCATTCACCCATTCCCTTTTCCAAGGAATCCTGTTTATCTTCATAAAATTGTAGATCATTTTAGTAATACAAAACTTGCCCCTTAGAACTATTGTTTCTTCCTTATGTCCTGAAACTCCTTTCACTTTCAACATCAAAGATATCAACCTGGCATGAAATAAATCATTTGACTTGGAACTAGGCCTAGCCATATCATCTAACTCAATCATCAACATCCTACAAATATTTATCCTTTTCCCATACTTCAATAGATTCAAAAAAATATGTCTTGATACTTTAAAGTAGCAAAGTACCCTCTCCTAGGACTCAAGACATGTTGTAAAAATTTAAATAGTAATTTGTTTTCTCCATCCATCTCAGCATCAATTACCTTTCTAGGGATTCCACTCCCTGTTAGTTTGGCCAGAGCCTTTTTATAGCAGAAATAATCACAGGTGGGAGGCATCACTCATGATTAATAGTTAAATATTCCTTCATATGGGACTCTTAAGCATTCAACCCATTAAATAGAAGAGAAGATCAAACTTACTCCATTTAACATTTAAGACATTCAATTATCATTATCATACGGTTCAAACTTTAAAAACTCATAAAATTATTTAACTAGCTTCGGACAATACGGTTCATTATTGTTTGCAAAAAATTATAACCAATACTGAGCTTTGAGTGCCTTCAACACTAGATACTTTCTCGACAGCAGCCATTCCAAACTTAATTCCTTTTCTATTATGATTTCCCTCTTCGACAAAAGCAGATTGATCAGCTTTACCAAAACCTTGATTCTAATACTAGACCCAGCTCAAGGTCTCTTAGGGTTCGGTGTATCTCCTTTATCACCAACCGTCAGTCTCTTCAGTCTTTCCAATACAATCTAAAGTGGTTCAAGTATTTTAGCAGAAGGTTAGGTTTAAGGCTTTGGGAGAATGAGATTAGGGAGAAGATTTAAGTGGATCTAAGGGTGGATTTCACTTTGTTTTTATCATTTAGGGATCAAAAAACACATCGAGTAAACAAAATAAATAAACCTAAAAATGTTTTAGATTCCAGCAGAAAAATACTAAGTCCAGGACCTATCAGTAAGGTCGACTAATGGTAAGGTGCCAACAGTGAGGTTTCCTAATGGTGAGGTCCAATGGTGAGGTGTCCTAATGGTGAAGTGTCCTAATGGTGAGGTTTCCTAACGGTGAGGTCCAACGGTGAGGTTTCCTAATGGCGAGGTGTCCTAATGGAGAAGTGTCCTAACAGTGAGATCCAATAGTGAGGTCCTAATGGTGAGGTCCAACATTGAGGTCCTAACGGTGAGGTCCAATGGTGAGGTCTTAATGGTGAGGTCCAACGGTGAGGTACTAACGGTGAGGTCCAACAGTGAGGTCCTAATGGTGTGGTCCAACAGTGAGGTCCTAAAGGTGAGGTCCAATAGTGAGGTGTCCTAACCTAAAAATTTATCATACCTAACTCATGTTTAATGTAATTTAACCTTTCATAATTCAAAGGCATTGTGAATATATCAGCCAATTGATGTTCAATGCCAATGAATTCAGGGGTGATATCACCTCTTTAATAATGATCTCTCAAAAAGTGATGTCGCACATCAATGTGCTTTGTCCTAGCATGAGATAATAGATTTTTAGAGATGTTAATATCACTTGTGTTGTCACAATTTATAGAGACATGTTTGAATTTATATCTATAGTCTAGTAACATGTGTTTAATCCATAGAATTTGAGCCCAACAACTACCAGTAGCTATATATTCAGCTTCAGCAATGGATAATGTAACAAAATTTTGTTTCTTACTACACCATGATACTAGCGATTTTCCAAAAAGTGACATGTTCTAGAGGTGATTTTTCTATCTAACTTGCAACTATAAAATTTATCATATGAATAACTTATCAAATCAAATGATTGTCCTCTTGGGTAAAATAGTCCTAAGTTTGTAGTATACTTGAGATATTTAAAAATCCTTTTAACAGCAGTTAAATGATACTCTTTGGGATTGTCTTGAAAATGAGCACACATACATACACTAAACATAATATCAGGTTGGCTAGCAGTAAGGTAGAGCAATCTCTCAATCATACCACTGTAATTGGTTTGATCCACTGGTTTACTAGTTTCATCAGCATCCAACTTACAAGTGGTACTCATAGGTGTATCACTAGCTTTATTACTATCCAAACCAAAAATGTTTCAAAATATCCTTAGTATATTTACTTTGATTTAAGACAATGCCATTTTTATTTTGAAAAATTTGAAATCCAAGGAAAATTTTAAGTTCTCCCATTAAACTCATTTCAAATTAATTTTGCATCATCTTTGAAAAATCAGTACATAATTAATTTTTAGAAGATCCAAATATAATGTCATCTACATAAATTTGTACTATTAAAACATATTTGTAAATCCTTTTAATAAAAAGAGTAGGATCAATTATTTATTTAGTAAAACCTTTTGAAATAAGAAAAAAACTGAGTTTATCATACCAAGCTCTAGGATCTTGTTTTAGACCATATAAAGTTTTAGAAAGTTTAAAAACATAATTTGAAAAATGGGGATTTTTAAATATAAGAGGTTGTTTAATAAACACATCCTCAACTATATACCCATTTATAAATGCACTTTTGACATCCATTTGATAAAGTTTGAAATTCAGATGAGCTGCATAAGCAAGTATTATCATAATGGATTCTAGTATAGGTATAGGTGCAAAGGTTTCCTCATAGTCTATTCCTTCTTCTTGACTATATCCTTGTTCAACTAATCTGGCCTTGTTTATAAGTATATTTTCAGACTCATCAACTTTGTTTCTAAACACCCATTTAGTGCCTATGGTCAAAGTTTCCTTAAGTATTTCCACTAATTCCCAAACTTTGTTTCTTTCAAACTGATTTAATTCTTCTTACGTAACTATCAACCTAAATTCATCATTGATAGCATCATTAATATTTTTGGGTTCAAGCTGTGAAAGAAAATCTTAATCTCCAACCTGGTTTCTCAGAGAAGCTCTAGTTTGTGTCCCTCTATTTAGATCACCTACTACATCATCTAAAGGATGATTATTGAGAGTTATAATACCTCTAGAAAGGGTTGGAATAAACTCCTCATGGTTTTATACAAGTTTAGATTCAATAGGCTCAGATTCTGGAAAATTTCCAAAACTAGTTGTTTTTAATGGGGGTTCACTATTTTTATCATTAAGGTCCAGAATTTACATATATTCCTCAAGATATTCAAGATAGGTTTTAGGTTCATATGGATCAGTCTCATAAAATTTGACATGAACTGATTCTTCGAAACATTTGGTTCTCTTATTAAATACTCTATAGGCTTTATTAGTGATTGAGGAACCCAGGAAAATTCCTTTATCACTTTTGTAAGCAAATTTTTCAAGATTATCCCTAGTGTTAATAATAAAGACTTTGCAACCAAAAACTATAAAGTGATAAACCTTAGGTTTTATATTGTTCCATAGTTCATAAGGGGTCTTATTAAGAACAATTATAATTAAAACTCTATTGATGATGTAACAAGCTGTATTAACAGCTTCATCTCAAAAATAGATAGGTAGGTTATACTCATTAAGCATAGTCTGGGAAATCTCTTGAAGTGTCCTATTTCTTCTTTCTACATCTCCATTTTGTTGAGTAATTTTAGGAGAAGAGAAATTGTGATTATAACCATTATGTGAGCAAAATTATTCAAACTCCTTATTTTCAAACTCATGACCTTGATCACTTCTCAAGGTCTTAATTCTAAGTCCACTAAGATTTTCTAAAGACTTGGAATATTTAATGAATTAAGAACATGCTTCACTTTTGTGAGCTATAAAGTATACCCAAGTATATCTAGAAAAGTCATCTACAATAACATAGAAATAGTACTTCCCATTTAAACTTGAAACTCTTGATGGTCCAAAAAAATCCATGTGAACCAACTCAAGCGGTTGAGATGTTGAAACTTCTTTCTTTGGTTTGAAAGAAACTTTGTGTTGTTTTACCTTTTTACTAAGATTAAAAACATTTTTAAGTGAGAATTACAATTTAGGTAAGTCTATAACTAAACCTTTCCTATTTTGTTTCCTAAGTTATTGTTCATTATAGTGTCCTAATCTTCTATTCCATAACCAAGATTGTTTATGAAAATCATTTAAATAAGAAACATTTTTCTTGGATAATGAGTTTAAATCAACAACATATACATTTTCATTTCTAAGAGTAGTGAATATTAAATCATTTTTATAATTAAAAACATTGCATGAATCATTTTCAAACATAACATTAAAACCATAATCACACAACTGAGAGATACTAAGTAAATTGTACTTTAACCCATCAACAAAGAGTACTTTTGAAATTAATATAGTATTAGGGTTTCCAATTTGGCCTAAGACGATGATCTTTCCCTTAGCATTATCACCAAATATAACATGCCCACCATCAACTTTTATTGGGATCTTTAATCATGATTAATCTCCTTTAATATGTCTTGAATATCCACTATCCAAGTATCAAAGGGTTTTACAGGAGATATTTATACAATTTTCCTACAAAACAGATTAAGTATAGGGTAACTTTGGTACCCAGATTTTCTTGGGTCCAGAGAGGTTAACAACCAAATATTTGGGAACCCATATTTGTCTTATAGGTTTCCTATAATCAACATACATGTTTTGAGACATAAAAACTTTGTTAGGTTCTTTAGAATTTTTTTTTTCAAGAGATGATTAAGAACTTTAACTAGTACTGAATTGTCCTGATTTTGGAACAAATTTGTTCTTAATAATCCTTCTCTATCCAGGTTGATATCCTAGAGCATATGTGTATTTTGGAGTAATTTATTTCACTAGAAACTAAGTCAAGGTATCTATATCAGAAGTAAACTTCTCAAGATCTATTTTTAATTGCTCATTTGATAATTTAAGTTTAGTATTTTCTTTTAATAGCTGAGAAAATTTTTCTTTTTCAATATCCAAATCAGACTTATAATTGACATTTAAAGAATTTTGTTTTTAAATGATTTATATTTATACTTTAGTTCATTAAAAATATCCTGAAGAATTCCACATTAGTCAAAAAGTTCATCCTTAGTCATATTTTCACCATTATTTGATTAACTTGTATTCCCAGAATAGTAAGCATTATGTGAAGGATAATTCGGTGTTACCTCAAATGTTTCTGTCACAAAACACAGGTTTTCATGATTGTTATTTTCAGTATTAGAAGTGTCAGATCCATTGGAGCTATCTTATAAAGCACTCCAAGTATCTTTCATAGAATTTTTATATCCTTTTACTTTGACTTCATATTTCTTGTTAAATTTCATCTTGGGGCACTCAACCTTCACATGACTTTTTCGTTTACACTCATATAAGACTATCTAATTTGTTTTTTTATTACATTTTTTTTATCCTTTTTCTACTTTCCTCTACTATCATACCTTCCTTTATAGTTTTAATTTATAAATAACTTCTTCTTTTAGTAGAAATTTTTTAATCTTTTAGCAAGATGAGCCATCTCATCATAACTGTCAGAATCTGATTCTTCACTGGTGGAACTATCTACAGGAACTTGAACCTTTTCCTTGTCTTTACTCTTTGAGGTAGTAGTCCTGAATGCTACATATTTCTTTCTTGGTTATTTACCCGCTTCTTGATTCACCTTAATCTATTCTTTGTACATCATAAGTTTTCCAATTAGTTCCTTCATTGGTAGCTTTCTTATGTCACATTATTATCAGATAGAAACAGAATTTCCTCTCCATATGTCAGGCAGACATCAAATCCATCTCATAATATGATCATTGCCTTTCACTGGTTTCCTAATTAGAATCATGGTATTTACTATTTCATTGAACTTGAGATACATTTCAGAGATAAGTTCATCAGGCTTCATTTTAAAATTATCATATTTAATAGTGTAAATATTTAAAATCATTTCTTTAACATTAGTTTTTCTATCATGGGAAATAGCCAAAGTATCCCAAATTTCATATGAATTTTTACAGGAAGATATTATATTGAATTCTTCATCACCTAGAGAATAGTACAATTCATTCATTTATTTACAGTTATTATTATATGTATCTTTAGTCAACTGAGATCATGTGTCCCTAGAAGTAGCAGGCAATTAATGTTGTTCTTCAATTGTGTCCCAAATTTCAGGACCCATGATCTCTAGATACATTTTCATTTTCAATTTCCAATAATAATAGTTATTACCATTAAATAAATGTGTTCTGTTAGTAGCCACACCCTCAACTTGATTATCCATAGCTAATTAGAATTTAAAGAACTGAAAATTTAGATATGATAGAAATTTTAAGATCTTTAAGATACAACTAAAATCATAGTTTAAAATAATTTTAAAATCTTGAAACATATTTCTAATGGTAGTAATAAACAAACCTATGATACCAAATATTGTTCGGGGTGGAAACTCAAGAGGTGGGGGTGAATTTAGTTCCTACTTAAAATTTCTGTTAAAAACTTTATGAAAAAAATACACCAATTTGAAACAACCCAGTTAATTAAGGCAGTAGAGATATAAATGTTAAATTGGTCAACAAGTTTCTCAAAGGTTGATTAGTCCTCAGTTGAATCAGTGAAAAATACTTATCCACCTTTTGAAACAGGTTTACTGAATTAAACACATATACACACTAACCAAAACTAACAATCAGAGTTAATGTAAAACAGTTTTTTGTTTTTGAAATTATTAGTAATGGAAAATAGAAAAATAGATTATTACAAAATAAAGTACACAATAGATTTAAACAACAGGTTCAGTCTCAAGATGATACTTAATCCTCTTCACTTAGTGATCACCAACCCCAAGCAGTTTATATTAACAATAAACTTGATACATAGCCTGTATCAGGATTTACAATAGTTTTCACAAACTATATAGGGATCACACCCTCTACCACATTTCTTCATGAAAAAAACAATAACTAATCCACACACAGCCTCTTCCATAGTTATACATTGGAAACAAAAGTGTGAGTAATGTTTGGAGTGAGGATTTTCAGTATCCTACAGTTTAAGCATAAGAGACAATGTGTGTGTAACAGACAAACATACACTGCTCAAAAATGTAAGAAAAAGGACACAATAGAGCTAATATTATAAATATTGAGTTTAGAAGGCTCTATGTGTATATAGTTCTGCTCTTGACTCCTTGGAGTGAAGAAATTGTAGTTCGATTCCTTCTTTAGAAGTTGTCTTCAAAACAGAGTTTCACAACTCCAGGTTCTAGCATCTAGGTACTAAAGTGTTCTACTCCTTGGTAAAAAAGAGATTCGATGAAGAACAAAAGGTAGACTTGACTTTGTTCTCCCAAATGATCTTTGTGAATCTCTTAGGTTAGTAGAGTAAGTGCTGGTGTTCTCCTTGTTCTATAGATCTTCCGTATCTTGTCTCTCACCCAACATGCTCCTATTTAGCTCAATATTCTATTCTATTTTATATTCTTGAGGTCCGAAAATGGGAATGATAAAACCACATGTGTTCCTCCTCGTACCTCGTACTGTGTCCATATACGGTCGCTAGATATGTCTACAATCAGTATTAATTAATATCAGAAGCATTAAATTCACCAAATATGACCGTTAGAATAATATCAAGAAAATTGAAAAAGTATATAGTAGAAGGGTATATGTATCGCTAGACTGGTAGCTATAGCCTTCTCAATGGTAGGCTTCATCGATAGGCTTCATCAGTAGGCTTCATTGGTAGGCTTCATCAGTAGGCTTCATCGGTAGTCTTCATCGGTAAGATTCATCGGTAGGCTTCATCGGTAGGCTTATAGCAGTTACCTCTAGCGATAACTCTACAATAGTGGCCTTTGAGAGATAGACTCATAGTAGTGAACTCGCATGCATTGATAACTCAACAGTAATGTTCCTCAGTGGTAACCTTCTATTGGTAACCTCTATCGGTAACCTTTATCGGTAACCTCTATCAGTAACCTTTTACATAGAAACTATTACACTGTAAACGTGATCAAGAAATTAGTGAGATTGAAAATACATAATTGTTACATGATAAAAACTATAAAAACTAATGAAACATGATTTTCATATAAATGAAACATGATTTGGGATTATCAAAACAGGTGAGTCCAATAATAGAAATAATCGATTCCCTCATAATCAAAGACTCAAATGTGGAAACTGATACCTCCATTGAATCCATAATGCATGTTTTATCCTAGGAGCAATATATGTTTCATTCAAAATGAATTCTTCTATGGTGCATAGTAGTGGGGGGATTAAATAGGGGTTTAATTAATTAATTAATTAATTAATTGTTTAATTAATTAGTTAACCCTAGATTAAATATATTTAATTACTTATCAGTGAATCCTCTAGGGTTAGTCACATAACCTAGAGGGATTCTTGTGAGAAGATCCATGGTGGATAACATTGGCGGATGAGCTTCCAATTGTGGATAGATCCTGAATACTTCAAGGATCACCCTATCATAAAAAAAAAACAAAGAAATATTATTCTTATTTAGTGATCAATACATTTACATGGTAGGGAATTTTATTTTGTTTGTTTAATTCTATTTTTCATATCATTGTGATAATGGATCGATTCCTCAAGAATTTAATCAATGATCTCCCATTACAATCCCTCTTAATTTATATTTATGTTGAACCTATATTTTTAAAGGTTGGGGCCGAAGCCTCAATTTATTTTTTAAATCAAAGACCTATTAAAGGGTAGAGGGACACCCAATACATAACCCGAATGCCCAAGGCCAAGTGGCCTGAATACAAGGTTTGAAAGCCCAAGTTTTGGCCCAAAGGACCCACTGTGAACAGTACTGCTACAGTACCCTACGCAGCTACACTACCCGCCGCCGCTACAGTATCCTACAACAGTTCCTCTGCCTCTACAGTGCTGCCGCCACTACAGCTCCACCACTGCTACAGTGTCTGCTACAGTGCCCCTGCTACAGTACCCTACTACAGTACCCTGGAAATTCATCCGTGCCCGGATTTGAACCCGGGTCTTTTGGATGCCAAGTAGGAGCTTGTACCACTTGGGTACAGGCTCGCTGGCTATTTATGTTGAACCTATGATTTACAAATCATTGATTAAAAAACATGATGTATTCATCTATTTATTTAGAATAATCAACTATAGATTATGTCCAATCATTTATATTCATCATAGGTTATAGATTTTTTGGTTTATGGATTTTCCCCTCCATTCTATGTGCATTAATTATAGGTATTTAGTTTAGATGGTGATTTAACATTTACCCATAGACCAATTCACTACAGAATAAATTATTAGTAATATGGATCTTTTTTTTGGATTCATATTTTTTGATTACGTCATGATAGAGGATCATTGATGGTAATGAGAACCAATCTGGAGAATAGGGAATATGGTTTTCACAAGCCATGGAATGTCGGATGATGAGAATTTAATGAGATATGATGATTCTAATGATCAATGGATAGAAACTAATTTATGACGATGTTAGATAAATGGAATATGTATTCGATAGTTTTTTCATGAAATATTAGTGGAATAACTGAAGGAACAAGTGATAAATTCAAAGACACATTGAAATAGATGAGATTCTATAAAATTCCTGACTACACAATGTGTAGTTTGAAAGAACATACACTGTGTTTCAGGGTAGATGCAAAACTAGGGTTTCTAACTGAGTTGAATATTACACGACCATGTGGCTGGATCCACCTGTCATGTGACCCTTGATAGAAAACTCAATGTGTATAGTAGGTACATGCCTATGGAGCCCAAGTGGATAACATGTTGTGTATTCCTAGGCTACACCCTATGTAACCCTCAATTGAGAACGGCTTAGGAAGTTATGTACACATTTATTACCAAACCCTAACCCATATGTTGTATGATGGGACTCAGACATCGTGTTGTTGGTCTTTTGTATTCCATGTTTGTGGGAAATACACTACCATGTTTTCAACTTGGGGTGAAACCCCATGTACCCCCATGGACACATTGTGTACATTCCATTCACTTATATTAGTTTGTTTGAGTGATCCTTCCTTAGTAACATTTCATGTTGGATGTAGTGGTAGGGTCTCTAACCCATAGATAAGGTCATGTATCTCACCCTACTATTCAGGCTGCATGATCCCTTATCTATGGGTTAATAATGTATATAGTTAGGTATCACCTCATGGGGCTCAAGGTCATGATCCTATATTACTTTCTCCCTATTAAGGGTCAAGTATCCCATTACATTCATCTAAGGCATGTGATCCCCTCCCACAAGACATTATATATGGAGTTAGGTATCCCCATTTGGTCTAGGTCATGATCCTCTATTTTTTAGTTGAATTTACTCATTTTAGGTGTCTTCCAGTATGGTGTATCTTTATAATGATATCATTCCATGAGAATATATGGGTTATCCATTATTCATATTATAGTTTTTGGTTTGAATTTGTCTCTATTTTTATGCTTTACTTGGTGATTTCGAGGTGTCCTATGGGGTATGTGTATACTCACTCCTACATGGAATCTGTATGCATGTGTCATATCTTATGTAGATGATAGTTTTATCAATATATATCTTAGTGGACCCAATGTGTGTGGTGTATAGTGATGTTTGGAAGATTTGGTAGTAGGAATTTGGATGTTCTAATGGTTTTATTCTAGGAAAATATTCTCACTGGTTGTCAATTTGGACTTAATTTCTAGTTCTTGGGCCTGTATTTTGACATATTTACTATGGTTATATACCAGCATACTCTATTGTGGGATATTAGGGGTTGTGCATTTATTTACTACTCTGGTTTTTTTCTATTTAACATTACTCTGGTGTGTATGGAGATGCTTGTGTGTGTGTGAAGGTACATTAATCTATGGCCTCCCATATGTGTGACGTGTCTACCTGATACTAGTCATTATACCCTATCCTATTAGAGGTATGAATAGGGTGTAACTCTCATCTTATCACCAACCATGCAGGACCCAGTGAGTTAGTTCATTTCAGAGTGGTATCAGAGACTAGGTTTTCCTAGGATAGAGTTTGGAGTTAAAATAGTTATGAGTATTGGTTTGGTATTTAGGGAAATGGTGTTAATGTGTCTCGAGTTTGGATCATATTCTATGGATCCCAGTGTTGGTTTGACATATGAAACACCCATTTATAGGGACTCTAATAACCTTCTTGTCAACTTGGTATACTGGGATATTGATTATAGGGAAAAATGTTACATACACCATATAGGAATAGATTATGGTTTCCATTTCCTTCTTGAGTCATCTCACTAGATATACTCTATTTACCATTGTACATATGTAATATTTATGGATACCTCTATATAGAAAATTTCTATATATTCTATGAAAATATCATAATGAATATCTTCATAGTGATGAGGCCTCAGTTCGGGGGAAGGTTCATGAGGTGTTTTCCCCAAGTGAGCAGTGAGTGTACTTCCACCTGTCAAGAAACAAGACGACCTACCCTTAGTGGAATAATCCAATGTTTTTCCTCACTATAGATAGAAGATCCTTCCATATGTTTAGTGTGATGATGCACATAGTCTGAGTGTGCTTTCTGAGTTCCAAAGAAAGATTCCATCTAGGTTTTGGGGTGATCTGGGCCTACAGATAGTGGAGGAATAGATATAGTTGATGGTCAGAGTTTTCTATTTGGTTCAAACACCTCTCCACTAGATGGTTATGCTTATAACTAGATTTCTCTATAGAATGGTGGGACATTGGTGGATCTTGATGACTTGTGCACAGGATTAAATTAATATTATTTGTACTGAGTTCAAGAACCTCTTATAGGATTATTATTTCCCTGTAACTCTACGTTCAATGCACATCATGGAGCTTATCAAGTTGTAGTAGGGAAGCATGTCCATTTCAGAGTATGCATCGATGTTCACCGACCATATGTGATACTCTCTTGACTTGGTTGGTGATGGTTAATTATAAGGGATAACATTTAGGAGGGGGATTCATAGATATTTTCAATCTAGAGTGGTGCCTATTTGTATCTATACTTATGATGGGATACTAGAGAATGCCCTAGTGGTTGAACACTTTTTAGTGGAGAATCCATAGTTATAAGGTGCTGGTAGTGGCCATCTAAGAGTAGAGACCTCATTAGTAGGTGGAAAATGGTATAATTTAGGAACTAGATACTTGAAATGATCTCAGGTATAGTCTCATACTAAAGGATTAGTTGATCAAGGATCATATAGGGGATCTAGTCAATTAGGAGGAATATGTTAATTTCCTTACAATGGATGATGTTATATTGTTCAGGACTTTCCGACCCATCGTGTAGCTGAGGGAGGATAGGTTGTGGATAAACCACCATATTAAAGGTAAAGACACAAGAAGGGACCTAATAAGGGTAATTATGGAGATCCTTAGGGGGGAGATCCTAGTAGAGGATTTGTAAGAGTTGGTTGACATTATAATCCAATACTACTACAACCACCTATTGGTGGACTAATTGAAGCTCATAGGGATAGAGACTAAGGTTGCAGGAAGTTGAAAAAGGTTGAGTATTATAATCCAGAGGATCCTAGTATGATTAAAGGTATGTTCTATGTCTTTTCCACCATTAACATTAGTTTTGGTAGACACCAGTATGTTCCACTCCTTCCTGGACTTATCACTTGTTAAAAAACTAGAGATTCTAGTGGAGCCACTAGCATAAAACTTATAGTTAGAGACCCACACATTAGGGGGTTCTGTGATCACAATCTTCTATCGGAAGTGTGAATTGGATCTTAGAGGATATACATTTTTATGGTATCTATTCATAATTGTAATGAGACCTTATAGTTTCATTCTTGGTATGGGATGGCTATCTACCATCAATGCCAAAATTGATTGCTTCTCATAAATGATGTAGTTTATTTGGGATGTTGGGTTGATTTTTTTCCTTCAAGGTCAATAATTATTTACACCCATAGAAATTAAGGATCATTTAAAAAATATTACAATTGATTTACCATCAGTTTTCTAGATTGACTCTTGGTGCAAAAAACTCAATGGTTGTTCATTTCCATACAGTGGTAGTGGAGTACCTAGATTTATTCCTAGTGGATGTACCTAGTTTACCTCATCACCAAGAGGTAAAATTATATATTGAATTATAACCTAAGACTACTTTTATATCTTTATTATCATATTTTTTATATCCCACTAAGCTACTAGTGCTAAGGGTGCATTTGTATGACCTTAATAATAAAGAATTTATCAGACCCAGTGTATCCCCTAGGTTGCACTGATATTATTCTCCAAGAAGGAGAATGGGATCCTGAGTATGTGTTTGTTTATCCTCATGTAAACTAGGTTCCCATCAAGAATAGGTATCCAATATTTATAATTGACAACCTCTTCAACCAGCTAAAAGGGGGAAAAGTGGTTCTTAAAAATTGACATCATTTCAGGTTATCACCACCTGTGAGTATGTGAGGAGGATATGTTGAAAATGAAATTTTGATTTTACTACAATCATTATGAGTAGATAATGATTGAATTTAGTATAATTAATTCCATTTTGGTGTTTATGGGTCTCATTAATCATATATTTCAAGCTTTCTTATACATGTTTAAGGTAGTATTTATCAATGGAATTCTCATTTATCGATGGAATTCTCATTTACTTAACATAGAAGGATGAAAACATTGAGTATTTGAGGATAATATTAGATAAAATTCAACATTATTATCTTTATAAAACTCTTTAATTTCTAATACTGTATTAGGGAGGTTTACTTTCTTGGATATGTTATCTCAGAGGAGGGAGTAGTTGTGGACCTAGCGAAGATTGAGGTGGTGCTTTCTTAGGATCCACCCAAGAGCGTGATGAATTTGTGGAGATTCCTTAGGTTGTTTGTAAATTACCAAATATTTTTTCCATATTTCTCTAAGATCAAGAATCCATTTAATTATTTGATCAAAAAGGGGTAACCTTTTTTCTAGTCAGAAAAGTTCTAGAAGTCCTTTGATGAGTTTTTTCAGAGGTTGAAAAGCGCTCTCAACCTAAGGTTTCTAGAAGATGGGATTGAGTTTTTGGTGTCCTATGGTACCTCTATAACCATAATAGAGTGTCTATTGATCTAAAGTAAGGTAGTGATAGTCTATAGGTATAAGTATTTGAGACTCCATGAGGAGAACTAGTAACTTATTATTTGTAACCTAAAGCAGTGGTGTTCTCTCTAAAAACATAGAGACACTACCTTATTATTGATATGTTTGGTTTTTATTATGAAAAAAAGAGTCTCAAGTTCATCTTCACTTATATAGATCTCAACCCAAGGTATAGACAATGATTTGAGTTCCTGCATGACTATAACTTTAAGATGGTATATATTCTAGGAAAAGTTAATGTGGTGGAAAATAGTATTAGTAGGAAATATCATTCCTAATTTCTAAGAAAGGTGTTAGAGTAGTTAGAATCATTTCAGCTATCCTTGGTGGATATGGGAGGATCAGTTTATATATGATTAATGGTTTTTCCCCCTATATTTCTTTAGATCATGAGGGAATCACATATTGGGAATATTTATTGTGAGTTTTTATGAA
This sequence comes from Viscum album, assembly GCA_963277665.1. Taxonomy (NCBI): domain Eukaryota; kingdom Viridiplantae; phylum Streptophyta; class Magnoliopsida; order Santalales; family Viscaceae; genus Viscum; species Viscum album. The sequence continues at coordinate 1,738,235,037 of OY728160.1, forward strand.
ACCAGATATTCATGAGACATGCACCTATTGAATTTTCTGAAAGTAGGGAACATGCCATTCTGTTCCAAGGATAAACAGTAGTGCCTGTCACACTTCAAGAGTAGGTTTTAATGGATCTCCATAAATATAAATTTATTGCAAATCTATAAGTTTCAAATATTTATTAGGATCTTAGATGAAAATTTTGGTGTTTAGGGATGAATAAGAGTGTTGTAGAGTTGATCTCTCTATGTCTCACCTGTCATCAGGTGAAGGTTGAGCACTAAGTTACAATGGGTTTGGACCACCCCATTGAAGTAATAGAATAGACTTTGGATGGTGTATCCATGAATTTTTGTGACATGAATTCCATAGTAACTGAGAGGATATGATGTTATCTAGGTGATCTTGTATCATCTCACCAAGTCAACCTACTTCCTCACCATAAGTGAGCAGATTTCGGTGGAAATATTGGGATGCTTATATATACAGGATAAAATCTGGCTTCATGGTGTTTACTAAAATGCTGTCTATAACCATGACACTCGTATCATATCCTAGTTATGGAGAGATTAAAGGAGGCTTTCGGGACCCAATCACAGATCACAATGACATTCCATCCCCATACGGATGGTCATACTGAGTGGGATATTCAGATCCTGGAGGACATGTTATGAGCTTGCATGTTGTACATTATTTGAATTAGGGAGGATCACATATCCTCAATATAGATTTAATATAATAAAAATTATCACAATATAATTTTCATGATGCCTTTTGAGGGCATTTTTGGGAGACCATATAGGTCTCCATTATGCTGGTCAGAGTTGGGAGACTTGGAACTTATGTGGCTTATGTTAGTATGAGTGATAATGAAGAGAGTGTAGATCATCCAGAAGAAGATGAGGATAGCTCAGAGCCATCATAAGTTCTATATTGACTGATGATGGAGGCATTTTTATTTTAGTGAGGGGGACCATGTTTTCTTTATGGTCTCTCCTTAGCACGGTCTACATAGATTGTTTTATGGTGTCAAGATATCTTTGAGGTTCATCAGTTCATTTCAAATTCTAAAAAGAATATTTGAGGGTTTTTTACCACCTAGCCTTAACTCTAAAGTTGGAATGAGTTCATTCCACCTTTTACGTGTCATAGATGAGTCGATCATGCATTATTGACTACAGTGAGTTGAACCTTAAAGGTGGAGCCACATTTTTTGAGCACTTAGTGGAAATAAAGGATTGAAAAGAGAAGATCCTTTATGGGAAAATGATTCTCTAGGTGCATGTACTCTGAAAGCATGATAATATTCAAGAGATCTCATGGGATTAATGGAAACAGAATATAGCTCAGTAACCTCATATGTTTGAGTAAGTCCTTCTTTTCGAGATGAAAGGAATTAAAGGTGGTGAGAATGTAACAAATTTTATTTTTGTGGTCAAACCCTTTAAATATTTTAAATAATATTTTTGGATCTATTTATAGAGTTTAAATTGAGTTTTGGGTGTCGTATAACCAAAATATTTATATATTAAAAATATTATAATTTATTAACTCTCACGCACATATAATTAAGAAAATAATGGTTTCCCTCATGAAAAAATTCTCATTTTGGGAAGATTAAACCTCCATTGAATCCATAGCATGGGTTTTACCCCCAAAAAACATAAGTTTTATTTTCAACAGTTTCAAAAATAGTGTGTATTAGAGAGATAATTAAATAGGGAATTAATTAATTAATTAGTTAACCCTAGTTGAAATATATTTAATTTTTCATTAGTGATTACTCTAGTGTTATACATATAACCTAGGGGGATTCTTGATAGCATAACCATGGTGAACAATGTTGGAATATGAGATTATAATTGATAATCCATCACAAACACTCCAGAGATTACCCACATCTTCGATGATAATGACACAAGCTTCCTATTCATCATAGATCGATCATTTTCTAAGGTATGATATTTTATTTGGATGGTTTTATTCTGTTTTTGATATCATTGTGATCATGGGTTGATTCCTTTATAAATGAATCCCCAATCAACTATTGTAATCCATTGAACCTATGATTTGGGAATCATTGATTCCATAACATGTTGTATTTATCTTTTTCTTTGGATTCCTAAATCGTAGATGATGGTCAATCATAGTTGGTTCTCACTTTTGTGTTATATGGATTTCACTCTCCATTATTCACATGTTCATCATCAATATTCTATTTGTTCAGTTATCCATCCTTTCCCCATAGACCAATTCATTACGTGATAAATTATTAGTTATATGGATCCTTGTTATAGATTGAAATTTTTGGATTATGGAATGATGGAGGATCATTGATGGAAACAAGAATCTAGGGGAAGAATGAGGAAAATGGTTTTAAAAAAGATTGGAAATTTTGGAAAATGGGAGTTCAGAAAGAGACATAGATTCTAGTAATCAGTAGCCAAAAAATTGATTTCTCACAATATTAGACCCCTGGATGATGCTGTTAATAGAGGTTCATATAAGATTGGTGGTATAATCAAGGTAAAAATATAAAAATATTAAGTCACATTGAAATGGGTGTGATTATTGAAAATTATTGACTACATGGATTGTAGTTTTAAAGAACACACACCATGTTTCATAGGAGATGTGGTACTAGGGTTTCCAATGAAGTTAAATATCAAAAAACTGTATGGCTAGGCCCTCACACCATGTGACCCAATATGGTCATCTTGTTGTGTACATAAGGTACATTCCCAAGGATCCTAGGTGGCCAACATGTCATGTATTACTATGATACACCATGTGTAATCCTCAGATGAACATGACTCAGGTATTAAGGAATATGTTGAATATGAGACCTGAACCCACACATCGTGTGATGGTACTCACACACCATGTGGTTGTTCTTTTATAGTACATGTTGGCGGTCAGTACACAACTATTTTTTGACTTGTGGTGAAACCTTGTGTACCCCCTTGGACATTTCATGTACCTTCATTTTTCTTGGATTAGGACATTCGAGCGAACCTTCCTAAGTAAGGTTCTGCATGGGACATGATGGTAGCATCTCTGATCCCCCTATATATGGTCATATATCCCACCAAACTACTCAAGTTTCGTGATCCCTTATCTACTAGTCAATCATGAATAGATTCAAGTATCCCCCTATGGGGTCCAGGGCCATGATCCTCTATTCCTTTTCCCTAGGTAGGGTTAGGTTTCACATCACCTTCATTTGGAGAATATGATCCCCTCCTATGGGATAGTACATATGGATTATAGTACCCCCATATGGTCTGGTGAATGATCCTTTATCTATGAGATAAATTACCTCATCTAAATTGTCTTCCAATGTGGTGTGTCTTTCCATAGGGAATTTCCTAAGAGGTCTCATGGATCTCCTTTTTATAGTATGGATTCATGTTTTGTGTGTGAATAATTCTAGTTGTTTGTCTAGTTGTGAGATCTAATACATTTCTAGATTACTTGTATCCTTCCATGAGAATATTTGGGTTATCCCTTCTTTACCATATAGTTTGTGTTCTAGAGACGATTCTATTTGATTTTTTACTTATTGGTGATTTCGGTGTGTCCTTATGGGTGTGTATAAACTCACCCCTGCATGGGCTCTACCTACATATTTTGTGTATTTAGTAGATGATAGGATATTTGATGGAGATTTAGGTGGGCCTGGTGTGGGTGGTGCATAGTGGTTTTTTGAGGCTATGGTAATAGGACTGTGTATGGTCTAGAGGCTGCGTGTTGGAAAACATTATCACTAATTATCAGGTTGGACCTACTTTCTGGTTGTTGGGACTATATTTTACCCTATTTACTCTAGTTATATACCGACATAATTTTTTGTGGGATATTATAGGTTGTTCATGAATTTACTACTCCGGTTGTTTACTATTATTTTTTACACGGGTCTATATAGAGATATGGGTGGGTGTGTGTGTGCACTGGTATATTAGGCTAAGGCCTCCCATCAGTTTGATATTCTTACTAGGTGCTAGTCATTATCCCCTGTCCAATTATAGGTAGATTTGGGGTCACACTCTCAACACACTGCCAACCAGGAGACGCCTATTAGGTCAGGTCTTATCACATAGATTTTCTTTATTTAACTTTTTTTGTTTCCCCTTATATCATTATGTACATTATTTCAAACATTTTTCATTCATTTTAAAATATTATGAATATAATATAAGTTGAAAATGGCATACCCATTTATCACTGTGTTTCTTTATAATATTAAATGACTATGTTATGGAGATTATAATAGAAATGTTCTTCCATATCAATACCATCATCATCAAGGGTAATGGGTATCTCAACTCTCAACTCATGAGCTACTTGAATCCCTACTCTCACATGATTTCTTGGAAATTTTTATGGTATAGGGTATCACCTTGGATATATTGTATCAATTTTATATATGTAGATTATATAAAGTGTATATTTAAAGAATATAATTATAAAATATAATATATACACACACACACACAAAGTTTGAAAAATAATAAATATAAATTATAATCTTTATATATATTTATATATATATATAATATACATATAATGTAAAAAAATAAAACCTAATATAAACAATAGATATAAAGTATATATTATAATATAAAGTACAAAATGTATAATCTATACATGTAAAGTATATTTTAATATCAGTTTTTACATTTCAAATTTGTGTGTGGCTGTGTATTTTTATTTATTTATATTTTTTCTTGGTTATATTTCTTACAATGACTCAAGAGGAGGGTGAATTGAGTTATTTAATTTAACCTAATAAAAATTTTAATTTCCCTCTTCCAAATATTCTTTTAATTTTCACCTCTTTTCAATCATATTTATAGAAGAAAAATTAACACAAATATAAGTAAAGATGATAAAAAAAATTATATTTCCCCAAATACTCTAAGAAAATCCCCTAATCCAATTCACCAACACCCAATTCATGTCTAGTGGTTTTACTTAGATCCTTTTTTATATATATTCATAGTTGAGTGCAAGAAACTATAATTTATTCATTTAAAAAATACAAGATCTTTTACTAATATCTTTATAATGAGACCTACCTCAGCCTCACCACCACACTTAATACAATATTTTTTTCACTCAATAAATATATAAAGATTTCAAATTTGATAGAAAATAGAAGCACACAATTGTGTAGAACCACAATTAACAGTTCACTATCTTTAGAAAAATATATATTTATAGTATAACAATTATAAAAAGACCTAATAGTATATAATGAGATCAAGAAAACACAACACCAGTAAAATTTTCAATTTATTTTTTTTCACTTCTAATATTGTAAATAATGTAGAAAAATAATGATATCACTTCCATAATTTTCAATAGTAGTGAAAAATCAGTTCATATATGAGTTTTGCATGTATTTCTTGGAAAGTAAATTATATTCATGTCTGTATTTATTTCTTCAATATCAAGATGTAATATTCAAGAAATAATTCAAAATCAATTGAGTCAAATGTTTTCCTTGATCTTATCCCTGAAAATGGTTAACTCTATATCCAATATAGATACTTTGGTATTCTATAATAATATCCTGAAATAAACTCAGTTAAGCTTCTCTTAAAATTATAACTTTGTTAAAAAACTACTTCAAAGTTTATAAAATCTTTATAATTTAAATAAACAATAAAAATATTCATAAAAAAATATATTTAAATTCAAACTAAATATAAATTATCATAACTTAAGTTTTATGTAAAATAAATATTAGAAAATATTAGTTGTGTAAGAATTAATTCACTATTTTAAAGTATATATATGAATAAAAAAAATTTGGTGTTGCATAAGAATATCTCACTCTTCATGCAAGATTAATCTTTAAATACAAATAGGTTCATAAGAATATATACTTTTTTGAAAATTAGTCATGTAAGAATAAACTAAAACTATAATAGAATATGTATGAATAAACTCATACCATAAAATATTTTTAACTTTTAATTTTTCCTTCATGTATGGAAAAAATTTGGATATGATGAACTATATAAGAGTAACTGATATCTATGTAAATATTTTTCACTTTGAAAAATCCTTCATGTAAGAGTAACTTCTAAATTGTACTACTTATGTAAGGATAAAACAACCTTCATATATGATTTTATACTTGTAAAAGTTTCCCCAAAAACTTAAAGAATGATAATTTTAGTATAAATAAACATTGTGAAACTCCTTAATAAATAATAACAAATAACTCACCACTCACTAAATATAGAATCATTAGTAAAAAAACTTTGGATTTTTGTGAATCATCAAAACTTAGGATATATTCAAGCATAATAATTATTAAAAAATATCCCCTTTTTGATGATAATAAAACCCATATAATTACAATGGATAATTATACATATTATGAAATATATCGTGTAGATAGTTAAGCTAATAAAATATTATAGTTAAGATAAAATAAAAAGTAAAGTTATAATTTTTTTATGAAGTACTTATCTCAACATTTTTTGTGATATCAAAAAGAAATTATATTGAAAAAGTATAACATAATAATTTTTTCACATTGGTTTGAATTGTATAAATATAGAACTAAATTTATTTTATTTGGAATTTTATTATATTTACTAAATATTAAAAAAATTATAAATAGTCTAAAACTAAATAATAAAAAAATTAAACAACTAATTACATAAGAATTAGAATCAATTAGACTAGGGATCTGATGTTATTGAGTCCAATGTTTATTCTTGTTTAGGTTCTTAGGAGGAACTGGTGGAAAGTATAGTTCAATAGGGTGTCATATATAGTGGATCATCAGAAAAAATTGGAGGATATTATAATTTAGAAAAATTTATTCTTCATCTTTAAGAAGGATCCCAAATAGCTTATTCATGATAAGATTATTGTGGACCTAAATCATATTATAGATTGGTTTTTTTAGTAGTAGTAGTGTCTAGTATAGTATGTTCAAGCTCTCTATTATCTCTCATCGCATACAAGGCCCTGCCATACATATCTAGACTAATTATAATTTGAATCTTAGAAAATTTAAAAATAATATAATATCTCTATTATAAGGAATAGAAATAGAATTAATGAAACTTTCTCAACTCTTGTTTATACACAATTTTGATTAAGAAATGGTTCATATTATTTTACTATTAATTAGACACATTAATCATCAAACGTTTTAAATTATCCTCATACTCTATTATAAACATATAAAAACATTTAATGAAGTTTCTAGTTATTTAAAACTATCCTAAAACTCTATCAATATATTTAAATATCTCAGAAAATCCTTAATTATCCGCTTAAAAAATTCCAAATATTTTTCAAAAACTACATCTTGTTTTTCACCAACTATCACTTTTACACTATCAATAGTTAATTTTACTTTGGAGGATTTTTTTACTCTTAGATTATTGAGATCTATAATCTTATTTAGATGTAGATGTATAGGTATTTTCAATTTCATTAAGAATATATTTCTCTAGATTTAATATCCTTAAAATTTTAAGAAATGTGGTTCCTTATCTATGAAATAACTTCATGTCATTATTCAATAATTATTTTAAAATGATAAGTATCACTACACATTATAGTAAGAATGTAAAATCTATATGAATCTTCTTTTTTAGTGGATTCATTCCCTTTATTTAATCAAAACCTTATTTCTTAAAGTTTTTAATCACCAATTTGAACTCAACAATTACATCTTTTCTAAAATATGTTTTTTTCAAAGACACTACATTACATTTAACTTTTTACACATTTTCATTAAGTTAAAAAATATCACTTTTAAATATTATATTAAACATATTAGTCCTGATTTGTTTTATATCCTCTACTACATAAACATAAATACATGTCTCAATAGGTTTTCCTACCTTGATAAATTTTGATTTAACTTTAATAAGAACTTTTATTTTATTAAAATATGATTTGTAAACAATCAAAGATTTTAACTCTTAAAAATATTATTTAGAAACATAATGATTTTTCCACACTTACAGATCATCCCTTATATTATTTATAACACACTTAAAATCATTTATGAAATCATATAAGTGTTGAAAATTAGAGAAAATACCAGTAGTAAATTGATGTAGATGATCATAAAAAACTTGATCATTCTCTTTTACAAGAGATGTAATTTCTTAATCCAGTACTAACCTATATATCATAACAAATTTATTCCTTAGGACATATTTTTCATAATCATTTTACAAATTTTCATCTTGTTGGGTGTCTCTTTAGAGCCTCTATTTATTTTTTTGATAATTACTTAACATTCTCATCTATTTTTTATGTTTTATTTATTATTGTTTATTATTGTTTATTATTATTCTATAATTATTTTTTCTTATTTATTATTTATTATTATTTCTTATTATTTTTTATTATTTTTTATTCAAGATTCTCATGTTCCATTTTTAATTTTTTTTTGTTAAGTTCAATTTCTTACATATAGGAAATAAATATTTACATATTTAGAAGATCTAGAAAGAAAACATTACATTATGAAATTTATAAAGTATAAAATGTTATCTATTAGAATAAATCCTTATGTATGGTGAAGTCTGAAATTTAGCTAAGAACATTACCTTTATGTATTGAAGTTTTGGATTTTTTTTATAAAGGAAATGACCTTTACATATTTCAGTGGAAGTTATGATTAACTATTACATATCTAATTTTTTTTGTTTAGTAAATAACCTTTACAGATAATAGTATTTCTAGGAATTTAATCTTATGTATGAATATTTACAAAAGTAATATACCTTTACATATTAAAATTATTACTCTTATGTTTTACAAAGGGTTGGAAATTTGGTAATGTATTGGACTCTTAAATATTATTGAATTAATCTTATGTATTGAGAGTTTATATATTTTGGTAAAGTGATAAAACTTTTCATAATATAATATTTACTCTTATGTATTATTTTTTGAAGTTAAAAACCTTACATTTTATAAGTTTCAAAATTTGAAAAAGTAAAAAATAGATGTATAAAGTCTTATTCATAGATTTATTTTATTTATTCATAATGTTTTGAAAGTTTTCTTGAGAACTGTTTCAGAAGGTTCTAGAGTTGAAAATGGTAAAGGAAATAAATCTTATGCATTAAGGAGAGTAATATTCCATATTCATGGTATTTACTCTTAACCTTTATAGTGAAAGATATTAAAAAGTTATGGTTTCAAAAGTTAAGTTCAGAATGGTTCCAAATTTTAATATTAAGTATGATTCGTAAGTTTGTGATTTAGAATATAGAGTCTTACATATTAAGAATTCCATTAAGAAAAAAATGTTATGTATAAAGTTTCCATTGGAGAATTATTGATTACTACTTATGATTAGATTATCAATCATATTATAAAACTAATAACTTTGGGTTATGATATTCGAATTCGAATGGTTGGAATTTCAAATAAGGTTTTATCACATGATTATAGGGATTAATCTAAGTGTTTTAAATAATTTTTTTGTAGAGGATTTAATAATAATTTAAATATTTATTTTAATTATTCTATCTATTTATTTAAAAACAATTGATATATTTATAAACATTTCATGTGAAGTTTACCATTGAATAAATTTCATGGATATTATTCAAGAAAAAACTAGCCATTTTTTTACTTCGATAAAATTCAAAGCTATAGGGAGTGTACACCTTTACAATGCTTAATTCTTTAAGTTCTGAAACATTATTAAGAGAATTTTTTTACCTAATGAACTTATTGGATTTCTAGAGTATCATTATTCTACCTGATCTATTAATGGTCTAAGATTAATATTTCTACACTAATAATATCTTCTATAATCTTTCATTGGTTTAATTGTTTTATTATTTCATTGTGATATATTTTCTTTCACTATAAAGTTTTAATTGTGTTACTAACACATGATTATACCTCCATTAAAAGGTATATGTTTTTTATTCTAAAATAAATAAAAATAATATACAAATATTCTACCTAAGGATATAAAAGGAAATATAGTTCTTCCTCCACTTCAAGAAGAAGGTTTTCTGGTTTTGTGATTGATGGTTTGAAAATGGTAGGGGTTTGGGGTTTTGCCTCTAGGGTTGAAAAATGATGGTTGTAAATAGTTTTCACTCTCATTAAAAATTGAGGTCTATTTAGTGTACACTAAACCTCTTGAGGAGTATATTGGTGTGAAGATTATACATGTGATCTTTTTAATCTGGCCAAATGGCCCGAAGGACTTCATTTTATTTTATTATGGATAATACCCCTTTTAAGGGTTGAATGGGAACCTATACATGACCCGTAGTCCCAAGTCACAAGTCCCTACATACCCACAATACATGACTCAAATGCCCAGAGGCATACCATGCCCAATACATAACCCGTAGGCCCAGCCCACATGAACTACCCCTCCCCAGCTTCTGCGTCATTGATCACCTAGCTCTCCACCTTGCATTTCCCAATACATGATCCTAGTTTATTTTACTCTGATACCTTAAAATTGGTACTATATATTATGGAATTTTTGAAGATATTATGTTTCTAACCTTATCCTTGATTTAATAATCTAAATCATGATCATTTTACTTGGATAGTCAAGGATCAAATGATGCATGGATTATATAGAATCCAATATTTTTTATGGGAATGATTATTTTTATTATAAATCTAGTATTTAAGCTTACCTAAAGAAATTAAGTATTTAACATTAGAAAATAATGGTAAAACCTCCTAAATTTTCTACGACTAACCCTGATTCTCTCACTGGTAATGATGCAACTAAGTATGTTCTAAATTATAAGATCATAGATATTTTTTATTATTCTATTATCCAAAAAAACTAGTCATGTTTATTCTTATAAAATTGTTCATGATATTTTTATAATTTCATATATTACCCATTATGATATAAGTAAGTTGAAAATAACTAATATTAGTGTAAGAACCTGTTTTCCGTTAAGTTATGGATCCTTTAAATTTTGGTCTAATTCTTTATTTTGGACCTAATATGGATTGCTATTGAGTTAGAGAAGGTACCAAGGGTGTATGGGGCTTGTTCGGAGCCCGAAACCTATATTTTTGAAAAAATGGCCCTTTCACATGGTTAGAGTAAACCGTGCGGGTAGGGCGCATGGTTAGATCTAATCGTGTGGATGGTTTTTATTTTCAGGTGAGCCATCTCGCATGGTTGGTGTACAGTTTCCCTAATAGTGTGGTACACCCCTTCCTATAGGTTCCAATGCATGGTTGGTTCATGGTTTAGAAAACCATGTGGACAAACCGCGCACATGATAAATTTTAGTTAGTTTAATCATTTACCCTTAATAATATAATTTAACCTCCTCCTTCCTCCTATATGATTTTCCAGTGAGATGAACTCCATTTTCTCTCATTTTGGAGTTTTTTGAAGGACTGATCTGGGGATCAATATATGTCCTTCATTCGAGATCTGTTTGATCTTTCATTCATCACGTTGGATGTGCAACGATAAGTACTCAAGTCCGTTTGAGCCGTTATTCTTCTCTATTTCCCTTGAACTAGTTATTGAGGTGTGATAATTTTTACCTTTTTCTTAGATTTACTCCACTAAAATCCAAATCATAGGCCGATAATAGACGTGGAGAGTCTTACAAGTCTAATGTGAGTGGTCTACAACTCATCCCTCAAGTTCATTGGCTTTGGAAATTACGTGTGGGGCCTTCTAATTTCATCAGGCACCATTTACTAAATTTATATTCCATGATTATAATCATTAGAACCGTATGATTATTCTCTTTCCAAATATTTTATTAGTTATTAGTGGTTATTCCCACAAATCCATCCAACCCATGTAGTTTTTTTCAATAATATTCATTTTAGTATTTTTACACGTTTGAGCCGTCGTTCGAGTGTGCCTTGGCTCAACCTTTCTAAGGGTAATATTTCCTATATTAAATCACTTGATTTAAATTTTTAATTTCATAATGGAAACCATCATGTATTCTCACCACTTGACCCACCTAAGGTATGTGCTTCAATTTTATAATTAAATGTGAAATGGAAATTGGAAATTATACTAAGTATATGACTTGGACTTTTTAAATGTAATTGATTAATAGGTTTCATGTATGTTGAAACACTTACCATGATAATGGAAGGTAGAAGAGTCAAATTTGATTATTGAAAATTCATTAAATATATTAAATGAATAGTTTCATGCTACTTGTCCTTGTCACACTAATGAAAGGCAAGGCTTGAACCAAATGTACTTATTGATTAATTACGATTTGATTAAATGGTTGAATATTCAATTAGCCTTGTCACACTAATGAAATTAATGGATTGAACCTTATGAATTGTTAGTGAATTAATTACCAAAATAGGAGTGTCCTAACTTGAGATCTCCTTGAATTCTATAGGGAATGACCTGAGCACTCGTGAACCCCATTCTGATTCAAGGATACAACTTTCTTAGGTTTTGACCCACCTAGAACTCGATAATTGTTTATCTTTTGATGACTGGTATGACACTATAGGATCCCTTAAATATTATTACAGGATGCCTTGGATACACTCCTTGGATCCACCATTTACTTGTAGGTTCCATGGTTAAATCTCATCAGGACCAGTCATTGCTTAGCCCCATTTTACCTTGGATGAACTCCTTGGAATTGGTTGACATCTTATTGTGGAATTCCTTGGACTATGATCTATGGATTACACTCTTACTCTTAGATAGGATATAGAAATTACTAAGTTAGAAACCCTTGAGGTTTACATTTCCATGGTTATTACCTTGTAAATTCATTATTAAATATCATTATAGGTTGCCTTGTTAAATCTTGAAACCTCCACTATGGCTATCATGTGACTTTTTTTGTAAACTGGTAATAATCATTTAATGAACTGGTTACATGTTTAGATACTAACCAAGGGATAAAGTAGATACTTGGGTATTTAGTTACATTGTACTGCTTTACTTATATATACATTCTTTCACACTATTACATTTCCATTACACGAGATGAATGTTATAGACACTGTTGGGGGTGGCCCATTGAGATTTATCTCACACCCTATCCCGGAACCATTTGATACCTAGGGAAGATTACATAAATGAAGGTTTTGTTAAAGGGAAGAATAGCCCATGGGGAATGGGTGAGTTGGTTCAAGGCGGTGGCGTCCTGTCGTCGAGGTTCTGGGTTCGAGTCCTCGCAAAGTCAACGCGCACTATACGCCAGTGAATTACTCGTGGGCCCCTCTACCCCGTGTAGAACTGGCCTGAAAGCCTGGGTGCCATTACACTTGGGCCTGCGGCTGGGGGAGTACATAAAGGTGTCCGGTGGTGGGTAACAACCCACCTATACCGGGTAACCCCTTGGGCCGGAAAACCCAGTGTACTTTTGTAGTTGGGGTTTGGCTTAGTGGTAAGCACCCCTTAAATCTACATGAAAAATGAGGGTTCAAAACCCATTGGGCATAGGTACTATAGCAGTACTGTAGCTTACTGTAGCAGCGGCGACACTGTAGCTACGGCGGACACTGTAGCGGCGACAGGTCACTGTAGCAGCGGCAGAGCACTGTAAGCAGCGGCGGGTACTGTGCAGCACTGTAGCAGCACGTGTACTGTAGAAGTACTTTTCACAGAATGGGATTTGGGCCAAAGAGAAGGGCCTACAGGTCATGTAAAGGGCTAAATGCCCATTTGGACTTCGGGTTATGTAATGGGTCTCCCTCTACCCAGTTAAAGAGGTATTTTCTTTGCTTTAATAATAAATTAGGCTTCGACCCCAACCTTAAAAAAAGGGAAGAATACATCTTCAAAAACTTTATTTCTTTCTGTTTAGGATGGAGCTTGACAACAGATGACCGAGCTAGAGCTTGAGATGCTTGGGGTAGTCTTTTGATTTCTTTTATACTCTTGTGGAACATGTTATGTATGCTATCTTGTACCCATGTTTTCTAGTTTTCTAGTGACATGACATATCATCATTAGTTATTCTAGTTGATTCAATTATCATTATCCTTGTATATTTATTACTTTAGTCTGTTTTTGTTGTTTACTTATATTTATTCCACTATTTACCTTTGTTTATTATTTATCTGATGTGCTAAACTATGGTAATGATGGAATAGTCTCCCCACAAACACACCATAGGACCTCGCTACTAGTTGGAAGCCTCTGGTGTTTGGGGAGATGCGCTTGAGGCCATATGGCCCACCAGACTCGTGGAACCTATTAAGTGGAATTCGGGTTTGAGACATCACAAAGTGGTATCAGAGGAGGTTTCTTTATTTCTTTACTATTTGGAGACAATAAATTGAAGATTAAGAACACTTGGAACTTGATCATAACCCGTTATTGGGCATCACGAACCCATGTTTGGCGTAAAATCCAAGTTAACCAAAATATATTTGTTATTATATTTTTCCTATTACAGTTGATATTATTTCACCATTGGGTGATGTAAATGCTGTTTGGTGTTATTAATTATTATTTTGATTGAGATTATATTTAATCCTTGGCCCGATGAGATTAGGGTAAGTAGAATTGTTAAATTCACCGTATAGGCACCTAGAATTCACATGTCATGCAAATTTTCATGCTATATAGGTGCATTTCACTACTTTTATTGCTTGATATGCCTATAATTATTGAGTGATGATGTGATAGTAAAATTATTCTTGTGATATTCCTCGGTTTTGATTGAGTGATTTCCTATCTCCATTCATGAGGTGTATGGGCACTCATGGGTTGGGATGAGTAATTTACTGAGTTAATCCATTATGATATAAAAATGGGTTTCGTTTATAGTGATAATGTGTATGGGAACTGATTTAATGGGAATGAATATCCTTTATAAAGTGAAACATGACATATAAAATGAAATAGTTTCAAATCCTTATCTTACATTGTCATGTTTATGGAAGTTAAAGGAGTGAACCTGGTAATTAAATTTAAAATTAAATGAAAATTTTACTTGATAACTTACAAGTACCAGGCCGTCTAAGCACATAGTTGTGGTAGTACACCTTGGGGAGTGAGCCTTTCCTTGGTTAAATTCTATAAGTGTTGCTATCTATCAGCTTTAAGCTTGTTCTAAGGCATGTGCTTTACATTTTAGACCAATTACATGACAAAATCATCGTATTATATGCTAGGATGGTGGAGAAGACCATACATCCTATGTGGTGGTCCCTAAGTCTCCAGTCATACCTCTAAGAGCGCCACTTGAGGCACCACCTTCTATACCTAATTTGGGCACTAACTACCAAGTTCTTGATAGTTTTATACTTCTGATGGAGTCCATGCATGGTGCTAAATTAGTTTCACATACAATGGATGATCTGAATCGTGAGTTACAATAGTAGAATCCACCTACTTTATCAGGGAATGAAGATCCATAGAATGATGAGTCTTGCCTGGAGGCCACCCTATCTATCTTTTAGCATCTGGATATGCTTGTATAGAAGAGGGTAAAACTTTATACTTACATTCTGTGAGATTTGGCCAAGCACTGGTGGGATGTCATTACCAAGGCTGGTCTTCATCGGGGCATGTTATGAGTTGATTTATATATTGTCTTCTTTGATCTGTTCTTTCCTCAGACACTGAGAGATGACAGAGCCAGAGAGTTCATACATCCCGACCAGGGTTTTATGTTAATTATGAAGTATTTTTCATGTTTCACTAAGTTACAACACTTTTCACTACTTTTATCTGGTGATGATATTTTGTGTGCTAGACGTTTTGAGGATGGGATTTAGTACACTATCCATATTTAGGTGAATGTATTTCTCCTACCTAATTTTTCTAAAATAGTCAATAAGACTCTTATCACTGAGTGTAACATGAGGGAAAAATTTAGTACCAGACATAGAGGATCAGTGTTGTGGTAGGCCAGTAGTTCCCCCAGTGGTAGGAAACATTCCCTCAAGGTTTCTCATCATGGAAATGACAAAAAGAGTACCCATTTTGATAACTCCATCGTGTTTCATTAGTGTAGAAGATGAAGGAATCTGAAGCCTCAGTGTGATAGAGACCCACTGGAGTGAAAAACTTGAGGATATTTGGGGAATCTTCATAGATTCTGTAGGACCTTTCCATTATCTTAGAGTGGAAGAGGATCAGTGCCAACTCCACTATCAAGTGTGGGTTATTTTACACCGTGTCAGGAGGGGAGTTGGAATATCACCAGTAGGACTAGATGAGGATGAGGTCACAACCATTGTAGTCGGACCCCTAATCACCACTATCACCAACATAGTAGTTATGACCATGGTAGTACAACTATTTCACATGGTTGTGGATCAGGATAGTTGCATGTGCTACAATCGATACCTGAGGATCAGGTTATTGGACCATTTACAGTACAAGGTACTATTGTAGTGGCATCTACTATAGTATGTTAATTATTTGATATAGGTGATTCAAACACTTTTATCTCTATATCTATCGTGGAAAGTTTCAGACTGGAGATACAATATTACTATGCTGTAATAACCCTAGATACACCATTAGGAGTGTGGTTAGAGGGAATACACTAATGTAGGGACTATCCCCTTGAGGTTGGTAGTTAAACTTTATTATGAAACCTCTTCATTCTCGAGATGAAATTATTCAATGTCACTCTTAGGATGGATGGTTTGGTTTAGTATCATGATTTTTTAGACTGCTATCTCTGTAGGTAATATTTTACATAACCAAAGGGAAACATTAATCTAAATAAGGGTGAGTGGGATGTCTAAGATGGTGGACCGGGACTAGAGTATCATGGTCTAGGTAGTGTGACCTCCCAGATTGAAAATCTCATCATGGAGGATCAGGGTTTATGTCAAGATAATTTACCTCTAGTATTAGATCGTTTCAGGGATGTTTTCCTGAATATTTTCTTGGATTACCTCCTTTGAGAGAGGTAGAGCTTACTATCAAGTTTATTCTAGGATTAGATCTAGTGTCCATTCCTCTGTATAGGATGGTACCTATAGAGATTTAGTATATCAAGAAGTAGTTAGAGGATTTAGAGGCTAAAGGATTTATATGGACCAATACATCCTCTTTGGGTTCTCCTGTTCTTTTCACCAAGAAGGTGGATGGAACCTTACATCTACGTGTGGATTATAGACGATTGAACCAGCTTACGGTCAAGAATCGATATCCACTTCCTCAAATAGATGATCTATTTGACCATCTTAGAGGATCTAGGGTCTTCTCTAAGATTGACATGAGATCGAGTTATCATCAGGTGTGAGTAAGTCCATCAGACATACCTCATACAACTTTCCTTAGAAAGTATAATCTGTATGAATACCTTGTTATGTCATTTGGTCTTACGAACACACCTTCTATTTTCATGGCTCTGATGAATAGAGTGTTTTACCCCTATTTGGATTCTTTTGTCATGGTCTTTGTGGATGAAATATTTCCTTATTCTCATAATCATAACGACCATGATAAACACCTTGAGATCTTACTGAGTAAACTGAAAGAGAATCATATTTATGCCAAGATTGCTAAGTGCTGCTTTTGGATTGAAAAAGTTCACTTCTTGGTTCGTATCATATCAGAATTAGGTGTATCTTTTAACCTATAAAAGGTTAGTTCTATAGTTTCCTAGAAGCATACCAATAACATGTTAGATATATGGAGTTTCTTGGGGATGGATGGATATTATAGGCACTTCATACAGTACTTATCATGCCTTGATTAACCTCTTACTTTACTTACAAAGAAGGGGGTTATGTTCTTTTGGTCAGAAGTGTGCGAGAAATAATTTTAAGAGCTGAAAGGGAGGCTTTTATCAGCACCTATTTTTTTACTTCTAGAGCCTAGAAGAGGTTATACCGTCTTCTATGATGCATTAGGAATCAACCTAGGAACAATGATAATGTAAGATAATAGAGTCATTATGTATGGATCTCGGTAGTTGAGGCTTCATGAGAGAAATTACCTGACACACAACCTTGATCTAGCAGCCATTGTCCATGACTTATGTTGTTGGAGACATTATGTATTAGGTGAGTTATTTTTAGTGTATATGGATCACAAGAGACTAAAATATATCTGCACACAACATGAATTGAACCTTATAAAGTGAAGATGGGTTGAATATCTATAGTTCTTTGATTTCGAGCTTTCCTATATGCCTGGAAAGGGAAACATAGTTTCTGATGTGTTGAGTGAGAAAAATCAAGAATGAGACATATTGGAAGACAGTGATGAATGGCAATTAATGGACCTATTATCTGAGATGCATCTGGATTTTCATTATAATCACAAGATGTCTTACCTCTCATCCTTGATAGTTACCTCTTCCATCCTTGATTAGGTGAAGGGTAGACAATTTTTAGATCCTGAGGGCTTAGTTTTCTATGAGGGTATATCAGGAAATAACCCACCTCCATATTGGTCTATGGGAAATGATGAAATCCTATGCATACATGGATGTGTCTGGGTTCCTATAGATATCATAGAAGAGTTGATTCAAGAGTCCCATGCTTCTCAATGGGCAGTTCATCTAGGCATCTCCAAAATGAATCGAGATATGTGTTGATAGTATTAGAGTCCTAGGATGAAACAATATATAGAAGGATTTATCACTAGATGTTCCACCTGTCAGTAGGTGAAGGTAGATCACTAGATACTTGTAGGCTTGTTATAGTTATTTCCAGTCCCAGAATGGAAATGGGATGATGTTTCTATAGACTTTGTTGTTGGGTTGCCTAGGTCACTGAGGGGTAGCTATGTTTTATGGTTATTTATTGACCAACTAATGAAATTATTACAATTTATTACTATTTTATACACCTTCTCAGTTGATGATTTGGGAAGACTATATGTCCATGAAATCATACGACTACATGGGTTTCCTCTTACTATTGTTTCAGAGAGGTATGCTCGTTTTATATCCGAATTTTGGAAGGGATTGTAGAAAGTAATGAGAACACAGGTGATTTTAAGAATAGAATTTCACCCTCATAATGATGGAAAATTGGAAAGGACAATACAGGTTGTAAAGGATATTCTACGAGCATGTGTCCTTTATTTCAGTAGTTCTTGGGAGAAGCATATTCCTATCATCAATTTCACCTATAATAATAGATTTCAGGTGAAAAATCAGATGGATCCTTTTGAGGACTTATATGGTAGGTCATTCCATTCTCCCTATAATAACTGGAGGTTGGTGAGGCAGCCCTACTAGGTACTCATATCGTTTAGGAGACTTTAGAACAGGTTCAGCTGATAAAAAAGAATATGACTACTGATCAGTCTAGACAGAAATCTTATGCTGATCACCATCGATGAAATATGGAGTTTGAGGTCAGGGATCATGTTTTACTTCAGGTATAAACCATGATAGAGGCTAGGTGATTACAGAATCAAGGGAAGTTCTCACCTTATTATGTAGGGCTGTTTGAGATTCTGGAGATAGTCAGGCCGATAGAATATCAGTTGCTCTTACCTCAGAAGTACCATGCCATTCATGATATCTTCCACGTTTCACAGCTTTGCTGGTATCATGATTATCCATATCATACTTTTGATCTTGAGGAAGTTGAGTTAGATACTGAGGCTAACTTTGAGGATTACCTAGTATGCATTGTTGATAGGAGCACGAAGGATCTCCAAGGACAACTTATCCCTCTAGTACGGGTGTTATGGCATCACAGTTGTGTGCATGATGAGACTTGGGAGCAGGAGGCTGACATATGTTGCCAATGGCCAGAGTTAATCTCAGATAGTGTTTCACCACCCTTGGAAGGTGAACTTAGGGATAAGTTCTTTTAAGGGGGGAAGACTGTAAAAACCCATTTTCACTCAGGTATGGATCCTTTAAATTTTGGTCTAATTATTTATTTTGGACCTAATATGGATACCTAGTGAGTTAGAGAAGGTCCAAAGGGTGTTCGGGGATTTTTCAAATCTTGAACCCATATTTTTAAAAAAAATGGCCTGATCTCACAGTTAGAGTAAACCATGCGGGTTGGGCGCACGATTAGATATAACTGTACGGATGGTTTGTATTTTCGGGAAGAGCCATCTCGCACGATTGGTGGATGTTTTTTCTAATTACGTGGTATAACCATGAAGTACGCCACTTCCTACCACTTACCATGCATGGTTGGTTCATGGATTGACCAACCATGTGGACAAACTATTCACATGTTAATTTTTGGGTAATTTTACCATTTTACCCTTAATGATCTAGTTTAACCTCCTCATTCCTCCTATATGATTTTCCAACAAGATAAACTCCATTTTATCTCATTTTGGATCTTTTTGAAGGCCTAAGCTAGGGATCAAGATATCTACTTCATCTGGGATCCATTCGAACTTCCATTCATCACATTGGATGCACAACGATAAGTACTTTAGTCTATTTGATTCATTCTTATTCTCTCCTTCCCTCGAGCTAGTAATCGAGGTGTGAGTTTTTTTACCTTTTTCTCAGATATAATCCATTCCAAGCTAAATCAAAGGACGATACTAGATTAGGAGATCCATACAAGCCTAAGTTGGGTGCTCTATAACTCATCCCTCATGTTTTTTGATTTTAGAAATTACGTTTGGGGCCCACCGGTTTCATCAGGTGACCTTTACTAAATTTTACATCATTCTTATAATCATTAGAACCATATGATTATACTATTTAGAAACATGTGATTATTTGTTAGTGGTTTTTCCCATAACTCCGGCCATCCCATGTAGGATATTTTTCTAGAATTGTTTTTTAGTGTTTCGACACGTTTGAGCCTCCATTTGGGTGTTTCTTGTCTTGACCTTTCTAAGGGAAATATTTTCTATATTAAATGGCTTGATTTAAATTATGAATTGCATAATAGAAATTACCATGTATTATCACCACTTGAACCGCCTAAGTTAAGTTCTTTAATTTGATAATTAAATGTGAAATATAAATTGACAAGTATATAAAGTATATGACTTGGCCTTTTTAAATGTAATTGATTAATTGGTTGCATGTCCGTAGCACCACTTACCCTGATAATGGAAGGTAGAAGAGTGAACCTTGATTATTGAAAATTACTTAAATGGATTAAATGAATGGTTTCATGCTACTCGGCCTTATCACACTAATGAAAGGAAAGGCTTGAACTAAATTGACTTATTGATTGATTATGACTTGATTAAATGGATGCATGTTCAATTAGCCTTGTCACACTAATGAGAGGTAATGGCTTGAACATTATGGATTATATGTTAATTCATTACCAATATAGGAGTATCCTGACTCGAGCTCACATTGGATTCTATAGGGAATTCCTTGAGCACTTGGGATCCCTATTCTGATTCAAGGATACGACTTTCTTATGTTGTGACCCACCTAGAACCCGATAATTGTTTAACTTTGGATGCCTAGTATGACACCATAGGATCCCTTCAATATTATTACCTGATGCCTTGGATACACTCCTTGGATCCATCATTGACAAGTAGGTGCCATGGTTAAAGCCCATCAGGCCCAATAATTGCTTAGTCCCGTTTTACCTTGGATAAACTTCTTGGACTCGGTAGGCATCTTATTATGGAATGACCTATACTATGTTTATTGTATTACACTCTTACCCTTAGCCAGGCTACATTCATTACTGAGTTGGTGACCCTTGAGGTCTATATTTCCTTGGTTATTTCCTTGGAAATCCATTATTAAATATCATTACAAGTTTCCTTGTTATATCTTAGAACCTTTACTATGGATATCATGTGAATTATTTATAAACCAGTAATAATCAATTAATGAACTGGTTAAATTTTCATACACCAGCCAAGGGATGAAGCAAATACTTGGGTATTTAATTACATTATATAACTTTGATTTATATATTCATGTTTTCACACTGTTACATTTCCATTACACGGACCAAATGTTATAGACACTATTGGTGGTGGCCCACTAAGATTTATCTCACACCCTCCCTAGGCACCGTTTGGTACTCAGGGTAGATCATATGAATGAAGATGTTGATAAAGGGAAGAATACAGCTTCTAATGCTTGATTTCTTACTGTTTAGGATTGATCTTGATAGCAGATGACCGATCCGGAGCTCAGGATGCTTGGGATAGTCTTTTTATTTCCTTTATACTCTTGTGGAACATGTTATGTCTGATGTCTTGTATCTATGTTTTCCAGTTCTCTAGTGACATGACATATCATTATCAGTTATTACAGTTGATTCGGTTATTTTTATACTTGTGTATTTATTACTTTAGTCTTCTTCTTCTATTTACTTATATCAATTATACTATTTATCTCTATTTATTATTTATCCACTATGTTACAGTCTGATAATGAGGGAATAGTGTCCCCACAGACACACCCTAGGCCCTCGCAGCTAGTCGACAGCCTCTGGTGTTCAGGGAGATGCGCTTGATTCCATGTGTCCCACCGGTCCCAGAGCACCTATTAAGTGTAATTTGAGTTTGAGATGTCATAATTATCATGATTTTGGATTATTATCAATATTTCAATATGGGATAAGATGGTATATTGAATAAAATGGTTCATATATTCAAAATCATTGTGAATGGTATGAGAACACATAGAGAAACATTGGATAATACTACTATGGTTGAATAATTTCTCAGATCACTCTTGAGGAAGTGGCATTATAATAAAGTTGAAATTGATGAAATAAAGAACTTAAAAAAATACACTTTGTATGATATTATTAGATCACACTTATAGTATTAAATTGAGTTGAAGAACATTAATCTTGAAACAGATAACAAAAAAGACTGGTATTGCATTAATTTTTTTTTTAATTCTTATAGTTCCTCTTATGATGATTCAAGTTCCTTGACTAATAGAAAAGTGAGGATAACTAAGGTTGTGAATAGATTATACAAAGATATTTATAAGAAACATTATATAATAGATACAAATAAGTCCATGAAGGATGATAAAATGAATAATAAGAATGTTAATTCAAATATGAATTTGAGTAATTTAGATTTTACTTGTTATGAGTATAGTAAGAAAAGACACATAAAAATGACTGTTTGAGGCTAAAGAATCAAATACAAGACAATAAGTAAAATAAGAAATAAAATAAAGTTATGGATTCTTAGGGAAGTGGTAAAGACACAGATTCAAGTGATATATTTATAAGTTAGAAGTAAAGTGATAATCTTTGTTTTATAGATAAATATGGTACAATAACATTTTTCACCTTCTCACTCATGTCTTACAAGTGTCTGGGATGTATCTAAAAATAAATATGGAAACATATGTGTGATGGATAGTATGGATGAGGTGAGTGATTCCATTTTTTATTTTCATTATGAATCCAACCATGATCCCAGATGTAATAATACCATTTTTTAAGATTTATAAAATAAATTTGATGAGTTATAGGATAGTGAAGTCACTATTGAAGATGCCTACATAAAACTGAAGAAGGATCCCAAAGGTTTGGAAAAGGAGAAAAAAATGATTATTCTAAAGTCTTGAATCTTAAAGAATAAAATGATAAGTTAAAGGAATAAAATGAAAAAATTAAGAATGTTGTTTCAAGATCCAATGGAAAGGTTTTCTATGAATTATAGGTTTCTTAGAAAGATAATGGTAAGATAAAATCAAAAAAAGAAATTTTGAAGGAAGATTTATATAAATTCAGACTTTTAAGAGAAAGTTTGGATGAGTTTATGAGAATAAAAAGGATGAATAAAACAAAAAATAAGAAATAAGGTCTTAGTTATGATGAGATATTACTCAAGATGCCTAGAAACCACTTTTTCTAAAAGGTAATAATAAAGTTATATATTCTATTAACTGTTTTAATTTGGAGCTTTTGGTCATCATTACAATGATTATTCTTTAATATTTGTCCAATATCTTGGTCACAAGAATTATTTTTTTATCTAATTATATTTTGCATCATATTTTACTAATAGATCTTATTAAAGTCTAATTCAAACCAAGACGGTTTACATTCCCAAGTGATGCATTCCTTTTTGGATATAATTCATACCCTTTATATTTTATTTTATATTATGCTATCATAAGATTTATTTTGTGAGTTTATTTTATATCTAGTGATCATCAATTTATCTTTTGTTTTATTTTGTTTACTTTCATGTGTTGAAATTTTGATTACGATTTTTTAAATTATTTTTAAATATATTATAACATTAAATATCATTAATTGATTTTTTGGATCCTTTTAGTTTTTTGTTTTATATTGGAGAATTTTACAAAATGATGATCATTCATTATCTAATATTTTTATAAGAAATCATTGATTAAGGGGGAGTTTTTAAATTTTAAATATTTTATTGATTTATTTAATAGTTGGATTATCTTTTTATTTTTCATGAGTATAGGGGGATTCATTATTTTAATTTTTAGTGTTTCTATTAAGCATGTCATGATTAATATTTTTTATTTTTTCTTAATCATTCATGTTTACTCTTTTAATTATTATTATTTTACTTTGATTTATTGTTTTAATATAGGGGGAGTTTCTTTTTAGTTATACTTCATACCGGTGTTTCTTTTTATTTATTTTTCTATAATTTTAATTTTTTCATGAACTACTAAATATTACCTTTATTATTTTTTATCTTACATAATGGGGGAGAGTTATTTAGTTATTTTGGTAGCGATTTTTGAGATTTTTTAGTTTTGTAATTATCTAAAATATGGTGAATGTTGAGTGGATCCTTTGAGACTCTATTTATTTTATTTTTGTAATTACTTAACTCTATCATCTATAGTTTGTATTTTGTTTATTATTTTTTATCACTATTTATTATTATTGTTTCACTGTTTGTTATTATTCATTATTTATTATTATATAATTGTTATTAGGGTTTCTCATATTTCATATTGAATTAATTTTTTAAGTACAATTTCTTATGTACTAGAAGAAATACTCATGTATTTAGAAGCTCTAGAAAGAAAATCCTACATTTTAGAATATGGAAAAGTAAAAAACTTTACATGTTTTAATAAATAATTATGTATTAGAGAAGTCAAGAATTTGGATAAGGATATGAACATCATGTATTGAAGTTTTAGTTTTTTAGTAAAGGAAATGGTCTTTATATATTTTAGTGTAAGTCATAATTAAATCTTCTTATTAAATTTTTGGTAACGTAAAAGACCTTTATACATTGTAGTATTTATTATAATTTATTCTTATGTATCAATATTTTAAAAAGGAAGATACCATTACATACTAAAGTTATTACTCCTATGCATTACATAGAGTTGTAAATTTGGAAAATAATTTTGCTCTTACTACTGAGAGTTCATCTATTTTGGAAAAGTGACAAACCCTTCAATATCAGAATATTTAATCTTAAATATTTTTTTGGAAGTTAAGAACTTACATTTTCTGAAGTTGTAAATCTTAATAATTCAGAAAATTATGTATAAAGTTTTGTTTAGATATTTATTTTGTGTATTTATAAAGTTTTGTAAGTTTATATTAGAACTATTTTGGAAGCTATAAATTTTGAAAAATGTAAAATATAAATAACCTTTACACATTTAGGAGAGGAGTATTACATATTAAAAATATTTTCTCTTATGTTTTATAGTGAAAAATATTCAAAATTTATAGTTTTAGAAGTTAATTTCATAGTTGTTAAGAAGTTATGATGAAGGATGATTCAAAATTTAGTGGTTTAGAAGATAGTGTCTTATACATTAATAATTTCTCTAAGGAAAAAATATTACATATGATGATTCCACTAGATAATAATTTATCACTTCTTAAAATTGGATTATCAATCATATCTACAGTTTATAATTTTAGATTATGATATTCAAATTCAAATGGTTGGAATTTCAAAGATCTATTTTCATGTGATTACAAGGATTAGTCTAACTACTTTAAATTCCAATTATTATAGAGGGTTTAATGATAATTTTAATATTGATTCACATTATTCTAACTATTGTTTTACAATCTATTTATAGATAAAGGAATATCCCACATGAATATTAACATCGAATAAAATTAATGGATATTTTTTGAGAGGCAACTAGATGTTGTTGTTTCTTCTATAAAAGGTGAAGCTATAGGTAGTGAAAACATATACAACACTCAATTCATAAAGTTATGAAACATTGTGAAGAGAAATAGTTTACTCAATTAACATTTTAGTTTACCCAAGATTCATTATCCTACATCATATGTGAAGGGATGAATATATGATCAATAAATTATATAATGTTTCACTAGTTTAATTTTTTTATTATTTCATTGTGTTGTATTGTATTTCACTGTAAAGATTTTATTGGGTTACTATGATTATAACTCTATTAAAAGGTATATATTGGTTATGATAACTTGAATAAGAAGCACATACACAGGTTCATCATAATCTCAAAGAAGTAAAGGTTGGTTCTTCCTTCACTTTAAAAGGAATGTGTTTTGGGTTTATGCCTCCATATATGAAAAGGTTGGGGTTTGGGTATTTTACTTGAGGTTTGAACAATAAATTTTGTAAATATTTTTCACTCTCTTTCAAAATTGATGTCTATTTAGTGTGTACCATACCTCTCAAGGAGTATAGGGGTTTGGAGAGAAGATGAAGTATCTTTTTTATCCAAACTACTATAAAAATCCTCATACTTTATCTTTTAATTTATTATTTTGTTTATACTATTCACGCCATAACTAAACTTATTGTTTACGTTTAAATTTTTTATTCCTTTTACCCACTAAATTATGATTTACTATTTAAATTACTTTTATGGTTTTAAGTTAGAAAATTTACCACCTATTATCTCTTTCTATATCCAATTAGGGCCGAATATATCCCTGTCAAGTTCAGTTGCATTACATTTCTTTGTAACTCCAGTGGGTTTATTAAAAACCTATTTATTTCTACTACTTCAACATCTTCAGCTTTATCAATATTCACATGAACATTAATAGTGACATGATCATCTTCCTTAGCCAACCTCTCATCACCATGTATAGCATCAAAAACCATATTAGCATTGTCAGCATTAAAATTCTGATCTTGAGTATATTATATAACTATGTTATCATTGATGTTTGTGGTTTAAACTTTGAAAGCAATTTTGTCTATATTTTTATTTTCATTACCAGCCGCAACTATGTCCTTCTCTATAGAAAATGCAGCATCTATCTCAACGAAAAAGTCCTCAAATATAATATCAATAGATTTAGTCTCTTTGGCCCAGTTTACTTCAACATCAAATACTTATGTCCTATTTTTTTTAAATTCAACAAGAATATATGTATCGTCAATATTTTTTCTAGTATCCCCCCCCTTAACTCTTGTAAGAATTCATTCTCACAGTTTATAATTATAATTTTATTTTCACTGAAAACCCACTAACCTAGTTTATGATTCATTCTAAATTTCTCTAATTTTCCTCAATTATTTATTTGTAATATTTTTTTAATGATGAAACTTTGAAGTTGTTTCCTATTTTAGAGGAAATTCTATCTTCTCAAATATCAAAGTAAAAATTCTTCCATAAAGGTTGTAATTCAATCTCATTTTACCTTTTCTAAAATAATAAACATCCTTCATAATATATATAGAAAATTTCACATTCTTATTTTCATAAGTACATATATAAAATACATATCTTGAATGATAACTTTTCAAATTCCCTTATTCTATGAGAAACATGAGTTTGAAGAAATTTAAACAAAACATTCTTCTAATGATATAACACTTTAAACTTTTATATCCTTATACTAATTGTTTTAAATAGATATAACATAATATCATTAGACTCAATCTCACCATCCTCTAGTAATATTTTTTTTGTATATGAATATCTCCTAATGAGGACACTAAAAAAGATTTAAAGATCAACAAAATTAAATATAATTTCCTTAAAATCCATTGTAGTTTTCAAACTATCTTCAGTACTCCTAAAAATGAATTCAATGTTTTTATAAAGATTTTAAAATCCATATTTATATACATTTTTTTCTTCACATAAAAAAATAATCTTTAACTTCTATAAACTCAAATATTTCTTAGATAGAAGATTGATTTTATTCAACCAATAAAAATAAATATTCTTATTAGGAAGTATATTCCAATGGAATTTTTCATTGCTTTCTTGAAAAAAATAGAGGATATACTAGAATCTGGTCTTTTTGTCTTTACCAATTCACTAAAAACACTAAAATCAAGAAACTGGGGTTTCTTTTCGATATATAGTGGTTTTTTAAGGATTCAAATTAGTTTAAACTCAAATGTAAGGAACAATTGATTAAAAAAAATACAAATAATAATAATTTCTAAAATCATCAAATGAAATGAAATATATATAAAATATTTGAAATGATTAACCAAACACATAAGAATAAAATTAATTAATCATATATGGAAAAAGGTTAATATTATATAGGTAGTATAGAAACCAAATTAATATTACATAGAAACAAAATTATTCATATGTAGTGTCATAACCCAAACTAGGATACCCATGATCTGGTGCCTAAGATCATGTGACATGTCCTCAAGCACATTTTTGATTAAATCACTTTTTTTAGGGTGGTGAAAAGTCAATTTATTTCCAAGGTTAAAATAAAAAACAATGGAAAATTAGGGTTGTCTCTAGAGAGGGGTGCTCAAAATCAGTTTTCACTTTTAGTTTAAAAACTGGGGTGATTTCCTTGATTTATTTTAAAATGAAATGAAAAAAATAAAAAACATATTGAAATCAATTTGATGAAAAGTGATGGGTTTAGGTTCAATTATCTAATTCCAATTCTATTATAATATTCAAATAGTTAAATTTTCTCCCTATTAATAGATGAATGAGATATTACACAATCTCTTCACCTCTCACCCTCAATTGAATTATTATGTGGAGGATCATTTGAAACAAATATTTTCTTGTTCTACCATATTTCCAATGTGTTTGAAGTAGAATCAATAACTCCTAAAAATGGTTCAATCTTAAATTACATAGTCAATACTTTATTTGGTTTTAGTTCTCTTAAGAGAATCTATAGTTCCACATGGACTTCATTCATATGCCAGTAATTGACAAAAACGGTACCACTCAGCCAAGTATATTCTATAATATATAGAATAAACTGATTTGAGGGAGATAAATGATCATCAACTAAAGGTATCATATAATTAATAGAAATAAATAAAATGAAATCACATTCAAAAATATAAACAACCACTAAACACTAAAATCAATTAATAGGAGAAAAATATTTATTCATTGAATTCCATAACTCAAGCATTACAATTCAATTTTCTTCCTTTACCCAATCACTCAAGTGTTTTACCTCTCCATGTGAAGGATAAATGAGGTGGAAGGAGAAAAGGAAATAATTACAAAAAATTAATGTCACAAAAATAAAAGTTGAAACTCAAGAATAGTATCAACATGGGATGCTGAGAGAGAGAGAGATAGAGATCCCTTCATTATTAACATTACTTATTTCTTATAGATCCCTCTCATCCTTTTTTAGATGGTTAATTCTTTTGAGATCCTTATTTCCCTGAATTTTTGCATCTTTTTTTCTTCCTCGAAATCTACCTTGAATGATGTGATCCTATATTCTAAAAAATCTAGTTTTCCTCCCTTATTTATTTATTTTTAGATTATTAACCATATATTATGATTGTGATTATTCATTATAATCCACATGGTCACCTATGATTGGGTTTCTTGAATGATGATGTGTCACCTGAAGCTCTATTTTGAAGCAAAAGTGAACATTACGAACCTTTCCTCAAACCATCCATCATATTTGAAATTTCTTAAAGTCATGATCCTTACAAAGTGTTATAATGACTCTTAAATTGTTGAAAATCGTCCTGAAGGAGTTGAAAATGATATTTACAAAGCTAAAGATTATTCTTACTGATTGTTGGATAGCACCACTACAAAACTGGTTTTTAACAGTGCTAGAAAATGGACCTTAATAATGCTTATAAATTACTATCTCCACAAGAAATTCTAAAGGGAAGGCTTTAATAGCACTTGCAAAAAGCGTTGTTAAAGGGGGGCAATATCAGTGCTAAAAAATCACTGTTAAAGGGGGTAAAATTATATTTTTTCAAACTTCTATGAGCCTGAACCCTTTATAAGTGCTTCTACAACCCTTTTAACAGTGCTCCCCTATTAGCGCTTTTCACCCCACTACCCCTTTAACAATTCTTTCTGAATTTTCAGTCTCCTTTGTATTTCTGGATTTAAACCCTACACCTCTCTTTTGAAGATGAAACGTCTTTACTACTACACCATATTGTTTTGTTTTTTTAATGATATTTCTGTTTATATATATATATATATATATATTTACATATATATTTTTTATTCATATATTTATATAATTATTTTCAAATACATTTATAAAATATATGTTTATGTGTTTGTGTGATATATGTTCTTATATTTATTTAAATATATTATATATTATATTCATTTACATATACTAGAATATAATATAAATATATATATTTTTATAAATACACACATATATTTATATATAAATAATATATATATATATATATTTATTTATAATGTAAAAAATGGTTAGATATTGTTTTAAATACATTTTTAGAATATGTATTTATTTACATATATTAGAATATACATGTACATGTATATTTTTTTATTCACACATATATGTTTATATATAAACATTAATTCTATAGGTATATATATACACATTAGTGCATTTGTATAAGGTAAATAAAATGGATAATTTTCTACTTTAAATAATATTAATAATGAATATTTAGTTTATATATTAAGAAATACATTTTTATGAAAATATTTTGATATTTGTATTTATACAAGTGATTTATTATAACTAAATATAAGAAAATATGCATTTATTTTATTATAAATAAAACTACATTGTGAAAAATGAAAAAACTTTAGAACCATAATATTAATATGATTATAATCCTTGAGAAAAAATTCAGTCCCCACTGAAAAAAACAATAATACCACCTTAAATGAGGCTTAAATCCCATTAAATATTAAAAAATTAGGATACCCAGACTAGATCTCATCACAAGATTCGATTTTATATGTGGTAGAGCTCAAATGGACACTCAAATCAAAAGTTATGGTCGTTTGAAGTTCAAGTCATTTTTTCAACTTATCTTAGACCGTTAATTAATTAATTTAATTTTTATGTCATCCAACTGTAATTAATTGACTATTACATGATAATAATTATAAAATTATTAAATAATAATATTTTTTTAATTATTTTATAATCCATTTCACTTAATATATTATATATTAAGTGTAAATTCTAATTTAGACTTATCTAAAACGGATTTAAAAAATATATATTATATTCATTTTATTAAAGTGGTGCTTTGGTCAAAGAAAAAAACAATAAATTTATTAAAGAAAAGGATTACATGAGTCTGAAAGATAGATTTATTTACAAATAAATATATTTATATATTAATATATTATTTTTAATGAAATATATTTTTAATCAAATATACCCTTTATTAATATTTTTTTTCTAGTGTTGATAAAGGCACCCCTTTATCAGCACTTTTTTAAAAGCATTGATAAATGTCCACCGTTTATCAGGGATTTTTTCTAGCACTCGTAATGGGGAGTACTTTTTGAGTTCTTTTTTAAAAGAAATGATAAAGGGACCCATTTAACACTTCTTTTTTTAGCACTATTAAAGACCCCCTTTAAAAATGCTAAAAAAAGTGATGTTAAAGGCCCACTTTAACAATGTTTTTTCTAGAACTAACAAAGGGGGTTTTTACAGTGCTTTTATCTAGCACTTTTAAATCCCCAGCATTCTATAAACCTAGTTTTGTAGTAGTATAACTCTTATGAAGTGAAAAATTATCTTTAAAATTGTTGAATAATCCTTATAGAAACCACAAATCACCCTTTTGAAGACTGCATTAATCTTTATGAAGCACTCTATGATCCTTACAAAATCTAGATTCCTTTTCCAATTCTTCATTCCCAAGATGAAATGAATCTTAAAAAGAGTTGTAATGACACTTACAAAGAGTTCATTTTGCAAATTCTCACTCCAAGTACCAGTATGACTCTTATGAAGTCTCGTATTGAACCTTATAAGGGTAGATCATAACCTACATTTCTTATTCCTAATAACTACATTTCTCCCTTCTAACTCTATATTGCCTTACTAAACTCGATGTTTCTTCTTTTGAACTCGGTTTCACTTTTATGTAAACTTATGAACTTCAGTGCAGGGTTTATTGGAACCCTACAAACTTGAGTTTTTGAAAGGGGTTGAACTCTATAAAGTTTTTTATACCCAATGAAGTTTTTTGTTGTACCCTAATAAGTTTTTTAACTCTAAAAAGTTTAACACTATGAAGTGACATAGGTTTCAGTATTTTTTAATTTTTATCACTTCAACACAGTAATTCCAAATTTCCCCAAATTATGAAAAAAATTATTTAACTCCATTTTCTAGTATTATTGACTTTGATTTTCCACAACTGTAAAAAATTATTTCACCTTAAACACATCAAAGAAAAGGAAAAATCAACAACTATCCATCCATTTAGTACAGAAATTAAATAAATCAATTAAATGTGCAATTATCAATTTTAAAAAATATTCATAATTACTAATTAATTGAAACTTTAATTACAAAACTCTCTAGAACACAATGGACTAATAAGTGTAAGGGAATAAAATTAATTGAATATTAAAAAATATAATTAATTTTTTGACTATGTCAATTCCCCCACACTTAATCCTTAGACTCTCGACCAAGTGTTCTTTAAAAGATATTATCCAAGAAAAATTCAAAACACCAAACAATGTGAGTTTTCCTTTTTAAAACCATGCTACTAAATCTCATCATACTTCCTTAATGTTATCACTTAAATTTCCTTCATGAAGTATATTCGATTTAGTTTTACTACTTTCATTCTTCTATTATCATTTATTCCTACCTTCTCAGAATTATTTCACTCAACACTCAAGCATGAATTTAAATTAAAGTTTTTATTATTCCAATCTCATGTAAGGGTCTCCATAGACTTGATGAATTTATAATATCCATCCAATGAGCTAATTACTTGTTCTTATTATGAGGGATTTTAGGTTTTTTTTTTGGATTAAGGTTTAGTGGGTTCTACTATAAGAAAAGTTATAGGTAGAAATGGAGGTTTGGATTTTATTTTGAATAATAATGCATGATTTATAGTTTCATACAAGAATGAAATCCCCCCTTACATCCTATTTAATTATTTAGTTCCATACCTTTTAACTTCAAAGTGATATTTCAAACCATGGGTACTTTAGTAATAGTTAGATTCACTTATCTCTATTTCCTTAAGTAGATTTAATTTTTTATTTTGTTTATATATTCTACTCAGATTTTTATCTGAAGGAAAAAAGGTACTTTAGATCTTTGAGTAGGTATGTTCACTTCCTTTCCCCAGCTTTGGAGGATTTATTCCTTTAATTTTTATGCATTCAAGGTATTTTACTCAAATAGATACAGTAATTATTTCAATTTGTACCTCCAACATAGCTAATAAATAGTAGTTTTTAATGTTTATAAAGCTTCAATTAAACTCAACTAGCTTCTTACCCCATGCTTGAATTCAACTGAAATCATGCATTAACTTCTAGAGCTAGCTAGGTATATTTTTTTGGTTTTTAATGTTCCTACCTATTAAGGCCATTCATGGTTTATAAGGGCTATGGAGATTAAATTTCATGGTAGTTCAAAAATATAAGTTCATTGTAAAAGGGTATTTTCAAATAAAAATAATGCCTCAATCATGTAAAACGTAAGATAATCTATGCACCAAGGTTTTGACTAAATTAATTCTAAAATTCTAATTATTCAATCATGAATTGGTTCTCTTAATAATTGATTCTATTTATAAGAATATTTCAAAATAAGTTCAAAATACTCTTAGGTAAGTGAGTTTAAATGTATGGTAGTATTTCATGACATGAAATTAAAAAATTGATGTTATTTTCATGAATTTATTTTACTTATAATTTGGAAACAAGTTCATTTTAGAATTTATTTAAGTTTAGTTGATGGGTAAAATCAGTTTCTCATCATTGAAATAGGTTCAAAGTTGAAATGGTCTTCAAATTGATCTTAATAGGTTTAAAAACACACAAAAAAATGAAAAAAAACTTAAAAGAATTGAAAAATAAAAAAAATAAAAAAAATATAAAAAAGAAAATTTGAAAATATTAAACTGTAAAGGCTCCCTCCCCCAAACATGAATGAAACATTGTCCTCAATTCATTCTAATAGATTTAGTAGTCAAAAAAATGGAATTTGAACACTAAATTTAATCAAATATTGAGTATAGCTATAATTTTATGGGTTTTATTGGTATATAGATTGGAGGAGTGTGATGTCCTCTAATAGTGCTAATGTAATATTTCCATGGTATCTCTTCAGCTTGTGCCCATTAATAGTAAATGGTGTTTTTGTCTCCTTCAATGATCTTCACAGCACCAAAAGTGTTTATTTTAGTGATAGTAAAAAAATTTCCCCACCTAGAGTAAATTTTATCTAGAATAAAATTATGTTTGGATTTATAAAAAATCACTTGTTCCTTTATATGGAATTATTTATGTTGAATTAAATTTTTATGAGTTTCTTTAGTTATTTCCATGTAAATAATTGAGTTCACAAAATATTCCCTCTTAATTTATTTATGCTCATGAATATGAAATATTTTTTTCTTACCAGATATTTCTATATCCAAATTCACCTATTTTACTACGTAGAAAGCCTTGCGCACTAGCTCCAAAGGTATGTGATAGCTCTTCCCATAAATTAAACTATATGGGATCATTCCAATTAGAATTATGTAGGTTTTTCTATAAGACTATAATGTGGCATCCCAAACCAGGAGCCACTAAATAGTACCCCAAACTAATTTCCCACATGACCACAAGTGTGTCTTCCCATACACTAGAGGCTACAGACTATCAGTGAGGGCCTAGGGTGTTTCCATGGGGAGACTATATTTTAATTCCTGAGTGGATCACAGTGGAATAATAATAAAATACCGATGAAAAAATAGTGTAATTAGTAATAATAATATGAATCAGAAAAATTAAAACATACAAACATGATATATATAGCTGAATAAGAACAAAAATATCCAGGTCATATAGAGATGATGACAATGAGATGATACTATACAAAAATTGTAAGCAGGAAGACATCAATACATGCTATACAAAAATACTTAAAAATACCAAAAGGAAAAACTCCAAAATAATCACAAGCCTATGCTTGGTCCTATGCTCCCATACACCATCATATCCCATGAATCAAACATCCAAAGACAAAACTTTTCTCTTATCCTAACTTGCAAGCATGAAGTCTGTCTGAGTAAGAATTGGTGGCCTAAATAGGGCGTGAGTAAAATTCAGTAAACCACCATCAATGGTGTCTATAAAAAATATAGTGTATAAATATAAATTTAATAGTGTGAAGGTATATATATAAGCAGGGGAATTTAAAATTCATTAAATAAATACCATGATAGGCTCATACTCTTCATGGAATGTTTAACCGACCATATATGCTTTGGCCTAAGCTATATGTATCTGAACAAGTGACCTATAAATGGTAAGGTATCATTAATATAATAAGGGTAATAATATAATAATAATAATTATAACAAAGGATCCAAGGTAAAACCAAGGCATTCTTGACCATAGGAGGCCATTCCAACTCACAGTAATAACTATATAGCCAAGATAAAGGCTCTAAGTACAATTCAAGGAATACAGACTTGGAATTACACTAGTGAAAGATCTCTACCCAAGTCCTTGGAGTATGTCCAAAGTAAATCTTAGGATAATCTTGATTGGAGTCCAAGGAAATGATCTAAGGCATCATGTGTCTGAAGACATCAAGCTGAATCTAAGGAGATAATCCAAGGCATTATAATTTCCAAATATAAATAGTATTAATCATTGGTACTACGTTGAGAAATTCATGTACTAAGACAAAAAATAACTTCCAAGGTTGGTATCTCCCTTGGAAACTGGATCAATGAATCAGGGTGGCGTCCTTTGAGTGATAAAGGCATTCCCTTGGGAATCCAAGGCTAGCTCAATTCTAATAACCAATTTAATATAAAAATGGTACATAATCAGTTGGAACCGTTTGTAAATAGTCACAGGCCATGTGTTAATCCACACCTCTTTATCATTCCATTTAATTAAAACATTACATTTTAATTTATAATGGAAAAGTTTCATAAGGGAATTCACACATTTTAAGTAGTTTATAAATAATCAACAAGGGTCCAAGTGAAAGGTACTTTCCACACCATCTCAAAATTATTAATTTATTTATAGCTTAATCAATTTCCTTTTTTAAAGTAAAGACAACATGTGAAATGTGTGTCAAATGATTATTTAAATAAGGACTCTCCCAAAGGAATTAAACTTAGTGAGTTTCCAACCTCCAGCAAGGTAAAAAATTATAATAATAGTTCTAGGTCATAGTCCCTACAACTAATTTATCAAATTAATTAATTCAAATCATGACATAATGATTCTGGTGAGCATCTCAATGGAAAAAATTATAAATGGGATAGACTTAGAGGGGAATGGTATAGACCAACTATCTTATTATGGTAGAGGAACACTCATTTAATATCAATTTTTGATTTGGTCTCGAACGAAAGAAATTGGAAAACCATAAAAATGCCCTAAAATGGGGAAAAGACCCTTCTTGAAGATCTCATAACAGTTGGTGAGATAAACTGAGAAAGTAAGAAATTTGATTTAATAACTTACCATTGGAAAACCAACATGAAATATGGAAGTCCAATCAGATTCCAGATGATGGATATGGACCAATTCTTAGGTTGAAGTAAAAGGGGGGCTCCAACAGGAGAAGGGAGCTGATGTGCCTAGAGAAGAAGGAAAAAGAGGGCGAGTGTTTTAAAATAGGTGAGGGAAAAGGGTAATTTCACACAAATTTAAATAGTCACATGGTTTCAATGTATAGTTGTCCAAATAATACACCAACTGTGCATCAACAATGTCTAAGGGAGACACCCCATAACATGATTAGGTACGTGGTTATACAAACCTTGTGCCAACCATATGTTTTAACTCTGCTAAATTTGTGCAGTTTTTTTCATGGGCATGCAAACTCCCTCACATGGTTTGTCAAATTATGATTTCTATATATATAGGCCACATAGTTTTGTCACATGGTTACTACTAACCATGCTCCAACCATGGTCCTAAAAAACCGGAGCCCCGAGCTCCAAACAAGCCCTAGATGCTCTAGAACCATACCTTAATAATTTAAGCTCACGTATACGGTTAAAATAAATATTAGAAATAAAAATTAAAGGGTTAGTACCTCATGATAATAACTATAATATTATAGTATCCCCTATTTAAAACAACTCATCCTTGAGTTTCACTTTTAGGGGTGGAAAATGTCATCTAAGAATCCAGACGTTGAGCATGTAAATCAGCCTCTCACTCCTAGGTCTCATCATGTATGCAGTCATGATTCTATAACACCCAAACTAAAGGAAATGACATTCATTTGAGACCATTCATGCCATGGTATATGATCCATATAGGATACTCCTCAAAGGAAGCATCTACTACCAATTCAACATCCTTAGGATCTAAAACATGAGATGGGTCTGAAAGGTAATGTTGAAGCTAAGATGTGTGGAATCCATCACGCATAGCCCAATAACTTTAAGGAAGTTATATTTTATAGGATACTGAACTAACTCTATAAAATATCTTAAAAGGACCAATTTAATGAGATTAAAACTTAACCTATCTCTGAATACATCTATGCCCCATCCTAGGTGAAACTCATGAGAAGACTCGACCCCCAACCTCCAACTATAGAGGTCATTGACGATGATCAGTGTATGAATTATTTCTATACTGAGCTATATACATATGATTATGAATAATATCTACCTTATCTGATGTCTCCTGAATGAGATGAGGTCCCAGTAGTACTGCCTCTCCTGCCTCTAACAAGAATAGGGGTGAATGGCACGACCTACCATATAAAGAATTATAAGGATCCATCTGTATTGTCACCTAAAAGATGTTATTGTAAGTGAACTCTACTAGAGTTATCTTCTTTTCTCAAGAAACACTAAATTCAAGGATTCATTCTCTGATCAAGTCCACTAATATCTGTATCATAAATTTGTATTTCTTGTTGTTTTGTGGGTGAAAGGCTATTCTCAGAATCACCTATATATAGATATCCCTCTGCAACCCTTTCTATAACTTCAAAATAAATATATTTTCTCTATTTGATATGATATAATGGAGAACACCATGAAGGTGTATAATCTCTCAGACATATAGCCTTTTAATATCATCCACATAAAAGGTCTCCTTAATAGGTAGAAATTCAGAGACCTTCATTAGTCTATCAATGATCACCCATAATGTATCACTACATCAAGGGAATCTTTTTAAACTAGTCAAAAAATCAATGGTGACATCATTCCATTTCCACTTAGAAATGAGAAATTTTTGTAAAATTACTACTGGTCATTGGTGTTATGTTTTCACCTGTTAATAGGCGGAACACTGAGCAACAAAATCCACTATATGAATTTTCATCAATATTCACCAATACTAACACCATAAGTCACTACACATCTTGGTTACAATGGGATGAACTAACCAAATAGAGGAATGAGACTCACACATCAACTCATACTATATATCTATGGTAACCTAGATGAATACATGAATGTTCAGTACCTTATCCCCATCAATGATCTAACCTGGAGGTGGGTCCTCACCTAAAACACTCTCCCTTAGGACTAAGCCCTCAAGGTCTAAAAGTTTCCTCATATTCACTATCCCTAGAAGAGAATATGTCACTACTAAATATTTAAGGATTTTATATTTATGATGCAAGTAGAACTCTAAGTGTGTCTTAAAAAACATGTCCATCAATTTCCACTCACCACTAGCCTTCTGAACTGCCTGTGTCTAAGTCCTCTAGCTCAGAGCATCAGCTACAATATTACCCTTCCTAGGCATATAGGTAAGCTCAAAATCAAAGGATATTATGTATTCAACCCACCTACTCTATTAAGATTTATTTCCTACTGTGTAAATATATACTTGATACATTGTGTTCCATAAACACCATAAATCTCTCTCTAAGAAAATAATGCCTCCAACAACACAAGGTGTGAACTACAGCTTCCATCTTGAGATCATGCATCCGGTAATTCTCTCACGTCGCCTCAATAGACAAGACTCGTACAACATGAATCAATATTTATACATCAGAATTAATCCTATCCTGATTCCCAATGCCTCAAAATAAACCATATATCTTCTTATTAGCTCTATAATAGTAAGTATAGGTGTTGAATTCAGTCTCCCTTTCAGTTCCTAAAAGTTTTTCTCACATGATTCAGACCATGTGAGCTTCATGGCCTTATTTTTCAAACCCATGAGAGGCCCTTCTAGGTGTAAAAATTCTTAAATAAATTTCTCGTAATATCTAATAATCCCTAATAAACTACAGATGTAAAAAATGTTCTTGGGATTCTCCCAAGTAACTACTACTTTCACCTTCTATGGGTCAATAGATACTTCTACCTCTGAGATGATGTAACCCATGAAGTGAACCTTGTTGATTCAAAAGTGGCAGTTAGTGATATTAGAAAATAGCATGTGATACATTAGTGTATTCATAATGATATTAATATGTTTTGCATGGTTATGTCGAGTATAATAATACATGAATATTTCATCCATGGAGACCACCATAAATGAATTCAGATAAAGGTGTAAAACCTAATTCATCAAATCCATGAAAATGGAGGGTGTGTTTTTCAAACCAAACAACATAAGCCGATACCTGTAAATACCATAAATTATATGAAACACTATATGAGGTATGTATGAAGGTATAACTCATACCTAATAGAATCCTTAACTCAAATAAATCTTGGAAAAAACCCTCACTCCTCAGAGATGGTAAATGAGGTTATCTATATGAGGTAGTGAATAATAGTTCTTAACCGTAAACAGGGTCAACTAATGGTAATCCACACAAATACTAAGGGTACCATCCAAATTCTTAGAGAAAAGGAAAGGCGATCTCCATGGTGAAGTACTGGTCTATAAAAAACCCTTAGCTTCCAAGTCCTCAAGCTACCTCTTTCGCTCCTACTACTCAATAGTAGCTATCCTGTAAGGAGGAATAGATATCGATGTTGCTCCTAGAAATAACTGAATAGTAAAATATACCTATCTATTATGAGTTATTATAGAAAAATATTCAAGGAATAAATATTTGAAACAATATAATATAGGAGAGAAATCAGCCTGATGTTTCCTCTAATCATTCATATATTGGCTAGAGATATGGAATGTCACTCTTCACATCCCACAATGCTCTGATCCATCTCTACTTTCCTAGAAATACAATTCACCATTGTGAATATAACTATCACCCTATGGTGATATAAATTATACCTATATTGATATAAGTCCACATAAGAGTGACATGGAACCAACCAGTCCATTCTAAGAATAAAAACGATGCTCTTCATCTCAAGGATGAAGAGGTCCCACACGAAATGTTAGTTTCCAACCTCAAGTGGGCATGTCTTTCTTTGGAGTACACTTTTTGATCAAATTAAAAATTTATTATCAATTTTAATCATTCTATATAAAAACAAACCCCCCTAAGTATTTCAATGACAAACACAAAGATAAAAGAGTACAAAGTTCCTATGTCAAATAAAGTATATATCAAAATGGAGTGTACTAAGATATTATATCTCACTATATATGGTCTGGAAACATACGTGTAATTACACAATAAAGATAGTTGTATCATTTAGGGGGAGGGTGGGTGAATCATTGATATATTTTTCTTTTATGTTTCCTTTCTTATGAAAAAACCTTTACCTCCTGTTAAATATTTATTTCCTTGCTGAAATAATTCAAACACACAACCATAGGGACACAAGAATTTACAAGGTTCACCACTCAATAAGAGTAGTTATTTCCTTGGTATGGTTTGTAAATTATCCAATACAACACAGTCCAGTAGAAAAAAAATCCTTTTTTTGGAATACAATGAGTAGGATATTCCATTACACTCGTGTAGCTCTATGATCAATACAATAGAGCACATGATTCAATTAGAACAAATATGTACTAATTTTTTTAATAGACATGTTACAGTGATTCTTAACCAACTTTCAAAAATATGATCTTTTAAAAACAATTCTTCACTTTCTTACCCAAAATATGGTAAGAACTTTTCTAGAATTCGTTATGTAACTCAGTTTGATTTCCTAGTCTGTTTTTCTAGTCCGATTTCTCAATATAGAAAATATATAAATCTGTTAGAATTCAATTGAGACAATTTTGGAAAAAATTCAATCTGCTTCTATAAATGTAATGCCCTGACTCGAGAATCCCAAAGTCAGTGCATTATTATGTATCATTGGCATGATCACAAAAGATAAAGTCCTGAAAAACCGATCATTTTAGTAGCCTTGGAAGTACTAGATACATTTATAAGGTTTACATTACATCATAAAATGGAAAACTACAACAACATTGTTTCCATAGAAAACACTAAGATCCCATATACTATACCTGGAGGTTAGTCATAATATACTTCTTCGTATCCTGAAAAAAATAAAACCTAGAAAGGGGTGATCTCAGATGCTCAGTAAGGATAACAATATAGCGGAAGCTTTCATAAATAAGCATAAACATTTAAGGCGATGTATAAAACTAAAACAAAATCCTTTTAAACATAAACTTCATCATAATATGAAAAATATAAATCAAAATAATTCTATTTAATTACTCACATGGATATTATACTAGTCAAATAATCACATGTAATATCAATAGCCACTTTCATAATGATGGAATGTATATTTATAGACTATCATAACCACATATTCAAGGCCTTGTGCCAAGACTACAAATAAGATTTTGTCAAGGCCTTGTTCCAAGACACTAGTTTGTCTCATGATACCTACCGATGCATTGAGGAGCTATAGCAGGCTCCACCCGTCACATACTAAGTCCAATTCATTCCTCATATGAAAATGTTTAAATATAACATAAACATTCATATTAAAACTAGCATATGATATGTAAATACTTTATCCATAAACCATGAATGGTGTAAAAATAAGACATCCATAGTCAAACATATCACAAAACCTTTAATATAATATGGAAGTTTTGTATCATAATAAATCAACTTCAAATAAACTTAAAATACATCAAAGGATGTTGACATAGATGAAATCAATACCTTTTTTAGAGAAATATTTCTTTCTATTTTGAAATCATTTAAAAGTCATGTAATTATAAAAGAAAACATTTATTTTTGAAAATATTCTTATAAGCTTATAAGGGAAGCTTTGATGATGTCATAATGTAGAAAAATAGACTCACCCGCCGTATAAGTTAAAAAAAGACATTCTTACCTTAACTTTGTCAAAAAGGTTATAAATGACCTTGTTTGGAAAACGACGAAAAGATTCCTTTATAAAAATATTATAAAAATTCAAACAAGGGTATAAATGACTTTAACCCATAGTCTATAAAATAGTAAGAATATTTTGAAATAAATTTTTAAGAAACATGGATGTGGATGATAAAGAGGTCTCAGTAGATAATTACATATAAACAACCTCGGATAATGAAGAGATTGTGAAATTAACCCTTATCTTGCACTTTTCCTTGGTCGAGGGTAGGTTAACCTCCCGTTTACTGGTGAAATAATTTTTATTAAATTATACAATAATAATATACATTAATATGATATCATATATGATCTTTTAACATTGCTTTTTTAATAATATCTTAGTATTATCGTCGTTTTGGGTGTTAACAGATTCGTTTTCCTTTATATTATTTGTTATGTGAGTCCTATTTGTTATGGATGGGATGTATCTTATTCATATCCAGAATGATATAAAATCTCTAAAAATTATTTTTAATCATCTAATGAAAATTAGTCTCGAATGGATACGATGGGGAATGAATCTCATCGCGTTCGTGGAGACGGTAATCCGTACGTACGCACGAGCGACAATATCATTATTTTGATATTAAAATAATATATAATTGGATGGTATATCATATATAAAGAATCATTATCATGTTATATTTATTATTTACATCAATTACACATAATTATTATACCTATCCAAATAATAATGTATTGAATAACAATTACACCACGACGTGGAGAAGCTAAGCCGTACGTACGCACGTATGATGACATGTCATTCAAAGGATGGATAGAATAATGAATTTGGTTCTAAAATATTTATAATAACATCAAAGTATATAGAATATATTTTATTTATTATTTTATAAGGGAAACAACAAAGAAAAAGGAAGTGGAAGAAGAAAGGAACATGAAAGAGGTGATGAAATATTTACCTCTTCTTCAGGT
The DNA here is from genome assembly GCA_963277665.1 of Viscum album. Classification (NCBI taxonomy): domain Eukaryota; kingdom Viridiplantae; phylum Streptophyta; class Magnoliopsida; order Santalales; family Viscaceae; genus Viscum; species Viscum album. The sequence goes on from OY728160.1 coordinate 1,738,278,417, forward strand.
TCTTCCTTTTGATTTGATCAAAAGGCATCCTTAGGTTGGCTTTATGACTAAAGTAAGGACTCTATGATGAAGGGAGGATAGTTGAGGTGGGTATTTGGACAGAGGGTGGCCGAGCCAAATGGCTTTGAATGTGTGAATTAGAGATAAGGGGGAGTGCCCTTTTATAAGAGGGGTGAGGGGCACCTTAGGAAAAGCTAGAAATATTATTTTATAATAAAATCATCTTCGGTTTATAATGGCTCAAAAATGAATTATATAATGGATAAGGTGGGTATGGGTCGAAAACCACTCAACCAATAGGTTTTATATAGGTTTGGATCACTATATTAACTTTATCTTTTATATTTAACTCTTAGTTAAATAGTTTGACATTTACCATGTCTCTTTGTATTTTTATATTATATGGTTAATAAACTTACTATATACTTACAATAGAACCCCAAGTGGTTCATTAATGATACACATATCATTATATAAGTTTTTTTCCTAATCTTATATTTTTAGAAATATAATATCAATTAATAATATAATATTTGTTTTATAAACTCTTTTATGTCAATTTTGACACTATTTGGTATTTTGTTTTTTCTAAATTCATAACAGCATTATTACTTCAAAAAAAATTAATCCAACCAACCCTAATATGTCATATTAACCTATAAAATTAGTTGAATTCATAAAAAGTCTCAGATTACATTTATTTGGATATTTATAATATCAATTATTTTAATATTTCATTAATTAGGTAATTACTGCATCATCATTGTGTCATAAATAAATTAAATTATTTAATGTATAAAAAATATAAATAAAATACCATTATTGAGGAAATTTTTTTTTATTTCTAATGAATATTTATAGTCTAATTTATCTTATTTGTAACCCTATATTAAAAAAAATTTAGTTATTAAACATTGATTTTAACTCTTTTAACTCTTCTTTGAATTAAATAATGATAAATGTCCCAATATAATCCAGGTGGAGAAAATAGGTTCATGTTTTATTCCTAAGGTTGTTTTTGGTCGAATTATACTTATCCAATAGGATTAGAATATGTGTTAGGGTAATAATAATATCATTTTTATCCTTAATTACCCTATTTACTTTTAACCGTGGTAAATAAAAGTAAAAAGTTACTAATCACCAAAAATTATTTTCATCTTATTGAACCAAATTTTACTTACTAATATAAAACTTGTATTTCTGATTTTTTAAATTCCCCTCAAAAAAGCGGTAAAATTATGTTTTATGTGAATTTGCAAATTCTCCTAGGAGGTGGGTAAAAGACGGTGAAAAGTTCAATAAAATTTGTATATATCTAAAATTATTATAAACTGAATCTAATGAATTACATTGAACTTATATAGGTATTATGTATCTATTTTGATCTAAAATAAATTTAAATAAAATAAATAATTATTTAAATAAAAATTCGGTTTTAAAATATAACTTAGTGTTTTTTACTATTCATCAAAAATTGAAAGTTTTCAAAAAAATACCAAAAAGTCACCCTAATCTAATTACGATATTATGAATCCAAAAATGAAGTCCATTTTGAAAAATAAAATTTATAAAATTTCAAAAAGTGGGTATTACTATTCCGAACGACTAGTTTGATTGGTTGTGGTGTGTTAGAACTCAAAGTTGTGTACAACACACGCTACTGTACTATTCAAAGAGAAGCGTACCATGGAAGCTTGGGGTATTACAATAAATCCCAGTCTGATGATCTAGTTTAATACAATGACCAATTGAATATGATAATCTAGTGGATATGATGATCAGCTGAATACATTGCAATCTTGTCTCTTCTCCTTTCTCTTTTATCCAACATTAATTCTTCAAGAAAGACAATAAGGAAACATCCTCTCTCTAGAAAATTATTTAGTGCTCTTCCTTCTATCTACCTTTCTGTGAATGGTAATTCTATCTGATGAAAGTAAAAAGTACTTTCCTTTTTATTTATGACCCAAATTAGGTTTGGGTGGGAATCTGAAATTGATTCCTGCTGAACCAAATTTTCCGAATTTGCATGCTCCCTTGAATTTTGGATACATTTATGACTTCATCAACACTTCTCAGTTATTCTTGAAACTTTTAGAATATTCTATCAACTTCATTTCACTTCTAGATTTCTTCAAAAATATCAACCCGATTCTAATTTTCCCAATACAACTTCTTCATTACGATGCTATGTACCAATGTCATGTATGAAGAAATACACAGCTTTAATCTTCTCATCAAACCTCTATCCAATTTCAATTCTCCACTCTAATTTTCATTATGATCTATCTTATTACAGTGAAGAAAAATATAAAACAACATATTCTTCTTCTTATTTTATATTTAAACACTTGAATGATAAATGAAGTGGCTCAACATTTTGTAAATGGTTTTCTACATTTTTTATGAACTCTGACATTATTTTTGTATTGGTCCTAAAACCTCCCAATGAAAAAAATATGCCTTTTATTATTACAATGGAATACCAAGTCTAATGAATCAGTATTAGTAGCTTCAAATTCAGAAACTTATTTATCTACTGAATATGATACCAATGATTCTTCTGCACAAAAAATTATACCTCTAATGAATATGATTACATACTGAATCATATGGAATGGTATCAGTGGCTTATTTATTTTCTGAATTCGATGCTCATCAACTTATTTCTTTGAGTATTTAAATCTTTCTGATTTTTTTTTGACTGAAGACCAACACCTTCGTTTTTTCTCATTACGATCAAGAAAACCTTCTCAACATTCAAACAAATCTAAATATGATGATCTAAGATTAGAAATATTTTACTTCAGAAACTTCCGTCTTGATTTTTTTATTATAATAATGACTTCCTTCATGACTTTGATTCTTTTGAAGATCATATTTAGCATCATATAACTTACCAAGGAAGGTATTGTAACTTCCTTGTAGATTCTTTCCAATCTGAAACTGAATATGTTTGGAATAAAATTTTCTCCCAATCCATTTCTCACTATGATTGTCAGTACATGTTCTCCCCCTTTCATTCATCAAGATTGTATCACCAGTTTCTTAGAAAAATTATAAATTTTGTGAATTAAAAAATAGAAATGCATCATTATATTTTTTCATCAGGTCCATACTGAATCTGATTCTCCTCCTCGTTATGATCAGAACCTCATTCTAGACCCAAGGTGAGACCGATAAACCTTTTCTTCTAGACATATTCTAAAAAATATGATGAAATTTATTAAATAATGTGATTTTGATTACCTGAATATATTTTTTTGAGTCCTGTCAGTGACTTTTAAAAAGTGAGGTGATTCCTTGTTTCCTTAAACATCCTTGACAATAAAAGACAACAAATATCGTCAAACATATTTGAACCTTCTTTAGCCAAATTGGTCCGGACAATATCCCCCTTTGGATTTTTTTGTCAATCAAGATTCATAAATCAATAAACTTCGTAACCTCAATATATGGATTACTTATCAATGATTATAAGCCTAAGTGAACTAAATCATTATAAGAAACACGAATTATTGATAGCAAAACCATGTTATCCAAAAGTAGTGATAATGAAAACACTTTCAACTTTTCTTCCTTATATTTTCTTCTTCATCTTACTTCACTTATTCAACTTACCTAGAATACAAAAATTTCATTTCCTACAACCATTCTAACAAATAGTTAGAATAGTTCACACACTTATATGCTAGATTCATAGATTACCCACAACTCCCCCTTTTTATATGATTTCTTTAAGGATAGATTTATGCAACCATTCTCCCCCTTGACAACACTATCCAAAGTTAAGGTAATATAGAGGAAAAAAACAAATACCTTATCATTAATGAAAAATTGGTTGGATTTCCATGTTCAACCTCAATTTAGAAAAATCTTCCTTTGATAAAGGTTTTGTGAAAATGTCTGCAACTTGTTTCGATATAGGTATATACTATATCTTCAATTAATTATTCTCCACAAGCTATTTGATGAAATGATATTTGATATAAATATTTTTTTAATGAGAATTTTGTACTAGATTCCTAGTTAGGTTTATTACACTTTGATTATCACAACCCAAGAGCAAGGGTAACTTCACCTCAACAAGTAAATCTTCTAACATAGTCTTCATCCACATAAGTTGGGTTGTGGCTTGAGTAGTTGCAACATACTATGCTTCATCTATACTAATAGTTACTGAATTATATTTCTTTTTATTCAAACTAACCCAAATTTTCCCTAGAAAAAAAACTCCACCAGATGTGGATCTTCTATCATCAACATTTCCTTCCCAATCAACATCTGAATATCCAGACAATTCAATACTTTATGAGCTATCATACCTGATTCAAAAATTTATTTTGCATTTTATGTATCTGAGAATTTTTTTCCTACAAGTAAATGTAATTATTTATGAGAACTATAAAATATTTCACATAAGGTAACAACATTAACAATGCCAATTCTTGAGGCAGTTAAATACAAAAAACTTCCCATCATATTTCAAAACTCTTTCTGATCAACTTTCTTACCTTCTCCATCTTTACTCAACTTGGTTCCCACTGATATTGGTGTGTAAAATGGTTTTTAATTTTACATACCAAACTTTTTAAGAAGTTCCTTAGAATACATTTCTCGAGAAAGAAAAATGTGTTTCTTATTTTTCAAGATTTTTAACCCAAGAAAATATTTCATTTCCCTGAGTATGGACATTTCAAACAATGTTTTAATCTCTGTATAAAATCTTTCACATTTTCTTTAATCATTCCAAGAAAATATAATTTCATCAACATAAACAATTATTATAAGAGAAAACTCCTAACTTTATTTAATTTAAATATTGCTATCAACTCTTCCTTTCTTAAAACTCATCTTCCTTATGAAAGTATCCAATTTTGAGTACATTGACCTTAGAGACTATTTTAGACAATAAAAGGATTTAATTTGCTAAAAAACATAACCTTTATCTTCCCCAACAACAAAGACACGAGGTTGTTCAATATAAACTTCCTTATCAAGATCTCCATTCATAAATGTGGAATTTACATCCATTTAAAAAAAATTAACTACATTGTGAAGCAATTGCAAAAAATATTCTGATTGTTTCTAACCTTTCCATCACAACAAAAGTTTCATAAAAATCAACACCTTAAATTTTTTAGTAACATTTTCACACTAATATTTCCTTGTTCGTTATCACTTTACCTTCTTTATTCATCTTGTTCCATAAAACCCGCTTTGTACCAATATTTTTTTTATCTAGATTAGGTATGAGTTCCCATGTATCATTCTTTTCTATTTGATCCATTTCTTAATTCATGTCCAAAACCCATTCTGGATACTCAAAATCTTCTTTCATATCATTCAAATCAAATTTTGAATACAACGAAGTATGTGTAATAGCATTTGTTGTTATTATTTTTTGAACCTTTTGATGTCGATCACCAATAATGTTTTGAGTCTTTCTTCCTCTTCTTGGGATGAGATTTTTGAGATTCTTCCTCATCATTGGAAATAGTTGATTCTAATTATTCTTCTTCATGAGTAGGATTACAATATTCTGAATCCTTATTAGAAATGTTAACAAAACTTTCCTTATTCTGCTCAACTTCCTTATCAGTTTGAGTCTATTTATCTTCATCATCATTTTCAATAACTTTCACATTAATAGAATCAATTATTATTCCTATTTATTTTTTAAACATGTTTATTTTCTTCTTTATGGAGCATAGCTAAGGAAAATTCCATCTTCACCTTATTTCTCAAACTTTCCAAACTTTCCAACTTTCTTCTTTATGATATGTGGACTCCCAAAAAATCTTAAGTGTTTCATACTCAGATTTTTATCATAAAAAATTTCATATGGATTCATATACAAAATTTTCCTATAGAAACATCAATTTTGAATACATATAGAAATACTCATGGATTATGTCCAATATTAATGGGAAAGACCATGTTCAAGTAACATAGTTCTTCCCATTTCCACAAAACTTCTATTCTTCCTTTCAGCTACTCCATTTTGTTGAGGTGTGTATGGAGAGCTATACCCATGCTGAATTCCATGATTATAAAGATAACTTTTAAATAATTAATTCTTATACTCACCACCATTATTAGTTCTGAACTTCTTCACTGAGTACTAAAATTACTTCTTAGTTTTCCTCCTAAAATTTTTAAACATTTTTAAAGAATCTGATTTATGTTTCATATACATGACATAAGTAATGTGAGTAAAGTCATAAATGAAAGTGATGAAGTACCTATCTTCATTTTTTGATTTTTTTTCTCAATGGGACACAAATATCATAATAGATAAGTTCTAGGGGTTGTTTTGAAAAAATCTCAATTTTATTATGCATAGAATTTGTAATCTTTACTTTCTGGAAAATTTTGCAACATAAATCTCCTATTCTTGGAAAATCAAGAATGTCTCAAACACTATCTCTGTTTAATAATTTTCTCATGTTTCTTTGACACATGTGTCCTATAATTTTATGAAGCAAATGATTCTCTTCCACCATAACCAAGTAATATGATTTTTTTATTTCAACAACTTGAAATAAATTTCCTTTTGTACTTTGGCCTATTATAACTATATTTCCATCTTTATCACTTCTTTTAAAAAATAAATCTTTTCTGAAAATGAATTTTTTTCCCTCCTCACAAAGTTTTGAAAAACTTAGAAAATATTTCTTGGATTTCAACTTTTCTTTCCCAATGATAGTGGATCCAATACCTTTTATTCTCAAGGATTCATCATTGCAAAATTTCAGTGTTACTTCTTTAAATTCTTTCACATTATTCAATAACTTTAAATATCATTTAATATGAAAATAACACCCACTATCAATAATCCAAGGTTGTTCATCTTTTGTATCTTTCATGGTGGTTTATACAACAAGAGGTTTTTATTTCTTCATCTCCATCTTCTATGAATTATTAAAAAACTTTTTTTGTGCCCTTAACAAAACAAGACATCCTTTTTCAAGATGTTTAGGTTGTTCACAACTTTTACAAATAGTTTCCAGGGGTTGGAACCCATTTTCAAATTTTACTCCAATATTATTAGGTTTCTTAAAAAAACCTTCTCAGACGTCTTTCTTTGAGAATATTGACTCCCCCTTCAAACTCTATCTTCTGTAATTCACGGAATAACAGTAATTTTGTTGGTTGAACCAATACAAAATTTCCATATGCCCAAACCACCACAATACTAGTAGTATATATATAAATAATATTTTCTTCTAAAACTTCCATACTGATCGGAGTTGTGAACATGTTTCTCAACAACCTTCTTGTATTTCTTATCTGAAATTTGTTGATCACCAAAATTTTTATTATCAATAAGAATATTATTTTTTATCTCAATTTTTTTTAGCCTTATCAAAACTAGATGTAATAGAAACATTTCTGTATTCAAAATTCTTAGAAACATTTTCGGACTCATGGGTTTTATAAACTTCAAAATTATCCACTTTGTTAATCTTGGCCTCGTACATGACTTTCCAAGATTTATTATTTTCAGAAACATATCCATATTTCTTCTCAACCTTTGATGGTAACTTTTGTTAATCCTTGTTAGGTTCATTCTTGTAAGAACATTCACCAAATTCAGAAATAGTTTTTGAAATTTTTACCTTTTTGTTCAACTTTAGATAGTTTTTGTTGAAAATGTTCCAACTCTTATTATTTTTCTTATTGAGGAACTTACATTTTTCAACTTCCTAATTTATTTCTCTTACCTTCCAATATTTCTTGGGAATTCTTTCAATTCTTATTTCTCATGATATTTTAATTGAGTGTCATCTTCTTCATAACTATAACTTCTAAACTCTTCATTATTAACTGTTGCAATAAAAATTCTCACCAACATACTTAGAATTTTTTTTGGATTCACCATAATTGTCTTCTTCTGCTTCATCTTTAGATAAGAAAAATATTATTTTGTATTTGAAGAACTATTTTATCTTTTCTATCGGGAAATGATTTTTCCTTATCATCATGTTTCTTACATGATTTTATTTGCCTTATTTCTTCTTTATCACTATCATATTCTTAATTTCTTCAGGAACAATTAGCCGCAAAGTGTACAACAACTTCAAATTTAAAGCATTTCATGGGAAGTTTAATTTTATATTTACCTGTACCTATTCTTACATTTTTTATAAGACAAGGATAAAATGTCATCAATATTTTTACATAACCAATTTTTGGAATCATAGTAACCTGCTTCTTCTTCAATAAGAATCTTCTTTGACTTATCCTTCTTAGCATCCTTGAGATAAATTTCTATATAATTTTGTTTTCTTTTCATAGATTTATCCCTTCTCATTTCATAAGTAATGAGAATGATATGAAAATAATCTAGAGATAATGTTTCAGGATCTCTATCTTCTAATTAAGAAACTTTAGCATCAAACATGTCGGGAAGGATTCTTAAGATATTTTAAACAAATGTAAAATCCTCAAACTTTTTAAAAATACATATGATAGTGATAACATTGTCATTTAACCTAGTAAAAAAGTCCCCAATAGATTCATGGTCACCCATTTTCAAATCTTCATACTTTAGAATCTATTTTTTTAATTTTTCCTTCTTTACTTTTTTATTTCCTTCGTATATGTTTTTCAACTTGTCCTATATAGCTTTTGTTGTGGCAACAACCTCCACCCTTATAAATTCACTTTCATAAAGTGATGATAGTAAATAATTATTGGCCCTTCCATGATTCTCAAGATTCATCTAATCAATAGATGTAAGAGGAACTTTTTCATCAAAAGGAGGAAATCCATTTGTTGTAGCTTTAAGAACATCATACCCAATATACATAAGATAAGGCAACATTAAATATTTCTAGATATGATAATTTTTACCATAAAAAACTAGGATACCTTTACTGCTAACACAATTCAAATTCTCCATCAACTTCTATTCAAACCATCAGAAAAGAATCAATGAAGGTAACATTCAGCATTGATTCCAATTATAAGTGGTTGTTCAAGATAGTTGTATCACTGAGAGTGGGAGGGGAAAATCAGTGATATCTCTTTCTTTTATGTTTCCTTTCTTATGAAACAACCTTCACCTCCTATTAAATATTTCTTTCCTTGTTGAAAACAATTCAAACCATAACCCCAGGAACACAATAATCTACAAGGTTCACCACCCAATAAGAGTAGTTACATCCTTGGTATGGTTTTTAAATGATCCAATACCACACAATATTCTTTAAAAAGATTCTTTTGTGTGGAATAAAATGAGTAGGATATTCCCTTACACTTGTGTAGATCTATGATCAATAAAATAGAGGATGTACATCAAGTATAATAAATATGTAATAAAATGTTTTTTGTAACAGACATCTTATAGTGCTTCATGAACAAATTTCACAAATATGATATTTGAAAAATAATTCTTCACTTTTAACCCAAAAGCTGGTAAGAACTTTTCTAGAATTTGTTATGTAACTCATTCCAATTTTCTTGTCTGATTGCTCAATACAAAAAATATATAAATCCTTCAGAATATGATTTAGACAAATCTAGAAAAAATTAAATCTATTTATATAAATCCCAATCTGATTATCTATCCTAATATGAAGACCTACTGAATATGATAATCAGTTGAATATGATGATCAATTTAATATGTTGCAATCTTTTCTCTTCTCCTTTATCTTATGTTCGATACGAATTCTTGAAGAAATACAATAATAAATTTCCTCTCTCTAGAAAACTCTTCAGTGCTCCACCGTCTCTCTACCTTTCTGTGAACATTAATTTTGTCAGATGAAAGTAAAAATTACTTTACCTTTTATAGGTGATCCAAATTAGGTTTTGGTAGGATTCTGAAATTGTTTCCCTCGCAACCAAATTTTCCAAATTTTCATGTTCCCTTGAATTTTGGATACATTTATGACTTCGTCAAACTTATCAATTATTCTCAAACCTTCTCAAATATTCTATAAAATTCATATCACCTCTTTCTCTATTCACAAAAATCAAACCAATTTATAATTTTCCAACATAATTTCTTCATTACGATGCTTTGTACCAATTACATGTATGAAGAAATAGACAGCTTTAATCTTATTAGAAAACCTTAGTCTAATTCTTATTATCCATTATGATTTTCATTATGACCTATCTTATTAAGATGAAGAAAAATGTAAAATAATAGATTCTACTTCTTCTTTTCTTTTGACCCACTTGAATGATAAACAAATTAGTTCAACCTTTTGTAAATGGTTGACTACATTATTGATGATCTATGACTTTCTTTTGAAATTATTCCCAAAAACTCCAAAAAAAAACAAATCTACCTTTGATGATTATGATGATATATCAAGTCTAATGAACCTGTATCATAAAATTAAACTTCAGTAACTTCCTTCTCTTCTGAATACAATGCCAATGATTCTTCTACACAGACAATTCTGTCTCTGATGAATATGATGAAATACTGAATCAGATGGCCCGGTATCAGTGGATTCTTTATTTCTTGAATTTGATGCTCATCAAATTCTTTCTATGAGGATTTAAATCTTTTGGATTTTGGCTTGATTTGAAACCATCACCTTCAGTTTTTCTCACCAAGATCAGGAAAAACTTCACAGCCTTTAAAAAATATGAATATGATGATTTGAGACTTGATAGATTTTACTTCATTAAATTCCTTATTCCATAAACTTTTTCTTTTAATCACGACTTCCTTTATGAATTTTATTATGCTAAAGATCATCTTTAGTGTCATCTGAATTACTAAGGAATGTATTGTAACTTCATCATAGCTTCTTTCTAATTTAAACCTGAATATGATTAAAAGCACCATTTATCCCAATTCAATGATCATTATTATTTTCATCACTTGTTATCCCCTTTTTATTCATCAATACCTAATAACACATTTCTCATAAAACTTATGACTTTTGCGAATTAAAAAATGGAAAATAATCCTTATATTTTTTATCATATCCATGATGAATCTAATTCTCTTCATTATTATGATCAAAACCTCATTCCAGACATAAGGTGAGACTGGTGAACATTTTCTTCCAGACAGATTCTTCACAATATGATGGAATTTCTTAAATAGTATGAGTTTGATTTTCTGAATATGTTTTTTGAGTCCGATCACAAAATTTTACAAAGTGATGTGATTCCTTATTTCCTTAAATATCATTAACAACAAAATAAAACAAACATATTAAAACATATTTAATCATTCTTCATAAAACTTGGTCCCAATATTAGTCCTCAGGTATAGGATGTACTGAATATATCTGGACTGATTCCTGACCTTGATCAATAACTAGACCACTCTGAGTAGGTCTGCCCTACTGGTTCTGTACATCTTGGGTCTATCCTCCTCGACTATTACCACCTTTTTATCTTGTATGGTCAGTGGTACTCCAACTCCCCACCTAACGTGGTGCTACTGATCCTACTCCAGATGGTGGAGTTGGTGCAGATCCCCTTCCACTAAGAATATATGGGAAGGTTCAGAGATACCTTTGAAGATAACCCATTCTTCTAAAGGATTGTAAATCCACTGGGTCCAAATCAAACTAATGCTTTATGTGACCCTATCACCCACATTGATGGTATATAATAGAACTACCAGTGTGAATACTCTGGTCAACTCTGCTCTGTTGATAACCCTCCAAACAATAATTCCTACTGCAGGATGTACTACCCTACCTCAATATAGAACCACCCTGCCCTATACCCAAAAATTTCATCAAGTCTCTTATAATAATTTAGACCCAATTGACCATCTCTAAAACAATATTCAGTCGAAATATATTTACTTGAGATCGGATGACATACTTGATCCCATCCTCAAAACACGTCATTTTAGACAACTCTTCACTAGAAAAAGTATTTTCAAACAATTAAAGCTAAGTTAAATGAGTAGAATATTCCATAATAGACATATTTTCCTACTCAATTTCCATAAACTCTCTCTCTTAGTCAACTTTCAATGTGTCAAGAAATTAGTAATCATTTAAGTGAGATTGTAAATCTCCCCAAACCATACCCTGATACTGTTAAACTTGGTTTAGAACATCCCACTTGTACTTGGTAGAGCCTCTTAGAATATAAGTGGTGAGATTGTAACTTCTTTATGGAGGTGTCTAAATATGATCAAGTATATATAATATGGCCTCTAGCCAAGATCCTACATCCTAAGGGTCACCCTCCCTAGAGAAAGTAGGTGGGTGATGCTACTGGAATTCCCTCATCAACTTTGGCATAGTCTACGTGGGTCATAGATCTCCCTCCATAGACCATACTAAGCATAAAAACCCTTAAATAAACTAAGAATATTTATTGAGTCTAGACATAATATGAGGTACAAATGGAGGTACCTCGGGTGGAAATATTGGTGGGTTAGGTCCCACCACCTCAGGAGCATGGTCATCAACACATTCCTGGTGCTTAACCCGAGCCCGTCATGGAGGCATATATCTACAATTTTTAAGAATATTCCTCAAAACTTTAAAAATAATAAAGTATTTCTCATGGTATAAGAATAATCACAAGGGTTCACTACCCATAACCAACTAAACCAACTACCTAAGCTCTAAGGTCAGGGTATTATCCTGGATCCATGTTTTAATTATAGGGGTTCTGATATATGAAGTTTCAATTAAAAGTTATATAGGAAAACACCCTTTAAGTTGTAATTGGAATCCCTTTTTAATAACAACCAATTATATTTAAACCTATAACCCACCATTTCACAGGTGTGTTTATGAGTATATTTTACATTTATATGTATATATTTATCATGGTCTAGTTATATTCATGTCAACCCGACCCAAAGGCCTTTGATATTTTTATTTTATTTTTTAGAGAACCCCCTTTTTAACTAGGTTAAGAGGGAACCCTTTGCATAACCCATAATAGAAGTGTGACAAGGCCCAATACATGACCTGAAGACCCACAAACCTGACTATACTAGAACTTCCCCCCCCCAAGCATCTCCTTCATTGATTCCAAGCTCCCCACCTCGCATGGATTTTTGGATAACATTGCTCCATGCAGAGCAGCACGGTCTAGTTAGATGCATCTATAATTTCCAAATTATAAATTCCTACACTTTATAAGTTGAAAATGGTACTAAATGTAACCAAAACCAAGATTTTATTATGGTTCAATTGAATGAATCACCATTCCCAATTTATAGAGGCACACACACTCTTTAAATTTCAATTGGATTCCATGTAATTGTACCGAACTAACATTTCAGATCATGTGACCAATGGTTCACATCTCAAATATATGATAATTGGTTAATTAATGTTCCACCATCAATATATATGGGAAAACACCATTTAGGTTGATGAAGACACTTTAATCAATCCAATTATTTTTATCCTTGTATAAAATGTTAGTCTGATAATAGACATAGTAGTCAAGACACTACAGGTGTTACTTGTAATGAATGTTATAAGTAAACATGGAATGGAATTATGAATGTCATATAAATCCTAAAGTGCCTATAATGATGCATGTTACGGGATCTCCTTTCCATGCTGGTCCAGGGGTAGTGATAAAATCCACAATGGTAATAATGCCACAAATTCTGTGCGTCACCCAATGGTGAAATTGATACAATTGTAATATGAATAATCAATAACATAAAATCCCATCCCATGAATTTTGGATTTCACCTATATTTAGTTAGTAACTCCTAGGTATATTCTCACTACCAAATTCTATCATGTACCAATATTCCATCTAACCATTACCAAACTATAAGAAAATCAAAACCCTTTGATACCACTTCGTGACCTTTAGACTTGGGAGCCACTCAAAAGTACCCATAACTGGTTTTTCCAAATGGCCTCAAGTGCACCTCCCCATATTCTGGAGGTTGATGACTAGTAATGAGGTCCTAGGGTGTGTCTGTGGGGAGACTATGCCCTCATTCCAGAGTGGAGCACATTAGAGTAATAATAAAACACTGATGAAAAATAAATAGAAGCAGTAATAATAGTATGAATCATCATAAGTAAATCATCCAAACATGATATATATAACTAAAGGAAAAAAATATCTAGGTCATATATAGATGATTATTATGACATGATACGATAAATAAACTCAGAATAGGCAGACATCAATACATTCTATAAAAAAATACACAGAAGGACCAAAAGGATAAACTCCAAAAGGCTCCCAAACCTATACCAGGTCCTATAATCCTATACACCATCCCATCACATGAATCAAACATCTAAAGTCATATCCTTTCCCTTGTCCTGAACTATAATCATGAAGTTGATCAGGGTACCAATCGACAGTTCTAATAGGGTGTGATTAAAACTCAGTAGGCCACTACCAATGGTGTTTATAACAGATCCAGTCTATGAATATAAATGTAACAATGGGTAGGTATATGTATAATTAGTGTAATTTAAAATGTGTGAAATAAATACCATGTCGATATTGGAATCCTCATGGGATGCCCGACTAACTATATATGCATCAACCTAAGTCAGATGCATCTAAAAAGGTGACCTATAAATGATCAGGGCCCATGAATATGATAAGACTAATCAAGTAATAATAATAATGGAAGATCCAAGGTGAAAATGAGGCATCCTTGACCTTAGGTGGTTGTGATAGCTCTGGGTAATAACCATTCATCCAAGCTAAAGGGTCTAAGTGCAATATAAGGGATTCACCCATGGTATTCCACTAGCGAAAGATCTATAATCGATTCCTTAGAGTAAATCCAATATAGATATTGGGATAAGCATGATTGGAGCCTAATGTGATAATCCAAGGCATCACATGTTTGAAGACATCAATCTAAGTCCAAATAGATAATCTAAGGCATTATATTTTATGGAAATAAGTCATATGAATTATCTGTACAATACCAATACATTCATGTACTAAGACAAAGACCAAATTACAAGGTGGGTAACTCTCTTAGAAACTAGATCAATGAATAAAGGTGGAATCCTATGAGTGCTCAAGTAATTACCTTGTAAATATAAGGCTATATCAAGTCTTACTACTCCTTTAATAGAAAAAAGGTCAATAATTAATTGGAACCATTTACAAATAGTCACATGGTATGTGTTAATCCATGCCTCTTTATCATTCAATTTAATTAAAACATTACCTTTTAATTTATAATTACAATGTTTCATAAGGTAGTTCTCACATTTTAAGAAATTTATATATAATCAATAAGGGGCCAAGAGAAAGGTACTTTCCACACCATCTCATAATTATTCATTTATTTATAACTTAAAAAATTTTGTTTTTAAAATTCAAGCCAACATATGTATTTCATGTCAAAGGATTATATAAATAAGTATTCTCCCAAATAGGTGACCATTAGTGAGGTTACAACCTAAAATAAGGTGAACAATTATCATAATAGGTCTAGGTCATAGTCCCCACAACTAATTTAATAAATTAATTAATTTAAAGAAATGAACAGTGATTTCGGTGAGCAGCTCAATGGAAACATGTATAAATGGGAGAGACATTGAGGGAAATTGTATATACCACCTACAATATGGAGTTATTATAAGACTCATCTAGTATCAATTTCTTATTAGGTTT
Organism: Viscum album; assembly: GCA_963277665.1. Lineage (NCBI taxonomy): Eukaryota > Viridiplantae > Streptophyta > Magnoliopsida > Santalales > Viscaceae > Viscum > Viscum album. The sequence goes on from OY728160.1 coordinate 1,738,293,995, forward strand.
AGAATATAAGAAATCAAAAAACCAGAAAAACTTCCTGAAAATAGGGAAAAAGATACTGCTTGAAGAGCACACAATAGACGAAGAGATAAATTGATAAAGGATGGAAGTGGATTGAATAAATTAACATTGTATAACAAATATTATATATAGAAGTCCAATCAGATTTCAGAGGTTGGCGATGGACCAATTCCCAAGTTAAAATCAAAGGGGAGATCCAACTGGAGAAGGGAGCTCATGTTCTTCAAGAAGAAGGAAAAAAGTATGAGTGTTTTAAAATAAGTGAGATAAGAAGTGTAATTTCACCCAACTTTAAATAGGATCACAGTTTAGACACACGTTTATCCAAATAATTCACTAACCATGCGTTATCACTGTGAAAGGGAGACACCCCCTCACACAGTTAGGTGCACAGTTATATAGACCATATGCTAACCTTGTGTTTTAGATCTGATAAAGTTCTAATGCTTTTTTCATGGGAATGAAGCATCCCTGACATTGTTTTACAAACTTATCTCTCTATCTATATATATATATATATATATATATTCTGAATGGTTGAGTTTCATAGTTACTACTAACCATGATCCAACCATGCACCTCATATAGCTTCTCCAAAAATCAAAGCTATGGGCTCCAAACAAGCCCCAGATTCTCCTGAAACCTTCCTTAATAATTTAATCCCAAGTATGATGTTAAAAGAAATATTCAAAATGAAAATTAAAGGGTTTTTAACTCAATATAAAAATAAGGATCTTACATATAAGGTGTCTTCCAACCTTTGGATCTAATACTTCCTATTTGGCTTGACAATTTTCTCAAGAATTCCATTTATTTCCAAGTTTGAAACTTTAGCTTGGAAAATAGTTTGTGGGTGGTAGGGTATGAATATTTTTGATATACTCTATATTTTATCATCAAATTATCCATGATCCTATTATATAAATGAGTCTCTTAATCATTTATTATTTAACTAGGAAATCCAAACCTATAAAAATGTTATCCCTGATCAAAGCACAAACATCATTAGAATTATCAGTTTTTTAGACTTTATCTTCCAGCCATTTTTAAAAATATTATAAGACTGAAACTATTTAACAGTTCCCAAAAAACATAAGAAAAGGTCCCATGAATTTTATTCCCCAAAATTCAAATATTTCAAAAAATAAATTGGGGTTTCAGGAATTTATTGTATTTTAGGGATGTTTCTAACAAACTTAAACTACTCAAATTTTGTAGAAAATTAATGGGAATTTTTAAACATAGTGTTACAATATATACTTGATTCTAAACCTTTCCTAGAATTCCGTTGAATCCCAAAGTGGCCTCCATAATCTAGAGTATGTAAAAATTCAAGAACATATTATATCTCACATTCATGAAAAAATATTTTTATCATTTGATCATTACAAAATTTCCATTTTATATATATTTCTAAATATAAAATTTGGATTCAAAGTTGATCCTAATAACTTATTGCATAAGTTAGTTAGATAAGACTTTATAGGTTACCAAAAATTTTAACATATCATCATACCAAGTCACCTCTCTATTTACTAAATATATTTTCTCTCCATCTAACAAGCCTTGGTTTAGGATATTAATTCCTTATTAAGTAACCAAGAGATAAATTATGAGAAAAAATAGTAATTTTACTTCCAAAAAATTGAGATATGAATTTATCCAAAACAAAAAAAACTGCTAAGAATTATTTTTTGTGAATATGTATTGGGTTTAGGACGCATTTAGTGTTCTTCAATAATATGAAATGACTTGATTCCTTCCTTCAATCTTTTGGGATATCTCTACTCTACCTGCATGGATGGAAGTATCAAAAATAAGTTCAAAATGATGATCCCAGTTTGGTGGAAACATCACTAGAGATGTGATTAACTTACTTTTTAGTTCATAAAAATATTCTATACAGTTATCTTCAAAAATAAATTCAACATCTTTTATGAGTAATCTATAAATGTGAAGAGAAATATTACTAATTTCATTGATGAATCTTCTATAAAATCTTTCATGTACCAGAAAAATATCTAACATGATTCACATGAGGTGGATAGGGAAATGAACTTATCACTTTAATTTTAGAATTATCCACCACAATAACTTTTTGTAAAATAATATGCCCAATAACTATACCTATTTAAACCATAAGATGGAACTTTTCATAATTCAAAACAAGGTTCTTTTCAAGTTCAGTTTTCAAAACTTTATCTAAAATTTTCAAAAAATTATAAAATGAGTTTCCAAAAACATTGAATTCATCAAAAAATAATTATAGGTAGTCTTAAATAAGATAAAAAATAATACTTACCATGCATGTATATAATATACATAGTGCATTGAGTATTCCAAATGTAATAATTTTGTATGAAAAGGAACCATTGGTACATGTAAAGGTTATTTTCTACTGATATTTAGGGGAAATGTGAAATTGAAAGTAACTTGAAAATCCATATAAGAAATAATAGTGAGTTATTTAAGCTAATTGTTCTAAAATTCAGTCAATAAATAGAATGGGGAAATGATATTTTATAGAAACTTGATTCAAATGATTTTAATCTATGAATACTCTCCCACTATTCTGAATTCTAATAGGAATCAATCCATTTTTTATTCCCCACTATGGCCAGTCCAATTTTTGTAGAAACTATGTGAATGGGTATGACCCATTTTGAGTCAAATATGTGGTTGATTATTCTCACTTCCACTAGATTTTCTACTTCTTTCCTTAATAAATTCACCATGGTTGGATTGAGTCTTCTTTGGAATTGTATAATAGGTTTATAATTTTATTCAAGCAGAATTCTATGCATGAATATTTTGGGATTTATTCTAGGTATATCTATAAACTACAGCATATGGATTGAAATTTTTTCTCAAAAAATTTATTAGTATTTGTTCTTGGTTTGGGGAATATTTTTAGAAATAATCATTGGAAAATTTTCCACTTCAATGAGTTACACATAATTAAGATCAGTTGGTAAAGGTTTAAATTCTAGATTTGGGGTTTATTTTAAAGATGAAATAGAACTTGGGTTTATCACATCCAAAGCATGAATTTCTTGCACAAAATATGACATATTATATTCCTAATCATTTAGAAAATAATAAAACCCATAAAATAATTTAGTTTCTATATCTTCTTCCAATTTATAAATAGATTCTTTAAATTTCTACATATAATTCCTCATAGAACATGCAAACATTAATTATTTTAATAAAGCTAAAATTTTATGAAGCATACTAGTTTCTTCACTAGGATCAGCCTCCTCAATGTGTGATAGTGAAATAATTCAGTGATCCTCCTAAGGGTACTTTATAGAATCAAAGATATTGAAGTGGTAGTTATTTCTCCAAACTCCATGGTGAGAGTTCCATTATGCACATCGATAATGGTCTTTGGTGTATTCAAGAAAGGTCTACCTAGAATTATGGGTGGATGTGCTAGGGTTTTATCATCTTACATATTGAGTACATAAAATTCAATTGTAAAGATCATGATTTATATTATAATTAGCACATATTCTAGGAATCACACCAGAAAGATAGTGTACCTTTTTTCAAGTTGAACCACCACTCTAGTGGGATTTAATCCTCAATTCTACATATAAGTAAATACAAAATAATGTTGTAATGTCCCATAAATTCCATGTATTTTTTTAAATTATATGTGATTATTTACAGACCAAATGCTAAAAAAACACATGATTCTGAGGCTCGGTGATTCTAGAATAGATTTTTGAACTTTTTGAAGTTCATTTAAATAAACATGTGAGAAGGTTTTTATAACTTTTAAACCGGTGATCGGATCAAAAATATGAGGACACCATTGAACTCAAAATGCCGGTATTCTCCTAGAAAGGACCTAACTTAAACCGGCGAGGTTCGTCCAGAAAAGATAATTTTCAGACTTTTCAGAAGATAAATAAAATAAATTAAAAAGTTATTTTATTTTCCTTTACTCACCATTGAGAAGTGGCATGCCAGTACTGTGGTGTGATGACAAGACAGTGAAGAATCCCTAGTAACGAGGCTCTTTAACTAAAGAGTAATAGAGACTTTGTTTCATAAATGAAAAAGTGTAACGACGTGACAATGCAACATAACAGAAATGTCGCAATGCATTTCTGTTTTAATGAGATAATGGGTTGGAGAAACTGTTGGAGATAATAGATTTCCTCTGATGAATCTACGACGAGAAATATTCTCCAACGATGAGCGAAGGACGCCCTCTCCTTCCACCCTTCGAAAGATCACTAGCAACATGGGCGACAGATCAAGAATAGAGAACGAAGGTGAGTGACATCGATCTTCCTCGACCAATGAATCTATCCCAACTAGGGGTTACCTTTTTGATTTGAATGGTTGTTCTTCTTTCTAAAAAAATAATACAGACCATCCCACGAACACATTGATCCACAGATCATTGTTATTGTGAGAGGGTGCTATTTATTGGGGGTTTTCATTGGGATAGAACATTTTTAAAGCCTTAGAACCTACCCCTTGTTTTAAAATCTCTAATGAGGAGGGTGTAGGCCAACATGAACAAGGCCCAAGCCCTCCAACTTTGTGAATTCTTGTTCATTCTTCATGGACCACATTCAAAAATGGAGGCAAGGGGTTTTTGAGGCCATAGTAGGGGAGATGGTGACCTGAGAAGACTACCGGTGTAGACAGTTCTTGAAATGGACCACCGGAGCGGACCTAGTGGTTTGCGGAAGATGGCATAGGGAACCGATGACGGCTAGTAGAGGCGACCGTGGGCAGGGGGTGTCCCGCCACAACGACGCACCGAGGCGGTGCGGTAGGAGTCACATGTGCTTGGGTTGGCAATTGGTAGGGATGGGATGTGACCAGTGCTATGTGGGTTGTGACTACCTACTGGCATGTAGTCTAGCGACCACATGCAGGACCAGGTGTGGCGGCTAGCTCCTACCGATCATGTGCAACTGAACCAGCCCTCCTTGTGGGTTGGACTGTGGGGTGACGAATCAGATGCCCTCCTGGTGTCTGAGTTGGAGAAGACCATACCGCCTTGTGGGTCAGGCTGTGGGGCACCAAACCAGATGCCCTCCTAGCATCCCGGTTGGAGGGGGTTAGCCCGCTGTGCGGACTGGGCCGGGGCGTGTGAACCGGGCCAGTGATCTGCCCAGGCTAGAGTAAACCAACCCGATGTTATGGGTCGTGCCAGCAGGATAAAGCCAGTCCATTGGGTGGCCTAGGCAGGGAATGAAAACTGGCCCTCCAATGCGGGTCGGGCGGGATAAATCTGGGTTGTTGGGTGACCCAGCGGGCTAGACCCATAGCCAAACTGGGCCGGGTCCAGCAAGCCCCAATGGGCTTGTCCCACTGGAAAGGTCAGACCGTGTCGGCCTAGGCCCAAACCCGGTCAGGTCGGGTTGGTTGAATCAGGTCGGGTCATGCAGGACCCCCAGGCTGGGTTAGTCGGGACGGTCTGACCGAGTCAGACTAGGCCCAGACACAACCATCCCCTGTTTACTAAAACACCAATACCTTTCAATCTAGGCATCCGATTGACACGTAGTCTATGGCATTGTGACACTTGCGATGAGGCGGTCCTTTGGGTATACTCTAGTGAGTTTTCATGGTAGTTGAGATACGAATGATGGCTTGAGGAGTAGATTCTATTAGAAAAAGCGTGTTACGTGCGGGAATCCTCCGGCTGGATGAGACCCAAATAGAAGTGACCCTATGTGGATAAGCTCCTAGCAACCCTGTGTGGATTAGCTCCTTGCAACCATGTGTGGATTAGCTCCTAGAGACCCTGTGTGGATCAAATCCAAGAGACCCTGTGTGGATCAGCTACAAGTGGCTTTGTGTGACCCAGTAGACCCATGGTACTTATCTAGGATTAGTACCTCAATAGACCAATGTGTTCAATGTTATTACTGATAGTATTACTTTCCGTACTTTAGATTATACCTGTGTGATTTTTCTTTCTTCGTGATCATGATTCATGGTTTTCTTTGTGGATTTATTTGTGGTCTTTCTTTTTGGTTGGGGTCCCTAATGAGTATTTTGTTACTCACCCCTGCACGGGCTTTGCCCGCACATGTTGTGTCTGGTGTAGAAGACCAAAAATTTGACGGAGGACTTGGTAGCCCAGGACTAGGTGGTGCCCAGTGAGATCAGCCAGGTAGGGTGTGTTTCTACGGCTTATGGTAGCTACTATATACTTACCCATCAGGTGGGGTTTTCTATGGATGACTTTTCTTCGATATCTTATTTTCTCTTATTGTAGTTATCTTTTGTTGGGTTTGTATTCTAGCCTATTTACCTTCATTTTTTACTTTTACACTTATTGTTTTTTTATTAGCATGCATGTTCTATTTTGAAGTTTTCTTAGGATGTGGTTGTGTGTGCGTTCATACAGGTACTCATGGAAATGACTCTAACTTGCTAGTGGATACCTTAGGCACTAGTCATTAACCCCTGTTCTTTGGGAGTCGGGCTTGCGGGAGTCACGGTGTGGGCCCCTGAGTACGGGTCATGACAAAGTGGTATCATAGGTGGTTGTTTCTACCTCAAAGACCAAGAGTCTCTTGTTTTGTTTTCGAGAAAAAATGTTAAATGTTTTGAGTTCGACTTTCATATTTAGGGAGTCTAGTGTTGGTACGGAGGCTAAAATATCCACACACTAGGATATTGAATTCTAATTTTCATCTCTATACCTAGAAACACTGGTAACATGCATAATATAGGAATTGAGTGTTTCCACATGTTCTTCTTGATGTAGAGTTATCTCACCATGTATAATATATTGACTGTGGTGTATCTTGTTCTATTTTAGGATGCCTCCATGCTGCCAGATAGCTAGGATTATGATTCATGACCATGAGGGTAGCCCTCCTAGAGATGAGGTATTGGTTTATGGACTCGTTCTAGAGATGGCCCCACTGGGTGGTGCACCAACATTACCACCACCCATTGATCAACAATTACTATAAGAATTACTGATAGGGGATGCATACAGGATCAATGCCTTTAATGAGTTTTAGAGACAGAGACCTCCCAGCTTCAGGGGAGAGATAGATCCTCAATCCACTGAGGACTAACTGGAGTCAGTGATGTGGGTCTTATGCTTAGTGAGAACACCACTTGACCAGATGACGATCTTAGCCACGCGCCTTCTTTAGGGCTTGGTAGGGTGATGGTGGAGCTTGATGATTCAGACTCATGATAAGGCCACCCTCTCCTGTGCTAACTTCGAGTGGATTTTATAGGAGGGTTTCTTCCCTGAAACCTTGCACTTAGTGCACATACAGGAGATGCTTCCCCTATAAGAGGGAAACATGTCAGTGTCGAAGTACTCTGCGGGGTTTATAGACTTCTCCCACTAATCTACAGATATGGTATGAGACCCTTTATTTAGGGAATAGACCTTTTAGTAGGGACTCCGATGGGAGATTAGGGAGTCAATGATTTCCCTCAGCATCCCCACTTAGGCTAGAGTGCTAGAGAGATCCCTACTAGTAAAGAGATTCATCGTAAAGAAGGAAGAAATGGTGGGAGCTACCATCGTGTGACAGGTGCCGAGTCATCTATGGAGGGATGCCGATAGATGATGTTGAGGTTCAAGTGGGACAGACCATCCAGAGACAGATCTCAGGACATATGATCGGTGGTGTGAGGCCACCAAGGCGACGGAGGTCAGTAGAGGATTAGGGCATGCTACTCATGTGGCGGGAAGAGACACAAAGATCGTGACAACCTGAACTGCTACATAGATGATCAGAAGATGATTGAGGGACTATTGAGGTAGAGGTTCGAGCGAGGAGGTTCATAGGGTGTCGGTCATGGTAGAGGAGTAGGATGACCAGCAGTTGGACAAGGGCAAGCTTAGCTTTAGATAGTGGAGACCTATGACCCTGACACTCTGGAGATGATTAAAGGTACAATTTGTTTCTTCTCCACCTTAGCTGCAATATTTATAGACACAGGTTCCAGTCACTCTTTTCTTTATATGGATATTTTTCAGAGATTGAAGATTTCGGTGGAGCCGTTGGCTTGATCCTTATGATTAGAGACTCCTAAAAGAGGGGATTTGATGATTACACACTGGTGTCGGTAGTGTGAGATTACTCTTAGAGGTGAGAGCTTCAGTTGGGATCTCTTAGTTATGGCGTCGAGGCCTTATGACGTCATCTTGGTTATGGAACGGTTATCCATAGTTTATGCTCAGATCGATTGTATTAGGTGTAGATTGTGGTGTGTCCATAAATATGGTACTAGATTTTCCTTCACTGTCAAGAATGGAACTCTCACAGCGTAGGACGAACTTTCTCAGAGGATGGTGAAGCCGATCACTCACCAATTGGCTAGCCTCACTCTCGGTGTTGTGGAATAGAGGAGTCTGAGTTTTCCTATAGTGGGGGATGATTATGAAGAAATATTTCCTGAGGATGTTCTGGTACTACCTCCTTGTAGAGAGGTATAATTCTTCATTGATCTATACCCTAAGATGACACTGATATCCACACTATAATATCGGATGGATCCCATAGAATTTCGTGAGTTGAGGGTACATCTAGAGTACTTTTAGGAGAAGGGATTCGTGAGGCCCAATGTTTCACCAAGGGCAACTCGAGTATTGTTTTGCAAGAAGGCATACAGAATATTGAGGCTATGCATGGAGTAATAGCACCTGAACTGGGTGATCGTGAATAATAAATATCTATTTTCAAGAATTGATGACCTCTTCAACTAGCTGAAGGGACTGAGGTGGTTCTCAAAGATAAACCTTAGATCATGCTATCACCAGCTTCAGGTACGGGATGAGGATGTACCGAAGATATCTTTCAGATGCCAGTATGGAAACTACGAGTTCTTGGTGATGCCCTTCAGTGTGAACAATACCCAAACAGTGTACATGGTACTCATGAACAAGATCTTCCATTCTTACCTAGATCATTTTGTGGTGGTCTTTATTGATGACATATTGGTGTACTCGGCGTCAAAATAGGAGCATACTACACACCTTCAGATAGTCCTGGATACACTCTGAGAGCATCATCTTTATGGGAAGCTCTCAAAGTTCCTGTTCTTGATTCAGGAGGTCCACTTTCTGGGACACATCATCTCAAAGGATGGAGTTTCAGTGGATCCAGTGAATATAGAGGTAGTTCTTTCTTGGGAGCCACCCAGGAGCGTGACTGAGGTTCGAAGTTTCTTAGGGTTGGATGGATACTACCAGAGGTTCGTACCCAACTTTTCTAGAGTAGAATCACCCTTATCAAATTTTACATGGAAGGGACAACCCTTCATGTGGATGGAGAAGTGCCAGAAGAGTTTCCAAGAGCTCAGTCGGATACTGAAAAGTGCCCCCATCTTGAGACTACCAGAAGAGGGCATTGGGTATGTAGTTTTCTGCTATGCATTAGGGACCAGACTGGGTTGTGTCCTAATATAGGAGTGATAAGTGATCAAATAATATTCATGGAAGTGAAGGAAGCATGATCCAAGCTACACGACCCATGACATGAAGTTAGCAACAATGGTCTTTTCTTTGAAGATGTAGCGACACTACTTGATGGGTGAACAGTTTACCATCTACTCTAACCACAAGATCCTCAGGTATATCTTCTCCCAGAAAGACCTAAACTTGAGACAATGATGATGGATGGAGTACCTATAGGACTATGACTTTAAGATAGTCTATACTCCTGGGTAGGGGAACATGGTGTTAGATGTGCTCAGCATGAGATCTGGTTTGCAGCTGCTGAGTGAGGCAATAAAGCAGCTAGCCTCAATGAAGACATCCTTCATGGATGATGATGGAGCATCTTAACTTCATTCGATTACTATCACTCCCCCACTCTTACATCGAGTTAGGGAGGCACATCTTGTAGATGTTGACATCGAGGCTTGATGTGCTCAATTATCCTCAAGATAGGATTTAGATGGTTTTTCGATTGGTGGGGAGCACATAATCCTTTCTAGAGGGTGCATAGTAGTACCATTAGCATTGAGAGAGGATATTTTGAGAGAGTTCCATAACTCCCCCTTGGTGGTACATCCTAGAGTGAAGAAGATGTATCAAGATCTCCGACGTTAGTACTGGTGTCCTGTGATAAAGAAAGAGATGGATGAGTTCGTTTCATGGTGCCTCCCTTGTCAGCAAGTGAAGGCTAAGCATCAAGTTCCAGCAGGCTTGGCACAACCACTTGAGGTACCAGAATGGAAGTGGGATGGTATCTCGATGGAATTTGTGATGGGATTACCATACACGTACAAGGGACACTAATCTATCTGGGTGATCATTTACTGACTCACCAAGTCAGCTCACTTCCTACCCATCTAGGAGTAGGAATCGATAGAGGGCTTGGGATGCCTCTATGTCCAGGAGATATTGCGGTTTCAAAGGGTTTCCTTGACAATCGTCTTAGACTATGATGATCGCTTCATATTTCATCTATGGAAGGTATTACAGGAGGTGTTCAAGACTAAGCTGTGCTTGAGCATGGACTTTCACCCTCAAATGGATGGTCAGATAGAGTGGACCATCCAAACCTTGGAGTACATCCTTCATGCTTGAGTTCTTGATTTTGGTCATAGTTGGGAGTACCAATAGACACTGGTGGAGTTTTCATACAAAAATAGATATCACTCCACCATTGGAATGGAACTATTTGAGGCTTTGTATGGGCGGCCTTGCAGATCACCTCTATGTTGGGCAGACCTAGGGGAGTTAGCACTCATGGTTCTAGAGTTGGTACAGACTACCACTGAGAAGGTGCATATCATCCCGAAGAGGATAAGGACTACACAGATTAGGAAAAAATCTTATGATGATAGTATATAGAGTCCCTTGGAGTTAGATAAGGGATATCACATGTTCCTTCAGGTCTCTCCCCAAAGGGGATTGCATAGATTTGTCTAGGGCAGCAAGTTATCTTTGAGGTTCATCAGAACATTCTAGATTCTGAGCAGAGTTGGTGAGGTGGCATACCTCCTAGCTCTCCCCCCATAGATGCACCAGGTGCATGATGTTTTCCACATGTCACAGCTGAGGAGGTACGTGCATGATCCATCACATGTCATCGACTAGGTCAAGCTAGACATTGATGATGGGGTGACACTTGCGGAGTTCCAGGTGGAGATAGAGGATTGACAGGAGCGGGTCCTTAGTGGACAGTCGATTCCTCTGGTACGCATTCAATGGTAGCACAAGAATCTCCTAGAGAGTACATGGGAGTGGGAGGCTCAGATTCGTGATCAGTACCCCCATTTGTTTGTTTAGCCCTTATTTTGGATTTTGGGGATGTAAATCCCTATGGTGGAGAGAATGTAATGTCCCAAAAATTCCATGTATTTTTTTTAAATTATATGGTATTATTTTGAGACTAGAAGCTCAGACAACACCTGATTCTGAGGCCCGATGAGCCCAGAATAGATTTTTTAACTTCTTTAATTTCATTAAAATAAACGTGTGAGTTAGTTTTTCTAACTTTTAAACTAGTGCTCAGATTAAAAAAGTGAGGAAACCGTTGGACTTAGAACGTCTGGATTTTCCTAGAAAGGACCTAACTTTGAAAATCAAGGTTTGGATAGAAAAGATAATTTTTGGACTTTTCAGAAGATAAATAAAATAAATTAAAAAGTTATTTTATTTTCCTTTACTCACCGTTGAGCAGTGGCATGCCAGCACTGCAGTGCAGCGATGAGGCGGTGACAAACCCACATTAATGGGGCTCTTTAACTGAATCATAACAGAGATTATGCTTAATAAATGAAATAACTTAATGATGCAATGATACAACATAATAGAAATGCTACTATGCATTTCTCATTTAATGAGATAGTGGGTTGGAGAAGCTGTTGGAGAGCGGAGATTTCCTCTGATGAATCAACGGTGAGAAATCCTCTCCAACGATGAGTGAAAAACGCCCTCTCCTTCCACCCTTCGAAAGATCTCTAGCAACATGGGTGGTAGATCAAGAATTGAGAACTAAGGCGAGTGACCCCTCTCTTCCTCAACCAATGAATATATCCCAAGTAGGGGTTAACTTTTTGAATTGAATGGTCGTTCTTCTTTCTAAACAACGAATACATATCAACCCACAAACAGGTTGATATGTAGATCTTTGTTCTTGCGGGAGGGTTCTCTTTATTAGGGTTTTGCATCAGGATATAACTTTGTTAAGGCCATAGAACCTACCCCTTGTTTAAAAAGGTCTTACACTGAGGGTTCAAGCCAACAAGAACAAGTCCCGAGCCCCTCTGCCTTTGTGTGTTCTTATGCGTTCTTCATGGACGCACCTTCGAAATGGAGACAAGGGGTTTTTGAGTCCATAGTAGGGGATATGGAGACCCGAGAAGACCTTTGGTGTAGAGGGTTCATGAAACAGACCACTAGAGCAGACCTGGTGGTCCGTTGAAGATTCCCCCGACAACTAGTGGTGGACCGTGGTGGCGACCCATGGGTGGGGGGCGACATGCCATGATGGTGCACCACAGCAAATAGAGTCACAGCCAGCTCGGGCTGCGGTGGTTCCGTAGAAGCCGCTGGCTGCGAGGATGGGACATGGCCAACCAACTATGTTAGGTGGAGTGGTCCGCGCTACGTGGGCCATGGCTACCCGCTGGCACGTGGTCCAGTGACCGCGTGAGGGACCAGGTGGGGTGCCAGCTCCTACTGGCTGTGTGCAGCCAAACTGGACCACCTTTTTCGGTAAAGTTGTGGGGTATTGGATGGTATGTCCTCCTGCTATCTGGGCTGGAGGAGGCCGGCCAGCTGTGTGTGCCAAATCGGGGCACATGAACCGGGCCTCTGGGCGGCCCTGGTTGGAGTAAAATGGCCCGCTGTTTTGGGCCGGGCTGACAGGATAAAGCCAAACTAATGGGAAACCTAGGCTATGAAAAAAAAACCATCCTGCCAGTGCGGGCCTTTCAGGATTAATCCGGGTCGCTAGGCGACCCAACCGGTTGGACCCACGACCAAAATGGTCCAGGTCCAATAAGGCCCAATGGGCCTGGACCACTGGCTAGGTCGGACCAAGCCAGAACAGACCCGAATTAGGTCAGGTCGTGCGGGACCCCCGGGCCGGGTTGGTCAGGTCGGGCTGACTGAGTCCGACTGAGCCTAGACACAATCGACCCTTGTTTTCTAAAAATTCAATACCTTTTAGACTGGGTGTCTGATTGATGTGGCATCTGTGGAGTTGTGACCCTTTCAATGAGGTGGTCCTTTGGGAATACTCTTAGTGAGTTTTCATGGTAGTAGAGGTACAACTAATGTCTTGAGGAGTATATTTTATTGGAATCAAGTGTGTTATGTGATGGAATACAACGGCTGGCTGAGACATGAAGACAAGCAACCCTGTGTGGATCAGCTCTTAGAGACCCTGCATGGATCAGATCTTAGCAACCCTATGTGGATCGGCTCTTAAATACCCTGTGTGGATTAGCTCCTAGCAACCCTGTGTGGATCAACTCCTACCGACCCTATGTGGATTAACTCCAAGAGACCATGTGTGGATCAGCTACAAGTGTCTCGGTGTGACCCAACACACCCATGGTACTCATCTAGGATGAGTACCTCAACATACAATGGTGTTCAATGTTACAACTGATATTATTGCTTCCTGTACATTAGATTATACATGTGTGAGTTGTCTTGCTTCATGATTATGCTTTTTTGTTTGCTTTGTGGATTACATTGTGGTATTTCCTTGTGGTTGGGGTTCGTAATGAGTATTTTTCTACTCACCCCTGCACGGGCTTTTCCCACATGTGTTGTGTCTGGTGTAGATGACTGAATATTTGATGGAGGACTTGGTGGCCCAGGACCAGATAGTGCCCAGTGAGATCAGGCAGGCAGGGCATGCTTCTACGACTCCCGATAGCTACTCTATACTTACCCATCAGGTGGGGTTTGCAGCAGAAAAATTATATTTGATCTCGCACTTGTTCTTGTTTTAGTTTTCTTTTGTTGGGTTTGTATTTTGGACCATTTACCTTCAATTTTTACTTTTACACTTAGTGGTTTTTTAGTACCATTCATGTTCTGTTTTCCAGTTTTCTTGGGATGTGGTTGTGTGTGTGTGAAAATAGGTACTCAGGAAAATGCCTCCCACTTGTAGGTTGATGCCTTAGGTGCTAGTAACTAACCCCTGGCCTTTAGGAGTTGGTCTTGGGGGAGTCACAGTGAGGGCCCTGGGGGACGGGTCGTGAAAAATGCATTAAATTTATAAAATTTCCAAGATCACACAAAGAATCCTTAAAATACATAAAACCAATGGTGAAAGGGATAGGAAATGTAATTTTATCTTAAAACTTAGTCTAAAACTATGGGTTGATTAGGGATGATAAAATTCTTCCCAAAATTATTCTTTCATTACCTTTTAGTCACCTCTTTTAGTTTCAAAGATCCTTGAAGAACTTGGCATACTTTGGAATCTTCTTGGGATCTTCTAGGAGGGGAATATTTATTTTTCTAATTTCTATAAAGTTTTAGGAATTTATCATTAGATATATTCCTCTTGAATATTCTTTGATTATATAATCTATGATGTGAATGAAAGTGTAAGATCCTTCTTCTCAATTTATTGATTTCCAAGGGTGTATCTAATATTTTTATGTCTTCCATATTTTTCTTCAACGTCTTTTTATTCTTATTCTCTCAGATGATTCTTAGGATTTTTTTCCATATTTTTCAAATTCATTATCTTCAAGGTTGGGTTGGTTTTTCATTAACTTAGGTGTGTCCATGGGATATATCTCTTTTCTACTTATAATTTTCACCATGATCACGTTTCTTTTAGGGTTTGGAATTGGTTGAACTAAAAATTTTCCTAGGTTAATGGAAAATATATCCATAAGACTTCCCAAATAGTTCTTCAACCCCTTTAATTCATTCCTCATGTCCTCAACCACTTTTCCTAATTTCCATTGCAAAGGGGGTTGTATATAGGCGTAGGTTCATTAAAATTTTATTAATTTCTATAATGTAGGTGTTTGGTAAGCTGGTTGACTGAAAATTAGTTTTTATAGTTGTTAGAATTATGGGGTGTTTTGGTATTATTATTGGTAAGGTGGTATGGACTAATTTTATTAGTTTCTAAGTCCATATTAGACTTTGGAATTATCTCTCCATACTTGAACAAGCTACTGAATTTTATTTATTGATAGTTTTCTAAACAATTTCATTTCCTTGCACCTCAGTATATTGTTCAGTAAAATGGTTAAGGGAAGAACACAACCCAAATACCTTTACTGGTGATCACTACCCACTTGATTGTTTTGAGGTCATTTGTATAACCAAGGTGGTTAGTTCATCTAGATTAAATTCTAGTAAGGGGGGTGATTAATAAGTTCTTACCTAATTGAGGCCTCTGGTACTAATACCTCTTGTACCAAACTATTATAAATACTAGGCTATTTTATCAATAATTACTTTGGCCTCCATTGGTGATTTATCAATTATAGATCCTCCTAAGGATGAATCTAATAGATTTCTATCACTATCAACTAGGACTTGATATAAAAAGACTAATAAGTGATGCTATAAAATTTCTTGGGGTTGGAAACTATCAAAAAACTTATTTAATTTCTTGCAGTGCACATAGATATTCTTTCATGAATATTTTATAATGGAATATATTTCCTTCCTATTTTTTAAACTTCTAGAGTTGGGGAAGAATCTTTGGAAATTTTTTGTAGGTAATCCTGGTCATTGACCTCTCCTAGATAAAAAATCTATATCGACTCCTTCATTGATCCTTCTGATGATAATGGAAATGCTATCCACTTCACCTATTCTTATACAACTTCTTTGGAATTGAGTGTGGATTAGACCAAGGTAAACTCCTTTAAATTATTTTTGGGGTCTTTTATAACATCTCCTACCTGATTCACTCAATAAAAATATAATCGAGTCACTATATGGCCTCAAGAATTCCTCATCACATTCTAGAGCATATCAACATGTAGAGAGGGTCTAAGAGGATATATTGGGGAGACTATACCCTTTGT
Organism: Viscum album; assembly: GCA_963277665.1. Classification (NCBI taxonomy): domain Eukaryota; kingdom Viridiplantae; phylum Streptophyta; class Magnoliopsida; order Santalales; family Viscaceae; genus Viscum; species Viscum album. The sequence continues at coordinate 1,738,309,997 of OY728160.1, forward strand.
TAAGAGTATAAATAAAAAAAATTAATACAACAATATCCACCACATACCATTGAAATCACATATCAAGTAAATTTCCAAGTATCCCGAGCATAATACAATGATAAAATAAAAATAAGATAATATAAAAAACTAGAAAAATCCTAAATAATTTCAAACATAAAGATAAATCCCAACTGGTTCCAAGGACACACCTGGTTCCACCATTAATGCTTCAATCCCAACAGATTCAGTCAACCATCAAACATAGAGGCATTGAACTTATCTTGTCCTAAAACTATGAAATATGATTAGATACCAAAGTTGAATCGATCATGGTGTGACTTAAAATCATTTGAAAACCACCAATGATGTCTAAAGCGTATTTGTTTTGAGTAAAGTACATACTGACATTCCAGTAAAGAAATAAAGTTTGACATAAAAAAAGCATAAATATTATGTTCTATCAACCCATGAATCTAGGATATCACCTAGGGTAAACAATACCTACTTTATCTATTGATGTATTTCTATGTTTATGGCACCATAGTAAAGTTTATAAGTATACATGAACATCAAATCCTTATAATCACATCAAGGCCCTCTAGTATTAATTATCATAATAACGGGAATATCAGATCATTGGAATCACTTCAAGGTTTCCCAATAGTAATATTCAATAATACATGAGTACTTAATCCTTGGAATCATGTTAAGTCCCCCTAATAGTAATAATCAATAATACGGGCATATAATATCCTTAGAATCACAACAAGTTCCCCCAAAGTGATAATAATAATGGGAATATCAGATCCTTGGAATCACATTAAGGTACCCCAATAGTAATAATAATAATTGGAATACTAGATCCTTGGAATCGCATCAGGGACCCCCAATGGTAATAAGAATAATGGGATCCCTATAAGGGTCATCATTAATCCAAGGATATTGTCTAAGGAATCCCCCATCAAGTGTATATATATATACATATACATATAAAATTCTACCAAACATGTAATCTATATTATATTTGTTACCTCAGAAGTATCACATATCATTTAACATTAAATATCACTTCACAACTTGAGGTCTTCATTATATTCACCATTTCATTAATACCATTACTTATTATCCATCCATAAATTCAAAAGTTTGTATTTCATCAACTATAATGTGTTTTGATCTTAGGGTATGTCTAAGGATTACAATAATCTTATTAGATAATAAACACTTCCATGGAACACCTAGAGTCTCTATTTAGTTCTATTTAATTTTAAAATGGGTGGTTCACCTCAGTGGGTGGACCAAGTCTTGGTCAATTCACTCCAAAAAACTACTCTGAATCTATGGGATGGTATAGAAAAATTGATTTATATTTGGGATTAAATTATTAATTAGGAAAGTATAATCATCCATTAAGTCAGTGTGACCATATATAATATACACAAGGAAAATCAGCAAGACTATAGAGGATAGCTTGAGGCCACCTACCCCAAATACTTGAAATTTCTAACAACCAAATAGGATTCATAGGATGAAGGGAAAGAGGGAACCTCTAGTTTTAACATATAGTAAAACTCAACAGAAATAGATATGGAAGAGATATATAATATAAGGTAGTCATTAAAATGAAGATATTTCATCCAGATCTCACCCTGGAATCATATATATCTATAAGATATCATATAGGAGGATGTAAAGGGGTTTCTAGAGAACAAAATGGGTAATTTATTCATTAAAACCCCTCCTATGAAGATCTAATACACACTCATCAATGGTCATAACTACCCTACAGGACTAGGAAACCAATTAATCCCTTAAAAAATATGAAACTATCGACAACAATACATAGAGGTTTTTTCCATGGTCTTGGTGGATTTGATCACACCAAGACTAGGAGACTGACCACATCGATGTACCATGACATAGGGGGGAAACCTTGGCCATTTTCAACCCAAAATGACATGGTGAGGCCATTATAGCCATGGTTCACATAGAGACTCCCAACACACTATTATCTTGACCATTCTTGACCTGAGTGTGTTTATCTCCCTGTTATACATAGGAAATCTGCAAAGAAAACATGGCACGCACCATAGTGTGGTCCTACCCGTATTGCACCAAAAAATTACTAATTTACACCCAATTCCCCAAAAAACCATCCAAAACTTGATGAACCTAAATCAAACCATCAAAATTATAAAAAAATAAACACCGTAAAACTAAGGATGTGAAATTATCCCAACCATATGACACTTTTTTCCCGATTTATTCTTATGAGAATCATATAGCATCATCAATGTCTTCTACTCCCATGCCTCCTTCTGTATATGCATATGCTTCCATAGCACTCATACTAGAGGAATCATCATCCCATGTAGGTTATTTTCTCTTTGATTAACTATACAAACAAAACACTCCTAAAAATATGCATCCATCTCCATCTTAATATCATTAGTTTTAATCACATGAGATAGATTAGGGTGATACCATCGAAGTCTCAACACATGAAAAACATCATGCATGGAAACGAAATGCTAAAAAAGGGACAATTTGTAAGAAACCACCCCAATATGTTCCATAATATAAAACAACCTAACATACCTAGGTGAAACTTTACCTTCTTCTAAATATGGTGTTTTTCTGAACTTGGAAACACCCATAGAAATAGCTGGTCTCCGAATATTTCTTCATCGATGAATAAAATATGACATTTTTTCTACTAAGGGTGGTTTCTAACCAATTATTAATCAATTTAACATTATCTAATGTCTCTTTTAAGATACTTGGGTTAATGAGCACTGATCCACCCACTTCCAACTAACATAATGGTGAATAGAACAAACTACCACACAAGGCCTCAAATGGAGCTATCTTAATTGAATACTAGAAGCTATTATTGTAATAAAACTTTGCTAAGGACAACTAGTTCTCTCAGGATCCACCAAAATCCAAGACACATGATCTTAGTTTGTCCAAAAAAATATAAATGGTACAATTATAATTTTCGTTAATCTACGGATGATAAGTACTCAAGTGTAACTATGTACTGAGTGATTTTTTTTAGTATCTTCCAAAATAATGGGGTAATAAGAGAATCCTGATATGAAACTATACTCTAAGGTAATTTGTGTAGATGCACTATCTTACGAATTTAAATTTTTCCTTACTCATCTATAGTTAAAGTATCCTGAATTGGTAAAAAATGATTTACTTTAGTAAGCTGATCAATAATAACCCATATAGAATCATTCATCTAGGTTTCACTTGGTAAACTAGCCATGAATTCTATAGTGACATTATACTATTTCTATTCATGTATTGGAAAAGGATATAGAGGACCAGTGGGTTGTTGGTGCTCTGTATTAACCCACTAACAGCTATAAAACCATGTCACAAAACCTACTACCAACTTCTTTATTCATCGTCACCAGTACTACCTATGAATTTCACGATAAATCTTAGTCAAAGATAAGTGTAACACCCACTTAGAAGAATGATAATCCCTCACTAATTCCTTATGAATTTCTATGGGAACTAATACATGACCATGGACATGAAGAATATCATCCTCATCAATTGTCTAGTATGGCAGTAGCTCCCCACCATATATGTTATCCCTTGGGGATAATAACTTGGGATTTGATATTTCCCTCCTCTTTATCCTATTGATAAGAAAAGAAATTATATATAAGGATGTAAGAGCAGCTCAACCCTAATACCCCTATACATCAAAATGAATATCTTCCAAAAGATCCATCCTATGTCACTAACTAGAGAACTCCTTCAAAACTTAATTCTAAGTTTTTATACTCAAAGCATCAAAAATGATGTTTCCTTTCCCCAAGGTATATGATAGATCAAAATAAGAATATTTTTGGTACTCAACCCATGTCCAATATCGAATATTCAAATAAATTTGTGAGGAAAAGTATTTCAGGATTTTATGGTTTGTATATACCACGAACCTCTCGATCAATAGATAATGCCACCGATATTTGAAAGTGTAAACCACAACTACCAATTTCAAGTCATTTTTTGGATAGTTTCCCTCATGAGGCCTCAACTGTTATGATCCATAAGCTACCATGTAACTACCTTTCATTAATACATCTCATGTATATACTCTATATTCATCATAATACAAGGTATACTCCTTACCCAGTTTAATTAAGGTTAGAATTGGTTTTGAGGTCAAACTTTCTTTCAACTCCTTAAATGTGTTCTCACAAACATTTTACCACTTGAACGTCACCCCTTTCTGGGTTAAATTTTTCCTCGATGATGTCAAGTGTGATAAGTCCTAAATAAACCTCCTTTAGTATCCATTAAAAAGTAAAAATATATGAATCTCCAAAATGTTCCTGGATCACTCTAAAGAAACTACTATACTCACCTTCTTGGGGTATAATGACACTCATGCTTTAGATATAACATTCCCCAAGAATTGAACTTGGTCACTCTAGAAGTGTCACTTAGATATCTTTTCATATAAATGGTGTTCCCTTAAGGTTTCCAAAAATAATTTCCAGATGTTGTTCATGCTTCTCCTCTGACTTAGAGTACACGAGGATATCATCGAAAAAACAACCACAAATTTATCCAAAAAAGAGGTGGAAAACTCAGTTCATCATGTCTATAAACATTATGGGTTCATTTTTCAAGCTAAAATACACTAATAAATACTCATACAAGTAAAAATTGCTCCTAAATGTATTACATGGTATATCTGAAGGCCTTATCCTCGATTGCTGATAACTTGTTCTTAAGTCAATATTAGAAAACACATGATATCCTCTAAGTTGATCTGATAGATGTAAAATACATGGAAGTTGGTAAATTTTTTTATCATACCTTTGTTTAACCTTTGATAATCTCCACATAGCCTTAAGGTATTATAAAAATTTCTAGATAATAGGACTAGAGAAACCCATGGTGATATACTCATCTGGATAAATCCTTTGGCTTCTAGGTATTCCAACAATATTTTTAACTCTTGAATATCCATGAGATCCATCCGATAAGGAGGTATATAAATTGGATCCACCCATAAAATGATCTATATGGTGGACTCCACCATTATCTCTTGTATAAATCCTATGAAATAATTAGGTAAAACATCTTCAAACTCGTTGAAAACTATTGGATATGCTTCCTACTACACTATGTCATCATTCAATACGATCTAAGCCACGTGGGACATAATTCCATCCAATTGATGATAGTAAAGTCCTGAACATCCAACCTAAAAATCCTACTCTCCAACATGAATATGAATACTATATTTAAGAGATATAAAGAATATTTAATGGTGGTAATAATTGACGCGAGCTCAATATATTACTAACCAATCCATTCCAAGAATCAGATCAGTATCATTCATTTCAATCACATAGAAATCTAGAATGAACCAATAACCACCAACTTCCAAGAGCATTACTTACAACAAAAAATTCCCTATGACTATTTCCATATAAGTATATCTATGTCCATTTCCCTATATTGGAAGTCCACAATAAGTCCTAATGTCTCAATGAATCCAACATGCATAAAAGAGTGGTAAGCTCATGTATAAAATAAAGTAGAATCTAAAATAGAATCCACTAGAATCATAACTTAAACAATGTAAGGTCCAAAATCTTGATTGGATAGAGTATGATTAATTTCCTAAAGCTTTCCTATTCTATGGAATCGATTCCCAACCTATTTTACCTAAACTACACCACTCTGTAGGCACTACCAACCCATCCCTAGGGTACGACATCCCCCACCTCTTCCTGTATGACCTATAGAGCTCAAACTACCTATCTGTTGTGGTTTAGGTGATCCCATTTCTTAATTCTATGGTTTATTAAACACTTAATTATTGGAAATATATGAATGGTTCCTATAAAACCTCTATAATCTCCCCATCATTCCAAAAGATCGACACTTTATTAGTGGTTGACCTCACTAAGGTTATTTGTTCCCAACCTTGTCACACTGAAAACATGACACTAGGAAATTTCCCTGACTTCTATTCACATTATTTCCATGAAATAAATTCTCATAGTGGTGTTTTTAAGTGCTATAAAATTCACTAATATCTCTCATAGATAGAACTTTTTACCAACCACCCAGGGCCTCTTTTAGGTTTATCTCTATAAAAAGGTCTGGTTTCACCACCTAAGAAAAAGTTTTCAAGTGAAAGAAATTCACCTATGAACTAATCTCATATCTAAGTCTGTTTTTAAAGTGATTAAAATTGTTTAATTTTTCCCTTATCAACATTGGAGAAAAAAACTACAGGTCCTTGAAATGGGGGGTGTGATCCATCACATGCATACTTTCTTAATTTAGTTGAATGAACTCCGTAACCTTGTCTGCTCTCAAGGTCTCTTGAAGTAACTAATTTAAGAATATATTTTGTAAGTCATTTGAGGTCATTTCTAGTTATTGGTAAACCTAGACAAAATCCCCCTCCATCGCTATGTTAATCCTCAAAGATTATAAGCTTAAATATTCACTATCCTCTTTTGGGGAGTCTCACGATGGTCAAAGATGGTCTGTAGGGATTACACTTAGAATTTAACAACCTAACAGACACCTTAACTTATAAAGTTTGGTGGATGTTGAAGTTGAAACACTTTAGTTAGGTTTTAAATATTTTAATCATCTCATGGAGGTCCTATCTCCATCAACTGCATAACTCACAATAAGCTAGAACAAAGTTGTTCATCTGTTGTATTCTCTAGAGCTACTAGAGGAACTAGTCTAATAGAAAAAGGGGTATTCTTGTTTCCACCCTCTTATAAAACTTAATTTATGTATTTATCAATATTATATAAAACACACCCTTAGAAATATTATGAAAAATTTTGAACATCACAATTAAGGGAAGTGATAATACAACACAAGAGCCTCATCCTGGTTGGTGAGTACTTGGAAAGTGCATCTAAGAGATCCAAGATCAAATCTGGGGATACATATTTGTGGGTTATTATAGTAGTACTATAGGAGGTAATGTTTTTCACTATAGAAATTATAAATATTCATATGTTTGGGATTTCCATCCCTGGTTTGGTTCTTGAGTCCTTCAAGGACTTTGTTCCACCCAAGGCCTTTAGGCTAGTAAGGATTTAGGGCCACCTTAAGGCCTTCAGGCCACCTCAAGGCCATAGGGACACCCAAAGTCCTTCAGGACTCATGAAAATTGTACTCAAATAGTATAGGAGGACTCTATTAGGATCAAGCTCTAGATGAGGATTCAAGAGTAAGGATCATTCACTAAAGTAGAGTTAACAGATTTGGAAGAATGAGAGGGTATGAAAATTTCCATCGAGACCAACCTGTGTACGCATGAGAAGCCTAGCCGAACAACCATGAGAATTTTGAGAGATAAAATCATGATGTAGATGCTGGGTAGGAACAGTTCCAAGTAGTTATAGTCTGGAGGATTACCTCTAAGACCTTCGGGTCATGTAATGTCATGAAGTCTATAGTCCATGTAATGTTTCCCCTTCAACCCTTAAAAGGGAGATTATAAAAAATGAATAAAAATAGAAGTCCTTCAGGCCATTCAAAGTCTGATAATAAGAATAACATCATGTTATTTATTTTCAACAATTTAGGAGTTATAAGTAAATCACTTTTACTTAAATACTAATCATAAATAAACATACAATAAGGTGAACTTCTCATGTTCTTATCATGATGCATGAAAACTCACCCTTGTTCCATACTATCCCATAAGTAAAATCTCATAAATTATAAATCTTGAAAATCAAGTGTATCACTTGAGGTGAGATCAATCTATAGTAACAATGAAAAGAAAAATAGTAATCCCACCCCAAGTAACTAGGGTTTTCCTCATATGAGGGTTAGTTACCTCTATGCACCAATTTCATACCAAGTCCTAAAAACATCCTATATCTTGTCTTCCTTGCCCAAATAGTGAGACTAAATGAAATCCTTTGATACCATTTTTTAAAATCCGAAATTTGGTTCACTCAATAATAACCAAATCGAGTCAGTACATGGCCTCAAGTGCTCATCCCCATATGAAAGAGGCTACTGAAAAGCAATAAGGGTCTAAGAGGATATATTATAGAGATTATACCCTCTGTTTAGAGTAGGATTAAAATTATAAATTGGTACAATAACATCTATCACATACCACCTTAATAACATATCAAGATAAGTTCCAAATATCCCAAGAATAAAACCATGCTGAAATAAAAAATAATATCACACATAAAACTAGAAAAAACATAAAATAATCTTAAACAAAAAGATAAATCCAAACTAGTTCTAAGGCCATTCCTGATTCCACCTTCCATTCTCCAATCCTGACATAATCAGTCAACCGTTAAACATAGGGGCCTTGCCCATATCTTATCCTACAACCATAAAATATTTAAGGGTATCAAAGGTGACCTAAGTAGGGTGTCAATAAATCTCAGAAGACCACCCACAATAGTGTCAAAAGTATATCCAGTCTAAATAAAGTATATAAAGATGTTCCAATAAAGAAATAAAGTTTGATATAATAAAGAAGAAATAATAAAAACTATCGACCATCAGATACAAGATTGCACCCAGGGTCAATCACACCTACTTCGGCTAGTGTCACATGTCTCTATCAAAAGTACCACTTTCAAGTTTATAAGTATACAATCAGACAAAATCCTTATAATCATATCAAGGTCCATAGTAGTAATAATCATAATACTGAGAATACAAAATCATTGGAATCATATAAAGGTTCCCTGATAGTAATAATCAATAATACAGTCATACCAGATCCTTGGAATCATTTTAAGGACCCCTAGAATTGATAATAAATATACAAGCATACCATATCCTTGATATCATGTCAAGGTCCCCAAATAGTAATAATAATAATGGGCATACCAGATTTTTGGAATCACTTCAAGGTCCAAAAATAATAATAATAATAATAATAATAATGGGAATACAAGATCATTTAAATCATGTTAAGGTCTCCTAATAGAAATAATAATAATGGTACCTTATAAGGGTCATCATGAATCGAAGGATATAGTTTAAGGCATCCCCTGTCAAGTATATATATATACACATATCACATTCAACCAAACATGTTATTCATATCATACATGTTCCCCTAGAAGTATCACATATCATTTAAATAAAAAATTAAATATCACTTCATAATATGGAGTCTTCAGTATATTCCACATTTCATTAATACCATTAACTATTAGCCATTCATCAATTCACAAGTTTTTATTTCGTCGACTCTCATGTGTTTTGGTCATAGGGTATGTCCTAAGGATTCCCTAAATATTATTAGATAATAACTAAGGCCACGACGTGCCTAGAGACACCATTTGGTTCCATTTAATTTTAAAATGGGTGGCACACCTCATTGGGTGGCCCAAGTCCTAATCAATTCACCCCAACAAACTACTTGGAGTCTAGGGGAAGGTCTAAAGTATTTGATTTAGGGATAAAATTAAACTATTAATTAGGAAAGGCCAAGTTTGAATTAAGTTTGTGTGAACACACATTATATACATCAGGAAAATCAAAAAGACTATATGGGATACCTAAATACAACCTACCTCAAACACTTGTAATTTCCAACAACTGAATGGAATATAGAAGCCCAAGGGAAAGAGGGATCCTCTGGTCCGAATGTATAATAAATATCGATCAGAATAGACCTGAAAGAGAGATATCATCTAAAGTATCCATTTGATAGAAGATAGTTCATCTAGATCTCCCCTAGAATTATATATATATATAATATCTCACAAATGAGGAATAACATGGGGGTTTTATAGAAGAAGATGAGTCATGGGTGCATTAAACTCCCTCCTAGAAAGATCACATGTTCCCTCATCGATGAGTGTAACTCACCTAGAAGACCAGGTGGCCAGTTCATCCATTTAAAAAATATAAAACTACCAACACCATAGCAAGGAGGTTTCCGCCATGGTCATGGTGGATTTTATCTCAAAAATACAAATAGACTAACTAAGAGATGGGCCATAACTTAATGAAAAAACCTTTGTCATTTTAGACCCACCATGCCTTGCACGATGGTGTGGTGATGCCATTATGGTTATGGACCATGGGAAGAATCCTAGTGATATGTGGTCCAAATCATACCCTACCTAGGCATATTGATCTCCCCATAATACATAAGGTATATCTAAGAAAAACATGGCTCCCACCATGGAGGGGTATTACCTATGTTTCACCTAAAAATGCCCAATTTCTACCCAAATCCATCAAGAATGATCTAATACATCCTGAACCCAAATAAAAACATAACAAGGATAAAAAATACACACCTTTAACCAATGAAAATACATATTCACATGCAGGACCATGGAATCTTGGAAATAATTGTATTAAAAATGTTTTTAGTTCAAACTAATTTTATGGAAATTTGATTTGTTTGGTTAATGAAATGAGGTGAACAAAAGGTCCATTAATATCTAGTTTGGATTTTCTATCATTGTAACATGACCATAATGGTCAATTAGAGTTTTAGTAGAGTCCATTAAGAAAATTTCTTCAAAATTAATTTTTATATTTAAATTTATAAGTTTTTTGTAGTGTTATTTCTATCTAGGGGTTAAGAGATAAAAGTTTGTTATTAGAAGATATTTTTATGAAATCAAGTTTTAAGGCCCCGATCCCAGTTACCTAGATTCGGTGCATTATTACATAACATTGGAATGATACAAGGAATCATATCTCGAAAGACCGATCAATTTAGTATCCTTGGAAGTACTATATACACTCATAAGTTTTACATTACATAATGAAATAATAACATCAACCACATTTTTTCCCATTTTTAAACACACTTATATACTTATCATATCCCTGCAGGTCAACCATAAAATACTTCTTCAAATCCAAGGAAAAATAAAACATATAAAGGGGTGAGCTCAGATGCTCAGTAAGGATAAAAATATAGAGGAAACTTTCATAAATAAGCATAAACATTTAAGGAAATGTATAATACTAAAAGAAAATCCTTTTAAACTTAAACTTCAGCATAACATGGAAAATATAAAATCAAATAATACCATTTACTTATTCACATGGATATTCTACTAGTCAAATAATCACATGCAATATCAATAGCTACTTTCATAATGATGGAATGCATAATGCCAGACTTCATAACCACATAGTTGAGGTCTTGTACCAAGACTACAAATAAGATTTTTTCAAGGCCTTATGCCAAGACACTAGTTTGTCTCATGAGATATACCAATGCATTGAAGAGATATAGCTGGATTCACTCATCACTTACTAAGTCCAATGAATTCCTCATATGAAAAGGTTTAAACATAACATAAACATTCATATTAAAACTAACATACAAAATGTCAAGACTTTATCCATAAACCATGAATGGTATAAAAATAACACATCCACAGTCAAACATATCAAAAAATATTCAATACAGTATAGAATATTTGTATCATAATAAATCAACCTTGATCAAGAATAATATCCTATAAAGGATGTTTCCATAGTTGAAAATGATCAGTAAAATGTTTTGAGGGAAATATCCCTTTTTCTTGAAAACATTTAAAAGTCACACTATTTATCAAGAAGTTGTTAAAAATAGATTTTTAAATCAAAGTGTCTCATACCAATTTGAAACTTTTAAAAGTAATTTCAATTTTAAAATATTAATGTCTATATAAATAAAACCTTAAAACCATTTTTAAAACATGGACATTAATGAGATAGATTTATAAGAATAAAATTTTAAAACATTTAAAATGATATTTTAGTTAGAGTTCCTAACCAAATAAGAGATGCTTGAATAAAAATAATTGAGGTAATAAAAACTTTATAATATCATGAGAATAAAGGGATTCATGATATACTATGTCAAAGTACAGTATATACACCAAATAAAAGTGAATTGGTTCATAACAACAAAGATGTCTCAATGGAATGTAAGTTGAGATGAATTTCTTTATAAAGATAGTATCCTTAGGTTAAGGATAAATAAATGAAATAATTATGCATGGAAAATATAAATACACTCAATATGATTGGATATTCAGTGTAAATAAATCATAGGACATTCACACATATTGTTGTAAAAACAACACCAACGACTTGGATATTTAACTCAATGAATAGAAATTGAGTTAAAATTACTCTTATCATGTTTATATCGATGACTTTAGAATTTATCAATGGAGTGATTATGTGTATAAAAAGTATATTCACACAAATGGGAGTGTAAATTACTACATAAGTAAATAAATAGTGATTTCACACATATTCTTGGAGTAATGTAATCAATGAAGTTTGCATAAAACCGAATGAGTGGAAATTGAAATTTGAAATTCCCTTACCGATTTGGTAACTTACGAAACATACACCCAATGAAATAAGGATCATCAAATGATGATGTAAATACACATAAATTAAAGTATATTACGTATAAAATACAATCATGGGCAGTACATACACCACACAAAAGGTAGTAGTGGAAAATATAGCATGAATCTCACAGGAATAAAAGTGAGATGAAAACCCCTTACCTTGTACTTTTCCTTGGTCGAGGGTAATTTAAACTCCTGTATAATAGTTAAATCATTGTTATTAAATTATAAAATAACTATATACATAAATATGATATCATATATTATCCTCTAATATTTCTTTGTTAATAATATTTTAGTAGTATCATCGTTTCGAGTGTTAACTAATCTGCTTTCCATTATATACTAAGTTACATAAGCCATTTTTTATGGATAATATTTATTTTATTCATATATAGAATGATATTAAGTTCATAAAAGTTATTTTTAATCATAATATGAAAATTATTCTTGAATTATTACGATGGGGAATGAATCTTATCGCGTTCGTGAAGATGGTAATCTGTACGTACGCACGAGCGACAATATCATTATATTGATGGTGAAATCATATTTAATTGGATGGTATATCATATGTACATAATAATTAACATGGTATATTTATTATTTACATCAGTTATACTCATTATTATATCCATCCAAATAATGAAGTGTTTGAATAACAAACTACACCACGATGTGGAGACGGTAATCCGTACGTACGCACATATGGTGACTTTGTCATTTATAGGATGGATAGAATAATGAATACGGTTGTACCATTTTTATAATAACATAATTTTATATATAATATACTGGAGTTATTATTTTATAATGGAAACAAAAAAGAAAGAGGAAGTGGAAGAAGATAAGAACTTGAAAGAGGTGATGAAATATTTACCTCTTCTTTGGGTTCTTCCTTTTGATTTGATCAAAAGGGCTCCTTAGGTTGACTTTATGACCAAATTAAGTCCTATAGGATTAATGGAGGAATTTTTTCAGGATATTTGGGTAGGGTTTGGCTGAGCCAAAAGTCTTTGGAGGTGTGAAATTAAGAGAAGGGGAAGTGACCTTTTATAAGAGAGGTGATGGTCACTTTAGGAAAAGCTTGAAATATTATTTTATAATAAAATCATTTTTGGTTTCTAATGGATAAAAAATTAATTATTTAAATTATAAGGTGTGGATGAGTCGAAAACCTCTCAAAAAATTGGTTTTATACTGGTTTATGTCATCATATTAACCTTATCTTTTAGATTTAACTCTTAGTTAAATAGTTTTTCATTTACCATGTCTCTTTGTATTTTTATATTATATGGTTAATAAAATTACTATAAAAAGCCAAGAGAACCCCATGTGGTTCATTATTAAAATATATAAACATATATAAGTCCTTTGACCGAACCTTATATTTTTATGAATATTATATAAATTAATAATATAATATTTTTTTTAAAAACTCAATTATGTCCTTTTTGACACTATTTAGTATTTAATTTTTTTGAAATCCATAAAAACTTTATCACTTAGAATAAAATTTATTAAACTAACCTTAACATGTCATATTAACCTATAAAATTAGTTTAATTCATCATAAGTCTCAATTTACATTTATTTGGATATTTATAATATCAATTATTTTATATTTCATTAATAAGGTAAATACTGCATCATCATTTTGTCATAAATAAATTAAATTATTTAATGTCTAAAAATTTAAAATAAAATACCATTATGTAGGAAATATTTTTATATTTATAATTAATATTTATAGTCTAATTTATATTGTGTTTAACCCTATATTAAAAATGGTTTAGTTATTAAACTTTGAATTTAATTCTTTTAACTCTTCTTTAAATAAAATAATAATAAATGTCCTGATCTAATCCAAGTTGACCAAAGAGGTTCATATTTTATTTCTAAGGTTTTTTTTGTCAAATTATACTTATCCAATATAATTAGGACACGTGTTAGGGTAATAATGATATCATTTTTACTCTTAATTACCCTATTTACTTTTAACTCTGGTAAATAAAAGTCAACAGTTACTATTCACAAAAAAATTATTTTCATCTTATTGAACCAAGTTTTACATAATGATATTAAAATTGTCTCTAGAATTGTTTAAATTCAACTCACTGAAGCGGTAAAATTATGTTTTATTCAAATTTGCAAATCCTCCTAGGAGGTGGGTAAAAGACGGTAAAAAGTTCAATAAAATTTTATACATCTAATTTTATTATAAAATGACTCCAATGAATTACATTGAAATTATATAGTTATTATATATATATTTTGACTTAAAATAAATTTAAATAAAATAAATAATTATTTAAATAACAAGTCGGTTTTAAACTATAACATAGTGTTTTTCACTATTCATCAAAAATTTAATGCTTTCAGAAAAATACAAAAAATTTACCCTAAGATAATTTTGATATTATGAATTCAAAAATGAATTATATTTTACCAAATTAAAAACATATAAGTTGCATTAATTAATTTAAAATTAATTCCCGTTGTCAAAACAGAAAAGCGGGTTTTTAAAAAGTAAAAACTATCAAAAGATTGACATGTGTTTATGTCAAATTTAAATGTGAAATTACTTATAATGACCATAATTGTATTAAATTATAAAAATATAATCTAATTATACTTCCAAACCATTCAAATACATAATTTAACACTATAAATGATTTCAATTAAAAAAGTTGTTTTCAATTAAAATTTAGTATTTTTCAGTATTCATCAAAATATGAAAGTTTTCAGAAAAGTACTAAAACTTTATCCAAAATAAATTTTTATGTCATAATTATAAATAATAATTTAATTTCATTAAATTTAATATATAAAAGTGTAAAATATTTGTTTTAAAAGGGTTTTCCATTAAAAGGTGGTAAAATTGCATTTTTCTTTAAAAATACTTCTTTTATCTGAAAAAATCAATTTGTTCTTATATTATGTCTAATAAACACATAATATGGATTCTATGTAACTCCCCGACCCTAGATACCTAGAGTCGGTGTATTATTAAATAACATTGGCATTATCACAAAGGATCAAGTCTCGAAAGACCGATTAGTTTAGTAGTCTTGGAAACACTAGATATATTCATAAGTCTTACATTACATTATAAGGTAAAAAAAACTACAACAACATCTTGTCTTCATATCCCCTCATACTATCCCTACATTTCATTCATAAATTACTTCTTCACATCCTAGGAAAAATAAAACATTGAAAGGGGTGAGCTCAGATGCTCAGTAAGGACAACAATATAGCATAAGCTTTCATAGATAAGCATAAACACTTAAAGAAATTTATAACTAAAACAAAAGACTTTTAAATTTGAACTTAAACATAATATGGAAAAGATAAAATGAAATAATTCCATTTACTTATTCACATGGATATTCTACTAGTCGAACAATCACATGCAATATCAATAACCACTTTCATAATGATGGAATTCATAATACCAGACTATCATAACCACATAGCCAAGGCCTCATGCCAAGACTACAAATAAGAATTTGTCAAGGCCTTGTGCCAAGAAACAAGTTTGTCTCATGAGACCTACCGATGCATCGAGGAGCTATAGCGGTCTCCACCCGTCACTTACTAAGTCCAATGCATTCATCATATGAACAGGTTTAAATATAACATAAACATTCGTATTAAAACTACCATACGAAATGTCAATACTTTATCCACAAACCATGAATGATATAAAAATAGCACATCCACAGTCAGACATAACTCATAAGATAAAATATGGAATATTGTATTGTATCATATTAACCTCAATCGATAATGATGAAGGATATTTGACATAGATGAAAATAATCAACAAAACAATTAGAGTGAAATATCCCCCTTTTTCATGAAATCATTTAAAAGTCACACTATTTGTCAAGAATCCATTTAAAATAGATTTTAGAATCAAAGTATCCCATACCACTTTGAAACTTTTAAAATGAGTTTTAATTTTAAAACATTAATGTCCATATAAATAAATCCTTAAAACCATTTTTAAAACATGGACATTAATGAGAACGATTTAGAAGAATAAGTCTCTAAAACATTTAAAAATGGTATTTTAGTTAGAGTTTCTAACCAAAATAGAGACAATTGAATACAAATAATCGAGGTATTAAAAACTTTGTAATATCATGAGAATAAAGGGATTCATGATATACTATGTTAAAGTACATTATATACACCACATAATAGTGATTTGGTGTATAACAACAAAGAAGTCTCAATGGAATGTAAATTGAGATGAAATATCTCATAAAGGTCGTATCCTTAGGTTAAGGATAAATCAACGACATAATTATGAGTGAAAAATATAAATACACTCAATATAATTGGATATTTAGTGTAAAACAATCAAAGTACATTCACACATATTCTTGTAAAAACAACACTAATGAATTGGATGTTTAACTCAACAAATCGAGATTGAGTAAAAATTACTCTTATCAAGTTCATATCGATGACCTGATAATTTATCGATGGAGTGATTATGTGTATCAAAAGTATATCCACAGAAAGGGGAGTGGAATTTATGACATAATCTAATGAATAGTGATTCTACACATAATCTTGGAGTAAAATAATCAATGAAGTATGCGTAAAGCCGAATGAGTGGAAATTGAAATTTCAAATTCCCTTATTGATTTGGTAACATAAAAAACATACACCCATGAAATAAGGATCATAAAATGATGATGTAAATATACATGAATTAATTTATATTACATAATGAATATAAAAATGGGCAGTACACACACCACATGTAATAAATAAGTGGTGAACAATGGAATTCTCACGGAATTAAGAGTGAGATAAGAAACCCATTACTTTGTACTTTTTCCTTGGTCGGTGGTTGGTTAACCTCCTTTATAATGGTGAAATAATTGTTATTGAATTATACAAGAATTATTTACATTAATATGATATCATATATGATCTTTTAACATTGATTTGTTAATAATATCTTAGTATTATTGTCATTTCGGGTGTTAACTTACTCGTTTTCCTTTATACTATTTGTTACGTAAGCCGTGTTTGTTATGGATAGGTTGTATATTATTCATATAGAGAATTATATCAAGTCCTTAAACATTATTTTTAATCATCAAATGATAATTATAATTGAATGGATATGATGGAGAATGAATCTCATCACGTTCGTGGAGACGGTAGTCCGTACGTACGCACGAGCGACAATATCATTATTTTGATATTAAAATAATATATAATTGGATGGTATATTATATATAAAGAATAATTATCATGTTATATTTATTATTTACAAGAGTTACACATCATTATTATACCCATCCAAATAATAGTTTATTGAATAACAATTACACCACGACGTGGAGACGGTAAGTCGTACGTACGCACGTATGGTGATATGTTATTCAAAGGATGGATAGAATACTGAATATGGTTGTACCATATTTATAATAACATCATAGTATATATAATATACTGGATTTATTATTTTAGAATGGTAATAACAAAGAAGGAAGAAGTTGAAGAAGAAAGGAACTTGAAAGAGGGTGGTGAAAACATTACCTCTTCTTTGGGTTCTTCCTTTTGATTTGATCAAAAGGGCTCATTAGGTTGGCTTTCTGACTAAAGGAAGGCCTCTAGGATTAAGTGAGGGAAGTTTATAGAGTATTTGGTCAGAGGTTTGATGAACCAAAAGGCTTTGAAGATGTGAATTAATGAGAAGGGGGAGTGCCCTTTTATAATAGGGGTGAGGGGCACCTTTGGAAAAGCTAGAAATATTATTTTATAATAAATTCATATTCGGTTTCTAATGGATCCAAAGTGGTTTATTTAATGGTTAAGGTGGGGATAGGTCAAAGACCAGTTAACCAATAGAATTTAGACAGGTTTGGGTTACTATATTAACCTTATCATTATGTATTAACTCTTAGTTAATTAGTTTCACTTTTACAATGTCTCTTTGTATTTTTATATTATATGGTTAATAAACTTACTATATACATCCAATAGACCCCCAAGTGGTCCATTAATGATAAACCTATCATTATATAAGTCTCTTGGCCGAACCTTAGATTTCTAGGAATTTAATATCAATTAATAATATAATATTTGTTTTAAAAAAACTCTTTTATGTCAATTTTGACACTATTCAATAATTGATTTTTGTAAAAATCATAACAGAATTATTACTTCGAAAAAAATCAATTAAATAAATCCTAATATGTCATATTATCCTAGAAAATTATTTTAATTCAATAAAAGTCTCCAATTATACTTATTTGGGTATTTATAATATCAATTAGTTTAATTTTTTTACTATTATGGTAATTACTGCATCATCATTGTGTCATAAATAAATTAAATTATATAATGTCTAAAAATTATAAATAAAATATCATTATGTAGGAAATATTTTTATCTTTCTAATGAATATTTATAATCGAATTTATCTTATGTGTAACCCTATATTAAAAATGTTTTAGTAAATAAACTTTGATTTTAACTCTTTTAACTCTTCTTTGAATTAAATAATAATAAATGTACTAATCTAATCCAAGTGGACCTAAATGATAATATTTTATTCCTAAGGTTGTTTTTGGTCGAGATAAAATTGTCCAATAGAATTAGGACATGTGTTAGGGTAATATTAATATCATTTTTACCCTTAATTACCCTATTTACTTTTAACCGTGGTAAATAAAAGTAAAAAGTTACTATTCACCAAAAATTATTTCCATCTCATTGAACCACATTTTAATCCTTGATATTATTCATGTCTCTCGGATTTTTGAAATTCCAATCACAGAAGCGGTAAAATTAAGTTTTATGAAAAATTCAGTTTTTTAACTACCACTTAGTAGTTTCACTATTCATCAAAAATTGAAGTTTTTCAGAACAATGCCAAAATTTCACCCTAAGCTATAATTGATATTCCGAATTCAAAAATGATGTATATTTTAAAAAATTCAAAATATAAAAGTTGCATTAATTAATTTTATAATTAATTCCCGCTGTCACAACAAATAGCGTGTTTTTAAGAAACAATATATATCAAAAGATTGACAATTATTTATGTCCAATTTCAAAGTGAAATTAATTATAATGAACACCATTGTATAAAATGGTAAAAATATATTCTAATTATACTTTAAAACCACTAAATAATATAATTTATCACTATAAATTATTTTGATTAAAAAATTTGTTTTTAAGTATTTTTCACTATTCATAAAAATTGGAAGTTCTCAGAAAAATACCAAAAATTCAACTTAGGATAATTTTGATATTCTGAATCCAAAAATGAAGTCCATTTTGAAATATAAAATATATATAATTTCAAAACGTAGGTATTACTATTCATAACAGTTAGTTTGATTGGTTGTGGTGTGTTAGAACTCGATGTTGCGTATAACACACGTTATCGCATTATTCCAAGAGAAGCGTACCGTAGAAGCTTGGGGTGTTACATTCTCCCCTCCTTCAAATAATTTTGTCCTTGAAATTTCTAGAATAATACCGCATGAAAAGACTCTAGTGGTTTTTCATCATAAGTTCCCCAGGTTCCCACGTTGCCTCTTCCATCTTATGGTTTCTCCACAAAACTTTTACCAGACGCGTCGTCCGATTTCTCAGCACTTGTTCTCTCGTATCAAGAATCTTGACGGGATCTTCACAATAAGACAGATCGGGTTCCAGTTCTAATTCCTCGTAGGTGAGTACATGCATTGGGTTAGGCATGTATTTCTTCAATAGAGATACGTGGAACACATCGTGAACTTTGGAGAGACTAGGCGGATTTGCCTTTTGGTAGAATGTGTTCATGTGTGACAATGGTACCTTAGGAATTTTTCAAAATTATCTACTTTCTTTACCCAAAAACTTCTCATCCATCTTGGATTATATCGATGGAAGCATCGATGCATCATAAAAAAATAGGTATTTCTTATATATAATTTTGAGACATCGTCTTTAACATGTTTTTTTAGAAAAATTCTCACTGATTCATCTTCAAATATTTCAAAATAAGGTTTTGGTAAATTAGTTTCTGTATATCCCAAAAGACATAAATATATAATTTGATACATATAGGCTGCTCGAAGGTCTCCTTCTTCTGCAGCATCTAGAAAATCATTTAGTGCATCATAATTTTGAGATAAAGTGAATAATTTGAAAAGACCCTGATGGTACTTCCCATGCTTAGCATGGTACGAAAGTTGAGAGCGCAACATTATCCCATAGTCGGTACTTGATCCTTGAAAGAATCATGCAATGCTAGAGGTATTGGATATCTCATAAAGTTGTTTTCATGTAACTTGGACATTTGAAAAAGTTTCAACATCATCTATGCATGACTTCTGGATAATAATTGTAAGTAGTTCTTCAGGAAGAGAGAGAAGATTTGTTCGTGATCTTGCTCCCTCCATGTTTCAACTAACAGAAAGAAAATACAATTAGGGTTTTTTTAATACTTATCTAAAAAGAATGTAAAAAAAAGACATAATAGGATAATCTTGTAATTGATCAATATATCCTAACTTGGGGTACCCTATGTTAAAATCTAGGTTATCCACTATCTATTTGCCGACATATATTCTTAGGGGCATTTTTTTGTATTCCCTTAATAATGGTTCATACTAATATTGTGAATTTACCAAATTATATCCCCCGGGAGTGTCGTAACCAAGAGTGCAGCAAGGCCCGTTGTCGTGCACCAGTTCCCGTTCGAGTCTAGCTCAAAGCGGTGTTTTCAGGTTTTACCCCTAGGTACATCTATGACAGAGCCGCCTCTACCTGCTCGTATCCAGACAGGGATGTATTGCTCGGAAAACTCACAAAATATCTACAATACCAAAATTCTAGTATTTTCTTATATACTAATCCTCAAATTCTCTCTTAGCGTTATGTGATCTAATCAGAGTTTATCTAAATCTAGCTTCCAAGGTTTGTACTAAAATTCCTCTGATACCAACTATAACGCCCCGACCCTAGAAACCCAGAGTTGGTGCATTATTACATAACATTGGCATGATCACAGAGGATAAAGTCTCAAAAGACTGATTAGTTTAGTAGTCTTGGAAACACTAGATATATTCATCAATCTTACATTATATTATAAGGTAAAAAAACTATAACAACATCTTGTCTTCATATCCCCTCATACTATCCCTGCAGGTCATTCATAAATTACTTCTTCACATCTTGGGAAAAATAAAACATTGAAAGGGGTGAGCTCAGATGCTCAGTAAGGATAACAATATAGCATAAGCTTTCACAGATAAGCATAAACACTTAAAGCAATTTATAACTAAAACAAAAGCCTTTTAAACTTGAACTTCAACATAATATGGTAAAGATAAAATGAAATAATTCCATTTAGTTATTCACATGGATATTCTACTAGTCGAACAATCACATGCATAATCAATAACCACTTTCTTAATGACGGAATTCATAATTCCAGACTATCATAACCACATAGCCAAGGCCTCATGCCAAGACTACAAATAAGATTTTGTCAAGTCCTTGTGCCAAGACACTAGTTTGTCTCATGAGACCTACCGATGCATCGAGGAGCTATAGCGGGCTCCACCCGTCACTTACTAAGTCCAATGCATTCATCATATGAACATGTTTAAATATAACATAAACATTCGTATTAAAACTACCATACGAAATGTCAATACTTTATCCACAAACCATTAATGGTATAAAAATAGCACATCCACAGTCAGACATAACTCATTTGATACAATATGGAAGATTGTATTGTATCATATTAACCTCAATCGAGAATGATGAAGGATGTTTGACATAGATGAAAATAATCATCAAAACAATTAGAGTGAAATATCCCCCCTTTTCATGAAATCATTTAAAAGTCACACTATTTGTCAAGAATCCATTTAAAATAGATTTTAGAATCAAAGTGTCCCATACCACTTTGAAACTTTTAAAAGGAGTTTTAATTTTAAAACATTAATGTCCATATAAATAAATCCTTAAAACCATTTTTAAAACATGAACATTAATGAGAAAGATTTAGAAGAATAAGTATCCTAAACATTTAAAAATGGTATTTTAGTTAGAGTTTCTAACCAAAATAGAGACACTTGAATACAAATAATTGAGGTATTCAAAACTTATTAATATCATGAGAATAAAGGGATTCATGATATACTATTTTAGAGTACATTATATACACCACATAATAGTGATTTGGTGTATAACAACAAAGAAGTCTCAATGGAATGTAAATTGAGATGAAATCACTGATAAATGTCGTATCCTTAGGTTAAGGATAAATCAACGACATAATTATGAGTGAAAAATATAAATACACTCAATATGATTGGATATTCAGTGTAAAAAAATCAAAGGACATTCACACATATTCTTGTAAAAACAACACCAATGAATTGGATGTTTAACTCAACAAATCGAGATTGAGTAAAAATTACTCTTATCAAGTTCATATCGATGACCTGATAATTTATCAATGGAGTGATTATGTGTATCAAAAGTATATCCACAGAAATGGGAGTGGAATTTATGACATAATCAAATGAATAGTGATTCTACACATAATCTTGGAGTAAAATAATCAATGAAGTATGCGTAAAGCTGAATGAGTGGAAATTGAAATTTCAAATTCCCTTATTGATTTGGTAACATACAAAACATACACCCATGAAATAAGGATCATAAAATGATGATGTAAATATACATGAATTAATGTATATTACACAATGAATATAAACATGGTCAGTACACACACCACATGTAATAAATAAGTGGTGAACAATGGAATTCTCACGGAATTAAGAGTAAGATAAGAAACCCATTACTTTGTACTTTTTCCTTGGTCGGTGGTTGGTTAACCTCCTGTATAATGGTGAAATAATTGTTATTGAATTATAAAATAATCATTTACATTAATATTATATCATATATGATCTTTTAACATTGATTTGTTAATAATATCTTAGTATTATCGTCATTTCGGGTGTTAACTTACTCATTTTCCTTTATATTCTTTGTTACGTAAGCCGTGTTTATTATGGATAGGTTGTATCTTATTCATATAAAGAATTATATCAAGTCCTTAAACATTATTTTTAATCATCAAATGAGAATTATAGTTGAATGGATACGATGGATAATGAATCTCATCGCGTTCGTGGAGACGGTAGTCCGTACGTACGCATGAGCGACAATATCATTCTTTTGATATTAAAATAATATATAATTGGATGTTATATCATATATAAAGAATAATATCATGTTATATTTATTATTTATATGAGTTACACATCATTATTATACCCATCCAAATAATAATTTATTGAATAACAATTACTCCACGACGTGGAGATGGTAAGTCGTACGCACGCACGTATGGTGATATGTTATTCAAAGGATGGATAGAATACTGAATATGGTTGTACCATATTTATAATAACATCACAGTATATATAATACACTGGGGTTATTATTTTAGAATGGTAATAACAAATAAGGAAGAAGTTGAAGAAGAAAGGAACTTGAAAGAGGGTGGTGAAAACATTACCTCTTCTTTGGGTTCTTCTTTTTGATTTGATCAAAAGGGCTCCTTAGGTTGGCTTTATGACTAAAGTAATGACTCTAGGATGAATTGAGGGAAGTTGAGAGAGTATTTGGGCAGATTTTGGCCAAACCAAAATGCTTTGAAGGTGTTAATTAATGAGAAGGGGGGTGCCCTTTTATAAGAGGGGTGAGGGGCACCTTTGGAAAAGCTAGAAATATTATTTTATAATAAATTCATATTCGGTTTCTAATAGCTCAAAAAGTGGATTATTTAAAGTTTAATGTGGGGATAGGTCTAAAACCACTCAACCAATATAATTTAGACAAGTTTGGGTTACTATATTAACCTTATCATTAAGTATTAACTCTTAGTTAATTAGTTTCACTTTTACAATGTCTCTTTGTATTTTTATATTATATGGTTAATAAACTTACTATATACATCCAAGAGACCCCAAAATGGTCCATTAATGATACACCTATCATTATATAAGTCTCTTAGCCGAACCTTAGATTTTTAGTAATTTAATATCAATTAATAATATAATATTTGTTTTAAAAAAACTCTTTTATGTCAATTTTGACACTATTCAATAATTGATTTTTGTAAAAAACATAACAGAATTATTACTTCGAAAAAAGTAAATTAAATCAATCCTAATATGTCATATTATCCTATAAAATTATTTTAATTCAATAAAAGTCTCCAATTTTATTTATTTGGGTATTTATAATATCAATTAGTTTACTTTTTTCACTATTATGGTAATTACTTCATCATCATTGTGTCATAAATAAATTAAATTATTTAATGTATAAAAATTATAAATAAAATATCATTATGTAGTAAATATTTTTATCTTTCTAATGAATATTTATAATTTAATTTATCTTATGTGTAACCCTATATTAAAAATGTTTTATTAAATAAACTTTGATTTTAACTCTTTTAACTCTTCTTTGAATTAAATAATAATAAATGTCATAATCTAATCCAAGTGGTCCTAAATGATAATATTTTATTCCTAAGGTTGTTTGTGGTCGAGATAAATATGCCCAATAGAATTAGGACATGTGTTAGGGTAATATTATATCATTTTTACCCTTAACTACCCTATTTACTTTTAACCGTGGTAAATAAAAGTAAAAAGTTACTAGTCACCAAAAATTATTTTCATCTCATTGAACCACATTTTACTCCTTGATATTAACTGTGTCTCTCAGATTTTCTAAATTCCAATCACAGAAGTGGTAAAATTAAGTTTAATGAAAAATTCAGTTTTTTAATTACCACTTAGTAGTTTCACTATTCATCAAAAATTGAAGTTTTTCAGAACAATGCCAAAATTTCACCCTAAGCTATAATTGGTATTCCGAATTCAAAAATGATGACTATTTTACAAAATTACAAACATAAAAGTTTCATTAATTAATTTTATAATTAATTCCCGCTGTCACAACAAATAGCGTGTTTTTAAGAAACAATATATATCAAAAGATTGACAATTGTTTATGTCCACTTTCAAAGTGAAATTAATTATAATGAACACCATTGGATAAAATGGTAATAATATATTATAATTATACTTTAAAAACACTAAATAATATAATTTATCACTATAAATTATTTTGATTAAAAAAGTTGTTTTTAAGTATTTTTCACTATTCATAAAAATTGGAAGTTCTCAGAAAAATACCAAAAATTCAACTTTGGATAATTTCGATATTCTGAATCCAAAAATTAAGTCCATTTTGAAATATAAAATATATATAATTTCAAAAGGTAGGTATTAATATTCATAACGACTAGTTTGATTGGTTGTGGTGTGTTAGAACTCGATGTTGCGTACAACACACGCTATCACATTTTTCCAAGAGAAGCGTACTGTAGAAGCTTGGGGTGTTACATTATAAAATTATATGGAGTATATAAAATTCAAAATTTATTTAATACTATTCATAACCACTTTTGAACGGCTATTTTAGTAAGTCGTTGTGTGCTCGAACTCGGTGTTGCGTGTAGCACAAGCTATTGAATTACTATAAAGAAAATAAATTACTATGAAATCTTGGGGTGTTACACAAGTAGATAGTATTTTAACACCACCTCCTTAGAAACAAAACTAATATTTTGAATCAACTATCATAGTTTGGTAGAAAAATATATTTTATTCCATGGTTATTATGCAGTAGATTGGAAACCTATGGTTTTATCTAGAGAGGGGGGATCAAAATTAGTTTTCAATTTTAGTTAGAAAATGGGGGTGATATGCTTGGTAATTTTAAAAAATAATTTAACAAGGTGATTGAAATCATGTTGATGAAGAGTGATGCGTTCAGGGTTAGTTATCAAATTACAATACCATTATCTTCTTTAAATAGTTTACTATTCTCTTTATTAACCGATTAATGATAGGTTCCACAATATCTTCACCTTTAACCCTAAGATTAATGGTTATGGTTAGGGTAAACTTGAAAAAAATATTTTTTTTTATGACCTCCTTCCTATGTGTCTGAAGTAGTATCAATGAAACTTTACAATGCACCACCCATAAATTAATCAGGCAATGCCCGATTGGGTTTTTTTATTCCTAAGAAACTCAAGAGTTCCCCACTTTCTTAATTCACATGCTAATAATCAATAAGAAACTCACCACTCAACCTAGTCTATTTCGTCATATATAGACTAAAATGAGTAAAGGGATATAAATAATCATTGATCATAGGTAGTATACGATAAATAAAAATAAGTTGAATACAATTGTATTGAAAAATATATACTTCCACTAAACCCTAAAACCAATTAACAGAAGAAAAAAAATTCTCATTCAAGTCTAAAACTCAAGAATTTTAATTGGATTTCCTACCCTTCCCCAACCACCCAAGGTTTTTACCCCTCCATGTATAGGATAAGAGAGGTGTAAGGAGAATTAGAATTCATTGTAGAAAATTAAAGTGACAAAAATAAAACTTGAAACTCGAGAAAAAAAGTAACATATGAAATTGAGAGAGAGATTGAGAGATACATTCCATATCATCCTTCCTTCATTAATATTAATCCATCTCATCCTTTTTTTACCATTCAATTCTAATGAGATACTTGCTTCCTTAAAATTTTTAATACTTCCTTCTCACTCAAAATCTCATTCTAATGTTGTGCTCTAGTCTTCCAAAAAATTCTTAGCCCCCCAACCCTCATTTTTTTATTGGGTTATCAAATGTATATTAGGATTGACATTAATAATTATAATCCATATCGATGCCTATGATTAGGTTTCATGAGTAATGATATGGAACCCCAAATTTCTGGTTTGAAGTAAAGGTGAACCTTATTAACCTTTCCTCAAACCATCCTTCTTCTACTAAATTTTATAAATGTGATATCCTTACAAAGTGTTGTAATGACTCTTACATAGTTTAATATCACCCTTGAGGAGTTGTAAATGATCCTTATAAAGTTTAATATCATCCTTATGGAGTTTTGTATGGATCTTAAGAAGTATAAAATAATCCTTTTTAAGATCCTTACAGTGGATGGATGATCCTTATGGAAACCTCAAACCATCCTTATGAAGACTACATTCATCCTTAAAAATCACTGGATGATCCTGAAAAAATACGGATTCCTTTTCTAATTCTTCATTCTTGCACTGAAAGGGCTATTATGGAGATTTGGAATGAATCTAATAGAGATTACTTTGAAAAATTCTCACTCAAAGTACCAGGATGAATCTTATGAAGTCTCTTACTAAATCTTATGAAGGAAAATTATACCCCACATTTCATATGCATGAACTCTATTCCATTCCATTTGAACTCTATGTTGTATTCTAAAACTCAATGTTTCTTCATTTAAAATCAGTATTACTTCTAGACAACCCTACAAACATCAACGTTGGGTTTTTGAGAACCATATAAACTTGAGTTTTTATAAGGGTATTAACTCTACTTACTTTTTCTACCTTATGAAGTCCTATTTTGTGCCCTATGAAGTTTTTGAACTATATGAATTTGAATTCTATGAAGTTAAATAGGGTTTAAAAAAATTTCATTTTTCTCACTTCAACACACTAATTTCAGACTTACCCAAATTATCATAGAACTTATTTAACTACCTTGTTTGGTATTGTTGACTTTTATTTCCAAAACCATAACCAAATTCCTTCCCTCTCAACACATCAAAACAAAGGAAAAATCAATATCTAGTCATTAATTTATTCCAAAATTTAAATGAATCAATTAATTTCATAATCCAACCATTTAAAGAAATATCTATGATTAAGATTGAATTTTCAATTTAATTACTAAGATTCCTAGAACTCAATGAATTAATAAACACGAGTGGATAAAAGGTATTGAGTATAAACAAAATATAATGAATTTATTGACTCTTTCACCAATCACCATGGGCTAGAAACTAGTGTTGGGAAATAAAAACATACCTCGTTATGAAATATATGGCTTCATAAAACTAATAATAAAAAGAGGAAATCTATCCAGAAGTCTATCATGGACACTCCATTATTCTGGGGAATCACAGGAATGAAGATAAGTTATTCCATAAATAAATAAAACCAAACAAGTAATATGAATATAAACATATAACATAAGCTATAAATATTCATAACATCCTATTATAAGCTAAGGGAGATATAAAAATAGAAGTCCAAAATGGGTGATTCCATGGTATCTAAAATAAAAAACCAAATAGAAAAAAAATATAAGAAACTTACCATCTATAAGGGTCAAGAAAAATAATAATTTATTTGGAAACATCATCACACCTGAACCGTAAACCAAAAAAAATTTGTTACATACAAGCAGAACCTATACTAAACCTATAATATAATAGGCATGAGAAAAAATGATCAGTAGGTATCCTCCCCACACCCCATGCATAACTACTAAAAGTAAATACATTCCAAGATAGTTTGAAATACAATATAAGGTTATATTTTCATTTTGAATGAAGAATGTATCAAGGGGACATTATTCAAAACTAATCCTTTAGTGATGTTTAGATCATATTCTTTCAAACCAAAACATACCTTAAAAACTTTTTCTTGAATACCCTACATTTGAAATAAAATAACCATTCTAAAACTTACTTTGAAAATACCTGAGTTAGATATAATAAATTAAAAAAATAATGTCTATAATAAGCCTTTCAAATTAAAGATTTAAAACATGAGTGAGATGTATTCCTACTTTTTAAAAATAAAACATTTTTTATATTAACCACCAAAATAAT
This sequence comes from Viscum album, assembly GCA_963277665.1. Classification (NCBI taxonomy): domain Eukaryota; kingdom Viridiplantae; phylum Streptophyta; class Magnoliopsida; order Santalales; family Viscaceae; genus Viscum; species Viscum album. The sequence continues at coordinate 1,738,339,184 of OY728160.1, forward strand.
AAACAAAATAATAGTAGAAATATATCAATATAAAAATAAACATAAGTAAACCATTATAGGAATAATATAATTGTGAACATCATAAAAAAAACCTATGAGCTCTAGAGACAGCCTAGGACAACATAAAAACTGAATCCATATAATTATCACTTGATGAGATTCAACTACCTAATGCCTAGTTTTACCTAGATGGATTGATCAAGAGGAGATACCCTCAAAGTATAGAGTGATTATCACTTGGGGCCACTATCTAGAGTGGGATCATAACTAGTTCTACACTTATACCTATATTTCTCACCTAACTACTTATATTTTTTCTTGACATGTAAATAGAGGTAAGAAATATAATTTAATATATAACAATGTAATCATAATAACTAACCATCAAATATATCCCTCACCTATAAACACCCTTTATAGAAGTGTCCCATTTTCTCAAGAATATTAATATAATAAATATGTTCTCAATCTAGGAGAATATCATCCAATTTACACAATATCAATACCATATTAACTTTAACACAAACAACATAAAGGGACCCACTTACAGGGTATAATAATATCATGAAAACATATTTGGGAAGTTAATACCAATACTTATAGCATCATTAGGAAAACTAATTTATAAAAACATATTTGAAAACCAAATCATGTAAACAACATCAATAATCTCATATAATCAAAGATGTATAAAAAACATTTAGAAGAGACCAAACACATCCAAAGATTGAAAAAATTCCTTTCAAACATTAATTCCTCCCTTAGAAATCATTTGGGAATTAAATCACCCCTTTCATCATCAAAATAGTTCTAAAAGACCCCCTTAAGTATTTAAACAAACACTAAGTGTCACAATTTTATATGAAAACTAATTTTGGGAATTAAAACATGAGGAATAATTTTTATGACAAATAAAAATTAGGAGAGAAACTAAAACATTGGGTGGAGGACCACTAGGTACACTTAGTATAATTTTAAGGTGTTTAAGGTAGGGGTTTAAAGTAGGTAAGGAATTGTGGCTTTTAAGTTTGAAATTATATGCATGGAGAAACTAACCTTGATTCATCACTTTAACTAAAACTAATGTTAATCCACCACAAAATTCAAGAGAAACCATTACAAGGCCATAAGGTGACATAGAACAAGATATCCACCAATAAAAAGTGAGAAACACTAAACCCTGTGTATCCAAAACCATCTTAGGGAATGAAAAAAGAAAAAAAGTAAGGAAAATAGTAGAGAAGGAATTTCAGAGTACCTTACCTTGAATAATTAACCTAAAAATTTGAATAAATCCATGGAAAATCCCAAGGGGGGGGGGAGGAATGAGTGGGATAGCCACTTGGGACTATTGGGGGTTGAATGGGGGGAAATATAATCCCCAAGGGTTAAATCTGAATGAGGGGGGAAGTGTTGCATCAAATGTTTAATATATAGGCACCCTAAATGGTTTGGATAAACGTTTTTGTAAATAATATACTAACCATGTGATAATAATTAGATTGAGTTTTTCACCCCACATGATCAAGATGAATGGTTACTCTTAACCGTGTACAACCTTTACTGTAGCAACTGGAGAAACCCCCCTTACATATAGATATTTTAATAGTTTGATTTCATGGATTTCCAAAATGTATACCAACTTTGTACACATGGAATCATGAATAAGGGTATCTTGAATTACTTCTCTTAGATAAATTAGATTTCCACATGGTTCCATCAAACTAGATGTTAAACATGAAACTATGAAAAACTTTTAAAATTGTAAAATTTCAAAATAGGTTCCCCTTAAATCCAATAAATTCAATAATAAAAAAATATCATACAAAAGTGATATTGGGGTGTGGAATTTCTCCAAAATATATCAATTTATTAACCTATAAAATATTAGTATAAAATTAAAGATAAGATTCACTTTCACATCAAAGGAACAACTCTAAAATCGAGGAACTTTAAAGAACTCAAAAAGATAAGTCTTACAATGCTAACCTAATAAAATTATCAAGAAATAACAATAACAGTAACAAAAAAAAACTATCTCATCATCATTAATATGGATATAGAGTGTACAACCCACACCTAGATATCTCATACATGTGTAATCTTAATAGACACTAGATCAAATAAAGGAAAATACTCAATGAAATGAGGATATGATCATCCATGGTGGTATCTATGCTATATTAATAATTTATCTAGTGTACTAATTCTACATAAACAATTGATTACACCCAAAGGTCTGTCAAGGGATAAGGAATCAACACAATAGAGAGTCTTGATAAAAGTTCCACTAACTAGGTCCCCACATTACCTCGGTGAGAATCCATCGATAACTAAAATAATCCTCAAATTTTATCACTAATTATTTAAAATACTATAATTGGGTACTATCCAAAATAGTTTTTAAAAATTGAATCAAAATTAAAATCTTGATAATCTTATAAACTCAAATAAAGGAAAATTGGGATAAACTAGATTGGAGAAGAAACAATATAATAGGAGAAACCTTAAACATCTATTATATTAGCATCAAGTTAAACATTTTGAACATAAGGTTCTTACAAATGGGTTGATTTATGTACACCTCTTTTATGTGAAAATACTTTGAAAAAACTTTATATATGACCTAAATGGACATAACCATGGTAGGTATTAGGATCTTTCTGATGGAATACTAGAGACTTAATCTTGAAAGAATCCAATGGAAAAAATATGATGGTATCTTGATACCACTACCTATCTAGTCAAACTTGGCACATATTTATTTTATTTTAATGGTATTTAATTCACCAATCCAAAGAATAGATGAAATTTCAATCACTTTAGGAATCACATCCAAGTCGACATGAACACTAACCCCTTTCTTCACCACCTCTACATAGAATGTTAGACCAAACAAGAACACTTTCAACTAAAAATCATAACCAATACCTCTTAAAAAATCTTTAACATTAAAATAATCATCCAAGGCTATCCCAATTAAAAAAATAAATAGATAAATAAAGTGATGAGAGTACTCCAACTCTAATTGGTCATTCAACTCTAGCCAATACAAGTACACTGACTTAGATACTTTCACAGTTTCATGGAAGAAATATTGTATGAATAATTCCTAAAAACTTTCCAATCAATTATCCTTTAGTGTCTTAGTCTAAATGATGAAATTCCATCACTTCAAACTCATAACTTCAATTATAAAGGTAAAAAATTTAATCTTGAGTGACTCTGGGTGTTCAAGAAGTTTGAAGACTCTCTCAATGTTCTCCATACACTCTTCTATATCATGGGAACCTTGATGCCCATGGAAGATGGTAGATATTAAGTTTTGAAAATATTAAACATATTCCCTATATTGATAGAAAATAGGAAGAACACTATGATCCATATATAGAGTAGATAAAACAACTAACTTTGGTAAAATTTTATTAGTCAGATGGTCTACTTATGGAAAACCATTTGTGGATCCCTCTAGAGAATATTTAAGAACTCTGTAGGGGTGTAATATATAAAAGTAATAAAACATTAAACAAAATAAAAATATTCCTCAGGATTCAAAGATTCATAAAAAAATATAATCCAAAGAATCAATTTCAAAATATCAAGTAAAATACATTTTCACCACACAAAAACTCAACGCTTACCTACCAAAATTTAAAATGTAAAAAAATACTCAAGATATTTTTAAAAAATCACCTCCTTAATATAATTTATAAGATATTATAAAAAATATATATATATTCAAACATTCAAAATCAAATTTTGAAAAAACTCACAAATAAAAAACCTTTAAATGAACTCAAAAGAATTTCATAAAACTCTATATAAAAAATTATTAAAATATTTTACAGAACATCCCTTTTCTATGATAAATCATAGCCTTTATAAAATCAAATATCATTTAAAATATAAAAAATTTGATAACATCTTTTAGATTATGAAATTACCAATTTTAAAAGATAAAAACTAAAGGTTTTTCATATCCGACACCACATTAAATCAATAAAAACATCATCTAGAAATCCCAAAAATCACTTCAATTCAGCCTATATCAATAATTAGAAAGGATAGGAACAATTCAGAACCATAATGGGTTAAAAATAAATAAATTATAAAAAATTTAATAATTATGAATGGTTTTGGCCACACGGTTTCATAAACCAAGTGTTAAACATGAAAAGTTCATTGTAAGTTACCCATAATAGGCTATACAGCTTGCACATGGTTTTATAAACCATGAAAAGTAAACCGTGTGACCCTTGGTTTCTTCCCACTTTTATTATAAATAATGTATTTTTTCAAAGGAACTCATAAATATTTGTTTTAAAACACAAATAATAAAATAAAGACTAAAAATGTTTATAATAATCAAGAAAAAATCTCGAATTTTATACTTACACACCCTGAACACCCCTGGTAACTCAATGTTCAATGCAGAAAGTACTGTACAAATACTTGATTACACCTACATCTTGAGATTCGAAAATCCTATCTCATGTATACCATGAATACAGAAATAAAAATATGCTTCATATACCATTTTATCATGAAATAACCCAAGGCACTCCTAATCTAGTACCTAATCCGACATGTGACATGGCCCAAAGGGTGTTAATGATCACCACAAGCTGGAAACTAATGTTGAGGCACCAAAACATATATCATTGGGAATGATTTAACCCAATATAACAAAAAATAAAAAGAGCAATTCCACCTAGAAATATGTCATGACCACTCCATAAGTCTAGGGAATCATAAAAATGAAAATAAACAATTCCATAAATAAACAAAACTAAAGAGGAATATGAAAGAAATCATATATGAGAGAAATTCAAGCTCATGGAAATTTCCATAAGACCTATGCTAGCGGAAACACCACCCTCAACTATCACCAAAGAATACCATATGCTTAGATATTTCATAGATATATTTAGGGGTAACATTACTAGAAATTAGGATGATTTAAAGGTGCATTTATTAATGTATTAAGTTATGTATCACATGTATTTATCATATTTCTCATTTTTTACTTTTAAAGAAAAATGAACTTTATTTTCTATAAAAATAGTTATTTTTATATTTCATATTAAAAAAATATAATTTTTAAAAACTTATATAGATAAAAATAATTTCATTTTTGGATTTCTGTGTCAAAATTATCTTAGTATAAATTTTTTGGTATTTTTCTAAAAGAATTTTTTTGGGTGAATAATGAAAAAAATATTGATATTTCTAAAACCATCAATTTTAAGCCATTATCACAATACAAGAATGAATTAAATTATTTTTGAAAATTTTTATATAAAATATATACATTTATAATTAAAATAAATCATTTAAATTTACTTTTTTCATTTATGAAACCCATTCATATCCTTTTGGATATGTAAATGATATTTTACTCTAAAAATTGATTTATTTTATTCTATTAAAAAAATTAGTTTTCATCACTAATAGAAATTAAATCCAAATAAATGGATTTAATATTTTAGATCAACAGGACCATATTATGTAATAATTTTAATTTCATTTTTGGACATAAAATTATGATTACTAATATTAAAGTTAATTTCCTTGATAAGGGTAAAACAATTATTTTCAAAGAATTGTTTTATGAATATCGTAAAATTTTTATCTAATTAAATAAATTAATATATTTTAAAAGGTGCATTTAATATAATTTTAAGCCTATATTTAAATAAATTATCAGTCATTAAATTTTTAAATAATACTAAATAATACTGAAAATGCTTAAGGGTGAAAACATCATTTTTCTAAAACAACATTTTTTATATAAAAAATGTTTTAATTTAAAAGTTAATTTTATTAATTAGAAATTGAATTATATTAAATTTAGATTAATTACAATAAATTTTTGTAAGATTATTTTTTTATATTTTTATAAAGACATAAGTTACTTGGGTAAAATCTAGTTACCCTGGTACAGATGAAAAAAGTCAAAAGTAAAAATATAAGAACAAATAACTTCCAAAATGTTTAAAACATGTGTGAGAACTATTGGTTGTGGATTTATCAAACCAATATCACTAAAAAATATATTATTTTAAACTTTTGGAGTATTTGACCTTTGAATAGTGAAATTATATCATTGAAAAGTAAAGGGGTATTCAAAAAAGTGCCCTTATCTTCACTTATAAAAGGGAACACTTCCACCCCTTCATGACACACCCATTAATTCCAATTAATTATTGAAAATATGAAATTTTTCTATTCCTATAGTCCTTTATAAAGTTTATATTGATATTATACACCTACAAACCATACTCACCCATCGAGATATAGTGTGATCATGTTTGGGTCGGTTTAACCACCTACTTGAATAATGTTATAAAACTCTATCATGGATGAATATGGGAACTTATATAATATTATTCTTATAATTTAATTATAAATTAATTATTTAATTTTGGTTCCTGAGTGGTTATATTAATTATTTAAATTATTATTGAAATATCATCTTTCATCACTAAAATTACTGAAATAAGCTGACACTGATTCAATTTTCATGTCACGACTCGTCCTCGGGGCACGTGTCGTGACTACCCCAAGACCGCCTTCCATAGGCCAGGGGCTAGAGACTATCACCAAAGGCATAAATCCCGATAACTGGGAAGGAATTTCCTTTATAAAAGTAAACAAAACACCATAGAGTACAAGCGGAAGTAAAACACTAAGTAAAACTAAAACAAGCTGTGCTGAAAGTAAAGGGGGCCAGAAATACAAGCCCAACTGTAAAGTACAAGGAAAAAGATAAAACAGCCAGAAGGTGACAAGAAGCTCCTGGATCATCCACCAAGGATCCTACCTGAAGGGTAGGTACATATAGCGCAGCTCCTAGATCATCCACCACGGATCCTACCTGAAGGGTAGGTACATATAGCCTCCACAACGCTCTCGCCCGTCAACCTCCTCCAAGTGTCACCTCGTCGTGAAGTCCACCACCGGATACTATCTCGTCGTGAGGTCCACCTTCGGGTATCGTCCAGTCCTCGAACACTCGGCCTCTGTCTGCACTGCCTGTTGTCTACAACCAACACAACGAGGTGCGGGAATAGCCCGTGCAAGGGTGAGTATAACGATACTCAGTAGGGACCCCGAGACCCTCAAGGTCTCAGTAAATCCAACAAGGATAACCACAAGGAAGATCTCAATAGATAACCTCTACTTAGGTATATGCCCATACATATACCCAAGTTATCAAGTAACCCATCTCAATCATGAGGAAACACAAAGATTATGAAATCAACGGATAACCACTACCCAGGTATATGCCCATACATATACCTAAGTTATCAAGTGACCCATCTCAATCATGAGGTAAACACAAGGTCATAGACTCAGCTCAACCAGTATTTTATTCATGATGTCGAAACCACGGCTGCTGGAGAACTCCTCCTCTGTCGAGTACAGTGGGCCCGCCGCTACAACCAAGCGCCCCCCACTAACCTTGGACTGCTGTAGTACTCCACTTGTCGAGTACTGTGGGCCTGCTGCTACAACCAAGCGCTTCCCATCATGGGTATGCTGCTACAACCAAGAGATCCCCCTCATAGCCACTAGAGGTACTCCTTCTGTTGAGTACCGCGGGTCTGCATCTACAACCAAGTGCTCCTCCGCCATGGGTCTGCCGCTACAACCAAGTGCTTCCCACCATGGGTCTGCTGCTACAACCAAGCGCTCCCCCTCATAGCCTCCAGAGGTACTCCCTCTGTTGAGTACCATGGGTCTTCCACTACAACCAAGCACTCCTCCACTCTGGGTCTGCCGCTACAACCAAGAGCTCCCAACTGGGCTATCCGAAACTCACCGAGTCGATCGATCAGCCGTCGTCAAAGTCTCATTCGGCTACACGTTCTTCGTACTCTGCACTCTCGTCTCCGGGAGGGTCCGCTCCATGAGCTACTGGTCGATACTCCAAGTATCACAATTTACCACTAAGAAGTATCTCAAAGGAACGCCTCGTCATAGGGGTCTCAACACAACAGACGGTGCGTCAATCGGACGCCCGGTCTGTGAGTTATTAGCCTTTTCGTCCTAGGGGCCCGGTTTGTTTCGTATGCGAACCAACATAGCCATATCTCAATTGTACCACGAACTCTCATAGGGTATACTCATAGGTACCGTTTCTCAATGTGATCACCAACGCCACTGACGGTTCGTCAAACGAACGTCTGGTCTGAAAGATATCAGCTTTTCCGTTCGAGGGGCCCGGTTGGATTTCGGGTACAATCCAACCCGGCCATACTCCAACTGCGCCCAAACCTTGGGTGAAGTATGTCAAAAGTTCTGTCTCATCAAGAGGAATCCAACAAAGTCGACGGAACATCAATCGGACATCCGGTGCTCAAGATATATCCATTTCCGCTCTGAGGGCCCGGTTGGTCTCGTATTCGAACCAACCCGACCATACACAAAGTTCTCAGAAACCTTGAGTGTAATACACTAAAACAACCGTCTCGATCCAAGGATCGCATCACAACTTATGGTGCATCGATCGGAGGTCCTTAGCCCAAGTTATGGGCGTTTGAACGGAAACTGCCCGAAAATAGGGGGTTCGGGCCCGGTCCGGCCCGGCCTGAGACCCCCCCTGGGTCGGCCCGAACTGAGTCCGGGTCGACCCAACCCATGTCCGGGTCCGGCCCGATTGGGAGCGGCCCGGCCCGGCCTGGGCCGCCCGGCCTGGCGCTGGTACTGGCGTGGCGCGGTGCCCACGTGGCCAGCGGGTGTGGGGGGGTTACAACCCCCCACAGACGACGGACCGGTGCGGCTTTAAGCCGCGCCGCTCGGCCTCCGGAACGGTTAAGCCGTTCCGGTTCGGCCCGCTACCATGGCTCAGCCGTGGCGGTTCCTGTTCTGCGGTCGCGCCGGCGCGGCGCGCCGCTGCCGCCTTCCGCGGACCACCGGACGCGCTCCGGTGGTCCATTTTGCTCGCCGCCTTCGCCAACGGTCCTCCCGAGACCCGACCTGCACTGCGGAGGCTTAAAAAAAAAAAGACTTTGCGGCCCCGTTGGTCGTCACCCACCAATCCGCACTCAACGTTCAACCAGAGGAGTCTTTGAATCGCCTCCGTGGCCCCGACTCCGGCCGTGGTTTCGTTCGGCCTCAACAGCGCGACGCGACGGTGCCGCACATCCTTGCCATAATTCTCCATGTTTCCGTGCGGTGCCGCTGCACCGCACTGCCTTCGTTAGAGCCGTAACATAATCAACAACAAGGGGGAGGAGGGTTGGCCGTGTTTGTGCGGTCTGACCTCCTCCCGTTATAATGATAGCAAGTGGCCAACAAATAGAAGTAGACGTATGGAAAAGAAATAATTCACGAGAAAAAACAATAAAATTCAACATCAACCCGCATGAACGAACGATCTGCGGATCAACCTGGAAATGGTTGGTCTGCGCTCGTCGTTCTGTTCTCAAAAGATAAATAGAGTACCAAATAAATTCCCCTACCTCGTGTCGTTCGTCGTTCGTAGCGTCGTTTCGTCAACATTGGAAGGAAAGACGTTGATGATGTTCTACGCGGGCGGTGTCTTCTCCCTTGACACGAAGGAAGAGGAAGAAAATCGTCGTTCCTCGTGGGCGTCACCTCACGCTTTTGCCTCGGATGAAGGAAGAAAGTAAACATGTCGTCGATCTTCGGTGGAGTCGGTGTTCGTCGATGAGAGAATGTCGTTCTTCCTAATTCTCCCCAAAGTCTCCCAACCAATATTTTCCAAGGAAAATAAAACATTAGGCTCCCCAATATTATATAAAAAAAGTCATGCCTTTCAAATTAATTTAAATGAATCAATTAATTAGGAATCTTAACTCATTAATTTAAGGTGTTGGCACATTAATGAGAGGAGAGAGAGAGGAAAAGGAAGGTTACTCAATTTAAAATGAGTTAGAAAATTAAAGAGGGGGGGTTTAAGGAGTTTTGGGGAAAGTGAATAGGTGGAGGTTCATGAGGGCCCCACCTCACCTTTAATCCTCTCATGGGTACTTAGGGGCTTGTGGGTCCCACCCTAACTACCCCATGTTGGATATAACCACTAGGATAAAGAATTAATAAAAAATTGTTCCATAATTTTTTTTATTCAATTCATTATTAATCCACAAATTTTTAACAACTCCTCTCGATCAAACTCATCTTCGCTAATTGTCCTCTTAAGAAATTACCGGTGCTGCGGTTTCATCGGTGCCCTCGGATTTCGATTCTGAGCACCGGTTCGAAAGTTAGGAAAACCCGCTCATTCGTTCAATGAACTTACCCGAGCTAAACTTCGGAAATTGATTCAAGGCACACCGGGCCTCGGAATCAGGTGCCGTTAGAAACTGCATTCTCGTAAAATTCCAAAGAAATTAAGAATTTCAAAAAAAAACCTTGAAATTTCCAGGTCTTTACATTACTCTCACCTCAGGGCTTTACGTCCCCTTAAATATTTAACACAAACTAGGGAAACAAAAGCGGTACTAAGCACGCATCTGAGCCTCCCGCACCCATGTGCTCACCTGGAGGTTCCTGTGCTGCCTACGAAAACGCACAAGAGGAATCGACTGTCCTCGTAGGACCCGCTCCTGTCGATCCTCAACCTCTAATGGAACTCGGAAAAAGTCACCCCATCGCCAATGTCCATCTCCCCATGGTCGATGATGTGCGTTGGGTCAAGCACGTATCTCCTCAGTTGATATACGTGGAAGTCATCGTGCACCTGGTGAAACTGAGGTAGATTGGTCAAGTAGTAAGCCACCTTGCTTACCCTACTGAGGACCTGAAAAGGTCCGCTGAACCTCAGAGATATTTCTCCACCTCGGCTACATATCCGTAAACCTCGTCGAGGTGAGACCCGTATAAGAACGTGGTCGCCATCCTCGAACTCTAGAGGTCTCCCTTTCCTGATTAAAACTGAAACTCAAAACTCCTGCTGCCATGAGGGTAAGGTTGGCCGACCTAAGAATGATTGGATACACCCTCCCATGCACGAGTTTAACCTGTGCTACCTGGGGTTTCCTTTTCGCTGACCAAGGAAAACCCATCCCGATATTTTCCTAATACCGTCAATTTGAGTATGAATAGTGATTGCCAAATCCATACTCAAACTAACGTCGTAAGGCCTCGACGCTGATACCATGAGGTCCCAACCAAGACTCTCACCTCAAGGGTCAGATCACACCGTCAGCGTAAGTATGACTATCGAGTCTCCTCCCAAAGGTATCTCCATACGTGAGGGTCAAGTCAACGGCTTAACCGGAAACTCTAGGTCTGGGACTAGATTAATATAATGGAGGGATGATTCGTTTCGATGTCTATGGCTATGACAACTAGTAGAATACAATTTTCTCCCTTTGAATCATCCTTAGAGCCATTTCGGTCACACTCCTTGATCGCATGTAGCTACTCTTTTCCCCTGCCCTCCAGCTCCTTGAGCCTGGAGGGGACAACAAAGGCGGGTGGTTGTCACGTGTTGAAATGTACACCACCTCATGGTGCACTCCTAGCTCTGCCTCCACATCTGCTGCTCTACAGATTTATCTGTCCTTAACATTTCCACTTCTTGAAACATTCTCACGCCCAAGTCTCTGAGACTGGCGCTAGCTCGCTGCATTCCAACTTCTAACATTCTCTAGCTGTATTCGTTCAGCCAATGAACATTCAACCTTAAAGTTCTCTCTAGCACCCTAACGTGAGTAGGAATGCATAGAGGAAAAAGTGTTGGCTAGAATATCCATAAACACACCACGCTCAGAGGTCCGAGCTCTATAGCACTGATCAAATTGAATTCATCGAGTACCCGGGATGTTCGGTACGCCTCGATGAATTCTCAACTACCGACATGTCATCCTGCCGATACTTTATAAGCTCTAGAAAACTCTCTGCCACCTCCTCAAGACAGTCCTCAGCCGCCTGTGAGTCAGGTCCACCTCGGAGCTTGAGGGTATCTGATGTTGGAACACGTGTAAGGCAGTAAGCCTACATGTGTCACCAACCGGTACCACCGGTTGTAACTGCAAACCAACAGGTAGTGATGTATAGCTGAAACACTACCCAAAGGCACTATCTCAGGCATCGGTCCATGTACTGAAGCCTCATCGCTATGCGGACCATCCTCATGGTCACTCACTAGAAAAAACTAGTAGATAAGTCCACCATCCACTCTACTGATGTCTCGGCTAGGCGGAAAACTCTAGCAATCGCCTCCATCCAGTGCTCTGCTGTCTGAGAATCTGCCTCGCCTCGTAACCTTGGAGACCGCTGCTGCTGGAACTGGTGTAACACGCTCTGCCAGCGTGCACAGTTCGCTAGTAAGGCTGGTGGCATCTACTGCCCAATAGGTGGTGGTGCTGCTGGTACACCACCCGAGGGTGCCAACATAGTAAAAAGGGCCCCGCACCGGATCCTCACCGCTCGGTGGTCCGTCATCGAGTACTCTCTCGGAACTCCAACTGACTGTCTGCGTGGAGACATCCTGAACAAATGCGACACGGTCAATAATTTATACCTGGTGAGCTGACTTGGTTTGAGATGACTTTAAAACTTTTGGAAACACACACGCAATCAGTGTTTTCATACACAAAGTCAGAAATCAGAAGTCCGAGTCCTGGTGTACGGATACGTCGGCCGCCTCACCAACACTAGACTCCTTGAACTGAAAACCACACTTGGTACCCTTAACACTATTGCTTCACAGAAAGAAAATATCAGAGTCCTAATTTCTACGGTATAACTGACCCCTCTAATACCAATTTGTCACGACCCGTCCTTGGGGCCCGTGCCGTGAATACCCCAAGCCCGCCTTCCATAGGCCAGGGGCTGGCGACTAGCACCAAAGGTGTAAATCCCGATAACTGGGAAGACATTGCCTTTATAAAAGTAAACAAAACACCACAGAGTACAAGCGGAAGTAAAAAACTAAGTAAAACTGATACAAGCTGTGTTGAAAGTAAAGGGGGCCGGAAATACAAGCCCAACTGTAAAGTACAAGGAAAAAGATAAAACAGCCGGAAGGTGACAAGAAGCTCCTGAATCGTCCACCAAGGATCCTACCTGAAGGGTAGGTACAGATAGCATAGATCCTGGATCATCCACCACAGATCCTACCTAAAGGGTAGGTACAGATAGCCTCCACAACGCTCTCGCCCGTCAACCTCATCCGAGTGTCGCATCGTCGTGAAGTCCACCACCGGATACTGTCTCTTCATGAGGTCCACCTCCGGGTACCGTCCAGTCCTCAAACACTCGGCCTCTGTCTGCGCTGCCCGTCGTCTGCAACCAAAACAACGGGGAACGGGCATAGCCCGTGCAGGGGTGAGTATAATGATATTCAGTAGGGACCCTGAGACCCTCAAGGTCTCACTAAATCCAACAAGGATAACCACAAGGAAGATCTCAACAGATAACCTCTACTTAGGTATATGCCCATACATATACCCAATTTATCAAGTAACCTATCTCAATCATGAGGAAACACAAAGATTATGAAATCAACGGATAACCACTACCCAGGTATATGCCCATACATATACCTAAGTTATCAAGTGAACCATATCAATCATGAGGTAAACACAAGGTCATAGACTCAGCTCAACCAGGATTTTGTTCATGATGTCGAAACCACGGCTCTTGGAGAACTCCTGCTCTGTAGAGTACAGTGGGCCCGCTGCTACAACCAAGCGTGCCCCACTAACCTTGGACTGCTGTAGTACTCCACCAGTCGAGTACTGTGGGCCTGATTCTACAACCAAGTGCTTCCCATCATGGGTCTGCTGCTACAACCAAGCGCTCCTCCGCCATGGGTCTACTGCTACAACTGAGCGCTTCCCACCATGGGTCTGATGCTACAACAAAGCGCTCCCCCTCATAGCCTCCAGAGGCACTCCTTCTGTTGAGTACCGCGTGTCTGACACTACAAGCAAGCGCTCCTCCGCCGTGGGTTTGCCGCTACAACCAAGCGCTCCCCACTGGGTTATCCGAAACTCACCGAGTCGATCGATCAGCTGTCGTCAAGTCTCAGTCGGGTCCACGGTCTTCGTACTCCGCACACTCGTCTCTGGGAGGGTCTTATCCACGAGCTACTGGTTGATACTCCAAGTATCACAAAGTCCCACGAAGAAGTATCTCAAAGGACCTCCTCGTCATAGGGGTCTCAACACAACAGACGACACATCAATCGGATGCCCGGTCTGTGAGTTATTAGCCTTTTCGTCCCAGGGGCTCGGTTGGTTTCGTGTGCGAACCAACACGGCCATATGTCAAATGTACCCCGAACTCTCATAGGGTATACTCATAGGGACCGTTTCTCAACGTGATCACCAACTCCGCTGACGGTTCGTCAAACGGACATCCGGTCTGAAAGATATCAGCTTTTCCGTTCCAGGGGCCCGGTTGGATTTCGGGTACAATCCAACCTGGCCATACTCCAACTGTGCCCAAACCTCAGTCTAAGTATGCCAAAAGTACTGTCTCATCAAGAGGAATCCAACAAATTCTACGGCATGTCAATCGGACGTCCGGTGCTCAAGACATATCCATTTCCACTCTAAGGGCCCGGTTGGTCTCGTATTCGAACCAACCCGACTATACCCAAAGTTCTCTGAAACCTTGAGTGTAATATACCAAAACGGCCATCTCGATCCTAGGATTGCATCTCAACTGATGGTGCATAAATTGAAGGTCCGTAGCCCAAGTTATGAGCATTTGAACAGAAACTGCCAGAAAATATGGGGTTCGGGCCCGGTCCGACCCAGCCCGAGACCCCCCCTGGGTCAGCCCGACCCGGGTTGACCCGGGTCGACCCGACCTGGGTCCGGTTCCGGCCTGACTGGGCGTAGCCTGGCCTGTCTGGCGCGGACCGGCCCGGCATGGCGCTAGCGCTGGCGCGGCGCGGCGCCCGCGTGGCCAGTGGGTGCGGGGGGGGGGGGGGGGGGGGGTTACAACCCCCCCCGGACGACGAACCGACGCGGCTTAAAGCCATTCCTGTTCGGCCCGCCGTCGCGGATCAGCCGTGGCGGTTCCTGTTCTGGTGGTGCGCCGCCACCGCCGGTTGCCGGCGTCGGCGCGGCACGCCGCTGCCGCCTTCCACGGACCACCGGACGCCCTCCAGTGGTCTGTTTTGCTCGCTGCCTTCACCAATGGTCCTCCCGGGACCCGACCTTCACTGTGGAGGCTTCAAAAAAAGACTTTGCGGCCCCATTCATCATCACCCACCAATCCGCGCTCAACGTTCAACCAGAGGAGTCTTCGAATCGCCTCCGCAGCCCCGACTCTGGCCGCGGTTTCGTTCGGCCTCAACGGCGCGGCACGACGGTGTCGCGCATCATTTCCGTAATTCTCCATGTTTCTGCATGGTGTCGCTACACCGCATCACCTTCGTTTGAGCCGCAACATAATCAACAACAAGGGGGAGGAGGGTCGGCCGTGTTTGTGCGGTCCGACCTCCTCCCGTTATAATGATATCAAGCGGCCAACAATTAGAAGTCGATTTACGGAAAAGAAATAATTCACGGGCAAAAAACATAAACCTCAACATCAACCCGCATGAACGAATGATCCAAGGATCAACCTGGAAATGGTTGGTCCACGCTCATCGTTCTTTTCTCATAAGATAAAGAGAGTACCAAATAAATTCCCCGACCTCGTGTCATTCATCATTCGTAGCGTCGCTTCGTCAAAGTTGGAAAGAAAGACGTTGACGATGTTCTATGTGGGTGGCGTCTTCTCCCTTGACACGAAGGAAGAGGAATAAAATCGGCGTTCCTCATGGGCGTCACCTCACGCTCTTGCCTCAGATGAAGGAAGAAGGTAAACACGTCGTCGATCTTCAGTGGAGTCGGCGTTTGTCGACGAGAGAATGTCGTTCTTCCTAATTCTCCCCAAAGTATCCCAACCAATATTTTCCAAGGCAAATAAAACATTAGGCTCCCCAATATTATATAAAAAAAATTCATGCCTTTCAAATTAATTCAAATTAATCAATTAATTAGGAAGCTTAACTCATTAATTTAAGGTGTTGGCACATTAATGAGAAGAGAGAGAGAGGAAAAGGAAGGTTACTCAATTTAAAATTAGTTACAAAATTAAAGCGGGGGGTTTTAATGAGTTTTGGGGAAAGTGAATAGGTGGAGGTTCTTGAGGGCCCCAACTCACCTTTAATCCTCTCATGGGTAGTTAGGGGCTTGTGGGTCCCACCCTAACTACCCCATGTTGGATATAACCACTAGGATAAAGAATTAATAAAAAATTGTTCCACAGTTTTTTTTATTCAATTCATTATTAATCCACAAATTTTTAACAACTCCTCTCGAGAAAATGCATCTTCGCTAATGGTCCTCTTAAGCAATTACCGGTGCTGTGGTTTCATCGGTGCCCTCGGATTTCGATTCCGAGCACCGGTTCGAAAGTTAGGAAAACCCGCTCGTTCGTTCACTGAATGTACCCGAGCTAAACTTCGGAAATTGATTCCGGGCACACCGGGCCTCGGAATCAGGCGCCGTCAGAAACTGTATTCTCATAAATTTCCAAAGAAATTAATAATTTCAAAAAAAAATTCCTTGAAATTTCCGGGTCTTTAAATTTCACACAAACATAACAAAAATGTATATAGTAAATAAATATATTATGATAATAAATGGTCCATGATAAATTAAATTTATAATAATAAGGTAACTAAGAAGGTATATATTAAACTTAATTTGATTATTTGGGAAGTTAGGCGCATGCGCTGGATGAATCCGGAACAAGGTAAGGGTTTATGCTAACTCAATTTTTATCCATTGAGTGACGAACTTTCTTATCAAAATACATTATTCCGAGTTTTATTCATTACACCTAATAAATAATTTGCATTTTATTTGATCATTATTTACTGAGGTTCTATAATTATTCCTTATTACCTCATTATCAAATGATTCTTATCTCAATGATTATGTTACTTGTAAGGGTTTCTTGTTTCAATTTCCACCCCTTGAGACATATTTTTTATTATACACCATGTTTTCTTTATATTGGTGAATCTAATTCCCTTTAATATTTTTGAATAATTATTATATTATATTTCATGATATTTAATATTCTAATCAAATTTCTCTCTCTCATGGGGGTTTGACTCAAAATTTTCAAATTTTGTAAGGGGTTTCATCTCTATCACCCTTGATTAAAGCATGTTTTGATATTATGAACCAATGTTATTTTTTATGTCATAAATAATGAACCATGACTTGTAATTTATTAAATTGTTCTTTATCATGAAAACAACACTTCCATTTATTCTTTTACTTTATTTGGAAAATGATTAACATCTTCCCTAAAATATAAGTGTTTTTCCTAACTCAGCCTACTTTTTTGAGTTATAATGTTTATCCTTGAGATTAATCTTTCATTTTATATGGAATTACCTATTTCTATATTTTGAAATAAATTTTGGTTTAAAATAATATTTATTTTTTAATTCTCTTCATTCTTAAAAATACAATAATATTAAGAATAATTATCATCCTCTTAAATGACAGTTTATCATCTAAGTCAGTGTTTTCTTGTTCCCACCAATGTTTTTCATTAATATTTGGAATAAAAAAGAATATTTTATTCCTTATATAACTCATAATTGTCTTTAAAACATTTCAAAATGATTTTTTTATATTATTTTCATGATGTTGGATTTCAATAAAGGTATAAAAGGGGTTTCTTCCACTTCATAATCAAAGGTTTGTCTCCCACTCTACACTTCCCCAGGATAAAACTTTATGTCACTTTAAATAATTCATTATTGGTGTTTATTTTTAAGATCAATGTTTACAAATTATTTAACTTTACATTCATGAAAATAGATTTTTAAAATGACCCATAACATCATATTTTACGGCAATGTTAAAATATTTTTATAATAACTCTTACATTTTCACATCCAATTTCCATTTTTTATTTTTAAAATGGATTACTCTCACGGGATTTATGTTTTATGATTTACCCTCTAATATAAATTAAACCCTTTTATTTTTTGAATAATCAAACTCATGGTATTAAAAGACCCCAATTCTTAATCGCTTATGTGGTACTGTTTGAAGCATTCTTTTTTCAAGGGTGTTTTTCCATCTATACCAACATCCTTACAAGTTCATTTTTGTAAACAGAGGATTTGTTATTTTGAAACCATAATTTTTTTCCTATAGATGGTTTATGGTCATGTTTTGTGGAAATAATCATGAAACACATTTCTTTCTTAGGTTAATATTTATTTGATGAAATTATGAATGTTTTATTTGTGGAAATCTTATACATGAACATAATATGATGTGACGAGTGAGGTTATAATTATATATCCCTCTAATAAATTTGTTAAATATTTATATCTCATGATATGTTTTGTAAGGTATTATGGAGTGAACCTAATCCACCATGTGACATTGTCTACTATGTGATAATGATCTTGGGATTAAAAATTGAATGATATTAATGATGTCATGAATTATGTTGTGGTCATAATATTAAGATACCTAGATCCTTTGATATCATTTTATTTTTACTAAATCCAGAAGATATGATTTTTGGATCATGATCCATGTGTTATTAGGTATGAATTCTATATTTTATGTTCATGTTCCTTTATTACATTCTCATATCCATATTTTTATCTTGTGATCACTTATGATCTTTGATTTTTATCACTTCTTCTTACCCTTAATAATAATTTGATCTCACCCATTATTATGTTTCCTTTTCCCTAGCCAATGATGGAAAGTAATACATGTGGTATGTCTAGATGATTATCTTGTTTAGAAAATTTGTGGGAGATGTTGAAGACCAATTATAGATTAATAATTCTCTTATATAGTGGTAAAAATGTTTGTTAGTTGAAAGAAACATCAGTTTTGTTAGTTAATGTTTTTATTCTAATTTTCTAAATCTATAAACCTGAAATATATGGGCTACATATTCAATTTTAATATTTTCTTCAAGTTTTGTAATTTTATGGTCACTGTAAGATCTTGAACTTTTCTGGAGATGTATTTGTATCATTTAAAAGTACTATTTTACCCTTTTTTAGTGTATTTTAGTTGGGTTTTACTTTGAGGAATTTTTTTTTGAAATTAGAGATGTTTGGATGGAAGAGGGGTAGTGCACAGTTGGTGCATGGTTTTCCCAAACTATGCGTCCATGCCAGAAAACCATACAAACCCAAAAAGAGGGGATTCACATGGTTTTTAAAACTATTATCCCTCCAAGTATTAACTTTGTGACCCACTAAGATGAGGTTCATGGTTAGGTTCATAGTTAGGGAACACCATGAACACCGTTTAGGAATCCATGCTTGTGGAAAAATAAACACCTGAAAATTCATTAATTTTTTTTGGAACACTCATCTTATATCCCTAAACACCCCATGTCAACCCTAAATCATTTATATCATTTTTTTAGGCTTTTGGATGGATTCCAAGGGCTTAAAAACTCCATTTTTTTAGAATTAAAGATCCAGTTAACGGATCTACACCTCTCATGGTAAGTGATTTCTTCCCATTTTGATTCTTCCCTCTCTCGCCTCTCTTTTTGGATGAATAGGAATGTTTATTTATCTATTGTAATGGGTTTAGATCTAGGTTTTGATAGAAATAGATCTATTTGATCTTGGATCAAGGTTTTGGATTTAGATCTTGTTCTTCATAGGGATCTTGGTTGTTCTGTTTCAATTGGGGATTTCTGTTAGTGAGCGTTCATCATCTATATTGAGGTAGGTGTTTTAAATTAAAAATCCCATAGTCTTGATTTAATTATATGTATGTAATAATGAAATTAAAATTTCTATAATTTATTGATCACATCTAGAATTTAATTTGATTAAATTAAATTTCCATGTGATAATTGAATGAGTTAAATTTATGGTAATTGTAAATGGTTTAATAGGATTAATTAATTTTTTAATTTATTAATGAAATGTTGTGATTATGGAATTGATGGGATATTGGAATTGTGGAATTGATCAATTAAATGGGATTTATTTATTGATTGGAATTAAGTGGTGTTGTCTTAACCTTTAAGGATCAATGAATTATTTGATTAAATTTTGACAAATGGTTTAATGATGAATTTTTCATATTATTCCTCCTAATTGAAATAAATAATTATGATTATTGTGATAAATTGAAGAGGTATACTTTATTGATAATGTTTTATAAGAAGGTTAATGATGTATAACCTTGATGTTTATGAAATTTTGATTTGTGTGATATTGTGATATTTATGATATATGTGATAGTGAGTGTGGGACAAAGATCAAGGATACAAATACCTATATGTGTTAGCGAGCCACGGATAGGGAATGAGGATCCAAATACCCATATGCGATGTTGAGGTGTGAGATATGAACTGAGGTTCCAAATACCCATATGTGATAGATAGTGTGGGTCAAGTACTGAGGTTCCAAATACCCATATGAAATTGAGGTGTGGGATAGGGATAGGGGCTCTAAATACCCATGGGGTGCTAGACATGACATTTTATGCCTATGATACTAGAATTTGACTATGGTTATAATTGGCCATGATATGAGTTGAAATGAAATGATAAATGATAACCATGATATTGTGATATGTGATATCCCTTGTGGATAGTTCATACTTTGGAATGGGGTGAAGCGGGTATTGATAGTATGGGTGCCATCATGAACCTGAGGATATGTGTAGTTAATAAATTAATAATGAAATGTGATAACTATTTACTTTATGTATTGTAATTTATTATTTATAAAACTGCGTACACTATTATTGACAGGATATTGTTTTAGACGTTTTTAGTGTTAGACTACATATTTTCACTCACACCCAACCTAGGCTATCTAATTGGTTCTCAAATAGACTTCATGTTTATATGATAGGATAAGGGAAAGAGCCATATGTTTGATGGATGAGTTACGATGGAGTATGGATGAGGGAACCAGGCATGGTGTCGATACCCAATTGGGGAGTTTTCAGTGTCTTTATTTTAGTTTTTCCTTAGATAATTGAAACTTATTATGGCATGAAATATCTACTGTTAGTTTTGGATATTGTTTTCTTATTCTATTCCATCATGTATTATTAGTCTGTTATGGTTATGGCATTATTATGGTTTTTGGTTATTGTCTTTTGGTTATTGTTTATTTATTTCTGTTATTGTGATACTTTGATAAAGAGGGTATAGTCTCCCCATTATGATATATTATACCCTCACTGCTAATCGACAAACTCTACCATACAAGGAGGTGCGCTTGAGGTAATGTGACTGACCAGCTCGGGGTACCGTTGTGTGTCACCCATGTCAGGACATTACAAAGTGATATCAAAGGAATTTTATTTTATTTTCTTTTTTATTACTATTTGGGAAAGGTAGACAAGATACTGGGAATATTTAGGCCTTGGTTATGATCTTGTTCATGGGATTAAAAAACCCATGTACAAGGGAAAACCCAAGTACCTGGCATGGGATTGTTGTTATTGATGTTTGTTTTTATTGTTGGATATTATTTCACCTTGGGTGATGCACTTAATGTGTGATGTGATTATTATTTCTAAGATTTTATGAGATTTTAATCATGGACCAATAAGGTATGAGAGTTGTGTATACATGCATCATTTAGGAATGCATGACTTATTGTGACATGCATCCTTTTAGGCACACATGAAAAAGTAGGTTTTAGGGTGAGTTGTTTAAATGATAGTTCTTTTCTTACTTACGTAAATTTGAACCGAAAAAGGTGCCTAATATGAATTGAAAATTGTAAAATTATGCAAAATTTGAAAATGAGTTTCTATTGATGAGCTTTAAAATGATAATTTTTTTACCCTTTGTTAACCATGACCTAGATGAGGGATGGTTAAGGGTAGTGTTTTTACCTTGGTTTTCATTTTGTGGTGGGATAAGGGGGATGCATTTTTGTAGATTTATATAAAACCCTCTTGTGTATTTGTGATAATTTTGTGTTATGTGACCTAAGAATTTTTTTTTGGAATTATAGAGATATGACTCCACGATGATTCTTGATGATAAGAAAATAGGATGATATGTTTTGAAATGATCCTCTAGTAGTGGAACTTGAGGAATTGATGGTGCTGAGTGAAGAAGACAATGAGAATTTTTGTGAGAACTTTACTCACTTCGTGGAGTTTTTAGAGAGAGATCCATAGAGGGTTGTGTAGAGTATGTCTAAACTTATATAGGATTTTCAGTTACAACACCATCTGAATTTCACTAGAAAGGATAGAATCAAGGTAGCTAAGTTATGTATTGATTCTATCTAGACTATACTTGACAAATTAGAGAATATCCCTGAGAAGAGGGTTAAGTTGGTTGCTTATATGTTACGAGGATTAGTGAAGAACTGGAGGGATGTTCAGGCTCATACTGGGTAGGTGGATGGTATGGTAAAGAAGGATTTTTTGTATAAGTTCATAGAGCACTTTTATCCAAAGACGCTGAGACAAGAGATGGCAGCTGAGTTCATTCAGTTGAACTAGTGGAGTATATCCGCGATGGACTATACTGGTCATTTTACTAACTTGCATCGCTTTTATCTAGTGTTGGTAGGGGATGATACAACTATGACATGGAATTTCTAGGATGTAATTAAATGTGAGATTAAGTCCCAGGTTAACATATTTCAGTTAAAGAAGTTTTTCGAGGTAGTGGATCAGGCTCTCATATTTAAGGGTAAACTGAAGGAAGATTCCAGTAGAGTATAGGTGGTTTATTTTGGATGATCATGATGTACGTCTTCTAAGAGTAGGATGAGTCACTATGATAATGTTGATAAAAGAAATGGAAATAATAGTGTCCAGGGGGAAGGATCAATTACTCAAGATCTTACCTGAGTACTTTTCCACCATTGCGATAGGTCATTCCACTTTTGTATAAATTGTCCTTGACCACTGGTATAGTGATGATCTTATAGTAGGATGGGACATATACAATGGTTCTATAGGAACACATGATAGATGGGTAGTGATGTGGAAGACATGAAGAACCAGAGTGTGTGAAGGGAATATTTTATGTTGTATCAGTCTAGGAGTTGGGGTTCTATTGGACATGGGGGTAGAGGCAGTAAACATGGTACTTTTGGGAAAAACTGCCCATATCAGCATAGTGGTGCAACTCAGGGGACTCAAACTGCATCACAAGGAAGAGGGGTAGGATAGTTACATGCAGTTTAGCCTACACTTGTGGATAATAAGGCTGGACTATCAACAGTTAGTGGTACTATTCTTGTATCTTCTATGCTTTCTAGTGCCTTATTTGATACTGGTGCCTCCCATTCCTTTATATCTACACAACTTATGAATGGGTTAAAACGGATAGTGGAGTTTTTGAGTGGGGTGATGACGATCGATACACCATTGGGAGTACTATCAGGGTACATATGTTTATGCAAGGAGTTTTCTATCAAGTTTGGGGAGTATCGTTTTATATGGGATATTTTCATCCCTAACATTTCAAGCTTTGACCTAATTATGGGCCTGGACTGTTTGGTGGAGTATAAATCCCACATATATTTTTACCATAGGAGAGTGACTTTTACATCTCTCAAGGGCCACAATTATATTCATTTTGGAGAGTGGGATATCCAGGCAGGCCATAAATGTCCAATTCATCAGCAACTGGGGGAGTTCACCACCCAGGATTCAAGTTTATTATTGGATGATGGAGGTTTAAATCATGATGTATTTACACCTATAATGGACAGGTTCAAGGATGTGTTTCCTAAGTACTTCTCAGGTCTTCCACATAGGAGATATTTGAAATTTAAAATTGAGCTCATGTTAGGGGATGATCTAGTTTCCATTACACCTTACAGAATGAAACCAATAGAGCTCCAAGAGCTCAAGAATCATTTTTAATATTTATGTATAAGGGGTTTTTTCATCTGAGTACATTTCCTTGGGGTTCTCCAGTCTTATTTGAAAAAAAGGATGATGGAAGTTTACACTTTTGTGTTGATTACCAGAAGTTGAATCAGATGACAGTGAAGACCCATATCCTATTCCATGAATCATTGATCTCATTGACCAGTTTACAGGATCTTGTGTGTTCACTAAGATTGAATTAAGATTGGGGTATCATCAATTTAGATTTCAACCTTCTAACATACCTCATACTACTTTCAGAAGTTGGTATGGCATTTATGAGTTTATTGTGATGTTGTTCGGGATGAAAAATGATCCTACTGTGTTTATGTCTTTTATGAACCAAATCTTCCACTCATACCTAGATAAATTTGGGGTTGTTTTGTGGATGATATCATGGTTTACTCCAAGACTCATGATAATCGTGCCAAATATCTTGACATCATCCTGAATACATTAATCGAGAATTAGCTATATTCCAAGATATCCAAGTGTTAGTTTTTGATTGATCAACTAGATTTCTCTGGTCACATCATCTCATAGGAAGGTATATAAATATACCTATAGAAGGTACATGAAGTTGTTTCTTGGCAGCATCCCGAGAATTTCTTTGATATCCATAGTTTTTTGGGACTAGTGAGTTATTATTAGAGGGTTATTCAAGACCTTTTCCATTTGGAAGCACCAATTTTGAGCTTCACCAAGAAGGGGATAAAGTTTTAATGGTTAGAATCATGTGATAATTCCTTTCTGGAGTTGAATAAAACCATGTAAATGGTACAATATTGATCCTACTCAAGTTAGGTGAGGAGTATATGGTGTTTTTTATGCTTTTGGGATTGATCATGGAGCAGTGTTGATGCAGGGAGATCAAGTTGTGGTATATGGGTCATTATAGTTGAGGCCACATGAATGTAACTACCCAATGAATGATCTCAATTTAGATGTAGTGGTTTATGACTTGAAGTTTTGGCACCATTATCTCTAGGGAAAAAAGTGCCCTGTGTATATTGATTAAAATATATTAGAGTACATATTTTCATAATGAGATTTTAATCTCCAGTAGTGAAGATGGTTTGATTATATGCAGTTGTTTTGTTTTGATCTTGCATATATGCCTTAGAAGGGAAATAGTGTTTCTGATTCTTTAAAAAATAAAACAAAAACTTAGGAAATTCATGATTCTAGGTATGAGTGAAATATGATGAAATTACTAGCTGAGATGCATGTTGTGGTTCAGGAGGGCCAGGGGGAAGGTGACTCTCATATAATTTTTAGTGGATTCTACACTTTTTAGTCAGATCAGGGAAAGGCAGTATGGGGATCTAGAATTTTTGGCCTTGAGGGAAATCCTTGAAGGTGGGGATACAACTTCAAATTATACTATAGATGAGGATGAGATCATCTATATCAAGAATCATGTAATTATGCCTATGAGTATGTGGGAGGAGCTGATGTGTGAATTTTATGCCAGAAATTGAGTGGTATATCTTGTTTTTACCAAAATGTATTGTAACCTATGAATATAGTATTGGTGGTCGGGAATGAAAAAGTAAATAATAAGGTTCGTGATATGATGTTACACCTATCAATAGGTGAAGGCCAAGCATCAATTACTTGGTGGTTTACTTCAGTCACTTCCCATTCTATAATGGAAGTGGGATGATGTTACTGTGAATTTGGTGGTGAGTTTTCTGAGTATTAATCATAATAATGATTCTATTTAGGTTATTGTGGACTATTTGACAAAAGGTATCTCATTTCTTGCCTATACAGGAGAATTTCTTAGTGGGTCATTTGAAAGACGTGTACGTTTGAGAGATAGTCCAACTGTATGGGGTGACACAGTGTATAATTTAAAATTGGGAATCATGTTTCACTTTTCTATTCTCGAAGGGCTTCCATAAGGTGCTTGGTATATAGGTTTTACTTCATACGACATTCCACCCATAGAAAAATAGGCAGTCAGAACATACTATACATGTTTTTTAGGGTATTCTTCAGGTGTGTGTCATAGACTTTAGTAGGTCTTGGGAAGATCACTTAGAACTGGTAAAGTTTTCATATAAAAATATTTATCAAGAAACTATTTAGATGGAACCGTATAAGGATATTTATGGTAGTCTATGCAGATAACCTCTATGTTTGATGGTGGTAAGTGAGTCAGAGTTATTGGGACCGAGTCTCATGCAGGAGATGTCAGAACAGGTTCAACTGAATCAGAAACATATGGATATGGATTAAAATAGGAAGAATTCATATGATGATAGAAATTGATGACCAATTGAGTTTTCATTAAGTGATCATGTCTTCCTTTTGGTGTAACCTAGATTGGTTCACCATAGGATTCAAAGGTAGGGAAATTTGGTGCTTAGGTTTGTTAGACCGTTTGAGTCTATGGAGAGAATTAGGAAAGTGGCATACTGATTGTCTCTTCCATAGAGGTATAGCACTATTTATGATTTTTTTCATGTGTCATGTCTTTGGTGGTACCACCCTGACCCTTCTCATGTGATCGATGTGTATGATGTTAAGATTGAGACTGATGCGTCTTTTGAGGAGCATCTGATACGTATTATGGATCATAGTGATAAATTGTTATGGGTAAATACCATGATGATAATTCATGTATTGTGGAAATATGGGCATGTTTATGAGGAAACATGGGAGAGAGAATCAGACATTCAGGCTCAGTGGACTGATATTTTTACCTCAAAAACTTAGAGATGCTTGGGAGTATAACTTGAGGATGAGCTGCTATAAGTTAGGGAGATTGTAAGATCTTGGACTTTTTAAGAGATGTATTAGGATATTTTATAGGTAATATTTTACCCTTGTTTTAGTGTATTTTAGTTGGGTTTTACTTTGGGGATTTTGGGGGTGAAATTGGATAAGTTTGGATGGAAGAGGGGTAGTGCACGGTTGGTGCACGATTTACCCAAACTGTGCACCCAGTCTAGAAAACTGTGTGAACCCAAACAGAGGGGATTTGTATGGATGGTGAATGTTTTGTCAAAATTTGAACCCTCCTAGTAGTTAACATGAAACCCCATGGGAAGTGGCACAAAGTTAGGGAAAATCGTGGGCCTCATACAAGAAACTGTGTGGATAGAAAAATAAACCCTAAAAAATTCATTAAAAATTTCCCAAACCCCTGTCTTATGTCCCTAAACACCCCATCTCAATGGGAACTCATTTATATCATTTTTAGTCTCTAAGATGGATTTCAAGGGCTTCGAAACTCCATTCTTGGTGAACTGAAGATCTGATTGATGGATCTACACCTCTCCCCGAAAGTGATTTCTTCCCATTTGGATTCTTCTATCTCCCCTCTCACTTTCTGGATGAAGATGAATGTTTTTTATCCATTTTCATGGATTAGATATAGGTTTTTATAGATGTAAATCTATTTTATCTTGGATCTAGGTCTCATATTTAGATCTTGTTCTTCGTCGTGATCTTGGTTGTTGCACTTCAATTGGTGATTTACATTGGTGAGGGTTCATCATCTATCTTGAGGTAGGTGGTCTATATTGAAAATCTCAAAGTCATGATTTAATTATGTGTATGTAATTATGCAATTACAATTTCCATGATTGGGAAATCATATCATGAATTTAATTTTATTAAATTGAATTACCATTTGATAATTGAATGGGTAGAATTTGTGGAAATTGTAATTGGTTGAATAAGATTAATTAATTGGTTAATTAATTAATGGAATACAATGATTATGGAATTTATGGGATATTGGAATTGTGTAATTGGTCAATTAAATGGGATTTATTTATTAATGGGAATTAAGGGATGTTGTCTTAACCTTGAAGGGTCAATGAATTATTTTATTAAATGTTGAAAAAGGGTTTAATGATGAATTTTTCATATTATTCCTTATGATTGAAATAAAAAATTATGATTGTTGTGATAAATTGAAAAGGTACACTTTATTGAGAATGTTTGATAATAATGTTAATGATGCATAAACTTGATGTTAATGAAATTTTGATTTGTGTGATATTTTGATATATGTGATAGGGAGTGTGGTAATGTTACTAAGACTCCAAATAACCATATTTGTTAGCGAGTGTGGGAAAGGGATTGAGGCTCCAAATATCCATATGTGATGTTGAGGTGTGGGAAAGGGAGTGAGGCTCCAAATACCCATATATGATAGAGAGTGTGGGATAGGGACTAAGTCTTGAAATACCCATGTGACATTGATGTGTGGGATAGGGACATGGGTTCCAAATACCCAGGGGTGATAGACATGATGTTCTATGCCCATGAGACTGGCATTGGAATATGGTTCCAATTGGTTGTGATATGAGTTGAAATGAAATGATAAATGATATTCATGGTATTGTGATATGTGATATCCCTTGGGGATAGTTTAGACACCGGTATGGGATGAAGAATATATTGATAGTATGGGTATCATCATGAACCTGAGGATATATGCGGTTAAATAAATAATAATGAAATGTGATAACTATTTACTTTATACATTGTAATTTATTCTTCATAAAACTGCATACACTATTATTGAATGGATATTTTTTAGACATCATTGGTGGTGGACTAATGAGTTGTACTTGCACCCTACTCGAGATTCCTAATTGATACCCTAATAGACATCATGTTTGTTGGACAGGATAAGGGAAAGATCCCTATACTAGATGACTGAGTTGGGATGGAGCATGGATGACGGATCTAGACATGGTGTCAGAACCCACTTGGGTAGTTTTTAGTGTCTTTATTTTGGTTGTTCATTATATACTTGACACTTATTTTCCTTTAGTTTTTTTTATTTTTGTTGTTGTGATACTTTGATAAATAGGGTATTGTCTCGCCATGTTGATATATTAGACTCTCGATGCTAGTCATAATCCTATGGAATATGAGGATACATGCTTGAGGTCATGTGACTGACCAGCTCGAGGCACTGGTGTGTGGCACCCGGGTCAGGACATTACAGTCACATCCTTAAAGAACTATAGTTGGGTTCATAAATGTGTTTAGATATATTTTGAGGTTAGGATATTAGTTTTGAATAATTTAAGTATATATAAGATAAGATTGATCATAATTTCCAAGGTATAGATAATACTATAGGTTTTTGAGGTAATATTGAATATTTTGGGAATTAAGATGAGAGAACATTAGTGAAAACCTAGGGATGAGTCTAAGTATAGTATAATATCCTAAAATTTTGGAAAGTTTTGAGTATTTGGTATTCCTAGAAATGGGATATTTATATTAATACTAAAAGCTTATTTAGGATTCGGAACATATATACCTTGGGGTAATAACCCTAAAAGGGAATATTAGATTTTAACTCAATTGTCACCTGGTGCATGAAAAAGAGGACTAATTGCACACCTGGTTTGAAACTCCTATGGGATATGATTTGGTTAATTGTATGCTCCTTAAGAATCACTATTAATGATTAATTCCAAAGTTATTTTAATGAATTAGGTTAATAAGTATGAGAAAACTCAGCTTAAAGTAACCTAGTTTGAATCTAGAATGATTTAGGTGGAACTGAGTGTGATATAGGTTGAACTAAAAGAACTGCATGTTAAGGTGATCATAACATAAAGTATGAGATCTTATGGTTACCCCATGGATATTTATGATAATAATCTTATAATGTTAACTATTATTCACTCATGTTAACCCCTTTTTGTTCCAGTAATGAATGAAACTAGAAGGAACCATGGGTGTGAGGGACAATATGATGATTACCATAATGAACAACCCATAGAATAGGATATCGAGTGAGAAACCTTATGATTGTTCCAAATAATATATCACAAAATATTATTATCAATTTGAACATATTTTAATTTTCAAACACACCAAATAAGAGAATGATTGGTTCTCTTGGAATTTCATGTGACAAGGATAATGAGGGAAATAATATTCAAAACCCTACATGTCAGAGATGTGTGAAGAAGCATGGCGTAAATTTTCTTAAAGGGATGGGTAAAGGCTAAAAATATGTAGATGAAGACCATAAAACTAACAAGTTTGAGGTAAATAGAGAAACTAAGAAAATTTATTTCTTAAATTTCAACGAAATTGGACATTATTCAAATTAATTCCCCAATCCAAGGGTTAATGAGAAAGATATGCACCAACAATCACTTAGACCACAGGAATAAGAAAAATACTGTGCAACGACTTTAATTAAAGTAGAAAGTCATTTTTTCTCTATATTTGTAACATCTTGAATATTTAGTTAAAAATAAAAATAATATTAATAGATTTATTAACACACAACACCAAGCTTTAAGAAAATTGTGATATAGTATATAAATATTATTATTTAAATTTCCACATTAGAACCTAGCCTTTGAATTGGTGAGTGTAAATATAAGTAACCAAATTATTAAATATATATATAATTTCCCTAATCAATAAAAATTTATTGATAAATGATTAAAAAATTTCCACTCAATTTTTAGTAAAGTAATTTTATACATCAAAAATACTTTTTTCAACAAAAAATGGTTTTCATTATTTTTTGTGAGTAAATATTATAATTAGTTACTGTAACTTTTATAAATTTTATTTTATAAAATAAAAATAATTTTTGAAATCAACAAATAAAAATTAAATTAGGATGAAATTCTTGGATTTTTCTAAAATGATTGATTTTTAGTTAATCGTGAAAAAGATCGATTTTTCAAATATTTTCATTTCTTTTCATTAAATAAAGTAATTTAAAATTATTATTATATTTTATATTTTGTATTAAAGTGAGATATGATCCATTTTATTTAGGATAATCTAATTAATTCCATTTAAATCATCAATATTAATTATTTTGATATAAGTTAATTTTTAGGCTTTAAAATGCATTTTTCTATAAAAAATCATTGCATTTTATGAATTTATATTTAAATTAATTTATTACACTTCTATAAATTGAATATTGAAAAATGGACTCCATATTTTTAATTATGTGGTTAATTTTTTAAATATCCAACTTTTTTCTAAGTCATTATAAATAGTAACCATGGTAAATATTTGTCACCTCTCTAAGGGTAAAATGGGTAAAATAGGGATAAAACTATGGGATGGGACTTTAAAATAACATTAAAATTTACCTTTAATAAATATTATGATTGGAATTAGACTGTATACATACATGATTCAAAGTTATGGAAATTTTGTTTCATTTTTATTTGATAAT
This sequence comes from Viscum album, assembly GCA_963277665.1. Lineage (NCBI taxonomy): Eukaryota > Viridiplantae > Streptophyta > Magnoliopsida > Santalales > Viscaceae > Viscum > Viscum album. The sequence goes on from OY728160.1 coordinate 1,738,370,243, forward strand.
GACTTATATATTATTTTAAGTAAATAAAAATACAAAATGTCACTCTCTTTTCTATTAAAAACATTAAAGTTTTATCATGGGAAAAAAAGAGGTTATGCTCAGTTATAAATGAAGATTTTGAATATAATTAAATAATTTTTTTTTCATTAATTTATTTTTAATTTTTATGATGGTATAATTACATTATATGCTTAAGCAACACCAACACAGTGCTTATGCAAATAGTAGAAAAATTTACTAAATAATTTTTTAAAACCATAAAAAATAAAGTTTTAGATGAAATGTGTAATTACATGAATTTAATGGGTAATTATAATGTATATTTAATGGTTAAATGTTATATATTTAAAATATATTGTTTTATTCTTAACTTTAATGGAAAATTAACTAAATAGTCCCAAAAATGACATTAATGATATGTTATGTTATATAATATTTTATTAAATGATTTAAAAATCATAAAAATATTTAAATAGTACAAGGAGGAATATATATGGTATAAAATATCATCCATTTACTATTTTTGTTCCAAGTTTTTCCATAGAATAAAATTTATAACCCTTGATGATTGAAAAATGGGTTACCAGGATTAAGGATAAAAAGGGTTAACATGGGGGTGTTAAACTAAAGAGATAGGGGTTAAAATGACCTAAAAAATATCTAAATTATATTATATGCATTTAATTAGATATTATATCTTTTTTAATTCTAAATTAATTCAATTTTGAACAAATTTTATATAAATGTGAATTTATAATATTTTAAATTTTTCAAAAATAACAAGAGTGCCCCTTTATTCCCTTATAAAAGGACACCACTCCTCTATATTCTTTACCCCACTTTGAGTCATATATATCAACCAAAACCTAAAAAATTATATTTAAAAGTCCATTTACATTAATTATAGGTTATTTTATTCTTAAAATACCCTTCAAGAGTCCTTAAGAAGGGATCTAATTGAAGAAGAGGAAATCATCCTAACCGACCTCTTTCAATTTATTTCTTCTTCAACCTACTATAAATCTATGTTATTCATAATATAATAATATATTAAGTATCCTAAATATAATAAAATGTTATTATGATTATGTAACCACCATTATCCACTATCATTTCCATAAAATCATAAATGAAAGTATCACTCGTGTGTACGTGTGGACTACCACCTCTACATACCGATATAATTCATTTTTCATCACCATAATTAATGGTTTACTAATATAATGTATTTAATGTTTATATATTATATATATGATTTAATTATTGTTTATAATGATAAAATTTTATTTTTCTTTATTTATTTATTTATAAAATAAAAACAGTGTTCATGTGTACGTATGGACTATCGTCTTCTTGAACGATGTAATTAATTTTTCTATCTCAAACTTTTTTGTAGGATTATAAATATGTATATAATGAATATATATCATATATATATCATTATTAATATTATTTATATGAATTAACTATGATAAAATTATAAATAATGGTAATATCAAACTGAAACTTTCATGAAAAACAAAATAATTAACACCCATAAACGGTGATTTGAATAAGTTTCATTTGATTTTATTTTTTTCATGGGTATTATGACTCAAAATTTACCAAAGAAGTAATGGTTTTATGTTAAAATATCATTTTTACTAGGATTTTTTATTCTTAAATTTCTTATGATGAAATTATACGATCTATCCCTCAAAAATACCATTAATTTTCTTATAATATAGTTATTTGTATTGATTAAATTTTTTCATTAAATTTTTTTATATTTATGTACTCAAGGGACCAAAAGAATTTATTAAGAAAAAAGACATTATTTCCATTTTTGGTTGGAAATATTTTCATTCCATGTTTATTTTTTCTTTCAAATGTTTATAATAATTTTTTACTAATATCCTATGATTTTTAAAGTAATTTTTACCAATGTTTGGATTTATATAAAAAATCAATGGAATCTTCTTGTCATTTTCTGAATGTGGTACTTTTGAAATTTTACCAAAAATGTGAAAGGAACCTTTATTTTAACATACATGGAATAAAAAAAAATTCTATTATCATGACCAACAAATTATTTGTATATTCCTTTATAAGTTTCCAAGGATTTTTTAGAGAAAAAATTTCTTTAATATTTTGTAAATTTTTAGATTTTTAAATATGTGATTTCAAAATGAAAAGGGTATTATCCTCAAGAAATATTCTAGTGATCTTTTAAAGAAAATTTTAATCTATGATAACATCCTTTGTTGTTACATATGATTTATTAAGGATATGATCCAATAATACCATACTTACTCTTTCTTTGGATGGTTTATGATTATAATGATGAGATGTTTATGAAACTTGTTTACTTTCTATGGGTTATGTTATTATATGGGGATATTTTATGATATTTTGGAATAAATATGAATAGATTTATGATTACATGACGGGAATGACTAGAATTATATATCCCTAAAATTAATTGGGGGAATATTAATTTTTTATAATCTCAAAGGGTACACAATAGGTTATACCAAGCTCAAATACAGGGACATGGGAGGTTATCCCATGCCTGAAGCAATTAAATGGGAAGTTATACCATGCATAACATGTGATTAATGTCCTGGTAATAATCCTTGAAATAATATTTCTATTATTATTATTATGACACAATTTAAACCACTCTTTTATGATATGATCTTATTTAAATGTTATACTCTCATGGATCATCTTCTTTTATTCCATTATTATTCAAGTCTTATGAATTTCCAATCTTTATTCCATGACTCACGGTTTTGATCTATGAGTTATTGGGTATGGTTTTTAGTGGTTAAGATCATGTTCACATACCCTTTAGCTCTTATTATGTTAAAATTATCTTTGATATCTCCCTTTTTTACCCTTACTGAGCATCTGAGCTCATCCTTCATTATGTTTCATTTTACCTAGGATATGAAGAAAGGTTTTAAGTATGATATGTTAGATAATGTTTTTATATGCGAATAATTAAGTGGGAGATGATTTAGAACTTTTATGCACCTATTTTTATGTATCCAAGTTTCTAAATAAACTAATCCTTTATGGTTCTGGAATGGATTATAATGTTATATAATGAATATTCATCTGATAAGATGTAATATTTATCTATAAAAATTATGGGTCACTATAGTTGGTATCAGAGAAAGGATTATTTATTTTTGGAAACTTGGATGAGTAAATGTTAGTAAAAACCCTTAGGATAAAGATAATTATAATAGAACATCATAAATTATGGTAAATTAAGGAGTTTTGTTTTCTTAGAAAATACATCCCTATCTATATACTAGTAAGTGGATTTAGTAGTGGCATATATTAACCTAGGGGTAGAAACAATTTTTGGGGGTATTGGCTCAATTATCACCAGTGCACAATGAGTGGACCTAATACTACACAACTAGAGAAACACTCTTGGAGGATATTCTTAGTTAATTCACATTTTATTTATAAACCATTATAATAGATTTTAACAGATGATGACTATAGACAACCTAGGTTAAACCTAAAGTTTCATATATTAAAAATAAATTTTTATGATTTATACATAGCATGAAATATTTTTCAAAATTATATGTATACTCACTATGATTGTTATTTCTCAAACTATGATTTTTGGTTTTAACTAATGGTTATTACTAGGAGGAATCATGTTAACACTAAATGTGATGAATGATGAAATTATTGTAATCATGATCAACCAAATGAAATGGGTGATGGAATGTGAAATATTGTGATTATACCTAACCATATATTTCAATATATGATTAACAAACTAAACATAGGTGAGTTTCTAAATAAAGAATAAGAGAAAATGGAGTTTCATGAAGACCATGGAGGAAAGAATATTCAGCTTCCTGCATATCGATAATGTGGTAAGAAGAACCCAAGGAAATGTCTCAAAGTTATGGGAATATGTTTTGGGTGTAAAAAAAAGATGTAGAGCAAGTAATTTCTAAGGAAAATTAATATTTAAATGGAGGTAAATGATGTCATCCTAATATACCATTTATAGTTCAATTTATTATGTGTGGGGAACTTGGGAATTATCTGATTCAATGCCCTAATCTAAGGGTTAAATACTAGACCAAGGAAGAGTATATTCTATGAAAATTTTTGGAGTGGAATGATTTAAGTGTTTATGTATTGTGATTTGAGAATTATGTTTTATAATTATTTTATCAATTATATTCTAGATATAAAAATAATAAAACATTTAAGTTATGTTCTGCAATAGTTTTTCTTTAAGGATTTGTAACCATATGTTGAATGGTGTAGAGCCCAAATGGATCATGAAGGGACACTGAGAGGGAATTGAATCATTGTTCCCAAATTTTACTGAGTTTTACTTTCTTTTCAATTATCCCCTATTACCCTTGAACCTCTACACCAGTTAAGATAAATGGATCAATTTCGTGCTTACATACACATGCAATGTAGATAATAAAAGAGAAAGTAACACACAATAATTTTTAAAAGGTTTGGTACTAAGACCTAGTCCTTTCCATGATCAACTTGTGGTAGTTTCAAAAATTCTATTATCACCATAAATTGTAGTGATTACGAATTCCAAGAATTGGCACACATTGTTTATGTAGAAAATGAATAATATTCTTGAGTATGTGGTGTTCTTTATACTGATATCACCAGTCTTCAATGGAATTTTTTATACTAGCACCACCAGTTCTTTAATTGTATTTAAGGTAGATACATTATAGTATGATTATATGATATTCCTCCACAAGAATTATGGATCACACTTTCTTGTATACTTCCCCAATAAATTCAGAAAGCTGTTCTTGAGACTTGTCTTCAAATAATCGGGTTTATCTAATCACCTTCTTAAAGAATTACCTAGATTTGACTTATTCTCTCTTTGATACAAATATTTTATCGACATATCTAAAATATATTTCAATAGGTAATAATATTTCTCATCTCCTTCATGTGCATATTTATACTAAATAATGTGGTGCATGGGGATCTCAATTATTACAAGATTTAAATTCTCCAATTAAATCCTCATATAAATGTGTTTGGAATAGAACATTTATTACCATTATTCAAATGTAAATACCTGAATTATACTTAGGTATTTATATTACACATTTTAAACACCCCCAATAACCAGTGGGTACTTATTTCATGCTTATTTGAAATACCCGTGAACAATTTTGGGTATTTTCTTAATGCAGTGCATCTCATTTGAAACACCCAAGGAGTTTAGGTATTTCATTATTCTTGTCACAAGTTAAGGTCACTCATGGCTCACTCCATTCTTCATTCATGAATGAATCTCGTAGTATGAAACTAAAATACCAAAGGATCATTCTCTCTGTAAATTTATTCATCACGTCGTATGAAAACACTTATCGTTTGTTTAAAACACCCAAAGAATTAGGCTTTCCATTTTTCTTCTCACGGACTCATTCATTTTTAAAAACTGAATGTTCATAGATCATCATCATGCAATATATGCATGACCAATGGCTCACTATGTTTCTTCATGCTATAACAGTATGAAGATTCAGGCTCTTTGTTTCTTCTCCTTCGATCATGTGGATAAAAAATATCATGCGGCTACATGAACACCAACGGCTCAAATAAATGCAGTATTAAGAACCTATATTTAATTCTACTTTGAATACATACATCATAAAACTGTAAAAACTACCCAAATTCTTGGATACCTTATTAAATTATTTCATTCCATTGATTCAATTACCACGCTTTTTTATTTCATTCTATATGAATTCAAGTGTAACTGCATGAATGTCGATTCATTTTGGACATACCTCATGATTAATCAGCTTCTGTTTTCTTCTGAAGAACTTGTATTCATTAATTGCAGAATCATGTATTGGTTTCATTTTGTTCATGAATTTCCATGAATGAATATCATGTGAAACATGTATCTTAGAGTCACCAAGATATCAAGATATCAACTTGTCCATCTTTAATGTGAAAGATACCTTCAGTTAAATCCAGTGGATAAGGACATGATCATCATAGCTTCAAAAATGTAGGATAACCTAGGTGAGTAGAACCCCAATAAATATGGAGTAATAAAACACATTATCACCTTGAATGGAGATCAACCGCATCGTGCGACTATGGTTATGTCTATATCTTTTAAGCACACGAATAGTACAAATGGATTCTTTGTACCACATTGCTCCACAGATTATTTTTTCATTTCTTAATATTACAATCCCCACTCCTACTGATTCGAGCAAGATATGAGAGATTAAAACCCATAAACACTTCACACACCACATGAGCTTCTTCCCATCGGGTTTCTGCCCAATGGTATTTTGGACCAATTTATGTACGCCTCCAGGCATGTGCTCTCTACAGGCCTTATACATGGGCCCATGTGGGCACACTATGCACCTGCCTATGCCACCAATAATCCTCCTTGGGAAAACATTCCCATGAGTGTTGACCCTTGGTCCCCCCCTATGATTGGTTGAGGGATATGCCCTAGGGTATAGTGTTTTTGGCAATCTTTTTGTATAAATCATGTAATATCTATTAAGGACAATTCTCTAATATATGACAATTCAAATCACCCAAGATTATTCAAATACTATTCATTCAATATATATATATATATATACATTTCATGGTATATATATTTTTCATGGCACTCAAAATATATTTTTTCATGGAATTATTCACATACTCATGAAATAAAATGATATTTCATGTTCTTATTCAAACCATTCTTATCCAAAAATTATAGAAAATAATGTGTCCTTATTGACACAAGTCCTTGACATTAAGATCAGTACAAACAATAATCATAATTACAAGGAAAATTTTCCAAGTGTGACATCTAAGGTCATTAGATGGATCCATAATAATTCTCCAGGAATTATAACTAATCATGGAGAATTGTATTACCAAATGAAAATTAATGAGTCCATAAAAATTCTCCAGACATCATCACATCAATCATGGAGAATTTTCTTAGTGAACGGGATCCAAGGAATATATAATAATTATCCAAGAACCATCACTATCCATCTTGAGAATTTCTCAAACTCCTTCCATCTTTCTCCTTCCCTGATTAATCACTAATCATAGAGGGATTCATCAGACATTTACTTTTGATTAATTATTATATATTGAAAACAAATATAACCATATTTATCAACCATCTACATGGGATTTTAAGTTTCTCCCTTTGGATTCATTGTCAATACCATTTCATTAAATTCAATTTACCTCCCCCCTTATTAATAATAAATTCAAAGGATTAATTCATAGGTTTTCTTCCACCCTTTAATTTATTTGAGAATAAATTCTCCTTTTTATGAAATAAGGATGGTACAAGATGGTTAAATTAGAAAAGTGAATTTAGGTGGTCTAATATAAGTCTATATAGGCTAAATCGGTGTAGTAAACAAGAGATATACATCCAATTTTGTCTATGATTTCCATTAATAACCATGTATGTGATATAATTCTCATAGAATATTTATTTCTCAAAGAGGGGTCTGTATAAAATAGATTTATCAAGTAATATATTCTTCTACACACTTTAGTAAACACATCATAAATTTCAAATAAAATAATATTTTAATCCCCTTTTTTATCTGATTACTCATCAACCAATACTCCCCCTTAATTCACATATTTGATATAATTAAGATAAAGGGAAAATTTTAATTAGGTTACCTCTATTTTTATATTCTATTGTGATGACCTCATCATTTATATATTCATGGAATAAGATTTGATATCATATCCTTTATGTTTTCTCCCCCTAAAGGGCTGAACTACCTTAATTTTACCTTGTGGATAGTTTTGTTAGATAGTCTTAAGATGTTCATATTAATGATCCACCATTGTAGAACAATTCAAGTTTTTATCAGATCTTGAGTAATAATTCCAAGTTGTTGTCTTCCACTTTGTTCAATCATTTATCATGTTAAGGATGACCTTCACCTTCAATGAAATGAAATTTAAATTCAAATAATTCTCAAGAATAAGGGAATAAGGTGTAACACTTGTGAGATTAATAAATTCAATAGGGTTGATAATTTTCTCTCACCAAAAAGAATCCCTTTATTATATCTCAAAAGTATCTTATGCTATTCATGCTTGTGTATCCCTTATATTTCACATTTTGAGATTCCTTAAATAGAATAGACTCTTTTCCTTCCTTCACATTCATCTTGTGTTTATTATTAATCTTTACATATTTAAGTAGTGCAATGGGTTCCCCTGATGTCTTTTCTCTATCTTTAAGATATACTTTTGAGTATATAGAAGAGTTATGAATTTTTTTTCCTTATGTACAGTCTTCTTGTACCTTCCAAAAAACATTTAGACACTTTAGATATAATTTGTTGAAAAACTTTCATGAAATTAGAACTATTATTCATATGAAATAATCTTTTTTTCCTTTCCCTTTACTCTCTTTAGTGCTTTATCTTCATCATTTTTCATTCTCTAGAAATTTTCAATTGAAAAAGAAAATTTATTAAGCACTCCTTGTTAAAATATTATATTTTGGAGATTCCATGTCACTTATTCAAAGTTTTTATGTTACCTTTCTTGGGTAACTCATAAAATTATTATTCAAGAATGTCTTCAATCAATATTATTTTTCTTATTTCTTTCCTGGATTGATTCTATTATTAATTTAAGATTTATTCTATTAATTTACATGGAATGATTAAAGTGGTCCATGGTATGACCTCAATTTCCATAGTAGAATCATTTTTTCTTGGTTGACATGAAATTCTTGGAATCCATCTTTTCAACCTTATTTTGAGTGTTTTGTTTATTTTTCATGTGTTTAATATCTTTCACCACCTTTTTATCTCCCAAGGGATATAATTATTTTTTTTATCACCCAATTGTTTTTCGGATGTGGTATTCTATTATTATAGGAATTATACTAGGTAGTTTTATACCAAAACTATTATTTTATGTGACCACACATGTTTTAATTCTCACAGAATTCTTCAGGAATTTGAATATGTTTATAGTGTATAGATTCATTCTTTTATATGGAATCTACTTCCTTTTACTAATTTATTTATTCTTTCACCTCTACTTACCCCGAATGTGGGACTTATGTAGTCTTCATAAATTATCATGTTTTTCTAACATTCATAATCCTGATGACCAAACTTCTATCATCACCAATAATAGCCAAAAAAATATTCTTCTTTTTTTCCTATAGTATTAGTCTGTTTAGATTTAGTGCATTGTTGTTTCTAGATTTTCATTTACTTATTTGGATCATCATGTTGGAAATTATATTTCTTAATATTTTTAGTATAAACCCTTTCTATTTTGGTGGATGTTTCAATATTTTTATCAACCCATATTGTCCCAGATTTTGGCTTAGAACCTTCACTATTTGATGATACTGCATTAGTAAAAATAGAATTAATGGAGTTATGAGTTACCATACTCTATGATCTTATAGAAGTTTGATAAAGAGATGATATTTATATTTTCTTTCCACCAATATGAGTTTCTTTAGATAATTGAGTTGTATCAACTATTTGTATAGAAAAATTCCTTCTTGGAGGTTGACTCTCTTTATATGTTGGGGTGGTAGAATTATTTTTTTCAACAACTTGGGAAGTTTCAGCATGTGTCTCCTTAAAATTTCTCAATTACACATCTACTACAAGACATTTATTGTTGAGGGAAAACTTCTCATTTTCAACTCATGTCAATATGCCTACCCATTCCCGTATCATTCTTTTAATATGATCTTTACATTGTTTACTACTAACAATCATAAAGTTTTCAAGGCCTTTGATTCTTTTGGATTTAACTTACAATTGATATTCCTTGACACTAATAGTATCTTTATGTGATTATTCTATAGATTGTATCTTTTTTAATATATTATTCCTGCAACTTGGTTCATTCTTTAATGAAAATTTCACACTCCTTAACTTTACATGATTTTTCTTCAAGATGAGCATCTCTGAAATTCATGGAAACATTGAAAATTGCTTTAAGTTCATGGTTTACTTCACAAAAAACATGTTTATATACTATGATCTCATAAAAACTTCATTTAAATTATTCTTGAATTAATGATATATTTTCTTGGAAAAGTTTCATATATTTTTCTTTTTATTCAATGAGGTCTACGAGATCATTGTGAATTCTGAATCTCATTGCAAGTGCATCCTTCTATAGATTAATTTCCTTTTTAAGATGTTATCTATTAAAAAAAATATTCTTGAAAGAACAAAGTATATATGAAATCAATTTTTTAGGTTCATTATTCATATATATTTTAATTTGAGATTATAAGTCTTCAATTAATTTGATAGATTCAACTTCTTTAAACTCTTCAGATCTTGAGCTAGTTTCTCTAAATGAATCATTATCAAACTGATTTTACAATATAGTAATGATACTTTTCTTATTTCATTGAGATTTTACTCAATTTATTTTCTTCATTATTCTTCCTATTTTCCAGAGTCTTGGCAGAGACTTTCAAGTCTTATTCTCTCTATTTCTTCTCCTTTCATCACATAGATAACAAATATCATATGGCTAGATGATCAACAGTGGCTCCTATTAATTTAGTACTAAGAACATGTATTTAATCCCCCTTTTAATTCCTACATCACCACACTGTAGAAAATTCCTGAAGTATCATCCACCTTGTTCGAAGCTTTCATTTCGTTGATTACAATGCATCCCTTTTTTAATTATGTCTACATGCATGAAAGTATAATTGCATTTATATTGATTCATTTTAGACGTACCTTATTATTAATAATATTTTGTTTTATTTTGAATAACTTAGATTCATTAATAGTGGAATCATGGATCGGGTTCCTTCTATTCATCCATATACATGCATGAATATCATGTTCAAAATTTATATTAGACTCGTCAATATATCAGGAGATCAACGCAACCATCTTTAATGTAAAATATTCCTTCAGTTAAGTCCAGTGGATGAGGGAATGATCATTGTGGTTTCAAAAAAGGTGGATAACCTAGGTGAGAATAACCCTGATGAATTTGGAGGAATAAGACATGAGAATTACTTAAATGGATGTCACAGATCAGCTGCATCGTGTGACAATGGTTATGTATGTATCATTTAAGAAAGTGAATAATATCTGTGGATTCTTTGTCCCACATCATTTTGTGGATCAATTTTCCACTACTTAATATTACAATCCATCATGCTGCTGGTCCAAGATGAAGATAGGGGATTAGCACCTATAAACCCTTTACAAACTATATAGGCTTCTTCCCAGTAGGATTTTGGCCCAACCTATGCATGCCTCCGGGTGTTCACTCTCTACACACCTTATAAATAGGACCATTAGGGCACACTATGCACCCACATATTCTTCCATTCAGTATCCTTGGGTATGCATTCACATGGGGGTTGACCCTTAGTTCCCCTTATGAGTGGTTGAGGACTATCCCTTGGGGGATAATGTGGTTGGCCATCTTTTTTTATAAAGAATATAATATCCCTTAAGGCCAATTCTCTCATATATTCTATGCCAAATCACCCAATAATCTTTAAATATTCTTCATCCAATATATATATATCATGGTATGTATATTTTTCATGGCACTAAAAATATATTTTTTCATGGAATTCTTTACATCTTCATGCAATGAAATGATATTGCATGGTATTCTTCAAATACTTCTTTTCTTAACATTATAGAAAACAATGTGACTCCTTGAAACATGACTTTGAAATTAAGATCAATGCAAATAATCATCACAATTACAAGGATAATTGTACAAGAATGATAACCAATTCCATTAGATGAATCCATAAAAATTATCCAGGAATCATCACTAATCACAAAGAACTCTCTTACCAAATGAAAACTAATGAATCCATAAAAATTCTCCAAGAATTATCACATCAATCATGGAGAATTGTCTTATTGAATTATATACAAGGAATCCATAACAATTCTCCAAGAATCATCACCGGCCTTCATAAGTATTTATCAAACTCTTTCTATATTTCTCTTTCCATGTTTAATAACTAATAATAGAGTACTTCATCATACATTAATTTTTTATTCCTTCTAATATATTGATAATAAATACAACCATAATCATCAACCATCCACCCAAGCCTTTCAAATGGTACTTATATCCCAGAAAAGTGATTTAGTGGTAAGGTGATATTTTTGGAAACACATGATTGAGGGGTAGATAACTCTTAATATGTTATTGATGTTTAGATAATAATGTTTATTAGGGATAAATATTTGATTTATAGTAATAAATTTAATTTGGTAGTATTGGTGGCCTTGAAAATTATTATTGTTTTGATAACAAAAAGATTTATGATGAAGTTTATTACATTTTTTGGATTTATGGAATATATTCAATAGTTTGTGATTTTATTTGAGGAATAAGGATAGAGTTAATTTTTAGAATAATATATGTTTTCATTGAGGTTTTCTGGTGGTTCAGGTTATTAGCATGTTTTAAGAGAATATATAATCAAGGTATTCACATGTTTGGTATGTGACATTATGTGCTACTTTGTGTTGTCTAAGGATAAATGTTAAAGTTAATCTTGGAAAAAATATGTGATAAAATCGTTTAGATTTTTAGGTTTTTAATTTGTTCATATATATATTTAGAGGAGTATTAAGGTTAACTATTTATGGAATGGATTAAGATGAACTTTGGGTGTTATTTTTGAGATTTTAGAGATTAATGCATTATATTTATCCATATTCGATAACTTGTGATAACCATTTTGGTTTTGGTAAATATTTAGCGATATAAGGAATGAATTTTAATTATTTTCTGGATCTTATGATTTGTTAAAATTTAATTTTAGTGCTTTAGGTATAAAATATATTTTTTTGAATATTCATTTCATGGAGTAAGATATGATGTGGAAATTGTTCAAAGCATAATCAAATGATGAAATTATACTTTTGAAAAGAAAATTATCAAATAAATGTATTTTCTCGTGTTATTTATATTAATGGTAAAATAATATCTCAAATTTAGGAAAAGTATCTTGAACTAAAAAAATTATTCTTTTACCTTTATTTTAGATGAATTTATGATCTTTAACCCCTCACTAATTTATGGCTTGTGATCATTAAATTTTTCATAACCATGTTCTATATCACTCTCTTTTAGTCATTGGATGTTATTTTTATCCTCTGTGTATATATTTTAACTCCCCAAAAAATTTATCCATATTTGGGAACCTTATTTTTTGTTATTTTAGGCAACCTTTACATTTCACACTCCCATTTTTCAAAAGAATTTTTATTATCTCTTTGTTCAATGTCGGTTTTCAACAAAGGTGTTTTGAAATATTAAACTAGTGATTAGCAAGATAAAATTATGAGGATTCAATTTATTTAATGGTGGGAGAATATAACCCCTCAAAAATTTATTTTAAAACAATAATAAGCTCTATGGTGTCATTAACACGCAACACAAATATTTAAGCAAATTATGATATACTACAAAAATATTATTATTTAAATGTGGCCATAATAACCTAGATGTTAAATTGGAGGGTATGAATATGAGTACTAAAATTATAAAATTTATGTATAATTTTCTGAATCTATATTTGTTTATTGATTAATTCTTAGTAAATAAGAACGCGATTTTTAGTAAAGTCATTTTATGCATCAAATTTTTTTTAGAAAATGGTTTTTATTAATTTTTGGGCATAAATAATATAATAAATTTATGAAAATTTATGAAATTAAATTCTATAAATTTATTATAATTTTTTAAATAATCATATCGATATTAACTTAGGATAATTTTTTTTTTCTAAAATGATTTATTTTTCAGTTAATAGAGAAAAATACTGATTTTTCAAATACTCTCATTTCATTAAATGAAATAATTTAAAAGTATTATTCTATTTTTTATTTGGTATTAAATTTAAATATTATCCATTGGATTTATAATAATATAACTAATTCCATTTTAATTATAAATATTCATGATTTTGATATAAGTTGTTTTTAAGCTTAAAAACACTTTTTTTAAATGTTTTTTCGTTTCATTTTATGAATTTATATTTAAATAAATTACTTCCACTTATAGAAATATAATATTGAAAAACTAAATATAAATTTTGAATCGGGAGTTTAAATTTGTAAAATAGGACCCTTTTATTTTTTTGTTATTATGAATAGTAATCATGGTGAATATTTGTTATATCGGTGAGGGTAAAACAGGTAAAAAATGGTTAAAACTATGGGATAAGACATAAAAATAACCCTAAAAATTGAATTTAATCTATTTTATGTGTTTTATTTTACCATAATAATAAAATATTTTAATTTATGTAAATTTTTTATCCATTTTACTTTGATAATGACTTATATATTATTTAAGTAAATAAAAATACAAAATGTCCCTCACTTTTCTTTTAAAAACTCTAATATTTTATCATGGTGATAAAAAGAGGTTATGGTAGGTTATAAATTATTATTTTTGAATATATATGAATTATTGTTTTATATTTATTTATTTTTAATTTTAATTATGGTATAATTACCTTAAATGTTTATGCAACACTAACATAGTGCATATGCAAGATGTAGAAAAATTTACTAAATAATTATTAAAAACCTTAAAATAATTAAATTTTGGATAAATTTTGGTATGGAATAAATTTTATGGGTGTATAGATAATTTTTAAATGGGTTATATTTGAAATATATTGTTTCCTTTCAAACATTAATGTCAAATTAAATTAATAGTCCCAAAAATGACATTAATGATTTTTTATGTTATATAATATTTTATTAAATGATTTAAAAATAATTTAAATATTGAAATTGGATAAGGGGGTGGTATATTTCCTAAAATGTAATAACTGGATCATTTTTGTGCTAATTTTTATCTTGGAAGTAAATTTATAACCCTTAATTAACGAGAAATGTATTATCGTGGTTAAGGATAAAAAGGGGTTAACTGGGTTCAAACTAAAGGGATATGGGTTAAAAAAAACTAAAAACTTCTATAAATACAACTTTATGAGTTTATTTAGATCCTATATCATATTTATTTTCAAATTAAGCCAATTTTGAACCACTTTTCCAAGAATGTGGCTTTATAATATTTTAAATCTTCGAAAAATTACAAGAGTGCCCCTTCCCTTCTTTATAAAAGGACACTCCTCCTCACTCTTCTTTACACCAATTTTAGCCACCTAAATCAAGAAAACACTAAAAACGTTTCTTATAAAATTAACTATCTAGGAATTATAGATTTTTTTATTCTTAAAATTCCATTCCAAGGGTCCTTAAGAAAGGATCTAAAGGAGGCATGTCCAAGAAGAGGTAATCATCCTACCTAGTATCTTTCAATTTATTTATTCTTATACCTCATCTAAATATAGGTTATTAATTATAAATTAATAAATTAATTAGCCTAAATATAATTAAATTTTATTATTATTATGAAAACACCATTATCCACCCTCCTTTTCCATAAAATGATAAATGAAAGTATCACTTGTGCGTACTTGTAAACAACTGCCTCCATATAGTGATGGAATTCATTTCCCCCACCATAATTAATGGTTTTTATTATGATAGATTTAATATTTATATATTATATTTATTATATAATTATTTTTTAATTATAAATAATTATTTTTCTTTCTTTATTTATTTTTGTTAGAAAATGAAAACAACATTCATGCGTACATACGGACTAACATCTCTGTGGACAATATAATTCAATTTTCTATATAAATATTTTATAGATGATTATAAATATGTATTTAATTAATATATATGATATTTATATCATTATTAACATTATTGTGATGAAAAAATCAGGATCGAAGTACAAGCACCGAAACTGCCAAACTGGAACTTTCATGAAAAACAAAGCAATTAACACCCATAAACGATGATTTTAATAAGGAATTATTAATAAATGGGTATTGAAATGATATAATTAGATAATATATGATATTATAAGTAATTAATTATTGTTTTATATAATTATAATAAATTTAAATTTATTATAAATAAGCTTAGTGTGCTTATGAAGCAAGTCAAACTTGAGGTAAGGGATCTTCGTCTCAATATTGTTTCATTGAGACATGTTAGATGTTATGCACCGATTTATGTTTATGAAGTATATATACTACCAATTTTATATGTTTTATAATGAATATACTTATTTTCATAGTATTTAAAGTTTCATTTTATGTTATTCCTTTCATGGGAATTATGACTCAAAATTTACCAAAGTAGTAAGGGTTTCATGTTACAATTTCAATTTTAAAGGGATTGTTTATGCTTAAATTTATGATGATGAAATCATATTACCTATATCACAAAAATGTCTTGAATTTTTTTCTAATATTATTATTTCTATATTTTTTTTCATTTCATTTTCCTCTCTTTAAGTACTCAAAAGACTGAAATAATGTTTTTAAGAGAAACTAAATTTATTTCCCTCTTTGGTCAATAATCTTTTTTTCCATATCCATGTTTTCTTTAAAATGTTTTCAATAATTTTTTAATATTATCCTATTATTTTTTAAATTCACTTTTACCCATGTTTGAATTTATATAAAAAAATCAAGGGAATCATCTTGTCATTTTCTGAACGAGGTACTTTTGACTTTTTACCAAAAATGTAAAAGGAATCTTTGTTTTAACATGCACAACATGAACAGAATATCCCACAATCATGAAATCTCAATAAGTTAAAGATTAATTTACAATTTTAAAATTTTATTTTCAAATAAAATGTTTTCCTTAATATTTTGTAATTTTTTCGATTTTAAATAAGTGATTTCAAAATGAAAAGGTTATTCCCTTATGAAATATTCCAGTGATATTTTAAAGAAATTTTCATCTATGATAACTTCATTTGATGAAACTTATGCTCTGTTGGGGATAAAATATAATAATATCATCATTATTTTTTCTCTATATGTTTTATTATTAGGATGATGAGATTTTTATGAAACACGTTTATTTTCTATGGGTTATTCTATGATAGCGTGAATGTTTTATGATCTTGTGGCATACATATGAATGGATTTATAAGTATGTAATGGTTCAGATCAAAATTACATATCCATACAATTAATTAGGTAAATATTAATGCTTTATTTTCTCAATGTGTACATGGGAGGTTATCCCAAGCCAAAAATATGGAACACTGGTGGTTATCCCAATCTGGAAAAAGGGCACATGGGAGGTTATCCCAAACCTAAAGTTGGTACATAGGTGGTTATCCCAAAAAATAACATGTGATGAATGTATTAGTAAGTAGCCTTAAAATTATATTTATATTATTATGATTATGAGACACTTTATTCCACTCTTTTATGACATGATCTTATGATAATGTTATTCTCTCATGGATCTTGTTCTTCAATTCCTTTATAATTCATGTCTTATGAACTGCAAATCTATATTCCATGACTCGTGATTTTGATCTATGAATTATTTTTTGTGATTTTAAAATATTAATATCATGTTATCATTCCATTATTCTCATGTTATACTTAAATGATCATTAATACATCCCTTTTTTACCCTCACAGAGAATTTGATCTCACCCTTCATTATGTTTCATTTTACCTGGGTTATAAAAGAAATATTTTAAGTATGATATGTATCATAAAGGTTTTACATGTGAATAAATAAGTGTGATATGATGTAAATATTTTATGTACCATTTGTTTATGTTTCTAAGTTTCTAAATACATTAAATATTTATGGTTATAGCATGGATTTTAATGTTATGTAATGAATATTCATCTGAAAAGATATAATTTTTATTTATGAAAATTATGGATCACTATAAGATTTGAGTATCTCTTATGTCATATAAATTTTAACCTATTATATATTTAATTATAAAAAATGGTTGTATTGTTATTTTATCTATAGTGAAAGTATCTTCTTTAAGGTTTGTGGAAGTTACTTCTTATTATGATTCTATTAGGAATGGATTAACTCTTTTTTATAAGGGGCACATATAAAATTTTGTATAGGGAAATATCACTTAATATGTTAAATAAACCCTTGATCAAATACCATTGTATGCTTAATTAGGAGCTCCCTATGTAAATTATTCCAATTATATGAGTTTTAAAATTATGAGGACATAATTTATTTAAGGGGGGAGAATGTAACGACCCATGATTTCAAAACATATTTTTCCTTAAAAATTATTATGTAAATATATTTTCCTATATGAAACATGGAAATAAAATAAAACTGTGATATGTAAAAATGAAAATTTATAATTAAAATATAATCATTAAATTAGCGGGTATAAATGGAAGTAAGCATATTGTGAAATATATGAAAGAAATAAATTTCATCGATTTGCCTAAGTATTCTATATAATGATCATTTCTATAATATTGGAAAGTAAATATTTTTTTTATGGTTTTATATATAGAAATATCTAGTTAAACTCAAACAATTATGGTTTGATCGAAATCATGTGTGAGAGAAATTCAATCTCGTGAAAATTTCCTCAAGATATTTGCTAGTGGAATCACCACCCTCAATCGACACCGAAGCATACATTATAATTAAATATTATGAAGAGATATTTAGGTTCTATTTAACTATAAATCATGATGATATAAACATATAATTATTAATATAAAAATTTATTTATTACATGTATTTTTCATATTCTTCATTTTGGTTTTTAAATAAAATGGAATTTTATTTTCTATAAAAATAGTTTTATTTATATTTCATATTTAAAAAATAAATGTCATGACCCGTCCTCGGGGCCCGTGCCGTGACTACCCCAAGACTGCCTTCCATAGTTTAGGGGCTGGCGACTAGCACCAAAGGCGTAAATCCCGATAAAAGCGAAGGCATTGCCTTGATAAAAGTAAACAAACACAACAGAGTACGCAACAGAAGTAAGCACTAAGTAAAACAGAGTACAAAAGTAAGTTCTGAAAGGAAAGGGTCCAGAAATACAAGCCCAATAGTAAGTACAGTACAACTGAAAGACTAGTACAACAATGGTAAAGTAAGCAGCAACCACTGAGTCGTTCTCCAGAAATCCCACCTAAAGGGTGGGTAAAGATGGTCTCCTTGGCACATCAGGTCCGTCCGTCCGCTCTGTGTACGTCCTGCTAAGTGTTCCACCTCCAGGTACCATCTAGCTTCACAAGTCTCTACCACGATCAGTGTTGTCCGTCTTCTACATCAAACACGACGTAGTACGGTCATTGCCCATGCAGGGGTGAGTATAACGATACTCAGTAGGGACCCTGAGACCCCCGAAGGTCTCCCGAAATCCATGAAGGATAAACCACAAAGAAAATATACAATCACGAAGTAACATCAAACTCTACTTAGGTATATGCTCATACATATACCTAAGTTGTTAATCACAGTTCGACTCCAACTCTCGAGCCCAAGAAAAACCTAGTCCACACAGGAAAGAAGTCAATCACATTGATGATAATGATTGAAAAGTCAAGACTCATCTCACACAGGTATACACAACTTAAATAGAGTAAGAGATGATTAGTTTTAGCCACTGAATAATCTATTACTGTCGAACGGAAGATACCCACAGAAACAAAAAACAGTAGTATCACGTTGTTGTCGAACCCATGGAAGATTCATTCCAGTTGTCATCGCTGCCGAAGCCATGGAGGATTCCAGTACAGTCGTCATCACTGCTGAACCCATGGAGGATTCCAGTACAGTCGTCGTCACTAACGAACCCACGGAGGATTCCAGTAAAATTGTCGTCGCTGCCGAACCCACGTAGGATTCAAGTACAGAAGTCGTCACTGCCGAACCCACGTAGGATTCAAGTAAAAAAGTCGTCATTGCCGAACCCATGTAGGATTCAATTACAGAAGTTTTCACTGCCGAACCCACATAGTATTCAAGTACATAAGTCTTCACTTCTGAACCCACGTAGTATTCAAGTACAGAATTCATCACTGTCGAACCCACGTAGGATTCAAGTACAGAAGTTGTTGCAGTCAGAGCCAGCTCTAGGGTTTCAGCACACAACATGCTTGATTATGAGAGGGTCTGCTCCTCGATCCAAGAGGTCAATACATAAACTATTAAAAAGTCCATACTTGACGTATCCTGAAGTTCCGTCTCGTCAAAAGAAACCCAACATGACAGACGGTGCGTCAATCAGACGCCCTGTCTGAGAGATATTGGCTTTTCCATTCTAGGGGCCTGGTTGGATTTCAGGAACAATCCAACCTATCCATTCTCCAATATCATCTAAATCCCATGTGTAGTATTCCAAAAGAACCGTATCGTCAAAACTAATCCAACGTAGTTGACGATACGTCAATCGGACGTTCGGTCCTTAAGTTATAAGTGTTTCCGCTCCGAGGGTCCGGTTGGTTTCGAGTTCGAACCAACCCAAACATACCCAAACCTCGCCAAAACCTTGATTGTAATATAAAGAAACGACCATATTGATCCAAGGAATCCAACGCAACTGATGGTGCATCGATCGGAGGTCAGTAGCTCAAGTTATGGGTGAATTAATAAAAAGGGTCCGAAGAGGGGGATTTGGGTCCGGTCTGACCCGACACGGCCCAGCACGGCGGCCCAGCCCAAGGCGCCGGCCCGCATGGCGCGGTGGCCTGGACTGCGTGGTGTAGTTTCTGGGGTCAGAAGGCCCGCCTGGTCAGCGTGATAAGGCGGCGGCGGCGCCCTGCGGGGCCCGCCCTAGACAATCACGGGGGATTACGCCCCCCATCTCCTATGATGGAACCGGCATTTTCCGGTTCCTCTCCGTGGAACTCGAATGAGTTCCACCCTGAAGCGCACTGGCGGCTGGCTCAGCAGGCTGCCCTCCCCTACCCACCGCGGCCGTAGGCCGTGGGTTCTCTCCGGCATGACGCGACGGCGCCGCGCGCCTCCACCATGGCTCTTCTCCACGTACCGAGGTGATGTCGCGCATTCCCGATGACCCGGTGGCCTTTGCGCCGCCGACCCCCTTCTCCGCGGCCAGCTCGTTTTCAGTCGCCATTGTCAGCTCCCGTCGTCAACCACAAAAAGATCAAATGGAGAAGATTCAACCATGTTGGTGCGGACGAATTTCCCCCATGTTACGGTGATACCATTTGGTTGTCAAACTATAATTTCAACGATGTAAAACGGGTATGGAAAGGATTTAATTCCCTACCTAGAAAATTTACGTCACACGTCGTCGAGCCGCGGAAGACGAACATCGTGGTAGTTGGGCGTCGCGGAAGAATGGTGTTGATTCCATTGTAGTCGGAGTGCGTCCGAAGGGAAATTGGCGTCTCCTCTCTTATAATGGAGAAAGAGGAAAGAAGACACGTCATCAATCTTCGGTGGAATCATCGTTCTTCGTCGAAGAAGACGTCGTTCTTCATTGAATAAGGCGTCGTTCTTCGTGGAAGGTTGAAGCTCACTTTTAATCCTCCAGGGTTCCACCACAAAAATATTTGCTACGGAAAATATTAAAAATTAGATCTCTCCCAGCTTTAAATAAGTTCCATGCAAATCCAATTAATTCAAACACACAAAATTAATTAATTAAGTGAACCACCTAATTAATTTACCATGGGTTGGAAAAATTAATTAGAGAGAGAAGAAGGTGAAGGGTTATTTTAAAATTCAAAAGTGATGGGTTGTTCAATTAAATGAAGAGGAGTTAATGGGGAGGTTTAAAGGGAGGTAAAGGGATTAGGCTCGTGTGGGACCCACCTCACAAATATCCTCTCATGGGAGGTCATGTGGGTGTGGGCCCCACCTTTAACTCCCCTTTGGAGGAAATAACCAACCACCCTAAATAAAATTTGTATGCAACAAATTTTATTTATTTTATTCTAAATCCCCAAATATTAACTCTCAACCCGCATAAAACGCAACTGCGGTAAAGGTCCCCTTAGGAAAATACCAGCACTGCGAGTTCATCAGTGCCCTCGAATTTCAATTCTGAGCACCGGTTCAAAAGATAGAAAAACCCACACATACGTTTACTGAACGTACCTGAACAAAAAGTCAAAAATTGATTCCGGGTACACCGAGCCCCGAAATCAAGTGCCGTCAGAAACCGCAAACTCGTAAAATTCCAAAGTATTTAAGAAAAAACATTTCCTTGAAATTTATGGGTATTTACATTACTCCCACCTCAGGGATTTACATCCCCGAAAAGCTACAACTCACACTAGGAAAACAAATGGGGGTACTGAGCTCGCATCTGAGCCTCCCGCTCCCAAGTGCTCTCCTGGAGGTTCTCATGCTGCCAGTGAATGTGCACCAGAGGAATCGAACGTCCACATAGGACTCACTCCTATCAATCCTCGGTCTCCACTGGGACCTCCACAAACATCTCCCCTTCATCATTGTCCAGCTCCCCGTGATCAATGATGTGGGTTGAGTCACGCACGTATCTCCTCAGCTGTGATACGTGGAAGACGTCATGCACCCAGTGCAACTGAGGTGGAAGGGTCAGGTGGTAAGCCACCTCGCCTACTCTGTTGAGGACCTAGAAAGGTCCGATGAAACGCGGAGATAACTTGTCGCCCCTACCAAATCTCTGCAGACCTCGTCGAGGTGAGAACCATAAGAAAACATCATCGCCATCCTCGAACTCCAGTGGTCTCCATCTCCTATCAGCATAGGACTTTTGTCTGCTCTGTGCAGTCTTCATCCACTCTTGGATGATCTGCACCTTCTCCATTGTAGCCTGAACCATCTCTGGTCCTATAAGTGCTAACTCCACAGGGTCAGTCTAGCACAGAGGTGATCTGTAAGGTCGGTCATACAATTCCTCGTATGGTTCCATCCCGATGGTGGAGTGGTAGCTGTTGTTGTATGCAAACTCCACCAAGAGTAAGTGATCCTCCCAGTTGTGACCAAAGTCAAGGAAACATGCACGGAGCATGTCCTCAAGAGTCTGAATGGTCCTCTCAGTCTGGCCATCCGTCTGAGGATGGAAGGCGGTGCTCAAGAGAATCTGTATCCTGAAAGCCTCCTGTAACCCTTCCATAGCTGAGAAGTGAAACGATCATCATGATCGGAAACGATATACTATCGCACACCATAAATCCGTACGATCTCTTGAACGTAGAGGAGTCCCAAGCTCTCTACTGAGCCCTGCTCTATGATCAGTATGAAGTGGGCCAACTTGGTGAGTCTGTCTATGATCGCTCAGATAGACTCGTGTCCTCTGGATGTATTTGGAAGCCCCGTCACGAAATCCATGGATATCTCATCCAACTTCCACTTTGGGACCTCTAAAGGCTATACCAAGCCTGCTGGTACCTGGTGCTCCGCCTTCACTTGCTGACAAGTGAGGCATCGTGAAACGAACTCAGCTACAATGTTCCCCTTCCCAGAAGTATAGACTATCTCAAAGTCATAGTCCTGGAGGAACTCAAGCCAACATCACCATCTCAGGACCAGGTCCTTCTACGAGAAGACACACCTGCGACTTTTGAGATTAGAGTACACCGTAAACCGTTCGCTCAACAAACTATGGGTGTGACTATACATTTGTAAAGAACTCGACTACACCTTTTTTCTCTTATGTCCTACAAGAGATGCTAAGATTTATCCTTTTCCAAAAAGAGAAATATGGTCTCATCCCTTGGATGAACCACATTCTTTTCCTAATACAGTCAATCCTGACATGAACGGTACTATTTCATGCCTTGGACGACGTCGTAAGGCCTCGACTCTACTACCTAGAGATCCAACCGTTAATCTCACCTCCAAGGGTCGAGTCACACTGTCGACAGCAGTGTGTGGTCACTCGGTCTCCTCCAGTAGGAATCTCGAATGTGAGGGTCAAGTTAACAGTTTAAACCGGAACATATCAGTATCAACCATACGAAAAAGGCCGGAAGAAAATGTCACAAGGACAAGTGTCTTTTATTACTGTATCTCAAAGTACAAAGACACAATCCAACCACAAACAATAATATCAACGAAGCTAGAAGAATCATAAAAAAAGGCCCCCAAGTCTAGATCTAGTCCCGCTCATGTCCACCTACTGCTCGACCAGCTCCTCCGCCACGTTCTCCTGCTCTTGGCGGACATCCACGGTCGAACCTCTGCCTCTGCCTAGAAGGTTACTCTACTGCCTGCTGCTCATTTGCAGGACGGTTCGGGCAGTCTTAAGCCATGTGACCCTGCTCGCTGCATGCATATCACTCACTGCTCCTTGTATGGATGGCTCTAACTCGTGTTCCCCGCACAACTACACCTGTACCCTGGGGTCGCACACCTGTTGGCCTAGTCCGCTTGGACTTCTATGTCATCTGTCTACTGCTGGCTACAGTAGACTCCGCTACGGTCAAAAAACCTTGTGGTAAGTATAATAGCTCCTGATCCTGCATAGAGCGTAGAGTCGCTGGTACAAACTCCACCCTTAAAAGACCCTTGAAGTCTCCCCACATGAGAGTATCATCATCGTAAAACTGGAGCATCAGGCTCCACCACCTCTCAGCTTCTCCCTAAAAGATAGTAACAACTAGGTACACCATCAAGTCAGCGGGTGTCCCAATTGTGTGGAAAACTCGTGCTACAACCTCCAGCCAACACCTGGCCATCTGAAATTCTGTCTCACCTCGAAACCTCAGAGGCCTCTGTCACTGGAACTCATGAAACGTACTCAGGTGGTGTGAAATCTTTGCTGTTGGGGCTTGTGTTATCGGTGGCCCAGTGGGTAATGGTACCACTGGTGCCTCCGCTATGATGGGGCCCTCCACTAAGGCCTTGTCACTCGGTGGGCTACCATCTCGCACATAACTCGGAACCCTAGCTGGCAACCTTAATGGGGTCATCCTGAAAAGAAACAGGTGTGCCACGGTCAAAACAATATACCTAGTGAGCTGACACAAAGTAATCAAAAAGAAAACTTTTGAAATAAAACACACATTCAATCAGTTTTTTCGAGCACTGAGTCGGAAATCAGAGGTCAAGGTCCTGGTGTGTGGATACGTCGGCCGCTGCACCAACACTGGACTCTCTGGACTGAAAACCACACTCAATACTCTTAACACTATTGCATCACAGAAAGGAATGATTAGAGTCCTGAGTTCTATAGTAGAACCGACTCCTCTGATAACAATTTTTCACGACCTGTCCTCGGGGACCATGCCATGACTACCTCAAGACCGCCTTCCATGGGCTAGGGGCTGGCGACTAGCACCAAAGGCATAAATCCCAATAAAAGGGAAGGAATTTCCTTGACAAAAGTAAACAAACACAACAGAGTACGCAACAGGAGTAAGCACTAAGTAAAAATGAGTACAAAAGTAAGTGCTGAAAGGAAAGGAGCTGGAAATACAAGCCCAACAGTAAGTACAGTACAACTGAAAGACAAGTACAACAGCGATAAAGTAAGCAGAAACCACTGAGTCATTCTCCGGAAATCCATCCTGAAGGGTGGGTACAGATGGTCTCCTCGGCACCTCGGGTCTGTTCGTCCACTCCGTGTATGTCCCACCAAGTGGTCCACCTCTGGGTACCGTCTAGCTCCATAAGTCTCTATCAGGATCAGCGATGTCCGTCGTCTGCATCCAACACAATGTAGTGCAGGCATTGCCTATGCAGGGGTGAGTATAACGATACTCAGTAGGGACCTCGAGACCCCCGAAGGTCTCCTGGAATCCATGAAGGATAAACCACAAAGAAAAGATACAATCACGAAGTAACATCCAAATCTACTTAGATATATGACCATATATATACCTAAGTTGTTAATCATAGTTTGTCTCCAACTCTCGATCCCAAGCACAACCCAGTCCACACAGGAAAATATTCAATCACATCGATGATAATGATTGAAAAGTAAAGACTCAGCTCACACAGGTATACACAACTTAAATAGAGTAAGAGATGATTAGTTGTAGCCACTGAATCATCTATTACTGTCAAACGGAAGATACCCGTAGAAACCAAAAATAGCAGTATCACGTTGTTTTCAAACCCATGGAGGATTCAGTCCAGTTTTCGCCACTGCCGAACCCACATAGGATTCCAGTACAGTCATCATCAATGCCGAAACCACGAAGGATTCTAGTATAATCGTCGTTGCTGCTGAACCCATGGAGGATTCCGGTACAGTTTTCGTCACTACCAAACCCACGTAGGATTCAAGTACAGAAGTCGTCACTACTGAACCCACGTAGGATTTAAGTAAAGAAGTCGTCACTACCGAACCCACGTAGGATTCAAGTACATAAGTCCTCACTGCTGAAACCACGTAGGATTCAAGTACATAAGTCTTCACTACCAATCCCACGTAGGATTCAAATACATAAGTCATCACTGCCGAACCCATGTAGGATTCAAGTACAGAAGTCATTGCAGTCGCAGCCAACTCTAAGGTTTCCGCACATAGCACGCTCGATTCTGGGAGGGTCCGATCCTCGATCCAAGGGGTCGATACATCAACTATTACGAATTATAGAGTTTATGTATCCTGAAGTTTTATCTCGTTAAAAGGAACCCAACATGACAGACGGCGTGTCAATCGAACGCCCGGTCTGAGAGATATTGGCTTTTCTATTCCAGGGGCCCAGTTGGATTTCTGGTACAATCCAACCCGGTCATAATCCAATCTCATCCAAATACAATTTGGATTATTCCAAAATAACCGTATCTTCAAAATTAAACCAACTTAGTTGACGACATGTCAATCGGACATCCGGTCCATAAGTTATAAGTGTTTCCGCTCTGAGGGCCTGGTTGGTTTCGAGTTCAAACCAACCCAACTGTACCCAAACTTCACTAAAACCTTGAATGTAATATAAAAAAACGACCTTCTCGATCCATGTAATCCAATGCAACTGACGGTGCGTCGATCGGAGATTTGTATCTCAAGTTATGGGAAAATTACTAAAAAGGGTCCGAAGAGGGGGGTTTGGGTCCGGTCTGACCCGGCCCAACCCGCCCTGGGTCGGCCAGAACCGGGTCGACCCGACCCAGGTCCGGGTCCGTCCAAGTAGGGTGCGACCCGGCCCAGCACGGCGGCCCGGCCCAGGGCGCCGGCCTGCGCGACGGCCCGGACGCGTGGCTGGGGTCGGAAGGCCGGCATGGTCAGCGTGACCAGGCGGTGGCGGTGCCCTGCGGGGCCCACCCTAGACAATCACTGGGGGTTACACCCCCCCCCCATCTCCTTTTATGGAACCGGAGGTTTCCGGTTCCTCTCCGCGGAATCCGGCTGGGTTCCTCCCTAAAGCGCACCGGCGGCCGGCTCAGGCGGCCGCCCTCCCCTACCCACCGCGGCCATAGGCCATAGGTTCTCTCCGGCGCCGCGCCCCTCCGCCGCGGCCCGCCTTGGCTGCGGCCTCGTGCTGCCCTCCACGTGGCGCGACGGTGTCGCGCGCCTCGGCCATGGCTCGGCGTTGCCGTGGCTCTTCTCCGCGTAACGAGGCGATGTCGTGCCATCCCGGTGACCCGGTGGCCTTTGCACCGCCGACCCCCTTATTCGTGGTCGGCTCGTTGCCAGTCGCAATTGTTCGCTCCCATTGTCAACAACAAAAAGATCAAATGGGGAATATTTGGCCGTGTTTGTTTGGATGAATTTCCCCCTTGTTACGGTGATACCATTTGGTTGTCAAAATATAATTTCAACGATGTAAAACGGGTACGGAAAGGATTTAATTCCCTACCTCGAAAATTTACGTCGCACGACATCGAGCCATGGAAGATGAACGTCATGGTAGTCGGGTGTCATGTAAGAACATTGTTGATTCTGTTGACGTCGGAGTGCATCCAAAGGGAAGGTGGTGTCACCTCTCTTTTCGTGGATAAAGAGGAAAGAAGACACGTCGTCGATCTTCGGTGGAATCGGCGTTCTTCGTCGAAGAAGACGTCATTCTTTGTGGAAGGTTGAAGCTCACTTTTAATCCTCGGGGGTTCCACCGCAAAAATATTTTCTAAGGAAAATATTAAAAAAAAGATCTCTCCCAACTTTAAAGAAGATCCATGCAAATCCAATTAATTAAGTGAATCACGTAATTAATTTACCATGGGTTGGAAAAATTAATTAGAGAGAGAAGAAGGTGAAGGGTTATTTTAAAATTCCAAAGTGATAGGTTGTTCAATTAAATTAAGAGGAGTTAATGGGGAGGTTTAAGGGGAGGTGAAGGGATTAGGCTCGTGTGGGCCCCACCTCACAAATATCCTCTCATGGGAGGTTATGTGGGTGTGGGCGCCACCTATAACTCCCCTTGGGGGGAAATAACCAACCTCCCTAAATAAAATTTGTATACAACAAATTTTATGTATTTTATTCTAAATCCCCAAATTTTAACTCTCAACCCGCATAAAACGCAACTGCGGTAAAGGTCCCCTTAGGAGAATACTGGTGGTATGAGTTCATCGGTGCCCTTGGATTTCAATTCTGAGCACCGGTTAAAAATATAGAAAAACTCTCACGTACGTTTACTAATCGTACCTGAAAAAAACTTCAGAAATTGATTCTGGGCACACCGGGCCTCAAAATCAAGTGACGTTAGAAACCACAGACTCGTAAAATTACAAAGTATTTAAGAAAAAAATTTACCTTGAAATTTCCGGGTCTTTACAATAAATTTATAAATTTAATAATATATATTAGATCTAAAAAATAATTTTTGGATTTATAGTTTCAAAATTATCCTAGTATGAATTTCATGGATTTTTATGAAAGTATTGGTTTTTATGCGAATAGTGAAAAAATACAGATATTGTTAAAACCATCACTTTTAGGACATTATCATAATACAAGAATGAATTAAATGTTTTTTTGAGATTATTATATAAAATATATACATTTATAAGTAGAATAAATCATTTAAAAATAATATTTTTGTATTTATAGAACCCTTGTATAGTGTTTTGGAAACATAATTAATAGTTTACTCTAAATACTGATTTATTTGCTTCTATTAAAAAATAATTTTTCATAACTTATAGAAATTAAATAAAAATTTAATTTAATATTTTAGATCAAAATGATCATATTATGTAATATTTTATTTTTTAATTTTTGGAATAAAATAGTGATTACTAAGATTAAATTTAATTACCTGAATAATGGTAAAATTATTATTTTCAAAGAATTATTTTATTAATTTTGTATAATTTTTATGTAATTAAATAAATTAATATCTTCTAAAAGGTGGATTTAATATAATTTTTTTATCTTATATTTAAATAAATTGTCACTCATTTAATTGTTAATAAATACGAAATAATATTAAGAACACTTAATGTTGTAAAGAGTTTTTCTATATATAAAATTTTTAAATTTAAAAGTTAATTTTATTAATTATAAATTGAATTAGATCAAATGGAGATTAAATTTAGTTTTATAATTCCCCAATTTAGTAATATGGGTTATTTTATATGTTTAGTAAAACATAAGTTACTTTGGTAAAAACTAGTTATCCTAGTAAGCATAAAAAAATTAAAAAGTAAAAATATAAAAACAAATGAATTCCAACATGTTTAAAACATGTTTGATAATTATTATTTGAGGATTTATAGAAACAATATCACCCCCACAATCCATTATTTTTAAATTTTGTAGTATTTTACCTGTGAATAGTGAAATGGTTTACTGAAAAGTAAATGGGTATTCACAATAGTTCTTGTTTATTAAATTGTAAATGGGGACACTTCCACCCATTAATTCAACACCCATTCCTTTGAATTATTTCTTAAAACTATGAACTTCTTCTAATATTATAATCTATTTTCAAGGTACCAAAGTGAGTATTACTTACTCCTTACCTTTCCTTCTTAATAATTCTATCCAAAACATACCCTAGCCATAGTATTATAATGAAATAGGTATAATTTTTATACTTAATTGTTTTATATTAATGTAAATCCCATTATTTAATCATTTTCATCCACTAAGGGAAACATAAGAACATTAATTGTGTGTTGCGAAGACTACCGCCTCTATAAAGTACCATTTTTAGTTTTTCATCTTGATTTTAATTATTTATCCAAAACAATTAAAATTAGATTTAAAAACTCAAAAAAATTTAAATAATATCATTATTCTTCTGTTATAATGACATTATATACTCCCTTTACCAAACTCGCCCTTCGAGATATGGAAAGTTCATTTTTTGGTCGGTTAAAGCCCATACTTGAATAATGTTATAAAACTCTCTCATGGATGACTATGGGAACATAAATAATAATATTATTTTAATTTAATAATAAATTAATTATTGGTTTTTTTACTTTAGTTGTTATATTAAGTATTTAACTTATTATTATAATATCATCTCCAATCGCTAAAATTATCGAAATAAGATGACATCGATTCAATTTTTATTAAAACATAAGAAAAAAAAAATATAATAAATAAATATATTTTGATAATAAATTGTTCATAATATATTAAATATATAATAATAATGATTCTAATAAGGTATCTAATAAATTTAATTTTATTATTTCTTATGTTGGAAACATGTGCAGAAAAAAAATAGAAACAAGGTAAGGGTTTGTGCTAACTCAATTTTATTACATTGAGTTACAAATTTTCTCATTAAAATATATTATTACAAGTTTGATTTATTATAAATAATGAATAATTTTAATTTTATTTTATTATTATTTTCTATGGTTTTAAAATTATTCTTTATAACCTCACTATCAAGTGATTCTTACCTCAAAGATTTTGGTACTTGTAAGGGTTTCTTATCTCAATTCCCCCTTGAGATATATTTATTATTATAAAACATGTTTTATTTTAAATGGTTTATCTACTTCCCTTTAATATATTTGAATAATTGTTATATTATATTTCATTATATTCAATGTTCTAATCAAATTTCTTTCTCTTTTGGGGTTTTGAATCAAAATTTTCAAAAGTCGTAAGGGTTTTTGTCTTGATCACCCTTCATTGAGGCATATTTCGATATTATTAACCTATATTATTTTGTATAGTGTAACAAGTTCCAATTGACAAATAATATCTTAATATATGGTTGATAATATAATATTAACTTCTATGCATTCTCTTCCTTGATTTGGAATATAATTGATATCTTCTCTAAAATGTAGGGGGTTTTTTTCCTAACATGACCTATTTCTTGAGTTATGATGTTTCCCCTTGAGATTAATATTTCATTTTATATGTTATTAAATATTTATATATTTGGAAATAAATTTTTGTTTAAAATAATCCTTATTTATGAATTCTCTTCCTTCTTGAAAATGCATCTATGTTAAGAATAATTATCAACCTCTTATATGATAGTTTATCATCCATCTTCATGTTTTTCTATTCCCACCAATGTTTTCCCTTAGTATTTGGAATTAAAAGAATGTTTTATTCCCTTTTACACTCATAATTCTCCTTAAATGATTTCAAAAATATTTTTTTTATTGTTTTTATGATGTGGGTTTTCAATAAAGGTATAAAAGGGGGGTTTTCTTCCACTTCATAATCAACGGTTTGTCTCCCACTCTACATTTCATAAAGATAAACCTTTATGTCACTTTAAAGTATAAATTATTTATTTTTATTTTTAAAATAATTTTTTATAAAGGATTCAACTTTACCTTTTTTTTAATTTATTTTGAAAATTACCCATAACATTACCTTTTATGATAATGTTAAAAGTGTTTTCTAAAAACTCCTATAATTTTTTTCATCCAATTTCAATTTTAATTTTGGAAATGGATACCCATCATGGGATTTATTTTTTATGACTTACCCTCTAATTTACATGATAATATTTTATTTTTTAGGAATTAAACTCATGGTATCAAATGACCACAATTTTTAATCTCTTACATGGTACTTTTTAAAGCATTATTTTTTCAAGGGTGTTATTCCATCTATTCCAACATCCTTTTAAGTTTATTTTTTAAAATGGGGATATGTCATTTTTTAACCATATACCATACTCGTATGGATGGTTTATGGTCATGTTTTTTGGGAATAATCATGAAATGAATTTCTTTCTAAAGTTAATATT
This sequence comes from Viscum album, assembly GCA_963277665.1. NCBI lineage: Eukaryota > Viridiplantae > Streptophyta > Magnoliopsida > Santalales > Viscaceae > Viscum > Viscum album. The sequence continues at coordinate 1,738,402,203 of OY728160.1, forward strand.
ACTTTGATGAAATTATGAATGTTTTCTATGTGTCATGCTTATGCATGAACATGATATGATATAATAGGTGTGATGATAATTATATATACCTCCAATGAATTTATAAATATTTATATCTCATGATATATTATATATTCAATTAGGGAGTGAACCTAATACACCATGGAGAATTATCTACTATGTGATAATGGTCTTGGGATTGAACTTTGACTTATGTTAATGATGTAATGAATTATGTTACGGTCATAATATTAAGTTTCAAAGATTCTTGGATATCATTTTATTTTTTACTAAATCCTCCCACTATGATTCTCAACTCATTATCTAGGTGTTATTGGGTATTAATTCAATATTTTATGTTATGTTACCTGCTTATATTATTAAACTCATAAACTTATCTTGTGAGCAATTATGATCTTTAATTGTTATCACTTTTGCTTACCTATACTGTGTGTTTTAGCTCACCCCTTCTTATATTTCCTTTTACCTAGGTAATTAGGGAAATTAATACATGTGGTATGTATAGAGGAATATCTTGTGTAGAAATTTTTTGGGAGATGTTGAAGACCTATTACGTATTGATAAGTCTCTTGTATAGTGTAAAAATTTCTATTAGTTTTAAAAGACATTATTTTTGTTAGTTAAGATTTTATCCTAATTATTTAAATATTTAAACTAAAAGATCTTGGGTATGTGTTGAATTATGATATTTTAATTAAGTCTTGTAATTTTATGGTATGTTACATCCCGACCTAGATTCCACTAAAACCGGTGCCCGAAGCTGGATCACCACAAGACCTCAAGTATACACTCTTGTATTATAGAGGATATCCACTAGAAGTGGGGTTATAAGGTAGAACTATGAGGATACTATACCCCCATATCATAACTAGAAGTAAATAATCAAACATCATACATATTAGAGAATGTAGAAGAATAAATAAAATGAAAATGAGACATACTGTGATAAAGTGAAATACAGTAAAGGATTGAAAAACCATGCCATACATACAAAATTTATGGCCCACTATAATGATCAAAAATAAAAAAACTAAAATATTAATACATTATCCCTACTACAAAATCTGGGCCATATCACATACCTAGTCTCCAGTGCTCTGTCAAGCTGCTCCAGCCCGACCATCTGACTCCACACATGCATCCTGCTCAACCATGCAATCCTGGGCCTTGACCCTATCCATCATGCATCTATTATTATCCTAAAATAATACAAAACATATACACATACAATGAGGTTCACATACAGGGGGTGAGAAATAAATCTTAGTAGGCCACCCCAACAGTGAGCCTATAAACTGTTTCCATAGGTGCATTCTTATGAAATATACTCAGCCTAGACAAAAAAATGAAAATAAATACAAATAAAACCACCTTCAATATTTAGGTCCAGGACCTCAATCAATAATACCTACTTTGGATAGTGATGGAGTGTCTTTGAGCACATATCAATGACCATGCATCCCAAATAACTTGTGGACTCCATATCCATGGTAGTCGCAAACAAAAATAAAAATTTCATGGACCCATCCTATGATAGTCCTATCATCCAGGAAGCTAATATAAGTCATACCAAACCATGTAATCATGAACCAAACATTATCTCATACTAGGAACCTGGACACATCTATCCCAGTTACCACACAAAAGTACTACCAAGCCTAGACCATTAGTTTAACATCTATCTCATGTATCATAAACAATAGTACTTGCATCATCAGTCCAACTACTAAACAATATATCAAAAAAATCATGCCTAGAGAATAATTACAACACAAAAACCATAGATATAGATCATTATCCCACTATCCATCCTAGTTGGTATACCATCAATTCCCAAAGCATCATTCTGGCATATAAAAAACAAAGTATATTATTTGTGTCTAGAGCCTTAATCTGAAACCAAATATGAACAATATATTATCCTTTCATAGAGCCTAATTCTAGAATCTAAATACATACATGTGATACCACATCACTATACTAAAAAAAATTACATAATTCTCCTGAAACCTCAGTCTATCACTCAAACCATAAACAATCCATCAGTACTGATATGAAGAGTTTCATCCAACATTCTCAATTACAAATATATGAACTATACTTGTGGATTATATGTCCATATCTCTCATCCATAATAGCCCTTAATAGTAAACCAAGTTCCAAAAAATGGTAATCCAACCATATCAAAAAAAACTCATATGCATAAACCAAGTCTTGACGTCTACAACCAAGAGAAAATTTAACAAGGGCTGGCAGAACACCCATGCCCATCAAATGGTCCTCAAATATCCCAAAGGCCATAACAAGAGTAGGTAACCTTATAGTGGGTTATACTATCCCATCCAAGGACTCGATACATGCCCAAAATAAGAAACATCCTTGAGTGGGCCATGTTGGCCTCTAACTGATCCTCAATTAACAATGTGCCAATAGAGGTATCCATAAACAAGACCATGCCGCATGGAATTCTCAAAATCTAACTATGGAATCCAACTATAACTTGAATAAAAACCACCCCTCTAGGGTCATTCTCAATATTCCTTCATAATAAAATCAACACCATATGGGAACCTAGACAAAACTGCCATCATATAATGTCAACCAAGCTTGAACGCTCCAGCCACTCTGATCCTCAAACATAGGAACTAAACCCCAAATACTCTAACCTAGACCAATTACTCCTCATGTATAGGGACAAACCAATACTTCCCTGGAGATAATAATCAACCCCACCTTTTGGGATTCTTCCAATAAACCTCAAAAATATCACTATGGAACACTGAGGATAGGCTGATCTCCGATCTCACAACTCTCACCCAGGCCTCATAGCTCACAACCTAATCCACCAGAGGATTCTAAATACAAACCTTGAGGAAACACTCATGATGAACTATTTTGGAACAAAACACCATCCATATAGCCTCTAAATTCCAAAATGATTCAACCATCATGATCTATGTGAAAAATGATCACAATAGACTACTCACAAGTCCAATTTTGACTCTGTGGAACCAAAATAACAAAACCCCCAAAAAGGGTAACAAAAGAGAAGCACATGGCATGTATTCCCCAGTATATAGTGTAGACTCACATTTCCCAACATGGGCATGTACTCTAGCTGGAATTTGTGGTTAAAACCCAAGTACACAACGTTCAAGGTAAGTGCACGATGTGTACACTGCATGAGGTCCCTAGTCGTGTACCACATATTTTCTAGCCATGAGTCTTTGTCTAGATGTGTATTCCTACATAGAATATAGCCCAAATGAGGTCTGGCCATGTACCCTACACGGCCATATCCTCCCTACATGGGTCATCTGGCTATGTACTCGGCCACATGTCAAGTGACACTACACATCATATCCTTTAGACTACACATTGTGTAGTCATTTTATTCCCCTCTTCCTCAAAAGGTAAGAATACACAACATGTTTTCTTAAAACCACACACTGTGTAGTTGATTTTTCCAAACTAGAAAGCCCTTCGAACCTTCTGAAACCGCCATTTTTCCTTGATTAGGTATAGATCGATCCCCATGGGGTCTTTAGCAATCATAATAGGGATATAAAACTTAAAATAAATTAATATAAAGGGATCTAAGAATAAAAATCAAAAATTGACCTATCTTATGGTGTGAATGTTGAAGCTTCGAGCCCAAATCCACTCCTAGAAGCCACTACACCTCGATTCGGTCCCAATATCCACCGTGGATGAAGTCTGAGAGAATATCCTTCCCATCCACCTCCTGGTTCGGTCATCTCATGTAAGAGAGGAACCCTCCCCATTTACTACCATTCATGGAAATCCCCAAATGGGGGTGGGGGTGTTTTACTTCATTTAATTAATTAATTAATTAATTAAATTATCATTTAACACCCATCTAGAGTCCCGGAAACCAAAATGGGTTTATGAACCAACTAGAACCCCCCCCCCCCACCCATTTTAGATTCAACTATGGAGTCAAAATCATAATATGATGTTCTGTTCAAAATATATCAACACCCAAACTCAAATGAATAATTTAATATTTAATTAATTAAATATTAAATATTTCACCAAAACTCGAACAGCTTGAAATTCCACCAAAATTATGTCATAGGGTAAATACCCTATTTTGGGACCAATGAAGTGGATTAAAAAATTACTTAATATCATCTGCTAAGGTAAATGACCATTTTACCCCTCATGAGCACCTAAAAGAAAAAATTAATTTTTTTTTGAAAATCAATATTCGGGGAGATGCGGGTCTCTAAAATCTCCCCACCAAAAACATTATCATATTTGAGAATCCTCAGTGGTCTTCGAGCCACACCTCTTAACCTAACTTGGTCATCAACACAAACTAAACTTGATGCATTTTACTCAAGGATGATAACTGAGTTCCATTGCATAACCCCAAGGATATAGTTTACAACCCATCCAAAATCCAATACACCACTTTCCGCCATCAAAAAACCACTAGTATAGTTCCTAACCAAACCCATCCATCCTGATACGTCATGGTGTTATTTAAAACTCATCATCAAAATCATGATGGTACCTACCATAGAAATCAACCCACATCTATTTATTTTAGTCCATGATGCTTCCCATTTTCGGAGTCACCTTTCAAAACACATCCTCATCGATCCACTAACATACTTGATGGGATACTCACTACATCCTCAACCCTACCCAAACTAGGTTCAAATCACTATGATTGATCTGGGACTCCCTTATATAAGAGTATATTTACTATAACCCCACAACCAAACATATTTTCCATGGCCTATTCCCCAATAACAACCAATGCTTAGAACTAGACATGGCCATCTCACTCCCACCAGGGAAAAAAATGAAACATATACTATTACCCATTCCCGATATATAAAAACAACACCCATGTTATTCATTAATATTTGATCCATCATAGAAACCTCACTCAGAAAAATATGATGGTGTGCTCCCCACCATACAACTTCGCACACACCACTCCATGAGTGTAACCTCCCAGGAGGCCGCTTACCAACCCAAGGAAACATCTCCATAGTATGGCATAAAGCCAGTGTTCTTTTAGCATACTTGAGATGATGTTAAGATATTGGTCATGATTGTAACTAAACTACAAGTATACTAATATGTCATCAAATAATACCACCAAAACCTCATACATTCCAAAACATCGCAATTCTATCCCAAGGGCCTTAAGTCACCATTCCAAAAATCCTCTCATCACACCTGTGATGATTCTCAACCCACTCATGGATGCCTAACCAACTCAAGTGCCTCATATGTACACCCCTGTAACATTTGATCCACAAGAAAAATGATATAGCACATCACCTGTTCTCGCATCTCCAAGATTACTCTATCAAAAAATCATTACATTCCCTTCTATAACCTAAAAACAAAACATACTCTAACTCCAATGAGTCACATATCATGAAAACTCGGATCATAATCCTTAAACATGCAACTAAAGAACTTCATATGCTCCTAATCCAACTCAAATCCACCAGGATCACCTTGCCTACACACCTGAGTGAACCCTCCCCTCTCAAAACCAACCACAAGGCAGAAACACTGGCACATGATTTAGCCTTCTCAAAAAAATAATCTAATCAGCCTAAACCTCAAAACTAGTTTGACCATTCATGCACTATTATCAAATTTAAAAAGCATCCATATGAGCCTAAAGTACCCAAGAATCACTCATAACTCAATATAACCCTATCATGAGTCACCCTCAAAAGTCAAGCAACTTTAGCTCTCTAATATGGAGTCACATAAAAAAGGCCACTAGGCTATCCCGCCTAGCCCTACCGATCAAGTATTACATCAAGTCACTAAGTCCAACCACCTAGGGTCTATGCCAACTCATAGAATACCAAAACTAATGGAGCATCAAACATGATATAATATCATCATCACATGACATAAACATGTCAAAACATCCCACCATCTAGGGTCTCACACCATAAAGGCATCATATACAAACAAAATTCCCACAACTAGGGTGTTCGTCTACTTTGATCATCTGCACATATGACCACTCCCTGGAGGACCGAGATATGCAATCGATCCTAAAAGAAATATCCACAAGAGGTAAAATAGTCATACCTACACCAAACTATCCCACCAAGGTCATTGTATCCATCATCAAAAAGGACCTTACCAACATCATCATCCTAGATAATGTCACCGTAGATCCACATAACCTTTCATTAGAGAGAAATACATAAAATCACACACTAAAAGGCCTATAACATGTAGATCCTACATGCCTAGCATGATACATGAGATGCCTCTTTCCTCTATAGGAAAATAGTAAAAACCAAGTCACAAGCCTCTTTCCAATAGGCCAAGAGACTAAAATCTATCATAAACCATCAAATCCAAACAACATGGGCATCGAACAAAGAAAAAATCATGTAAAACCATAATATTGAAAATCCAAAACATCAATCCCAACCCCTGGTAACCTGGCCTTCCTATTGGAACAAGTGTTCATGATGCACCTTACTGGTATTCATATCAAGCTTTAACACATTCCAATATCTCCAATCTACCAAACCCCAAATAGTAAAATATAGGAAATTAAATAGCTCGGATGCCACTTTTTAACATCTCAATCCAGATGGCACTAAAACCAATCCCCCGAGCTAGTTCTCCACAAGACCTCAAGCACACCTCCTTGTATGCTAGAGGCTACCGATAATTAGTGTGGGTATAAGGTGGAACTTTTAGGAGACTATAACCCCATATCATAGTGCGCAATCAGAAGTAAATAATCAAACATCATACACATTATAGAATACAGAAGAATAAATAAACTGAAACTGAATCATGCTGTAATAAAATTCAATATAGTAAAGGCCCAAACAACCATGCCATACATACAATATTTATCACCAACTAGGTTGATCACAAATACAAAAAACAACTGAATGATTAATACATCATACCCTACCTTCAATACTAGAACATATCACATATCTGATCTCCAGTTCCCTACCATCATACTCTAGCATGAGCATTCGACTCCACATAAGTATCCCGTCCAACAATGAAATCCTAGGCCTCGACCTTATCCATCATACAACTATTCTCAAACTGAAATCATACATAAAGAATGCATGTACATTTAGGTTCACATAAAAGGGGTGAGAAATAAATATCAATATGCCACCCCCAACAGTGATCCTATAAACTACTTTCATAAGTGCATTCTCATGCAATATACTCATCCTAGTTGAAGCATAACTAAAAATAAATACAAATAAAACCAAATTTGAACTTTAGGTCCGTGACCTTGATCAACCATACCTATTTCTACCAACATTGGAGTGTCTTTGAGTACACATCAATGATCGTGCATCCCAAATAATCTATGTGCTCTATATCCATGGCATCCACAACAAAACATGACAATTTTGGGGACCCATACTATGATAATCCTATAATATGGGATACTAATATATCTTATCCCCTACCATTTCCTCATAATCCAACCATTATATCATACTAGGAACCTCAATACATCTATCCGGGTTACTACAAAAAAGTACTACCAAGCCTAGACCATCAGTCAAACTTCTATCTCATGTATCAAAAAAATAGTTCTTGGAGCATGTTTCCAGTACCTAAACCATATATCAAAACAATCATGCATGGAGAATCAGTATAGTTCTTGATAAATGGATGTAGAGAATCAGTCCACTATCCATCCCAACTAGCATACCATCAATTCTTAGAGTATCATTCTGGCATATGAACAACAAAGTATACTATCTGTGTCGAGAGCCTCAGTCTAAAACCTAATCTAAATAGTATACTCTCCATGTACAGAGCCTCAATCCATCAAATAACCACATACATGTGACATCACATCACTGTACTCAAAAATATTACATAGCATGCCTAGAACCTCATTCTAGCACTCAAACCATAAACAGGCTATCAATACCCAAATGAATCATCTGATCCAACATTCAAAATTAAGGATATCTGGAACCATACCTATGGATCATTTGTACAGCTCTCTTAGCCATCGTGGACCTTTCTAGTAAACTAGGTTTCAAAAATTGTAATCCAACCATATCAAAACATCCACATAGGCATAAACCAATTCTCAACATCCACAAACAATAGAAAATGTAAAAAGGGTAGGCTGAAAACTCATTCCCATTGAAAGATCCTCAAATTACCAAAATGTAATAGTAAGAGCATGTCACCCTATGAGGGGTTCTTATATCTCATCCATGGACTCAGAAAAATCCTGGTATAAGAAAAATCCTCAAGAAGCCCTCAGTTCCCTCCAACTGATCCTCGATCAACAATTTGTTGACAAAGGTATCCAAAACCAAGACCATGCCACATGGAATTATCAAATACTAACTACAGAATCCAATGATCACTTGTTCAGAAACCATCACACTAGGGGAATTCCCAAGAGTCCCTAAAACACAACACAACATAATAATGAATCCCATCCATAACCACCATCATATTATGTCAACCAAACTCGAAGGCTCCATCCACTCTGATCCTAAAATGTAGTATCTAAATCCCAACTACTCTAACCTCAAAAAATTGGTCCTGATACACAAGGAAAAACTACAATCTCCCTAGAGATACTACTTGATCCCACCTTCTATGATCCATCCCCAAAACCGCAAATAGATCATCATAGAATACTTGGATCAGACTGATCACTGGGCTCACAACCCTCACCCAGGCAACATAGCTCACAACATAACCCAATAGAGGATTATAAATCCAAACCTCAAGGAAATCCTCTTGCTAAACTATTTTGGTACAAAACATCATCCATATGGACTCTAAATTTTTAATTGGTTACACCATCATGATCTACATGGAAAAATTATTATAATCGACTACTCACAATTCCAGTTCTGAATTTTTGGAACCAAGCAAACAAAACTCCCAAAATGGTAAAAAAAAAAGGGAAGCACACAACATGTATTCCCGAGTACACGGTGTGGACTCACATTTCCCCACATGGGCCTTCACTCTAGCCAGACTTGGAATGTAAAACCGAGGTATATGGTGTGTAAGTTAGGTACATGAAATTTACCCTATTTGGGGTCCCCACCTGTGTACTACACATCCCTTAGCCATGTGTCTCTATCATATCTTGTCTTCCTATATAGTGTGTAACCCATATGGATTCTATTCGTGTACCCTAAACGACCATGCCCCACTACACGAGTCATCTGGACATGTACTCAGCCACAATCTGAGTGACACTACATGGCATGTCCTATATACTACACACTATGTAGTCATATTATTCACTTATTCCCTAAAAAAAGAATACACAACGTGTGTTCTTAAAACCAAACATCGTGTAGTTGGGTATTCTGAACTGGAAACCTCTGAAAACTTCCTGAAACCCTTGTTTTTACCCTATTAGGTAGAGATAAACCTCTATTAGGTCCCTAGAAATCATAATAGGTATTTAAAACTTGAAAAAAATTAATCTAAAGTTATATGGCCATAAAACTCAAAAATTAGCCTACCTTGTGGCATGAATGCTAAAGCTTCAAGTCTAAATCTACTTGAAAGCAACTACACCTCGATCCCCACCATAGAAGATGCCTGCCACCATCTCTTTATCCTCCCCTTCTTGGTTTGGCTATCACATGAAAGGGAGGTTCCCTTACCAATCCTTCCATACATGGGAAGCCCCAAATATGGGGGTTGTTTTAAATAATTAATTAAATTCCCATTTAACACCAATCCCGAGTCCCAGAACATGAAATGGGATTATACCCTACCTATGGAAAAACCCCCATTCTGAACTCAACCATGGATTCAGAATCACAATAAAAATATCTATTCAAAAGATATTTACACCTAAACTCACATGAATAATTTAATAATTTAATAATTAAAAATTAAATATTTCACCAAAACTTGAACGACTCTAAATTCTACCAAACTCTTGTCCTAGGGTAAACGCCATATTTTGGGACCAAAGGAGTGGTCATAAAAATTACCCAAGATCATATACTAGGGTAAATGACCATTTTACCCCTCATGATCACCTGAAAGTAAATATTCAAATTTCTACTCAAAATTAGTATCTGAGGAAATGTAGGTCTCTACACATTCATTTTCTCTAGGCACTATAGTTGGTATCAAAAAGGGGTTTTGATAACTTTATAGTTTAGGATGTTTTTTGAGAATATTTTAAGGGTCGATAAGCTAATATTGATCATAATTTCCAAGGTATAGATAAGACTTTAACGTTAAGGTAATATTGAATATTTTTTGAATTAGGATGAGAGAAATTTAATGAAACCCCAAGGATAAGTATAAGTATAGCACAACATTCTGAAATTTTGTAAATTTTTTAGTATGTGGTATTCCTAGCAATCACATCCATGTCTTAATACTATAAGGGGATGCAGGCTCTTGTATATATGTACCTAAGGCTAATAACTACAAAATGGTGGTTTGGGTATTAACTTGATCATCAACTGGTGTACGATAAAGAAGAATAACTAGAAACCTTGTTTGACACTCCCATGGGATATTATTTGGTTAATAATATGTTCTCTATAAACCACCCTGAAATGTTTATTACCAAGTTATTTTAAGGTATTAGGTTAATAAGTATGAGAAAAGTCAACTTAAAGTAACCTAGGTTGAATTGAGAATGATATAGGTGGAACTAAGAATGGTGTAGTTTAAACTAAAAGAACTCTGGGTTAAAGAGATAGTATTGTAAAGTAGGATATCTTATGGATAAATTTTTCCACGACTATTTATGATAATAATCTTATAATGTTAATTTTTAATCACTCGTGTTAACCCCTTTTTGTTTTAGTAATGGATGGAAATAGAAGGAAACATTGGTGTGAGGGAAAATGTGATGGTTACCTCAATTAACATCCCATTGAAATAAGATATAGAGTGATAAACCATGTCATTTTACCAAACTAGCTACCAAAAAACTGATTAACAATGTGAACATAGTAGAAGTACCAAACACACCAAATAAGAGAAGGATGGAGTCTCATGGAAGTTCATGTGACAAGGATAATGATAGAAATAATATTCAATTCCCTACATGTTAGAAATGTTGAAATAAGTGTGGGTAAAATTGACTTAAATGTATGGGTAGATGCTAAAATTGGGGAGATAAAGGCCATAAAAGTCAAAAAATGTAAGGGAAAGAGAGAATCTATAAAAATTAATTGCATCAATTTCAAGGAAGTTAGACATTAATTAAATCAATTCCCTAATCCAAGGGCTAATGAGTAAAATAATCACCAACAACCAATTAGAACATGGGATAAGTAAAATCCTATGTAGTGACTTATATTGAAGTATAAAGTGATTTTTCACTCTAGATTTGAGTATCTATTATATCGTGTAAAAATAAACCTATTATAGATTTAATTATAAATAGAAATGGTAGTATGATTATTATATCCATGGTAAAAGGATCTTATTCAAGGTTTGTGGAAGTTACTTCTTATTAAGATTCAATTAGAGAAGGATTATCTATTTTTACAAAGTGATAATATCAAATTTCATATAGGGAAGTATTGATAAATATCTTAAATCAACCATTGATCAACTAATAGTGTATGGTTAATTTAGATCTCCATATAGAAATTAATTCCATCATATGAGTTTTAAAATTATGAGGACACAATTTATTTAGTGGGAGAGAATATAACAACATGAGATTTAACTAAGCATATTTCCTTAAATAAATATTATATTAATAGATTTTACTACATGAAACACTAAAAAAATGAAACTACGATATTTTAAAATAAAATTTGACCATTATAACATAACTGTTAAATTCGTGGGTATAAATGGATGTAACCATATTATGAAATCTTTGAAGGAACGAAATAACATCAAGTAATGAGATTCTTCCATATGAAACTCAATTTTACAAGATCAGAAAGGAATTAGCTTAATTAGGGTTTTCTCTAAAATAATACCAAGACTAAATTTAAGAATTATGATTTTATAAAAAAAATTGTGAGATAAATTGAAGCTCGTAGAAATTACCATGAGAACTAAGTTAGCAGAATCACCACCCTTGATTAAAATTAGAGTATAACTTATATTGAGATCAAACATGGAGATATTTAGGGGATATGTAACTATAAATTAGAATGATATAAAAATTTAATTATTAATATAATAAGTTATTTATCACATGTATTTTTCATATTTATCATGTTTTTATTTAAATAAAATGGAATATTATTTTCTATAAATAAAATTATTTATATTTTATATTTAAAAAAAATTATAAATTTTAGAATCTGAATTAGATCAAACCAATTTAATTTTTGGATTTATAATGTCAAAATTAACTCATTATGAAATTTTTGTATTTTTCTAAAAGCATTGATTTTTTAGTGAATAATGAAAAAATATTGATATTTCTAAAACCATCACTTTTATGAAATTATCAAAATAAAATAATGAATTATATACTTGTATATATTTATATATAAAATAAATATACTTATAAGTAAAAAAATCATTGAAAAATAATATTTTTTATCTATAAAACCCATATATATCGTTTTGGAAACATACTTAGTATTTTACTCTAAAAACTGATTTATTCGCTTCTATTAAAAAATTGGTTTCATCACTTTTTGAAATTAAATCCAAAAAATGTATTTCATATTTCAGATCGATGTGATAAAATTAATTAATAAGGTCAATTTCATTTTTGGTCATAAAATTGTGATTACTAATATTAAAGTTAATAACCTGGACAATAATAAAAATATTTTTTTCAAAGAATTATTTTATTAATATTGTGCAATTTTTATCAAATTAAATAAATTAATATATTATTAAAGGTAAATTTAATTGAATTTTTAATAAAATATTTAAATAAATTTTCACTAATTCAATTGGTAATCAATACTAAATAAGATTTAGAGCACTTAATGGTGAAAACAACATTTTTTCTACAAAACAATTTTTCTATATATAAAATGATTTAATTTGAAAGTTGATTTTATTAATTAGAAATTGAATTATATTAAATTCATAATAAATTTATTCTCACCATGACCAAATTTTTTAAGAAGGTATATTTTATATTTTTAGTAAAACATAAGTTACTTTGGTAAAAACTAGTCACCCCGGTAAAAACAAAAAACAGGAAAAAGTAAAAATATAAGAACAAATGGCTTCTAACATGTTTAATAATTCTTGGTTGAGTATTTATGGACCCAGTATCACCTAAAAATCCATTATTTTTAAAATTTTGAGTTTTTGACCCATTAATAGTCTAATTATGTCATTAAAAAGTAATTGGGTATTCACAAAAGTGACCTTTTCTTCACTTATAAAAGGGGACACTTCCACCCCTTCATCCTACAATAATTCCTTCAAATTAATTCTTAAAAATATTAAATTTTCATTCTATTATAATATTTTCTCAATTTCAAATGACTATAGTCTCAATTATTTATCCTAATCCCTCCATTTCCAAGGAGACCTTCAAGAGAAATTTCAAGTTACCAAAGTGATAATCACTTACACATTACCATTTATTCTTAATATTTATCTTAAAAATACCATAAAAATAGTATTATAGTGACCTAAATATAATTATTATTCTTAATTATTATTTTAATACTGAAAAAACCATTATTTATTCCCTTATATTCACTTATAAAAATAGAATAACATTAATCATGAATTGTGCGAACTACCGCCGCCACGAAGTAATGTTTTTTTTATCTTGATTTCCTTTATTTATCCAAAATAAATTAAAATAGATTCACCAAATTTAAAAACAAAATCTATATAATATCATTATTATTCTGTTATAATGATATTGTACACTTCCTTAACCATACTCATCTATTGAGATATGGTGTGTTCATGTTTGGGCCAGTTTGACCACCTACTTGAATAATGTTATAAAAATATATCATGGATGAATATGGGAAATTAAATACTAATATTATTATAAGTTAATAAGAAATAAAGGATTGGTTTTCAGTTTTTTTATGATCTTATTAATTATTTAACGTATTATTAAAATATCATCTTTGGTCACTAAAATTACTGATATTAGCCAACATTGATTCAATTTTCATGAAAAAATAAGAAAAAATATATAAAAAGAAAATAGATTATGATAATAAATGGTCCATAATAAACTAAATATAGGATAATAATGTTATTAATAAGTTATCTAATAGAATTAATTTTATTATTCTAGAAGTTACGTGCATGCGTAGAATGAATCAGAAATGGGGTAAGGATTATGCTAACTCAATTTTATTCAATTGAGTTACAAATTTTATTATTGAAATATATTGTTAAAATTTTTATTTATTATACCTAATGAATAATTTTTAATTTATTTTCTAATTCTTATATATTTTTTAACAATTATTCTATATAACCTCATTATCAAATGGTTCTTACCTCAAAAATTATGTTACTTGTAATGGTTTATTGTCTCAACTTTCACCCCATTGAGACAGATTTATTATTATGCACCATGTTTTCTTTGGAATGGTGTATATAATAAACTTTAATATATTTGAATAATTTTTCTCTTATATTTCATGATATTACATGTTCTAATCAAATTTCTTTCTATCATGGGGTTTTGACTCAAAAAAAAGTCATAAGGTTTTAAGTCTCTATCACCCCTCATTGAGGCATGTTTCGATATTATGTACCAATATTATTTTGTATGGTTTAACTACTTCCCCATTAATTATAATATCTTAAATTATGTTTTATAATAGAAAATTAAATTTTATTCATTCTCTTCCTTGATTTTTACTATAACTGATATCTTCCATAAAATATAAGGGTTTTTTCTTAACTTAACATGATTTTTTGAGTTATAATGTTTCCTCTTGAGTTTTATCTTTTATTTTTTATTATATTACCGGTTTTTATATTATTAAATCACTTTTGGGTTAAAATCATCCTTATTTATGATTTCTCCTCTTTATAGATAATGTAACTATGTAAAGAATAATTATCATCCTCTAAAATGATGGTTTATCATCCATGACTATGTTTTACTCTCTGCATAAATGTTTTCCCTTAATATTTGGAATAATAGGAATGTTTTATTTCCAATTTAACTTAGAATTCCCCTTTCCCCATTCCAAAAAATATTATTTTTTATTGTTTTTACAATTTGTTTTTTCAATAAAGGTTTACAAATTTTGGGTTTTCTTCCACTTTATCATAAAAGGTTTTCTTCTACTATAAATTTATTTAAGTTAACCTTTACGTCACTTTAAATCATCCATTATTGATGTTTATTTTTAAAATAAAATTTTATAATGTATTTCACTTCACCTTTTTGAAAATGACTTTTGAAAATGACCTATAGCATTGTGTTTTATGGGAATGTTGAATTTTTTTTATAAAAACTCTTTTACATTTTTGCAGCCACCTTCCATTTTAATTTTCAAAAGGTATTACCCACATGATTTTATGTTTCAGGATTTGACTTATAATTTACAAGATAACATTTTATTTTTGAGGAATTAAACTTATGGTATCAAAGTATCCCATTTATTAATCTGTTATTTAGTACTATTTGAAGCATTATTTTTACAAGGGTATTTTTCTATTTATTCCAACATCCTTATAAGTTTATTTTTTAAATTATGGATATGTTTTTTTAAACCATCCAATTTACTCATCTAAATGGTTTATGTTCATTTTTTGGAAATAACCATGAAACTCATTTATTTATTAGTTTAATATTTATTTAATGAAATTACAAATGTTATATGTGTGGTGGACTTATGTAATTACATAATATAATGTTATGGGTGGAATTAGAATTATATAGTCCTAAAATTGATTATTTTAATCTTAATATCTCTTGATATGTTATATGTGGGATTAGAGAGTAAACAAAATCCATCATGGTACTTTTACCACTATGTGATGATGGTATTTGGAGTGAACCTTGACTTATGTTAATGATGTCATGCATTATGTTTTGATAATAATCATATGATTTTGAGATCCTTTGATATCGTTTTCTTTATGCTAAAGCCTTACGCTGTGATTCTTGGATCATGATCCATGTGTGTAATGACCCATTTTTTTTAAAATATATATAATTTATTTGAGAAATAATATAATTATACACAAACTATATTTTATAAGGTTGTACTAAAAATTAATATTTTATTTAATGATATAATTTATTTTTGAATATATATATGTTATGTGTGTGTGTGTGTGTGTTAAAATATATGTATGTTAAAATATATATTTTATATTTATATCTTTAAAAATTATATTCTTTTTTATTAGAAATTTAGTATAAAAGAAAATACACACTATAAGAAAACACCACTTTTATATTATAATATAAATTAATTAAGTCCTAATCAATTTATTTGGAACCTATGAGTATTAAATTAATAAAATTAATTCTTATCCATTAATAAAACATATTATTCAATTATATCCTCAAAAAGTTTATGCATTTTTAGAAATTTAAATGGATTAATCTAGATAGTTTTTCTTATATAATTATTTTCTTCTATATATTCTCTTTTTATCCTAAAATATTTACAGTATTCATCCTTGTATTGATGAAGTTAGGGATGAAACATTACAGAAAATAATTTTGTCCATACCGACTATACAAATTCAATGTATTTAATGTCCAAATGTTTTTAGAAACCTTAATAGTAGAATTTTGGAATTTTCTATTCTTTGAACTTTCTAAAATATATCTTTTTCATCAACCAGAAAATTCTCATCCTCTTACACATTGTGTTGTAGGATTTATGGCTGAATCATTGACAAAAATATTTCCATCTTGGGAAATTCATTGAATCTAGATGCATTGAATTCACACTTACTTTTTACCATGAAGAATTTTAAACCATATGTTCCTACAGTTGGATGAAATTATAAAAATAAATTCATCGAACATATTTCAAAATTTGAGGCCAATCCAATAATGGGGGAAAATATTATAATCGAATTACTATGGTTGGAAGCATCTAGTCATATCCACATCAGCGTTGTCTTCATGAACACTTATTACCCCTCAAAATGTGGATCTATATTTCATTATATAAATGATATATATATATATATTAGTATAGAATCCAAAAAAATACAACTGAAATAAAATTTTAGAAGAAAATTACTATAGTTCAATTGAAAAAGAAAAATCGGGATTACCTTGACATTTTCAAATTTATTAATCATTATTCTTGATCAAAATGTATTTAAGAAATAAAATAAAATTAAATAGGTGAATAATTTTTTTGTACAAACTTAAAAAACCTTTACAATATTAATTTTCAAAAAAAAGTTTTGGAATTAATGCCACCTAAAATTAGTTGTCCTTAATAGAAAAAAAAATTATTATTTAAACCCTTAACACCACCCCTCCTCAAGTATAAATCCCCACCCCCTCTTCCCATTATCCTACACCCAATTAAAAGTTATCTCATCATATATCTCCCAATTAATATCTTCCATTACTATATCTATAATATTTAAGAGTTTTTTTGGTTCGATGGTTGCCCTCTCCCTGATTTAGGAAGTTTCCCTTCAAGGTAAGAGAATTATCCTATTATCCTTTATCATTCAAGTACCTCATTTTTTGTATGTCTCTAAAGTTTTAATTAATTTCATTTCCAAAAAAAAAATATTATCCGTTTACTTCCAAAATAGTGTTTTACCAATGGGATACCTTCATTCCTTATCACTATTCCCTCCCTTTAATCTAGGTTGTATATTGTCATGCTACCAAATTAATTTCTTTAATTTCACTATTTTATAAGAGAAATACCAATATTGTGATTACCCAAAACAATTAATTTTCAATTTTTATTCACATAAATGTAAAAATAATTTATTTATTTGGGTATTTACATTTGTGAAACCCACATTCTCATTTTATGTGTTAAAAATTATGTAATGTTAAAGTATTTAATAACCTATGTACTCAATGACTTTATATGAAACTTATTATTTATTCTACTTGGGTTATTGATGAAATGATTTATTATGATCAATGGTTATCATATTAATTAATTCATATGAAGGGATCACCCGGATAGATCTCCAATGCATTGGGTAAAGAAATAATCTATAGAGATGGAATGTTTTATGATACCTTCATGAATAACCTTGGTAATTATGTTTTATAAAAACTTGGTGATAAAACTTTGTGATATGATTATGAATGACTTAATTTTATGTTTCATCCATATTTAAATGTTATTTATCAAGTAATTATGATTATTATCTCATGATATAACTCATTTTTTATCCATTACAGACATTCATGTTCCATTTCCTTTGTTTTTTCCTTACTAGGATTTATGCTCACCCTATTATATTATTGTATACCCCCAAAAAATTAATTGCAGTGAGGTGATATAGGATCGAATAAGAAAGGATTCTTTAAAAAAATTAAACACTATTTATGTTTTTTTCTTATGTAATTCATGTGTTATGTACTTTTTTTCCAAGACACTAGACCTTAAAAGATCCTTTAAAGTTAATAATTTAATATTTTGTTAAATAATTATGTTAAAATATATGTATTAAAAATTTGTTTCATCTTAATTTATATCAAAGGGGGTTTTAATTATTTTTGGAAATTGGGATTATAAAACATTAGTAAAAAAACCCTAGGGATACGTCTAAATATAGGAAAACATCTTGGAATTTTGGTAAAGTATTGAGTGGTTTCTAAGAAACTACATCACTATATGGATGCTACAAGTGGATGTGGATCTGGAATAGTTATATTGAGGGGTAATAACCCCAAAAAGGGAACCATGATATGGACTTAATCATCACCTTTTTCACAGTAATAGGTCTTACTGCATACCTAGTTTGACACACCTTAGGTATATTCTTTGGTTAATCACATACTTTTATAAAAAATTATAAATAATATATAAATAATGTAAACATTTTATTAAGATTGAAGTATATCATCCTAAAAGCATGATATTAGAAAATTTTAGGATTAATATGTCCTTTATAATTTTTATTATTACATTAACTGTAATTAATAAATTTTGAACTTTGGTTTTCTCTTTCTAGAAAAAAATGGTAGGAAATAGAAGGACTCATGTAAAAAATGGATAAAAAAATAATTTGATTATGACCTTCCCAATATGGGGGTATCTTGAGTTAAAAAATTCATGATTATGAGGAATTAGTAAACTTAGGTCATTAACAAAAACTTAAACCTTTTGGAATGTCCTTTTTTCCAAGGAAAGAACAACTAGATGTTTAATCCTTTATGTGTCAATGAACACCTGTTTTTAGTGGAACCTATGATCCATTGATTGTGGAAAAATGGATAAATACTATAAAAAAGATATTTTTTTAACTCCATTTTTCTAAAAAATATAAATTTATTTTGTAAGTGCATCATTTAGAGGGAGAAATAGATCAATGGTGGGCACTGATCAAGAACACAAAGCCAAGGGATGAGGTGGAAGGCATAGAATGGGATGACCTCAAAAAATTATACTTTTACAAGTATTTTCCTTGTACCTTCCAAAACAAAATGGATAGGTAATTACAAAAGTTTAAACAAATATAAAATGAATCATTTTGGAATTATGAGTTGAACTTCATATGTCTTGTGCATTATGCTTCAATATTTTTCATCTATTATGATGGGAAGATAGATCAATTATTTGGACGGAAAGATTTGAAAATCTATGACTTTGGGATCTATTAAGAAATAGTATGATTTGATCTCAAATTTTGAATGGATTTTGTAGATACCCAGTGGTCTCATGGGTATAATAATAAAAAGAGAACAATGGATCAAAACTTTGGGAAGGACCCTGAACATAAAAAATAAGGGAAGAAACTACAACATCCCTTGTGCAACAAATATAAGAAAATGAACTTTGAGAATTGTCTTCATGTAAGTGGGATGTGCTATAAATGTGTTAAGGATTTACATATTTTGTTAAACTATAATGGAGAGGCAAATACACAACCCTTTAATGTTAATAATATTGGAAAGATAGTGAAATCACATCATGTGGATTGCTTCATGTATAGAGGGACTGATCACTTTGAAAACTAGGGCCCAAATCTAAAGGTGATAGAGGGAAACTGAGTCCAAGGTATATTAGATTATTTGAGTTTGGACACAAATTCCGAGAATGAAATTTCTTTAAGGGGGGATAAAGAAGAAACCCAGTTTTTTTAAATATATATAATTGATTTGAGAAATAATATAATTATATATAAAACTATATTTTATAAGGTTATAATATAAATTAATATTTTATTTATCATGATAATTTATGTTTGAATACATATATGTGTGTGTAATATAAATATGTTAAAATATATATGTTATATATATATATTAAAATATATGTACATAAAAATATATATGTTCTTTATATGTTAAAAATATTTTATTATTATTATTAATGTATTATATAATAAGACACAATATAAGACAAAAACACTTTTATATGATCATATAAATTAATTAATTCCAAAGTAATTTATTAGGAACCTATAAGTATTACATTAAAAAAAATAATTCTTATCCATTAATAAAATATGTTCTTCAATTTTATACTCCAAAAGATTATATGTTTTGGAAAATTAAATGGATTATTCTTTATATTTTTTCTTAATTAAAGTTTTTATTACACATATTCTATTTTAATCCTCTAAATTTCAGCTTATTTGGACATGTATTGAAGAAGTTATGGATGAATCATTATAGATAATAATTATCTCTAGACAGACTATCCATATTTAATGTATCGAATATACATGTGTTTTTGGATACCTTAATTTAAGAATTTAAAATGTTTTCTTCTATGTAATTTATTACTTATGTATTTATCATATACCATAAAAATTTAATCAACTTTGACAATGTTTTTTATTAGTTATGATTGAATCATTGATGAAAATATTTCTATCCTAGCATATTCACTGAATCTGGATGCATTAAATTCACACACACTTTTGACAATGATAAAGTTTGAAAAAAAAAATCTCTAGTTGTATTAAATGATCCAAATAAATTTATATAACATATTTAAAATTTTCAATACAATCAAATAATTGGGGAAAATATTATGACTGAATTACATGAATGGGACCCATCTAGTCAGGTCCACATTAGTGTTGAATTCATGAACACTTATCACTCACAAAAATTTAGATTTATATTTTATTATATAACCTAAAAATGTATATATTTTAGTATATAATCTACACACAAATTAAAATATGGCTGTAATAAAATTTTATAAGAAAAATATTGAATTGAAATTGAAAGGGAAAAACTGAAATTCCCATGAAATTTTCAAATTTATTAATCATTGTTATGAATAAAAATGTATTTAAGAAATAACAGAAAATTAAATTGGAAATTGATGTTTTGGGTAAACATAAATATTCTTGAAAATCTTAATTTTAAACCAAAATTTTTGGAATTAATTCCACCCAACATTGTTTGTCCTTAATGGAAAAATAATTATTATTTAAATGCTTAACACCACCCCTCCTCAAGTATAAAACTCACCCCATCTTCCCATTATCCCACAACAAATTCAAATTTCTTTGATCATATACCTCCCAAGGGTTCTCTTTAATTTATCTCTCTTTAATCTTGAATATTTTTTTGGTCTAAAGGTTGTCCTCTCTAAGATTTAGGAAGTTACTCTTCAAGGTAAGGGAATTCTCCTCTTCACATTTCTCATTCAAGAACCTCATTTTTGGTATGTCTCAAAATTTTGAATTACTTTATTTTCGAAACACATTTTGATTATACATTTACTTATAAAATATTTTTTTATTAATTAGATTCCTTATTTCCACCTCATTATTCCCTCCCTTTAATCCATGGTGTATACCATCATGCTGTCAAATTCATTTCATGAATTTCTCTTCTTTATATGAGAAATTTCAATATTTTGAATACCCAAACCACTTACTTTTTAGTAAATAATTTATTTATTCAATGATTTACATGTATGAAACCACATTTCCTCTTCATAGGTTAAAAAATGATGTAATTTTCAAGTCTTTAAGCACCAATGTACTCAATGATTTTATGTGAAACTCATTCTTTATTCTCCTTAGGTTATTTATGAAAATATTTATTATGATAAATGTGGACCACATGAATTAATTCATATTAATTAGGTTCCCTAGTGGTGATTTAATTAATTGGGTAAAGAATTAATCTCTAAAGATGAAATTTTTTATGATACCTTGGTGAATTACCTTGGTAATTATGTTTTATAACACCTTGGTGATAAACCTTGGTGATATAATTATGAATGTATTATTTTTATACTGAAACTTCATTTCCATATTATATTTCAAGTAATTATGATTATTCTCTCATGATATTCCCCATGTTTTATCCATGATGATTTTTCATGTTCCATTTCCTTAGTTTTTCCATTACCAGGCTTTATGATCACCCTATTCTAATGAGGTATGTCCCCCAAAAATTGCTTATAGTGAGGTGAAGTGGGATGGAATAATAAAGAAATCTCTCAAAAGTATTAAATAATGTTTATGTTTTTTGTTTTACTTATTTAATTCATGTGTTATGTACTTGGTTTCCAAGACAACAGACCTCAAAAGATCCTTCAAAGTTATTAATGTAATATTTTTTTAAGGAATTATGATAAAAGCCATGTATTGAAAAGATGGGTCATCATAATTTTTTATTGGGTATGAATTTTATATTTTATTTCTATATCTTACATTCGCATACCCATATGTTTATCTTTTGTTCACTTATTATTTTTGATTGTTTTTTCTTATTTTAAACCTTACGGGGCATTGGAGATCACCCATTATTATGTTTCTTTTTCCCAAAGTGATGAAGGACTGCAATACATGTGTTATTTCTGGAGGATTATCTTGTGTAGAAAATTTGTGGGAGAAGTTTAAGACTTGTTATAAATTAAGTAGTCTCTTATATAGTGGGAAAATTTTTATTTAGTTGAAAAATACATGGGTTTTGTTAGTAATTTGTTTTCCTAATTATCTAAAACTATAAACATAAAATATATTGGATATGTATTATCATGAAATATTTTATTTAACTCATGTAATTTGATGGTCATTTCCTTACGGTTCTATAGTTGGTACTAGAAAACTATTTATATAACTGTAGATATTAAGTTTTTATTTGAGGATAATTTAAGTATCAATAACCTAAGATTGTTCATAATTTCCAAGGTATAAATAATCCTTTAGGTTATTTGAGGTAATATTAAATATTTTGAAAATTATGATGATATAAAATTAGTGAAAACCCTTAAGATAAGTCTAAGTATAGGATAATATCCTAAAATTTAAAAAAGTTTTGATTATATGGTTTTCCTAAAAATAAAACCCCTGTATGGATAATATAAGTAGATGAAAGCCCCAGCAGAGATGTACCTGAGGATAATAACCAAAAAGGTCATATTGAGTATTAACTCAATCATAACCTAGTGCATGAAAATAGGCCTAACTTCAAACCTGGTTTGACACTCTTGGGTATTATGTTTTGGTTAATCATATGATCATTATGAACCACCATAAAGTATTGATTCCAAAAATATTAGGTTAATAAGTATGAGAAATATTAACCTATGATGAATCAATAATTATATAGGTAAAATTAAGAGTGATATTTTTTGAGCTAAAAGTAATGTAAGCTAACATGATAGTATCATAAAGTAGGATATCTTATGGTTAAATTTTCCATTGGGTATTTATGATAATAATATTATAATTTTAATTATTAATCACTCATTTTAACCCCTTTTGGTTTTAGTAATGGATTGAAGTAGAAGGAATCAAGTTTGAGAGGGACAATGTGATGATTACCTCAATAAACAACTCATAGGGATGGGATCTAGACTGAGAAACCATTTGATTTTTCCAAACCATCTATCATAAAATATGATTAAAAATGTGAACATATATGAAGTTGTAAACATAGAAAATAATATAAGGATGTAGTCTCATATAATTTCATATAAAAATAATAATGAGGTAAAGAATATTCAATTCCCTATATATCATAAATTTGGAAAGAAGCATGGGGGAATTTCTTTAAAGGTATGGGTAGATGTTATAACTATGGAGATGAAGTTTATAAAACTCAAAAGTGTGAGGGAAAGATAGATGATAAAAAAAATTTCATAAATTTTATAGAAATTATAAATTATGCAATTCAATTCCCAAATCTGAGGGATAATTAGGTAAATATGCACCGATAACTGCTTAGATCATGGGGCTAAGGAACATCTTATGCAATGACTTTTATTGAAGTATAAAGTGATTTTTCACTCTAGATATTAGTATCTATTATGTTGTATAAGTTTGAACCTATTATATATTTAATTATAAACAAAAAAATTGGTAGTATGATTATTATATCTATAGTAAAAGGATCTTATTTAAGGTTTGTGGAAGTTGATTCTTATTAGGATTCTATTAGGAATGCATTATATTTTTTTACAAAGTGCTCATATCAAATTGTGTATAGGAAAATATCACTTCATATCCTAAATCAACCCATGATCAACTACCATTGTATGGTTAATTAGGATCTTCCTATGGAAATTTCTCTAATTTTATAAGTTTTAAAATTATGATGATGTAATTTATTTAAGGGGGGAAAGGTAATGACCCAATATTTCACTAAGTATTTTCCTTAAATAAATATTATGTTTAGATATTTTTCTACATGTAAAAATTACCTAAAATAAAGCCATTATATGTTAAAATAAAATTTAACCATTATAATATAGATATTAAATTGGATAGAATAAAGGGATGTAACCATTTTGAGAAATCTGTGAAGGAAAGAAATGGCATTGAGTAGCGTAAGTCTTATGTATACTGATAAATTATCCACAATCAAAAATTAATTATTTTAATTAGGGATTTCTCTATACCAATCATAATACAAACTCAAACCATTATGATATGAGAAAAAGCATATGTGAGAGAAATTAAAGCTCATGGAAATTGCCCCGAGATCTATGCTAGTAGAATCACCGCCCTCGATTTCCCTCAGATCATACCTTATTCATAGATATTATATAAAAATATTGAGAGAGTATGTAACTGAAATTTAGGATGACATAAACATGTAATAATTAATTTAATAAGTATTTATTAGACATATTTTTCATATTTTTCATTTGACTTTTAAAGAAAATGGAATTTCATTTTCTATAAAAATAGCTTTATTTATATTACACAATTAAAACTAAATTTATAAATTTTAGAATATTAATTAGTTAAAAATAATTTAATTTTTTTATTTATAATGTCAATATTATCTTAGTATGAATTTTTGGGATTTGTTCTGAAAAAATTTGGTTTTTAGGTGAATAGTGAAA
Source organism: Viscum album (assembly GCA_963277665.1). NCBI lineage: Eukaryota > Viridiplantae > Streptophyta > Magnoliopsida > Santalales > Viscaceae > Viscum > Viscum album. Next base: position 1,738,427,618 of record OY728160.1, read on the forward strand.
AAATACTAATATTTCTCAAACCATCACTTTTATGGTATTATAAAAATACAATAATAACATAAATGTGTTTTTAAAATATATATATATATATATACATTTATAAGTAAAATAAACCATTTAAAATCACTATGTTGTATTTATAAAACATGTGTATATCATTTTGCAAACATAAGTAAAAATGTTCTCATAAAACTAATTTGTTCACCTCTATTAAAAAAATAGTTTTTATCACCTATAGAAATAAATACCAAAAAAACTATTTCATATTTTATATAAAAATTATAATATTATTTAATAAGTTCAATTTCATTTTTTTACATAAAAGTATGATTACTAATATTAAAGTTAATGACCTTGATAATGGTAAAACTGTTATTTTTAAATAATTATTTTATTAATATTGTATACTTTTTATCCAATTAAATAAATTAATATATTATCAAAGAAAAAATTAATATTATGTTTAAGAATATATTTAAATAAATTATCCCTCATGCAATCAGAGACACTGTCTTCAGTCTTAATCCTGACAGTGCCCCTAACCCAGATGGTTTTAATAATGGATTCTATCAAAAACATTGGGATATTCTTCAGGAATATGTTTTTCATTTGGTTAAATCCTTCTTCTCCAAATTTATTCTTCTGCATGGTCTTAACTCCCAATTCCTTGTTATCATCCCCAAAATGGAGAATGTTGATGTGATTCAGAACTTCAGACCCATTGCCCTTATCAATTCTTTATTCAAAATCATCATGAAATTAACTGCCAATAGAATGGCTTCCATTTGTAGAAAAATAGTTTCTTGGAACCAAATTGGCTTCATAAAAGGCAGATCTATCCAAGAATACATCTTTCTGGCCTCTGAATCCACTAATCTTTTAAAAAAAAGAGTATAGGTGGGAGTGTTGCTATCAAACTTGATATGGCGAAGGCCTTTGATACAATTGATTGGAGCTTTATGTATAAAGTTCTTTCACAATTAGGCTTCAATGAAATTTTCATTAATAGAATAAAATCTTTATTCAACTCTGGTTACATCTTCATCCTCATTAATGGCTCTCCTAGAGGTTATTTCAACTACACTAAAGGAGTGAGATAGGGTGACCCTCTCTCCGCAATTCTCTTCTCCATTGCGGAAGATTAGCTGAGTAGGTTGATCTCCCAGGAGATTTCTAAAAGGAATATAAAACCTATTTATGCCTCCAGAAATTTACAAGTTCATTCACATCTCCTTTATGCTGATGACCTTATTCTCTTTACCCAGGGAGACAAAATAAACATTCCCAATCTTAAAGATATACTTCTTCACTATCAAGAAGTCTCTGATCAACACATTAACTGGAATAAATCTTCTATCATTTTCAATAAAGAATTTCCTCTGGGGAGAAAACTTCCCATCTCTAATACCTTAGGCGTCAAAGAAGTCTCTCTTCCCTTTACATACCTTGGTGTTTCTATATTTTGGGTTAGACCTAAAGCAGGTTATTTCTCTCACATTGCTGACCATACGCTTAGACATCTTTCCTCCTGGAAGGGTAAGTCCCTTTCGATGGATGGGAGAATTTGTTTGGTGAAATACATGACTGTTTCTAAACTTGTTTATTCTATGATGATATATAAATGGCTAAAAAGTCTTTTAAAATGCATTAATGTTTCTATTAATTTTTTTTTTGGACTGGTATCACTTCGGAGAGAATGCTGGTGACTATCCCCTGGACCTCTTACTGCAAACCTATTGATAAAGGGGGGATTGGCATAAAAAATCTCTCTAAGTTCAATAAGTCTCTTCAAGCTATACTTACATGGAACATTATTCACAATACTTCCTCCTCCATGAATTTCCTCAGGGCTCGTTTCCTTGAAAATCTTAGAAACAATCATTCTTACTCCCTTAAGTCCTCTATTTGGTCCTCCATCAAAATTACTTTCATGTATATTATGTCTAACTCTAGATGGATGGCCACTAAGGATTACAACTTAAAATTTTGGTTTGATAACTGGACTAGCATTCCCTTGATCTCCTTTATAGATAACAACCAATCCCCTCCCTACCTTTAGGATTCAATTGACTCGATCATCCATATGCATAACCTCGATCTCCCTAAGAATATTACTCAAATTTTTGATAATTATCATTTTGTTAATATTAATGACTTACTTATTTGGGAACCTGTGAACAATGGGATTCTTAACTCCAAAGGCTATTATAAGTACCTTTTCAACAATGTTGACAATAATCACCCCTGACTAGATAAATTCAACAAAGCCTGGATAAAACCCTCAAGATTTACTTTAGTCTGGCGGATTTCCCACCAAAGAATCCCAACAGATAATTACTTACAAACTTTCGAGATTACTCTTTTTTCTAAATTTCATATGTGCAATCAGAATAGAGAGGATATTAATCATATATTTCTCTCATGTGACACAAAAACCTCTCTCTGGCATTATATTATTGACATTTTTGAGTGCAGATGGATTCTTTTTGATACCATCAACATGCAAATTCAGAGTTTCATGGAGTTGTCTATGTCTCAGCAAATCAAAAACCTTTTGGTTGCGGCTGTCATGGAACTTCTTCATATTATTTGGTATGGTAGAAATGAAATAATTTTCCGCAATAATTCTTTTAAAATTAATGCAGGAAAAATGAGAATCCTCATGGCCATTCGCGAAGCGGATTCTATACAAAAAGATCACTACAACAATTCTGTCCGTGACTTTGGGATCCTTAGACGTGTTGGGGTGGAGGGGATCTACCCTCTCCCCCACTCTACTCTTGAAGTGTTTTGGCTCCCTCCCCCTCCGGGATGTATTAAAAGCAATGTGGATGGAGCCTCTAAAGGCAATCCGGGACCAGCGGGTTGTGGTGCCATCTTCAGAAATCACCTCGACCAGATTCTTGGATGCCTTTATGGCTCTTGCGGTTCTTCTTCCTCTTTGGAAGCTGAGATGATGGGCATCATCCATGCCATCACCTTTTCCATATTACACAGCTGGAACAATATTTGGATAGAGAGCGACTCCATAATAATCATTCAGGCCATTTGGAATGGTACCATCCACCTTTCTTGGCCTCTTACTACCCACTGGATGGACTGTTTGAATTCTCTTATTGGGATTAACTTCATCGCCACTCACACCTTCCGCAAATCCAACAAGATCGCTTATGGGCTTGCCAATATTGGAGTTGCTCATGACTTACAATGGATGGATGATCTCCCTTCTGAATTAATCCCTTTTTTTGCTCAGGATATCAGAAAAAGACCTTACTTTAGACTTGTGTAACCCCCTTTTTTATCAATAAAAATTTTCTTCCTTTTAAAAAAAACTAAATGGAGAACACAACATTTTTCTAAAAAAATATTTTTCTATATAAAAAATGTTTTAATTTAACAGTTAATTTTATTAATTATAAATTGAATTAAATTAAATGGAGATTAAATTTAGGTTCACCAAATAAAAATTTCATAATATGGGTTATTTTATATTTCTAGTAAAACAAAATTTACTTAGGTAAAAACTGGTTACCCTGGTAAAAATAAAAAAAAAAGGAAAATGTAAAATTACAAAAACTAATGGCTTACAACATGTTTCAAAAATCTATGAGAATTATTTGTTGAGTATTTATAGAACCAAGATCACCCAAAACTCCATTATTTATAACTTCAGGATTCTTTTACCGTATAATAGTATAATGATAACTTTAAAAAAAATGGTATTCACAAAAGTAACCTTTTCTTGACTTATAAAAAGGGAAACTTCCACCCCTTCATGACGCACCCATTTGAAAATCACACTTTTTTTTAGTTGTATTTTTTTAAATGATTTTCATTAGTTTTAAATGGTGATAAATTAGAGATGAATATCTCATTGATGTCAATATGATGAATTAGTTCCAAATATAATGGATTTTTGATAAATTTACAAGCCTTAAAATATAAGGAAACATAGAAATGGTTTGAATACTTTGAGTTTCATAGGTTATACCTGGAGAATTGTTATGAATTCATTAAATGACATTAGATTTTAGGCTTGAATAATTCTCCTAGTAACTCTAATGATTGATGAGATGATATTCATGTCAAAGACTTGTGTCAATAGGGACACATTGTTTATAATAAAGAATAAGGATGATTTTATGATGAAGAAGTTATTTGGAATTTATATTCTAAAAAGAATAGAGGAATAGGAATTGAATAAAGACCATGAAATTATTTAATTTCATGAAGATAAATTTAAGAAGGTTTAATGGTGACCATGGAAAAATAAATTTTATAAAATTTTCATGGATATTGAAGAAGAGGTGGTGGACATTCATTTATTGGATTCTATATTATACTTAGTATTTTACTAAGTTATTTTTTTGGATTATATTAAAAATGAATTCCAACTAACAATATTCCTAGGACACTTAACCAATGGAACATTTGGGACCCTTTGGGTCAACCATTACCAAGGGAGTATCCATAGTAAGCATGTGGGTGGTAGAGGGTGTATAGTGCCCACCAGATATAGGTAGGCCTATGTATAAGTCTTAAAGAGGGTATGGTCAAAGCTGAACATATGTTGGTCCTGAAGCCTACAGGAATTCCCATAGACCATGTGTGTCACGACCCATGTGGGTGTGTTGTGTAGTGTTATATGGGTGTCGACCCCAGTGCCGGATCGAGAGGCTGCTAAAACACTTTAACTTATAAAGTGGAGGGGTGAAGAATAGATTTTGATGTGGGATGTGAGGTGAAGTGATCATTATTCATCCATAAAAAGGATAAAGATAAAACTGGATTCGTCTAGTCAGATTAATATATCTCATCAATTTCCCACACCATTTGTATTCAAAATAAGATGAACATATTTTGAATATCACTGACATCTTCCTCCACCCTTCTCTCAATGATGCTAATAGTTCACCAGAGAATATGGTCAAGCTACCATCTATTAGAGAAGAGGTCACCATAGTTATCCTAAGGTAAAAATGATGAGGTGAATATGATCTAAATAATCATGAAATATCATTTTTATGATTTATATGAAGTCAATTTGTCCAAACTGTAAACATAGTTGCAGGAGGCCATTTGAGTAGTCGATCGCCATGGATGGAAATAAATATTTAAGAAAAATGAGTTGTGTTCATTTATGAGCACATACACGTGATTAAATAATCGTAAAGAAGAATCTCATCACGAAGAAAATATGCCACAATTTTTTGTGTCAAGTAACCTGTGTTTAAAGATTTAAAAGGCTGAGTCATTCGATTATTCAAAGAGATGATTATCACAGAATGATTTGAGAAGATTTTATTTGGTTATTGAATGAATATAGGTGATGAAAACCTATCTATAAATACAAAGGAACTAAGATGATTTTCATTGCTAAAAATATTATTACAGCTCTCATTTTCATAGAAAATAGAGCATCCACGAACCCCACTAGTTTCTAAAGGGAAAAAAATATCCACAAGCCTCCTTGGCATTGTGAAGTGGGGTGTTTCATGCATCTATTGTGTTAAGAAGATATGTGGACACTCAATTGATGTTCTCACCCTCATCGTGATTTGTGAAGAAAACTGGTTCCATGAATTAGTTCTTGAATATTATATATCCTTGTTATGTTACTTGTTTAAATAGTGAACTTCCCATGAGCTAGTGCGTGGGTTGAAAAATCCCATTGTTCTTTATAAAGACATGTTCTGTGAATCTTTCTTCTTTCACAAAGCTCCTTGGAAAGGCATAGAATATTTCTATCTTGCATATGTATGACCAATTTAAGTGAATGAGAATAACTATCATGCACCTCAACTCATACTTACACGAGGAAGAGGAGGAACGCACATACCTGTTTGGTTTCACATGTAACAGTGACTGTATGAAATATATACACACTATTTGAGCATGAAGGAGTGGAAATTTTTGTAGCATATTGACCTGAGTTCCACTGAAATGTGCCCTGAGATAGTCGCCACCTAACCTCAATCGTTTCTCCTCAAATTCCAGAGGCTACCGACTAGTAGAGAGGGCCTAGGATGTGTCTGTGGGGATACTATGCCCTCATTTATCTTTGTAATAACAATGGTAAACAATAGATAATAAATAGATAAATAAAAAATACCAACATACAATATCTAAATTAAAGAAATAAAACATGCAATAAAAGTAAACAACTAGTGGAAACTGAATAACAATAATAGATACATAAGATGATAATGATTTCATATGTCTATACAAAATAGAGTTTAGGGAAACAAGGGTACAATCATATACTACATTCTATCCAAAACCACAAAATATCCAAAAATTTCTAAAATATAATCTTGAGCATAGGATCGATCCTCTTCCCCCAAACCCCATCCTAAGAAGCAAAGAAATCGAGCATCAGAAGCAGAATTCTTCCCTTTATCCACACATGTGATCATAAAGTTTACTTGGGTACCAAATGGCACTCAAGCAATGAGTGAGATATGAATCTCAATAGGCTGGAACTCATTGTGTCTAGAACTTTCCATATCATGCAATAGATAAATACAGTGTTCTAGATATAATAAATGCATAATAGTAAATAAATAAAATAATTTCATTTTGGTCTGGGTTTCTAAACGGACACCCGTCCCATACCATCTACTTCAGCCTAAGTAGAGTGTCTGATAAGTAGTACCTATTCAAGGAATAATATGTATACAAGGGCCTAATTAAATAAGTAAACCCAAGAGGGAAAACCCCTAATCATGTGCTTTGGCTTGGGGTCTCATTTTCCATGTCACCAAAAAAGTGAACTCACAATAATAATAAGTATATTGATAATAACAAGAGATTCATCACATATGTAAAGAGTAAACAAACAATCCATCAATTCCAAAGGTGGATTTTGAGCCTATCCCAGGTGATCTATGAATAATCCCAAGTGTTGCTATGAAACTTCTAATATTACCAATGTCATTAATCCCATCAAAGGAAACCCATACAACATTCCTTATATGACTCAAGACATGGTGAATCTGATTTCATACCAAGTATCTAACATAGGATCTAGGTATCAACCATGGAATGACATATCCATTTTTTCAATGGATCCATCCCCGGTTTCTCTCCTAGGTAACTGATGTCACTCATGAGTATAAGTAAATCTGCCCAGTGAGCATGTACCAGGAAAGGAAAAATTATCAATCCTGGTATGTTAAGAGTATACAACCAAGCATGGTGAGTCCATCCATGGAATCCTTAACTTGGGACCCACTTTATCTCTTATCCCATAGTAAGAGATCATGGAAATCCAATCACATAACAAATCAAGGAATCAATGTAATATCATTCCATCAAGTATCCATCTCAAAACCTCACGCTTACCAAGCTAACCAATTAGAAAATTTAATCCAACAACAATGGTAAAATTTCAAGGCAAGGCACAAGGCATTAAATAAGATCAAATCATGGTCATGAGGCATAATAAACAAGACATAGAATAAAAACAATTACATTTCATCCCTTTTATTACACTATTTCAGGACAACGAGCTTACCAAATCATATCACATAATTCAATCCATGAAAAAAATATAAGGGGAATAATAATTTAGAACTTGGAATTAAAAATTATCCAATAACATAACATCAATGACATACCAAAATTCCAAGCTATCTAATTTGGCCAAGAATGAAATTTAAATTCATGCCATTCACCTATGGTACAAAGAAATATGCATAAAGTGTGACATAAGGAGAAAGGAATATGTCATATCATAAAAGAAAGATATGGCATATGGAATGAAAGGTAAGACTTTAATCAAATTACATAAGTAATTAAATTTAAGGCATAAGAATTTATCTATTAAGATATAGTCATGGAGTTCAAGGCCAACCATTTATTTCAATCTATTCCTTTAGTTAAAGGCATCGGACCAAGGCAACACACACACCCAAAGGTGGTTTACAAATTAAATCATGGTCATATAGGCCATTAGGAAATGGAATACCCAATGGGGTGGCTTAAGATAAGGAAAAAAACCTATGAATGGGTTTCTTTGGAAGATATAGTCACTATAGATATGTAAAACCACTTTAAATAATTTATTAATTAAGAATGAATCCTCACCGGAAGGTTTTATCAAGTAGCACAATAATGAAAAATCTAAAACACAACAAAACGATGGTAAAAAGAGTATACCCAAAACCATGATGTCATAGTACTACACTCATCCATTTCCAAGCCTTGATTCAACCTAAAACAGTATAAATCAAATGATTTATCAAAACCCCAAAAATAGTGGAAAATTTCATTTCACAAAAATAGCACAACGGATAGAGTAGAAACTTAGAAATTAAAAAGTGAATAAGGTAGATCTTACTGAGATGATTCTGTAGCTTTTTATGGTGAGGGAAATAGTGGAAAAACTAGGGAGAAACATCAAAAACTCCATGGAGGTAGAGAAGGGGTTCATGCTCCTGGAGGGAAGATAAAAATCCTAAGAAAATATGGAGAGGAAGAAAGGAATGAAATAAAATTACATTAAGGGCAGTTTAGGTTTTTCACCCACAAAAGAGGGGTCCCACAGTTTGGCCGCACAGTTGGCCAAACTATGCGCCAAATGTGTGGGACCTCACTTTCTAAAAATTGAAGGTGTTCACATAGTTGTGCAGCCTGGGTTACATGGTTACAGACGAACCGCGTGGCCCTCTATATCCCACTATCTATTACCACATGATTTAGGTAAATCATGCAATATGGACGGCATGGTTTCCTCTAATAGTGAAAACTCATCTTTCACCTCCCATTTCAAGGCTCCAGAATTCGAACGAGCCCCAGATTCCCCCAGGGCCTCCTTTAACCTCTTAGGCATCATTACTAGGTACATTTTAAGGAATTAAACTAAAAATTGAAATGGTTTATACCTTTGGATAAATATGGGATGTTACAACCTCCACTCCTTAAAATAATTCTTCCCTCAGTTTCCCTTAAGAGGTTGGAAGAACATCTTCTAAGAAAATATCTGGCCACTACACATGTACATTGGCCTACCACTCCCATGTCTAATCCTGGACACATCTATCCTTCCTTAACACTTGGACCCAAGGGACTGGTCTACCTCGAATAACCTTCATGCAACAATAAACGATATGTATTGGGTGCTCCTTGAATGATACATCCCCCTCCAACTTGATATCATCGGGGTCAAATGAATGAGATGGGTCAAGATGATATTGTTGAAGCTGAGAAACATGGAAGACATCAGGCATGCCATTGTACTGTTAAGGTAACTAAAACTGATAGTCTACCATCCCAACTCTCTACACTATCTCAAAAGGCCCAATATACCATGGAGATAACTTTCCCTATCTCCTAATTCCTTTATGACTCAATCTAGGTGATACATGTAGAAAGACATGATTCCCCACCTCTAACTCTAGAGGTCTGCGGTGATGATCAGAATAATACTTCTACCTGTACTGATCTATGGCCATACTCTTCTAAATCAAATAGAATTTCTCTGAAGTCTCTTGAATGAGACAAGGACCTAGTAGAGTTTTTTCACCTACCTTAAGCTAGCATAGAGGTGGACGACATGGTCTACCATAGAGGTCCTCATACGAATCCATCTGAATCATTTCCATAAAGCTGTTATTGTAGGAAAAATCAACCAGAGGAATATGTTTTTTCTAATAACCTTTAAAATCAAGAATACAATCCCGAAGCATATCCTTTAACACCCTAATCATCCACTTGGAATAAACATTGGTCTGAGGGTGAAATGTAGAACTCAAAAGCACCTGAGAACTCAGTTCCTTCTACAACCCTTTCTAGAACTGTGATGTGAAATGGGCATCCCAGTCCAAAATGATAGAAAGGGGTACACCATGAAGTCATAGTATCTCCCGAATGTAAAGATTTACTAAATCATCAATAGATAAGCATTCCAAGATTGGTAATAAGTGAGCAAATTTGGTCAGCCTATCAATGATCACCCATACTACATCACTGCCTTGAGGAGACATCGGAAAGACTGTCCCAAAATATATGGTGACATTATTCCATTTTCACTTAGGAATGGATAGAGGTTGTAGAAGTATAGAAGGCCATAGGTGATCTGCCTTCACCTACTAACAAGTGGATAACCAAGTGATGAAACCCTATATCTTCCTCTACATACCAAGACACCAATACTAATGATGCATGTATCTATACATCTTGGTAATCCTAAGGTGAGTTTCCCAAAAAGAAGTATGAGATTATCTCATCATATCTTCTAGTATATCAGAGGGTGCCCAAACACACCCACAGTATAGCAGGGTCTTACTGAAATAGAATCCCAACTATGTGGTGGATTATCTCCTGTGATGCCTTACCTCAAAACAAGGCCCTTGGAATATAATAACTAACGCATATTAACCCATTCCAAAAGAGAGGATTCCACTTCCAGATCTGCTAATACTAGTTTCCCTTATTGTTCTTGAACCTCTAGATTCAACTCAGAAAACAAAGCAATCATATTCCATTCATTACTGGCTGCCTGAACGTTGTGTTTCTACATTCTCTAGCTCAAGAAATCCGCTAAGGCATTACCCTTTCTGGGTGTATAAGAAACCTCAAAGTCAAAAAACCGTAGGTATTCAACCCACCAGTGCTACCTCACATTCAATTACCATATAGAGGATATATATTTGAGAATTTTATGATCCATGTAAACTATGAATAGATCACCCAACAGATAGTGCCTATAATAGTGCAGAATATGAACTATAAAATCTATCTCCATGTCATGCATAGGATATTTCCACTCATACAGCCTCAGCTAGTGAGATCCATACACCATGAATTGATCACCTAGCATCAGAAATGCACACAACATGATTATTGAAGCATCACAGTAGACTGTATAACTTCTTCCCAATTCCAAAAGAATAAAAATTGAAGATGAAGTGAGTCTTACTATTAATTACTGAAAATCCTTCTCAAAAGCTTCATACAATAAGAACTGCAAGCCCTTTTTAGTCAAGGTTATAAGAGGCACTTCTAAGGATTATAATTCCTGAATGAACCACCTGTAATATCCAGTAATACCTAAGAAGCTATGTAAGTCAAACACGTTCTTGGGGTAATCCTAGGAAGCATGACACCCACCTTCTCTAGTTTGACTGATATGCCTACCTCATATATGATATGACCTAATAAGTGAACCTTGATGATCCAAAAGAGAAATTTATTGAGCTTCACATATATCTGGTTCTCTCTCAGTGTACTCAGCATGATCTCAAAATGGGTTGCGTGGTCATGTCTGGAGCGCGAATACACTAAGATGTCATCTATGAAGACTAACATAAAGTCATCAAGATACTAGTGTAAAACATGATTCATTAAATCCATAAATACTTTTTGATTGTTCTTCAGACCAAACGACATAACCAAATAATCTCACAAGTCATACCTTCTCTAGAAAATTGTGCGTGGTATGTCTTATGGTCTCACATGAACTTGATGATATCCTGAACTCAAATTGAACTTAGAGAAAATATTTTCTCCTCATAGATGGTTGAATAGATCATCTATATGAGGTATTTGATACCTATTCTTCACCGTAAGCTGGTTTAGTCTATGGTAATCCACACACAATCTAATGTTACAGTCGTCCTTCTTGGTGAAAAAAACAAGTGAGCCCCATGGAGATGTGATGGTTCTAATAAAACCCTTATCCTCTAATTCTTAAAGATGTTTCTTGACTTCTTGGATCTCTATAGGTACCATCCTATAAGGAAAAATAGACCCTGGTTCCACACCTGGAACTATCTCTATAGTGAACTCAACCTCTCTCACATGAGACAAGTCAGAGAAATAAATAGGAAATACATCCTTGAAACGATCCACCACAGGAGAAAAATCGGCTAACTACATTCCCTGATCGCTCATAAAGAGACTCGCTAGCTTATATATCACTCTACCCAGCCCATTATGCTTGGTTCCAGCTCTATCTTCATGGATATCCCATTCACCCTTATGTAAATACATGCTACCCTTAGGTGTTGTGAAGGACACTCAATGGCGATAACAATCCACTTGGGAATGATAAGCCACAATTTAGTCCATACCAAGAATGAATTCAAAGATAATAATCTCTAGGATGAATAAAATCCAGAATAAATGGCACTCACCTATCTCAAGGGGTCATTCCTAACACTGGAATATGCCCTCTGTTCCAACCCCTAGCAGTGTGTTGAGGGACATAATGCCATAGAATCACTCAATTATGAAACCAATACTTTTCACACATACAACATATATGGATAAGTTTGATGCATAGTGATGCCCAAAATTACCCTACATGTATAAAACTTCATTATAGTATAGGTAGGGATTGAATACATATGGGATTAATGAGTAACCTTTATACACTCAAATATGTTAGAGGTTTGGATATGAAGTGGCCAACTTTGGTGTTGATTTAAATTGTGAAACTAAAATATTAAATTTCATAAGAGAATGTTTTTAAATTTATGAATGAAATGCCTAATGATTTTAATATAAATAATTAAATAATATGTTTTGATCTAAGGATTTTGTTAAGGTAATAATGGTTGTAATTGTTTTTATATGAATTTTATGTTCAACATTTCAACAGGTATCCAATAAATGAGATAATTCACCAATATCATTATCTAATTTAATCCATACACAATACCAAGGTTAATAACCAATTAACTTATAGGATCACTTTCATGATCACTCCGAGTAATTGGATCATACTAGAACTCAAAATGTGTAGTCGTTAAAGTCAGTGAAGGAAAAAAAGAAGATAAGTAAAAGAAATGAACTCTCAAACCATAGAACTATTTTAAGAATTTAATAACATCAAGTAACATTCAATCCATGACCAATAAACTCCCTATAATCAAACCAAAAAAATTTAATCCTTCCATTGATGTAAATCTCTCAGTGGGAGGTGGAAGTCGACTTAAAGAAGTGGGATTGAAGAAGAAAAACATTGAAATAACGAACACTCCACCATTGTGTGAGGAATGTCACAATTTTATGTGTGAAGAAATTCAAAACTTGATTAAATGGTATCAATGTGTTAATAAAAATGATATAAAAATATAATAAGAAGAACTTTTATTAATGAACTAATGTTATTGAGAAAACTTACATGAAAAAAATGAAGATGTGATTACAAAATGAAAGTGTAACAATAAAATTGAAATAAAAACATGGATGCCCAAATCCATTCACCTCAAGCACCTTAAATAGGTAATTTTTTATCCTAGTGTTGATCACCTATAAATCAATTTCTTCCCCATTAATTAGGAGAGTCAAAATGAGGGTGAGAAAAAAAAGGAAATTCAACTCTTTCAATGTTGACCAGAAAATTTGTCAAGATTCATCCCATTTTGGACATGTGAATTTGGAATTTAATATGGAAAATATTTTATTTTAATAGAAGAAAAATATATAATTACACATTTAATCTAATATTTTTAAAAATTTCATTCCAATTAGATCATCCATTTTGATTTTATGCTCAAAATAGTGGGATGATTTTGTGGGCCTTCAAATCTGGCCCACAAATTAAATGTCAACTTGGGATCTCAGTATCTCCTTGAAAACTTTAGAATTAGCTCTCACAATATTTTAATTAAATTATCCCCATAATTTTTTATTTGTAAATTTAAATTTTTAGCATCATTGGGATTGAAATTTGGGGTCCACTTTTATTCTATGGGCCTAAGGCTCATTATGATTTGTCCAGAAATTTGTACATTCATGGCTAAAAATGTCCATCTTCTATTATGATTCACAAATTGATACTAAAATAAAAAAATTTCAAAAGAATTTATCAATCATATCCCAAAATATAAAATTCAAATAATGAATATAATTTTTCCACAAATAGAAGATTTATTGGGCCCAAAATTTCACTTTTAACAAGAATTTCACATGTGATGAGAAATGAAGTTCAATTTAAAAAATGAACTAAAATTAGTGTTTATGGAATTTAAAACACATGAATATTAAAATATAATAAATTAATATTATCCTATTTTAGTGGTTAATCACACCCCCCAACTTGAGTTTTTCTATTCCTGAGAAAAAAAATGAAATTGAATTTCCTTTTTCAAAAATATTTTAACATACAATGCTCATCCAAAGACATAATTCCAAAAAATCATGAAACCTATCAAAATAATTCCACACAAGTTATTTTCACAAGATAGTACTAAGTATAATCCCATTCCTTTTTAAAAATTCATCACCACATTTCATCCAATTTCAATTCAGTATGATGATGTATTGTGTATCTCAAAAGACATGGGACCCATTTTCTTGTTCAAGGGGGGAAATTAAAGTGATAGGTGGGAATCACATTAAACCTTAATATGAGTTTCCAATTTTACCATTTTTTATTTAGTTTTTTTAATTTTTTTCTTTTTTTATTAACCACAGTAGATATGAAAAAACTAACTCCCAGCAAGACAAATATGGAGTCACGATCCTCAAGTGTTGAAAGAAACACATTTTTTCAATTCCAATCTCTTAAATAGAGATATAAATCCTAACTTTGTGCATGAAAACTATAGATTCATGATCCCCAAGTACCAAACTCCACACATTTGAACAAAACATTTCTCTACGTAGTCTTTTTTTAAAATATTTTTTTTGGATACTCAAATTAAATTATAATTGTCCCTGAATCCTATGGTATGATGAAAGGGAACCATGATCTCAAACATACACACAAAATCCAATGAATTTACATTGTGACATTTTAATTAAATTGATTTAAATGTTAGCATTTAAAAATCACATTAGATGACTTCAAATTCCAAAAAACTATGCTCATGTACTTAAATATTCATTAAAATCACAATCAAGGGATTCAAAATTATTTGACAATTAGCTTCATGTTTCAAAATGTACATTAGTGAATAAAAGTAAAATGAATTGAATTTTTTTCATGAAATACAAAAAAAATGAAAATATTAATATTTTCACTCCCCCCCCCAACTTAGAATGACACTGATCTCAGTGATGAAAGAGAATAGAAGAGAGATATTAAAATTGGTAAGGGATAGGGGAGATTTTATTTGAAATGAAATCATGAAAAAAAAACCACCTGGTTTGAGTTTTATGACCCATCAATCATAAATTGATCACTCTAGCTTCATGTTACAAGTAGACTCCTCGGGCATGATTGATGGCTAGGTTTGAAAATTAGAAATCATGGGTTTTATTTGGAAATACTAAAATTATTCAGCTACTAAATATCACTCACAAGAGACATTATATCACATTGGAAACCCCAAGGGGCTTCCGTTAACAAAAAAACACAAAATAAAAAAAACACAAGCTGGGTTTCCTCCTAGAAAGAGCTTTGTTTAAAGTCATTAGCTTGACTTGGACCCCCCAAATTACCTAATAAAAACTTTAAACATTTTAACAACCCCATATTTCTCCACTTCTACTATATTTATATTGATTATTTGTTTATAATTTGTGTCATTTACAATCCTTTTTTCTACAATGAATGATAAAATCCACAGAATATCAGGAATGGTTGATATAGTTCCTTCTATAGTCTTTCTTAAGAAATCAATGATCATTCCTAATTTATTTATTTTAAGAGAAGAATAAATTCCAACTAAAATGTCATGGTCATACCCTATGAACTAATACTTGATTGGGGAAGGAAGGACAATAATTTTGAGCTAGGGTTGGATAGGAAATTCAGACATAGGTTGGGAATTTGAATCGAACTCAATTTCATTTTCAGAATTTAATAATAGAATTGGTTCAGTTTGAATAGAATATTCAACCAAGAAATTTGATAGATTAGTTTTATTAAAGGGTATGGACTCAAAGTTTGTGATTTATTCTAGTGTTTTAGTTATTTGTGTTTCTAAAAAATCATCAATGGAGTTATATTCATGATACTCAATCCATGATGTAAAATTATCCTCTTTTGAATCCAAAAAATCAATTTCATCCTGATTTAAAGACCCTTTAACAATTCCTCGATCTTCTTCATCAATCCAAAATATTAAGGCTGGTTCTTTAGTAAATTTATGAGAGGTTTTTGGGAGAAAATATTATTCTACCAGTGACGAGGAAGAGACATCCTGGGTTGGAATGGGTTCCATAACCATTTCAATTCTTGGTAGTTCTGATCTCAATGATGAAACCTCAGAAGTCATTCACTCCATTTGTTGACATAGTTTCTCAAGTAATGGTTGTGTTTTAGGCTAAAAAATTGTTTGATCCAAATGTTATACTCCAATAGGATAATAATATTATTGGAATTACATTGGATGATTTTTAGACTGGATTTTTTTGGGATTGAAACTCATTATAGGTTGGGATGTTTTATTGAGCATAGGAGTTCAAACATTGTGATCGATTTAGGTTTTAATTTTTTCCACCAGTAGAAACAAGGATGGTTATTATTAATCACACATGGTGTGGGGTAGTCAAGGAAGGGATAGGTTTCACATTTTTGGAATTTTTCAAAATGGCCATCCATAATAGTGAAATTTGGGGTGAGAATAGAGAATTTGAGGTGAGAAAGGGATGCTAATGTTTAAGATAACTCACTTAGGACCCCGGAAATAGTGCCAAAATTTGGTGAAACCCAAATTTATCCTACAGGTATAAGTTTTTATTGTAGTATAGGTAGGGATCGAATCCACAGGGACCGAAGAAGTAACCATTAGACACTCAAAGATGTTGGAGGTTTGGCTATTAAGTGTCCAACTTTAGTGTTGATTTAAATTGTGAAAATAAAATACTAAAGTTCATAAGAGAATGTTTTTAAATTTATTAATGAAAAACCTAATTATTTTAATGTAAATAATTAAATAATATGGGTTGATCCAAGGTTATTGTTAGGGCTAGAATGGATGTAATTGTTTTTCAATGAATTTTCCATTCAATAGTTCAAGAGGTATCCAATCAATGAGATAATTTCCCAATATCATTCTACAATTTAATTCATACCCAATACCAAGGCTAATCACCAATTCACTTATAGGATCAGTTTCATGATCACTCCAAAGAATTGGATCGCACTATGACTCAAAATGCGTAGTGGTTAAAGTCAGCAAAGGCAAAGAAATAAATAAGTCAAAGAAATGAACTATCAAACCATAGAACTAATTTAAGAATTTAATAACATCAAATAGAATCCAATAAATACTCAAGAAACTCCCCAGAATAAAACCAAAAAAAAATATCCTTCAATTTATGAAAATCTCTCAATGGAAGGTGGAAGTCGACTTAAAGAAATGGGGTTGAAGAAGAAAAACATTTAAATAATGAACACTCCACCCTTTTGCGATAAATTTCAAAAAAAATTGTGTGAATAAATTCACACCTTGATTCAAAGGTATCAACATGTTAAGAAAAATGAAAAAAATAGAGAATAAGAAAAAAATTTATTAATAAACTAATGTGATTGAAAAAACTTACATAGAATAAATGAAGATGTGATTAAAAAATGAAAGTGTAATAATAAAATTAAAATAAAAACATGGATTCCAAAATCACTTCACCACCAGATAATTAAATAGGAAAATTTAGTTCCGAGGTTTAATACCCTATCAATAAATTACTTCCCCATTGATTATAAGAGTCAAAAAGATGGTGATAAAGAAAAAGAAAATGGACTCTTTCAATATTGACCATAAAATTCATCCAGATTCATCCCCCATTTGGACATGTGAATTTTTCATTAAATATGTAAAAATATTTGATGCTAATATAATATAAATATCTTCTTCTATGTTTCCTTTGATTTTTTTAGAATTACATGCCCATTGGATCATCCATTCGGATTTTATGCTCAAAATGGTGGGCTGATTTTATGGGCCTTAAAATCTGACCCAAAAATTAAATGTCAACTTGGGATCCCTATATCTCGTTAAAACATTTATAATTATCTCTATATATAGTTTAATTAAATGATCCCCATAATTTTCTATTTTTATAGTAAAAATTTTAGCTTCATTGGGCTTGAAATATGGGATCCACTTTTATTTGATGGGGCTAAGGCCCATTATGATTTCTCCAGAAATTTGTACATCCATGGAAAAAAATGTCCATATTCCATTGTGATTAATCTATTGATCCTAAAAGAAAAAATGTTTCAAACAAAGTGATCAATAATATCCCAAAATATCAAATTCAAATAATTAATATATTTTTTTCCACAAATAGATGATTGATTGGGCCAAAATTTTCACTTTAAAAAAGAATTTCACATGTGATGAGAAATGAAGTATAATTTAAAAAATGAACTAAAATTGGTGATTATGAAATTTGAAACAAATTAATATTAAAATATAATCATTAAATATTATCCTCATTCAGTAGGTAATAAATTCACCTATATTAAAAAGGTAATAAAATAAAGTAGAGGCCACTGAGATAGTACCTCTAGCTATAGACGGCCCAGGGCTCTGATCCTCTAGTGTTAGATGCACTGCATAAATATAGCCTAAATCATGGAACTTATATGTTGGATGACTATCCTAAGTATACCCACTCTATCAACACTAAAGATCTAGGGCCTAACTACCTCGTCCAAAACCATTATTTCCATGAATTGATCGGACCATAGAAGACCAACTTTTAACCTGATGTGGAGTCACTGGTCTTATACTTGATAGAGGTGCTGGTATGGATCCTATCCATCCATCCAATGGCCCGATGGCCTTCATTTTTTATTGATTTTGATAATACACATTTCAAGGGGTGATGAGGAACCCCTACAATGCCTGTAGGTCCCAGTATTACATGGCCCATAGTTCTTAGAGTAATTCATTTCCCGTATGCTTCAAACATTACATACAACCCAGAATAACTACATGGAACTGCTCCTCCCTAGCATCTTCATCGTGAAATCAGCTCTCCACCTTCCCTTGGCTTTTTGGCTAGGATATCACATGCATGCATAGGATTTTCCCGATGGCAGGTGTCATACCCTCTCATTCTTGCAATCCATATAGCTTCTCCTACGGTGAAAGCTCCTTGCTCATCCTCCTATAGAGCTCATTCCTTGTAGGTTGTCTGGTTTGTATCTGCACTTAAGGTGGACTGAAGGCCATGAGGTGGCCTAAAGGCCTTACTGGACTGAAGGCTTGGGTGGCCCAAAGTTCTTAAAGGACTCGGGGACCAAATCGGTGGCCTGAAGGCCCAAACGGGGGAAAATTTCTAGCTACTACAGTGCCAAATAGTGTCTGTTACAGTTCCCGCTATAGCACCTGCTACAGTACTGCACAGTTCTGCTACAGTAGCTGCTACAGTACCTGAAAATTGTGCCTCCTCCTGGGATTAATCCCGGGTTGCCTGGATGCACTTAAGATTCCTCACCAATCGGGATGAGGCTCATGTGCGTATAGATCCCCTATTACTAAATACTGGAGGAAAATAATGGAATATGTGTTGAAGATGACCCATCCTGCCACAAGATCAACATTCAATTAGGTTCCTCATGTACTGGTCCTTCTTATTCCCTATCCTACCACACTGGTGACGCACTATAGAGCTATCAGTGTGTGTCGTCTAGCTAGAACCTTCTCCATGTACACCCTTAAAATGACGCATCTGAATGCTAGAAGAACTATCACCCTATCATGAAACTAAACTACCCTGGATCATGGGACTATATTCTATAATATTTCATTATGTAATTAGGGCCTAATTAACTATAATTTTCATGGTATTAAAACAAAATATGTTCACCTACGTGCGGACAATATTCCCAATATTGTCCTCAAAGTGTCTCATAGTCGTCAACTCATCACCGTTCAGATAAGGAAAAAAATGTTGGAGCTCACTGAAATGAGAATAATACTCAATCATTATTATAGTTCCATATTGAATATGCATGAACTCCTTGGTCTGATCCACTATTAGAGTCTTTGTAAATAAATGATCATAGAAAGTCATCTGGACGTCTACCCAAACCATATCTCGGTAATGCCCTGACTGAGAGATGAAGTCTCTCCAATGCTTGTCAGAATCACATAATATATAGGTAGATAGCTTGACCCTCCACTCTGTATGTGTCTCAAGATGGAAAAAGATAGACACCATGGCTTCTAATCATGACTCTACAGCATGATGACCTCCATCCCCCAAGAAGCTGGGGGATACTGCTACTAAAAGTCCCGATTCAGCTCTTTCATAGTCGGGTTGGCCTGGAAGCACCCTGAACAGACTTCATAAACTTGAGAAAACTATCCCCAAACTGATAATCAGTTCCCAGTGGAAGATCAGCAGGAGGTGCCTCATGAGGAACTACATGAGGTATAATTGGTTGCTCAGGGACCACAACCTTCAGAGTGTGCTCATCGCCGCTCTCTTGGCATATAGCACGAGGAAGTCGTGGTGCCATAACTCTATAATTTCCAATCACACGCACCTCAGAACAAATTTTAAAATAGATTGGTAAAGAATATAGAATAAAAAAATAAGTAAAGAAGTTAAAGAGAGCAGTAAGAAAGGTCAGGTACAAAGATTCCTTGAACACGATAAAACTCTCAACCTGCCCCTAGATCTAGGTCTAACTGATAACAGGCATAGAGGATCACAATAAACATGGCCTACATCCCATTTCCAAGGTAAGTTCAAAGTTAAGGTCTCTCATCCCCATGCATAAATACCATTTAATTTTCAAAGGTGGTACTCATTTTAATTCATTTATGCTTTAATCCCTTTTTAAATGATTGAATTAGGTGGATCACCATTTCAATTTATAAGGGCACATGCACTATATAAATTTAAATTGGGATGTCCACTTAATCTAATTTATAGCATGAACCAGTATGTAAAATTGGTACATTTCTATATTTATAACAATAAAGCACTACAAGTCATAAAAACTAGGCATGATAGCAATCACATGAATGTAGGAAAATACACGCTAAAAATTAGATATGTCATGGAAATATGCATGAAATTTCATCTCCTACAATAATTGGTGTGATTCATGCTTTTAATATTCCCTCATCTCATCTATCTAAATAGTATAAATCATCATTCCAATAATATTGATATTAATAACACCATAAAACAAGTGCATCACCCAATAGTAAAATTGTATCAACTGTAATGGCATAATCAATAGAACAATTTCCCAACCTAGGTAATTCGGGTGTCCACTGTACATGGTTTAGCTACGTCCAAGCGCATAGTAAATTCCAAGTTCAATTATCATAATCTCATGTCTAATACAAATATTAAGAAAAAGGAATAAGGATATTTGATACCACTTTGTATCATCCTACCCCGAGTGCCACTGAAATGTTCCCTGAGACGGTGGTCACATGACCTCAAGTGCATCTCCTCGAATTTTAGAGGATGCTGACTAGCAGTCAGGACCTGGTATGTGTATGTGGGGAGACTATAACCTCATTCATCTTTTTAATCACAATGTTAAAAAATATATGATAAATAGAGGAATCATAAATACCAATAGACAGCAGTGGAAGTAAAGAAATAAACCATGCAATATAAGTAAACAACTGGTAGAAGCTGAATAACAATAATAGATATAAAAGATGATCATGATGTCATATGTATATACAAAAGAGGGTTTAAGGGAATAGGGGTAAAAAAAATAAACTGTATGCTATCTAAATCTAAAAAAGATCCAAAAACATCTACAAAGGTATCTTGAGCATAATCTCGGTCCTCTGACCACAAACTCCATCCTAAGTAGCAAAGAAATCAAGTGTCAGAAGTATCACACTTCCCTTTATCCATACCTAAAATCATAAAGTCTACTAGATTACCAAACGTCACAAGATATGGTGTGAGATATTAATATCATTAGGCCAACACCCATGGTGTCTATACCTTTCTATTTCATATAATAGATAAAGATAGTATTCCATATATAATAAATGCAAGGAAGTAAATAAATAAAATAATGGCATCTTACTCTGGGTTCCTATATGGAAACCCATCCCATACCACCTAATTAGTTCTAATTTGCATGTCTGATAATGAGTACCTATGCAAGGAATAATGTGTATACAATGACCTAAGTAAACAAGGCAACAAAAGAGGGAAACCCCCAAGATTTTTCTTTGTCTTGGGGTATCATTTTTTAAGCCACCAAACAAGTGAACTCATAATAATAATAATGAAAATAGATTCATAACATATGGAAATAGAAAACAAATAATCCATCAATTTCAAAGTTGGAGTTTGAGCCTCTACAAGATGATCTAAGGAAAATCTCAAGTGTTTCTATGGAACGTCCAATATAACAAATGTCATCGAGTCCATCCAAGGAAACCCAAAAGGCATTCAATGTATCACTCAAGACACATTGACTCTGATTCCACACCAAGTATCTCATATAGGGGAACATGTATCATTCATGGAATGGAATATCCATATTTCCAATGGATTTGTCCCTAGTTGCGCCCCTAGGGAACTGGCGTCACTCACAAGTATAAGTAAATCTGCCCGACAAGCCTGCACCTAGGAAACCAAAGTATCAATCCTAGCACATCAAGAGTATCCAACCAAGAGCAGTGAGTCCATCCATGGAATCATTCACTTGGGACCCACATTCACACCCAACCCATATTAAGAGAGCATGGAAATACAAGAATATAACAAGTCATGGCATCAACATAATAGCATGCCATCAAGTATCCATCTCAATACCTCATGCTTACCAAGCTAACCAATTAGACAATTTAATCCAACAAAAATGGAACAATTGCATGGAAAGGCATAAGGCATTAAATAAGATAAAATCATGGGCATGAGGTATAAGAAACAAGGCATGGAATATTAACAATTACATTTCATCACTTTCATTACACTATTTAAATCCAACAAGCTTACCAAATCATAGCACATAATTAAATCCATGAAAAAAACAGGTAAGGGTAGTAAGAATTTAGTACTTGGAATTAACATGTATCCAATAACATAAAATCAATGATATACCAAAATCCCAATATATCCAACTTGGACAAGCATTATATTTCACTTCATCCATTCACCTATGGAACAAATAAATATGAATAAAGTGTGGCATAGGGAGAGTGGAATATGTCATAGAATAAAATAAATCTATAGCATATGGAATGAAAGGTAAGCCTTTAATAAAATTACATAAGCAATTAAATTTAAGGTATAAGAATTTATTTATTAATCTAGAGTCATGGAGTTCAAGGATGACCATTTATTTCAATACATTCCTTCAGTTAAAGGCATCAAACCAAGGATGTTTCACACACCCTAAGGTGGTTTTCAAATTAAATCATGGGCATATAATCCATTATAAAAAAGGGAACACCCAAAGGGATATCCTAATTCAGCATGAATACCCTAATAATTGGTTTCACCGTAAGCTAGTGTCACTGTAGATATAGAAAACCACTTGAAATGATTTATTAATTATGAACAGATCCTCGGCACAAGGTTCTGCAAAGAGGAAAAACAATGTGACATAAAAAACATGAGGAAATTATGGGAAAAAGATTAGACCCCCTACTTCGACACCATATTAATCCACTTTTCCATTACTGATCTTTGATTCAAGCTAAAATGGGAGAAATCAAAGGATTTATCAAAACCTCGAAAATAAGGGAAAATTATATTATACTAAAATAGCACAATAGATAAAGGATAAACTTATAAATTAAAAGGTGTAGAAAGTAAAGCTTACCAAGATGAGTCTGTAGCTTCTAACAGTGAGGTAAATTGTGTAGAAATGAGGGAGAAACATTAAAAACCTATAGAGGTGGAGAAGGGGGTTTGTGCACCTGGTGAAAGGAGAAAAAATCATAGGAAAAGAGAGGGGGAGAAAGGAGTGAAATAAAATTTCATTAAGGGTAGTTTAGGTTTTTCACCCACACAATAGGGGTCACACAGTTTGGTCATACGGTTGGTCAAACCATGCACCATCTATTTGGGATATCATGGTTTGAATACTGCAGGTGGTCGCTCAGTCATACAGCCTGGGTCACATAGTTGAAGACAAACAGTGTGTCCCTCTACATCCCAATGTCTACTAATGCATAGTTTAGGGAAACTGTGCAGGCTAGGCTATATGGTTTCCTCTAACTGTGTGACCCTGTCTGTCGCCTCCTATTTCGGGGTTCTAGACTTCAAACGAGCCCCGGACGCCCTTGGAATCTCCTTTAACCTCTTAGGTATCATTACTAGGTTCATTTTAAGGAATTAAATCAAAAATTTAAATTTTTCATGCCTTTGGATAAATTTGGTACTTTAAAATTTTTGGAATACAGAAAATGATATAGGAGGTGGAGTTCACATGATGTAGTGAAAACAAAAATATAATGTGTTCAAATACCTATGTGTGCAAAGAAAAAGTGAACAATTCATGCATTCATGCATTGATAATTGAATGCATATGCACATGAAATAATCAAGATAGTGTGTGCACTTTTGTGAATAATTAAACATGAGAGGTTAATAGAAATAAATTGAAAACACACAAGCATGTATAACGTGAATCCATATGCACATGTGAACATAAATTCATAAGCTCTTGATTGTGTGCTAATGTGTATAGGTTTTAAAAGACCTGTGAAAATATTTATACATGCACAAGATAAATTGTTCATTTTAGTTTAATTAGTGTTTCCAAAATATTCATCTTCATTGAGAAGAAATGATACACTCAATTATTGATAATTGTGTATCGAAGAAAGATAATTAAAAACAAATTCACAATTTCATATTATTGTGTGTTAAAGAATAATACACCAGCCAAACTATACTCAGTTGATCATTATCTAGGACAAATTAATTTTAATGATTCTAATTTGAGATGATATTTCTGTGTTTGGATAACCAAAAAGTACTATTTTTATTCTATGAAGATTGGAAGAAGGCAATTTAGTGAATTCAGTTTGACACTAAAGAAGAATGACTGATGAAGAGTTGGTGACTAAATTAATATCAGTAAATCATTATTTGGGTCAAAAAATAATTAAGTGATTATTATTCCACATCATATTCATATTATTGTGACTTAATTTAGAGGAATAATAAGTACAAGTTTCAATTTTCTTCTGAGAATAATTAATAATTTTTACTTGTCAGCTTCTATGCAAGTAAAAAAGTGAATAATATGTTACTATATGAACTAAGAATCACTAATAAATCCAAAATTATTATCAATAAGTGTAATAATTTATTGTTTTTATAAATTATCTTTTCAAAAAGGAGGAGATTTTCTTCAGATGTGGTATAAAGATTCATCCAAGGGCTGTAAAACATGCACTGTCAGTTGACTATAGTGAATTTCAAGTGAAAGGGTATTTCCTAATTATTGTAACCACATTCAAAGGATTAATTTATAGTGTTTGTTTGGGTTATTTCTAAACCATTCCAAGTACTATATACTCTTATTTAGTAGGTAACCATGTAAAAACATTGTGTTCAATTTTTTAATATTATCATATACTTTTATTCCATAGAGAAAAGAGAATAAGAGAATTGAGATCCTCACAGTTCAAGAGGTAAATGGATAAATGTTTAAAAAGTCCCAAACACTTATTCACCCCCCCCCTTAATTTTATGAATATCCAAAACTTTTCCTTTTAAGTGGTATCATAATTTAGGTTTACCTTTTTTGGATTCTATACAGTGAATCTATTCTCTTTTGAAGATTTGAGTTTCTATCCTGAGTAAACAATGAAGTGCAGTTTTAGTGAAGATTTAGTTATCTCTTAGAGGAATTATATATCTACCAATACCATGATTAAAAGTAAAAATAAAGAGGATAGAAAGTTTAATAATAATTCCCTCTTGTCTAAATAATAGGAAGTATCTATTTCCCCATACCTTATAGACAATAAAGATCCTAGAAAAATTAGTGATGATGATCAATATAAATATTATCAAGAATTATTAGTTGATATATTAAGAGTTTTTATATATGGTATTATAGAATAAAGCGCCTCCCTTTTTTTTGATTCTTTCAATGTATGCAGGAATATATCATCCATCTGGAATGAGAAGCTGATGTTTTGAAGAATGGATTGAAATAAAAAAAATTAAAATTTTTAAATTTCTATAGAAAAGTTGGAACCTTTGAAGAAACAAATAGGAAACTTGAAATAAGTTTGTAAAAATGAATCAAATAATTTGAAGATAAATATGGATTCAAAAAGACTCTAGAAGAAAAGATTTTTTCACTTGAAGAGAAATTGAAAAATAGGACTAATGTCAAGGGATTACATATAGAAGAAATATCCAAGAATATCAAAGAACTTGACTCTTTGTTACAAAAAAAATGTTAAGCTACATGAAGATGAATTTGAAATAATGAATAAGGATTGTTAATATAATATGATTTTGATTGAAGATCATAAAATTATCCTCGATATGAAATGTCTATATTTGGAAGTTTAGTTGTAAAATCTTGAGAAGACAGATATTAAGTCTTAAAAAAATAAGGAAATAGTTTTTACTGCTACTTAATGATAATTGGAGTATTATAAGTTTGAAGACCTCCAACATGTGATAATAATGTCATGAGTTTATTCAAAGATCTATCTCAAGTAGCTATGAAAAAATAGGTATCATCCAAACCAACTTGTGATAATGTTTCAAAACCATTTATCATGAACAATTTTGGTTATAAAAAAATATGAACAAGTATGGATGAATAAAGGTGATAAGAATCCCACCACCATGACTAGGGTTGATAGGAAACAAAGTGTGGAATTTGGTTCCCCATAGAGAGCATAAAAAATCATAAAGAATACCTAACAACCCAATATATAAGATGTAATAAAATAAATATTTGTGGGTCAATTTTGGTATAGAAATATATTTAGGCATTTTCCATTAATTTATTAGTACAATCCCCAAAATGAAAGAGCACAAAGGAATCCCATATCATGGGGAAGAAATCTATACAAGAAGAAGTAAAATACAAAGGTCCAAAAGAATTTGTATACTGAAAATAGATTTGTAAATATTGATAATATCAATGATATATAAAACGGAAGTGGTCACAAGGATGGTATATGTACATCTCAACATGTATCCAAGGTTGATAAGAAAAGGATACCACAGAAGCTGGCTAAAAATGAAGAAGTTACCTTGTGAAGAAATCAAAAGAATTTTGTGAACAAAAATTCTCCCAATAATATTCCAAGAAAGAAATATGAAAATACCTTGGATTCCAAATCCAAGAAATTGAAGAAAAGTGAACCATTCAAAATAAATACTAATATGGATGGCACTGAGAAGAACTAATGTGGATGATCCAAACTTTCTTCCACAGTTCCTAATGATGTGTTAGTTATCCGAATAGGATATTTTGAAAGAATGAGAAAAATGGAATATTCACAAGCCAAGTATAGTGAAAAAGGAAAATAAAATATTCCACATTAATATAAAGAATGTCTTTTTGTGAGGTGAAACATGGATGGTCACTCTCTTAGAAATTGTCTTTCAATTATTCAATCACAAGAAGAATTATTTAAGAAGGTGAAAGTTTCAATAAGAGATAAAAGTTCTTTAAAATCTATCGAATAAATAAGTATAAAAAAATACATTTCATAATAGATAATATCCGCACAGACTCAATTATAATTAAAGATCATATGTGATAGTGTGAAGAGTAGAGAAAATGGATAAACTTGGTTGAGAAAACTATCTCAACATTATTGTTTAAATTGAGAAACAAGGAGGATCCATCTTATTCCCTTAATCTGTGTGTATTGTATTTGTGATTATAATGTAGGGATTTAAAGTTGAATTATGTTATCATGTATAGAACCTATAAAGTTGTGAGTGATGCCAATTCTTGATATAAAATATGAATAAGTAACCATTAAAGAATGATTCATCAATTTTTTATTCAAATAAAAATATGATAGAGGATCAAATTTGATGAAGATAAATAATGTGACGTCCTATTCTAGAAAAGTAGGATAAATAATATACTATCTTGTCTTGATATTACTTTTGGTATCCTAAAGAAAAAGTGTTAAAGAATATCATCATTTGTGAAGTTGTGAAAATTTTCAATCTAGATGATCATAATTTAAAGATCCATTCTAGTGTGTTCTACAAATGAAACATCTTGGAATATATTCTTAAAGAGATACATCATTATGAAGATGATGAGAAGTGTTTCTTATAAAGGGGAGACAAATGAAGAAAGATAAAGAATCTTCTAGAATCATTATTTCAATTGGGATCAACTCTAATTATTTTGGAAATTTCTTTAATATCATATCAGTGAAAAGGGTATGTTTTTATTGACCTCTCATCCTTGGTTACAAAAAATAAATATCATTTTAAAAAGGTAGATTAATTGATTTAATTAATTACAAAATAAATGTGGGATTGATCTAAGGACAATTATCCTACTGATTGCTCTTGAATGTTTTTTATCTATTTATTTAAGTGATAGTGTTTTATTGTTCTTAAAATTTTCATATCACATTTTTTTTCTTAGGCCAAGAATGAAATTAAATAACCCTTAAATAAAAGTATATGTATTCTCATTTCATGAGTTATCATTTTTATTTGGTAATGGGCATCATTGTTGTCCAAATAAAATCCTCTTTTTGTCTTCACAGATAAAAAATCAAGTAGAATTAGAGTAAAATGATGGATGAAACATTACTTAAGTATGAATTGATACCCATTCACAAGAACTTTTTATTTATTTTAAATAAGGGTGAGATAAAGTGAAATGAAATTTCGGAAAAGTAAAGGGGAGAGAAAGAAAAGATTCACATATCGAAACATTAATTTTGGATCAAATTTGAAGGTATTTCCAATAAATAAAAAGGGGGTATTGAAGAGACCACTTTGCATTTGAGTTATATTTATCATCAATTGTTGTCATTGGTTTTCAAAATTGATCAATAATATAATAATATCTCATTTATTTCAATATGATTAATTAATTCCAAAGATAATGGAGCTTGGATGAAGTTCTTAATCTTATAATATGAGGAAGCATAGAAATAGTTTGAAGACATTGAGTTTCACAGGTGATCCTGGATAATTTTTATATATTAATTAAATTAAATTGTTTGTCATGATTGAATAATTATCCTCATAAATATAATTATTGATGAGATTATTTTCATTTCAAAGTCTTTTGTCAATAGTGAAACATTTTTTATAACAATGAAGAAGGATGATTTGATGTTGAAGAAGTTATTTGGAATTTATATTCCCAAAAAAATTAGAGGAAAATGAATTGAAGAGAGAGAATAAAATTCTTTAATTTCATAAAGATACATTGAATAAGGTTTAATGGTGAACATTAAAAAATATTTGTTCATATAATTTTCATGGATATTGAAGAATAGGTAGGGTCCATGCATTTATTGGATTCTATTCTATAATTAGTAACTTACTAAGTTATTTTTATGGGATTATATTAAAAATAAAGTCAAACTCACAAGATAACTAGTCCACTCAACCAAGGTCACATGTGGGACCCTTAGGGTCAACCACTCCCAAGGGAGTATCCCTAGTAAGCTCGTGGGTGGAAAAGGGTGAATAGTTCCCACTAGAGGCGGGCAATCCTATATATAAGGCCCAAATAGGGCGTGGATGGAGCCATGAATTTGTTGGGCCTAAATCCTATAGGAATGCCAATGGAATACATTTGTTGTGGATCATGTGGGTGTGCTATGCAGTGTTATCTAGATGTCGACCCCAGTGATAGCTTGAGAGGTTGCTGACATGTTATAGCTTGTAAAGTAGAGGGGAGAGAAGTGGAGATTCATATGTGGGATACAATGTGGAGAACTCATTGTTCATACATTAAAAATATATGGATAAAATAGGGTTCTTATGATCAGATTAATATGTTATATTGATTTACCACACCATTTGTATTCAAAATAAGCCACACATATTTTGAATATCATCGACGTATTCATCCTCCCTTCTCTCGACAGTGCTACTGGTTCACTAGAAAAAGACGTTCGAGCTACCATTGATCAAAGAAGAGGTCACAATGGTTGTCCTGAGATTTAAATGATGAGGAGAACATGATTTAAAGAATCATGGAACTTCATTTTCATGATTTATATGAATACACTTCAGCCGAAATGCAAACATAGTTGCAGGAGGTCGTTCAGTCAGTTGATCACTATTAATGGACTTCAAGATTTTGGTAAAATGAGTTGCATGTGTTTATGATCACATACACATGACTCAGTCACCACAAAGGATGATCTTATCATGAAGCAAAGATTCCACCATTTTTGGAATCAAGTAACATGTGTTTGAATATTTGAAATGCTGAGTCATTTGGGCATTCAAATAGATTATTATCATGACATGGTTTGTGGTTATTTGATTCGGTGATTAAATGAAGAGAGGTGGTGAAAACCTCTTGATAAATACCAAGTCACCGAGATGAGGTAAGCTACAAAAAATATTGTGAGAGCTCTCATTTTCATAGAAAAAAGAGCATCTATGAACCCCACTAGTTCGTGAAGGGAAAAAAAGATCCACGTGCCTCCTTGACATCACAAAGTAGGGTGTTTCATGCATATATTACATGAAGAAGATCTGAGAACATGAAACTGGTTTTCTCACCCTCATTGTGCTTCACAAAGACAAATAGTTCAACAAACTAGTTCCTAGATATCATATATCCCCACTGATTTATGAAAAGAAAGAGTGAACTTCCCCTGAGCTAGTGGATGAATTGAAAACTCCCATTGTGCTTCGTAAAGATATGTTCCATGAATATTTCTTCTTGTGAAAATCTCTGTAGACACACATATAATCTTTCTATATTGCATATATATGGCTTGTATATGTGGAGGAGAATAAATAGAGTGCACCTTAGCTCATACTTGTGTGATGAATAAAAGGAACATTCATACCTATTCAGGTTCACATATAACAATGAGTGTATGTAATAGATACACATTTTTCTCATGTGAAGGAGAGTACAATGTATGGATTGATCAAAGGTAACAAGAGGTTGTGTTCAAGTGATATAGTGAATAGAAAAATACAATGTGTGTATATACCTGTGTGTTCAAAGTAAAGGTTAACTATGCACGCATGAATGCATTGATAAGTGAACGCATATGTACATGAAATAATCAAGATAGTGTGTGCACCTGCGTGAAGAAGGAATCACAAGAGATGAATATAAATAAATAGAAAATGTACATGCATGTATAATTTGAATCAATATGCACATGATAACATAAATTCATAATGTCTTTATTGTGTTCTAATGTGTAAAAGTATTAAACGACCTATGAAAATTATTATACATGTATAAGATGAATTTTTCAATGTAGTTTAATTAGTGTTTCCAAAATATTCAGTTTCACTAAGAATAACCAATATACTCAATTATTGATAATTTTGTATCGAAGAAATAGAATTTGATACTTTTGTATAATTTCATATTATCATCTGCCAAAGAAGAAGACACCATCCAATATATACTTAGATGATTATTATCCAGGCCAAAGTAATTGTCATGATGCTAAGATGAGCTAAGATTTCAGTGTTTTGATAATCATAAAAGGGTTTTGTGATTCTAGAATGATTGGAAGAATGTGATTTAGTGTAGTCAATTTTTCAATGAAGAAGAAGTAGAAAGTAAGAGAATAAGAATTTTTGACCAAATTAATATCAATCAATAATCATTTGGGTCAAATAATAATTCAATGATTATTATTACACACTATATTCATATTATTGTGAAAAAATTTAGAAGAAGAATAAGTGTAGATTTAAATTTGTGGATGGGAAGAAGTAAGAAGTGTTTCTTATCATCTATTGTGCATGTAACAAAGTGAAGAAGAAGTTATTATATGAACTAAGTAGCACTATGACATCCAACAGTAGTATCAATAGGTGGAATACTTTATTAGTGTTACAAAGTACCTTATCAATAAGGTGGAGAATATATTTAGAGGCAGTATAAAGATACATCCAAGATATTTAAAAAATTCACTATCAATTGACTATAGCTTATTTCAAGTAAAAGGGTATTTCCTACTTGTTTTAACCACATTCAAATTATTACTTTCTAGTGGTTGTGTGGTTGTATTATTTCCATACTAACCCAAGGACTAACTACTCTTTTTGAGTAGCGAGCCATGTAAAAGTATCATGTTCTATTATTTACTGATTTCATATAATTGGATTTGACATGGAAAATAAAATAATAGAATCGAGATCCTAATAGGTCAAAGAGGTAAATGGATAAAAATTTAAAAATTACTCAACATTGATTCACCCCCCACACACACACACACACCCTCTCAGTGTTAGGAATATCCCAAACTGGTCCTTTCACCATCCCTTCAAATTAATCCTTTACTATTACATTTGTATCCTCTCAGAATACTATCTCAATTTTATAAGCCTATGGTCTCAGTTATTTAGCATAATCCCTTCATTTCCAAGGAGGATTTTAAGATAAATTTTAAGGTACCAAAGTGGGTATTACTTACTCCTTACCATTTCTTGTTAATATTTATCTTCCGAAACTACCCTAAACATAGTATTATAATAAATTTAGTATCATTAGTATACTGAATTTTTATTATATTAATGAAAATATCATTATTTACTCCTTTACACCCACTTAGAAAAATAGAAGAATGTTAATCATGCATTGTTTGGACTACCGCCTCCACAAAGTAATGTTTTTCATTTTCTATATTGATTTTACTTATCCATTAAAACCACTTAAAATATGATTCAAAAACTCAAAAATATATAAATAATATCTTTATTATTCTATTATAATGATATTATACACTTCCTTAACCATACTCACTCATCAAGATATAGTGTATTCATGTTTTGGTCAGTTTAACCACCTACTTGAATAGTGTTATAAAACTCTTTCATGGATAGAAATGGGAAATTAAATAATAATATTATTATAATATAATAAGAAATGAATTTTTGTTTCTAACATGGTTATATTAATTATTTAACTTATTATTAAAATATCATCTTCGATCTCTAAAATTACTGAAATAAGCTGATATCGATTTAATTTTCATGCAAACATAAGCAAAAATTATATAATAAATAAGTAGCTTATGATAATAAATGGTTCATTATTAATTGAATATATAAGAATAATGTTACTAATAAGGTATCTAATAAGATTAATTTTATTATTTAGGAAGTTAGGCGTATGCGTAGAATGAATCGGGAATAAGGTAGGGGTTTGTACTCGCTCAACTTTCTTCCATTGAGTTACAAACATTCTTATTAAACTCTACTATTACAAGTTTGATATATTATAACGAATGAATAATTTTTATTTTATTTCATAATTATTTTATATGATTTTACAATTCTTCCAAATAACATAATTATCAAATGATTCTTTCCTCAAGGATGATGTTACTTGTAAGGGTTTCTTATCTCAATTTTCACCCCCTTGAGACATATTTCTTATTATACACCATGTTTTATTAAGAATGGTGTATCTATTTCCCTTTAATATTTTCCAATAATGATTATATTATATTTCATTATATTCGATTTTCTAATCAATGTTATTTCTCTCATTTAGTTTTGACTAAAAATTTTCAAAAGTCGTATGGGTTTCGGTCTCAATCACCCTTCATTTAGGCACATTTCGATATTATGAATAAATATTATTTTGTATGGTGTAACTACATATTATTTAATTATAATATATTAAATTTTGTTTTTTCATATAAACTTTACTTATATTCATTCTCTTCATTTATCCATACTATGATTGATATTTTACCAAAAATATGATATTTTTTCCTAACTCGACCTCCTTTATTCATTTATAATGTTTTTATTTGGGCTTCATCTTTAATTTCTTAAGGTGTTACCTATTTCTATATTTTCAAATAAATTTTTGTTTAAAATAATACTTGATTATGAAATATCTTCCTTCTAGAAAATGAAACTATGTTATGAATAATTCTCATCCTCATAAATGATTTTTTATAATCCATGTCCATGTTTTCCAATTCCCGTTAATGTTTTACCTTAATATTTGGAATATGAATCATGTTTTATTTCCAATTTAACTCATTATTATTCTTACCCTATTTCAAAAATATTATTTTGTATTATTTTCACAATGTGGGATTTCAATAAAGGTATAAAAAAGGGGGTTGTATTCCTCTTTATAGTCAAAGGTTTGTCTTCTACTCTACACTTCCCCAAGATAAAAATTTATATGGCTTTAAGGTCTCCATTATTTTTTTTATACTTAAAATCAATTTTTACAAATTATTTTTCACTTTTTTAAAAATGATCCATAACATCATCTTTTATGAAAATGTTAAAAGTGTATTCTAAAAACTCTTTTATATTTTTTCATCTGATCCCCCTTTTCATTTTCAAAAGGAATTTCCCTCATGAGATTTATATTTCATGATTTACCCACTAATTTACATGATACCATTTTCTTATCGAGGAATTAAAATCATGGTATCAAATGGTCCCAATTATTAATCTCTTATTTGGTACCGTTTGAAGCATTGTTTTTTCAAGATTTTTTTCTATTTATTCAAATGTCCTTATAAATTTATTTGGTTAACTATGGATATGTTTTTTTAAACCATACAACATACTCCTTTAGTTGTTTTATGTTCATGTTTTTTTAAATAATCATGAAACCCATTTCTTTCTCTAGTTAATATTTCTTTGATTAAATTATGAATTTTTTCTATGTGGAATAGTTATGCAAGTACATAATATGATGTGATGGGTTGTAAAAAATTATACATTACTCCAATGCATTAAGAAAAGATTTATATATCATGATATGTTATTTAAGGAATTAGGGGTTGAATTTAATCCACACTCATACATTTTATACTATGTGATGATGGTCTTGGGATTAAACCTTAACTTATGTTAATAATGTCATGCCTTATGTTGTGGTCACAGTCTTAAGATGTAAAGATCCTTTGATTTAATTTTATTTATTCTAAAGCCTCATGCTATGATTCTTGGATCATGATCAATGTGTTATTGGGTATTAATTTTATATTTTATTTTCATGTTCCTTTCCAACATTCTCATACATATATGTTTATCTTATGCTCACTTATTATTTTTCATTTTTATCACTTATTCTTACCCTTATAAAGAGTTTGAGCTCACATATTTTTATGTTTATTTTTTCCTAGGTAATAAATGAAACTAATACATATGGTATGTTTAGAGGATTATCTTTTGTGTAAAATATTTGGGATATGTTGAATTCTTTTTATATATTAATAAGTTTATTATGTAGTGGAAAAGGTCTATTAGTTTAAAAGACATGGGTTTTGTTAGTTAATGTTTTGTCCTAATTATCTAAAACTATAGCCCCAAAATATCTTGGGTATGTATTTTAATTCAATATTTTCTTTAATTCATGTAATTTGATGGTCATTACCTTGGGTGATATAGTTCCTAATCCAATTCAACCACCTTATGCTCGGTTTTACCCTACCTATCCTAACCAAAAGAGAATATCCCCAAAGTAGGTTATTATCCTCACTTGGGGACACTATCAAGAGTGTAATAATAACTAATTCTACACTTATGTTGAGATTTCCCACATAGAAACCTATGATTTTCCATGACATATAAATATAAATGAGTAATAAAATTTAATATATAACAATATAATTATAATAACTACCCACCAAATCTATCCCTTTCCTCTAAAACCCATTAAAATAAGCAACCCATTTTCTCAAAAATATCATTATAATAAACATTTCCACTATATAAGAAAGTTGCATCCACTTTACACAATACAAGTACTATATTAACTTTTACAAAAAAACACCAAGGCTCTCACTTCAAGGGTATAATCATATGAAGAAATTTTTTTATGAAGTCCCAACCATGCCTTAGAAAATAATTAATAAAATTAAGTTATAAAATCATCTTTTAAAACCAAATTACATTAAAAAATCACGTGGATCATATAATTAAAGATTCCTAAAAATAATACCAACACAACAAAATATTGTAAATAATTCCTTCAAAACATGAATTTCACCCTTAGAAATCACTTGGGACACAAATAACCCCTTTAATTATCAAATTATATTGAAAATATCCCCATAGGAATTTAAAAAATTACTAATTCTACAATGTTTATGTGTAAACTAATTTTGGGCATTAAAACTTAAGGAATAATTTTTATGACAAATGAAAACTACGATAGAAACTAAAAAATTGGGTAAAGTATTGATAGGAAAACTTAGTATAATTTTTAAAGTGTTTATAATAGGGATTTGAGCTAAGAAAGAAATCTTGAAT
Organism: Viscum album; assembly: GCA_963277665.1. Lineage (NCBI taxonomy): Eukaryota > Viridiplantae > Streptophyta > Magnoliopsida > Santalales > Viscaceae > Viscum > Viscum album. Next base: position 1,738,463,882 of record OY728160.1, read on the forward strand.
TTAAGTTTAAAAGTTTATTCATAGAGAAACCAACCTTAATTCATCACTTTTACTAACCATGATGTTAATTCACAAGATAAGACATGTTAAAACCTTAGAAGTACATAAGGATAACTAAAACATTATAGACCCTATTAATAAACAATAAATTCTAAACCCTAGATTTTCATAACCACATTAGGTCAGGAAACAAGGAGGAAATAGAAGAAAGAGAGGATATGAGGAGATTTAAAAAATAGTACATTTAATAACTAACCACAAAAGTGGAATAAATCCATGTAAGATCCCAATGAGGTGGAAGGAATGATAAGGATAGGTGATTGAGACTTTTGGTAGTCAAATGGGAGGAAAAAAGAACCCCCGAATGTTAAATTTAAGTGAAGGTAAAATTGGTAAAATCATAGTTTTAATGATCTGGTAATCCCACATAGTTTGGATGCATGGTTTAGGAAATATTATGCCAACTATGAGATATACCCTTTCTCAAGCTATACAACCCACATGGTATAGATACACTATTATTCCAAACTATATGCAACCCTTATAGTATCTACTAGATAAAATCCCCTATATGTAAGTATATTCACAAATTTTAGTTATATGGTTTACCAAAATATGCACCAATTGTGTGCATAAGGAATCGTGCATAAGGGTACATTACACAGTTTCTCCCAAAATCATAAGGGATTTTTCTTTCTTCTATAAAACCATACACTAACATCACAACTGTAAAAAAAACTCATACAATTGGAAAAAAATTAATTAGGACCACCTTAAACCAAATAAATTCACTAATCAAATAAAATTTCACACAAAAGAGATATCAGGGTGTGATATGTAGGAACTTTTATAAGATTGAACATGTGATAAAATAATGATACATACTAATAAAAATAATTATTCATAAGATTAAAAAAAATAAAACTAAAAAATTTAAGATTAAACATAAAATTAAAATGGTTATATATGATTAAATACTTAACCAAAATAATATAAAAACAAATTAAATAACATTAAAAACATGATATAAATATGGAAAATTCACTTAAAATCAAAAAAACTCAACTCACTATTAATAAAATAAAACCTATTGAAACCAAAAAAAATTAAAAAAAATACTTACTGATGTTCAATATCAATAAAATAAAAAGGAAATATCTCCCTTTTAATAATTATCTCTTAAAATGTTTTTTGATAAAAATTTTATTGGATTTAGAATGGATTATAGGTTTTTTTAAAATATTTATAGCACTGGTATTATCAAATTAGATATGAACATATTTAAAAATAAATTTTAATCCCTTTGAAGTATGTTTCATCAACAACACTTAACTATAGAAACTACCAACTTCAATATATTCAACATAAATTGTAGACAATGCAATAAAATTTTGTTTCCTAATAGACCGAGATACTAAATATTTTCCAAATAAATGATAGATTCCTAGTTACTTTTTCTATCTAACATGAAACCTCTAAAGTATTTATCATAATATGATACGAAATCAAATATATTGGTTTTAAGAAACAATAAACTAAGATTAATAGGACTTTTAAGACACCTTAAAATCATTTTAGTAGATTTCATACTAGATTCATTAGAATTATCTTGAAATTATTCACAAGGATACATATTAAACTTGTTATGTGGTCTATTGGAAGTAAGATATAACAAATTTATAATTATTCCTCTATATAACTTCTTATCTACTAGTTTCCTAACTTTATTAATGTTAATACTAATATTAGAACTCATATGATTAGCATATACCTTGCTATTTTCTATTACAAACTTCTTTAATTAACCTTTTTTATATTTTCTTTGATTAAAGATCCCAAATTCATTCTGAAAGATTTGAAAACTAAAGAAAAAGTTTAGTCACCCATGATGCTCATTCCAAAATCTTGTTTCATGAGCTTAGAAAATTCATTACACAGTGTATAGTTTGTTGAACAAAAAACAACATCATTAATATATTTTTTGAAATACAAAAATATTTTTTAAATTATGTTTTCTTAAAAAAGTAGGCTATGCCTTTCATTTAATAAAACCATTTGAAAAAATAAAAAAAACTAAGCCACGCATTCCAAGATTGAGGTGCCTGTTTAGTATCATATAAATATTTTTTATGTTTGAAAAAAGAATTTGGAAAAATAATATTTTGAAAACTATGAGGTTATTAAATATATACTTCCTCCATAAGAAAACCATTTTCAATAGTATTTTTAACATTCATCTGAAAAATTTAAAAATCATATGAGATACATAATCAGGAATGATCTTAATGGATTTTAATCTTGAAATAAGTACAAAGTTTCTTTATAATACATCCATTTCTATTTATTATAACCTTTATCCACTAATATATACTTATTCCTTATAATTACACCTTGATCATAACTCTTAATTTTAAACATCCATTTGGTTCCAATAACTAGATAGTATGTAGGTCTCTACACTAATTTATGAACTTTATTTATCTCAAAATGATTCATCTATTATTTTGTATTTAAGAACCAAATTTCAATAATTATGAATTCCTATATGGTTTTGGGTTCAATCTCTGAGATAATATAAGAGAACCTTATTATATTTCCAACACTTCTTCTATTTTAACACCTTCCTCTCCTAGATTATGTTTCTTATTTGTTGTAAATATCCCTTTCTTCCAGAAACTCCCCTCCTTTAGAACACTATATTCTACCTTTTAAAATATTATTATCCAATTCCTCCTATATTCATTTTATGGATTTATTTTTTATGTTTTCTTCCCTCTTTTGTCTTGGCTCTTTCTTTTTTTGGGTTTTCCTATATGTTTTGTTCATTATTTTCTTGTGTGTTTACTATTAATAGTCAAGGTTCTCAGTCACTTTATCTATTGATCTTTTCATATAGACCATCCTGATTAATCCATGCTTGGTTTAAAAAATTAGGTTTCTTTTTGGTGGTTTTGAATTTAGTAGGTGGAATTGATTTTGGTTTCTTTAAAAGCTTATAATTCATGTGATTCTTCTTTGTTATCTCTTTTTTATTGATTATTGCATTCTCATTTGTATCTCTCTATTGAAGTCTTTATTCTCTATATATTTTCTATTATACTTTTCCCATGGTGTTAGACATCATTCTTGTTCTGACATTATGGTTCTCATAGTGGTTTGGGATTTTTTTGGTGGGGAACTCGATGGTAGATCCTGTGAGTGTATCTTTTTTATGTTTGATCCCATATTTAGTTTTTGGTAGTGTTTTACTAGACCTATAGTCTCCCTTGTTAATTCTAGTTCCCTATTTTATTTAGTGGTGTTTGGGTATCTGTATTTTACCCTCATTCCACCCCTTGCATACTCTTTATGTTTATACATCCTCAGTTTACCTTTAGGATAGTTTCTAGGTGTGGGTTTTAGGATTTTTCTCTCTGTTTGATGTAGCATGTATTTGGAATGGTGATTTATTTTTTAGGAGGTGAAATTGTATGAATAGTGGTTCTAATTTAGGGTGCATTACACATTCTTTATTGGCCAAAATTCTCAATGAAAGTTCGACCTCAATTTACGTGGTGATCTGTAGATGCATGTAGATGTGATATTCTCTTAATGATTTGAAATTATGATGGGGATTTTATTGGCATTTATTCATGGATATGATGGTAGTTATTGGTTACTTTTGGTGAAGATGTTAGAGTTTTGTATTGGAGTTGGCTTTCTTAAATGGTGGGTTTCATCTTCTGTGGTGGATATTATATTAGTGGTTGAATTGTTTATCTATCAATGGAGTTTCATTGGGAAGCTTTGACAATCTATATAATTTGGTGGGATATATATTGTGATATAAGTAGTGAATACATTATGGTGAAAAAGAACTCAATAGTATTATGATAAAAACAGTGATACAATGATTATTTTATAAAATAAGGTCCTAAAATAACATGCCTCAAGGAAAATTTTACTTGGTCGGCATGAGATAAGAACTGATGGATACTTTACTATGATATAGCCTCCCTTATGAACCTAGATATATTTTTAACTCACCTATATTCCTAAAATTCCCCATAACTTAAAACCCCATAATTATATGATTTATAATAAGGGTTTCACTTTATTTAATTTCAAGGATATTTTTTTTCTATAATTTTAGATGATTAAGAAAAACTCTTACATATCAAACCCATATAATTAAAAGTATAAACTTCCACTCAATGTCCATTTTTTCCATAAAAATATGATTCTTAAATTCATAATCCTATTTCATTCATGACATGTTTTTTTCATTAAAAGACAATTTCCTTTGTTAATAAATATACTTTATAATAGTTCATATTAATCCTTAGGACCTGTAAAAAAAATTAAAACTTGGGATGATCATAAAAATATTCGTAAGGGAAATAAAAGTAAAGGAAAGCTATTAATCCATTTGAAATTTATAAAAACACATTAGGACTTTTTCCTTTTTCATAATAAACTTTTTAGCTAAAAATAATCATTTATATACTTATGAAATGAAATTAAAAGACAAAAGTGTTCATAAAACATTATATAATCAAGAATAAAATAAAAAACATAATTCCTAAAAGCTTTTCCATGAAAATAAACCTTTCACCTTTATAAGATCATAAACATTCATTTAAATCATAAAATCATTTTTTACCTTTTTATATCAAAATATTTTCATGATAACCCATTTTTAAGCATAGAGAAAACATATATTAATATTCAGACATTATACTTTTATCATGGAATCACCAAACATGATAATCCCAATATTCTCTTAATAGTAACTTATACAGTTAACCCTACCAGTTCATAAGGGTAACTTATTTCATGTTAACCTCATACAAATTATATTATGAGTAACTTACATTAGATAACTCTATCACTTTATAGGAGTAATTAACTCAATCCACACTCTATTAAAATTATCTTACATTAGTTAACTATATCTCTTTACCCAATACATTAGAGGGATTTAACGGACCCACCCATCACATAATGGGTATGATCCCCTAAGTGTTTGGGTTCAATCCCCATTCCCATATTCATCAATAATTTACAAGTTTCATGTTTTAAAATCAAAACAATTAATAACTTGAAATTTTTATCCTAGAAACCATAAAATTTGAATTTCATCCCATAAACAAAACAATTTTTATTTATCTCATAAAAATGAGATGAAATATCCTTTTCTTTTGAAAACATTTAAAAACTAAAAATTCCCAAAATAGAAGTAAAGGTATCTTATTTTAAAAAATAAGGAAAATTATAGATTAATCTTGATAATTAAGAAATGTTATGACATCATGAAAATATTTTTATGTCATATATCTTTAAATAACATTTTTTTTTTCACTTTGGTAAAAATAGTCAAAAGTGACCCATATGAAAAATGGTAAAAAGAATATTTTTAAAAATCTTAATAGAAGTAAAAATTATTTGAAAGTGAATTTTAAAAATATTTTAATCATAAGTAAAAAAATTCTTGAAAACATTTATAAGAACATAGATATGGTGGAAAAATATTTTAAAGGAATACTTTAAAATAAGGTTTTAAAGAAAAATCTCTTACCACTTTGGTAACTTTTGAATCAAAAGGTAGATGACGAAGAGATATTAAAAATTATTTATAGAACACATTAATTTTAGTAAACTATCAGTAAAATACATCTATATGGGAGTTAATACACCACAAAAAAAACATATGGTCAAAATTTCATAATTCTCAAAGAAAGGAAATTAAGACAAGAAATCCTTACCTTGAGTTAGACTCACCACATAAATTCATTAACTCTTGTACAATAAACTTATATTAATTATTTACTTGATTAAGAACCTTTTTCAAGTTTATTAACTTATAATAATTCCTTTTATTTCATTTATTATCATTCCTTATATAGTTACTAAATCGATTAAGTTCATGTCGGATGTTTTGAGGATGTTCGATTCATAATACCAAACCAACTTTGGAAGGTTGAACAAGGAAAATGATTCATTTACCATAATATCCAGAATTTTTTTTCATAAAATAATTATAATTTTTATACATTGAATACATTTTTATAACCATTTATGAAACGCAGACATGAAAAATGAATCACAACACTTCGTGGAGGTGGTAGTCCACACATATGCACGTGCGACGTTATCATTTTCCTGTGGATTGAAGGGTAAGAAGGTAAGTAATATATTATCTTTAAATAATCATAATTATTTCATTAATATCATAAATATTTTTTAAATCCACCATTATAACCATACTTTTAAGGTGGTGATAAAAAACAAAACACAACACATCATGGAGGTGGTAGTCCACATGTACGCATGAGCAGTATTTTCATTTCCCATGGGATAGAAAAGGATATGGAAAAAGGTTGTTACATTAACATAATAACATTTATATATATATTTAATATAAAAAGGTTATAATTTCATAATATTTATATAATATTTCAAGGATTTATAAGAATAAATAAACATGAAAATGCTCAGTTAAGAGTTATACCTCTTCTTTGGAAAACCTACTTTAGCTTACACATTAAGCCTTCTAGATTGGTTTTTTGTGAGACCAAAAACTATAAAAAATGGGGAAGAAGTTTGGGAAGTTATTTGGGTAGATCTTTGTCATGATAAATATCTTAATAGTTTTGAGTAAGATAGAATAGGAGGTTCCCTAAATAAGTGAAGCAAATGGAAATCTTGTGAATACATGAAATATTAAAATATAATATGTGTCTAAATCATGTAAAATGGATAAAAAGTTCTATATATTCAAATATAATGAGTATAAGGTTGAAATAAATTAAAAAAAATAAAATCTATACTAGTTTAAGTTTCATTTTAAACCTTATATTTTCATTTAACCCCCTCATTAACCCTTTTAACCATAATCATGGTAACAAAATTTTTAATCTCTATGAGTCATGAAAGTAATTTTAAAAATTAAAGTTTCCAATAAATGGTATTAAAAACTATTTATCATTAAGTTTAGTTATTATAGGTTTTTATAATTTTATACATATTTAAAAATAAATTTTAAACATTAAATACAATTTAAATTTGATTTAGTGATTATTCAAAAAAATGACTTTAAAGACATCAAGATAACAATATAATTATAATATAAAAACTTTAAAAATAAATTATACATTATAAGTATCCACTAAATTAAATTAACATTATTATTCTTCCAAAACAAATTACTTTTAATGTTTTTAAAAAATTACTTTTTTTCTACTACTTACACAAGCGTTGTGTAAGCATTCAAGGTAATTATACCATCACTAAAAATTAAAAAAAATATTACCATAAATATTGTATATTATTAAAAAATAAGAATTTAAATTCATTCATATATCATTTTTATCTATATTTATATCATTGAACCATAATAAGTAGGAGAGAGTGACACCTTGTAATTACTCCTAACTTAAAATAATATAAATGTTGTAATCAAAGGAAAGTGGCACCAAAATGAAATATTTTATAAGTTTGGATGATGATGATGATATAATTAAAATTATTAAATTAAATAAATCAAATTATTGGATTTATTTTGAGGCCTTATCCCATAGTTTTAACCATGTTTAATCAACTTTACTATTTACTATGATGACAAACTTTTACTATGATTATTAATAATTATGACTAAAAATGAAATGAAAATTATTAAATATTTTGAATATGATGATATAAAATATGTAATCCATTATATAAGATATAATTTCCATAAGTTTTAAAAAAAAATTAATTTTAATATAAGTTCCTGAAAAGCAACGAAAAATAGTTTTTATAAAAAAAATCATTTTAAGAAAAAATGATTTTATAACAAAATAATGTATAAGGTTGGATAAATGGAATTAATTGGATTATTTTTGATAAAATTAAACTAATTTGACTTTAAAACAAATAAAAAACCAAATTTCACATTGAAATTTCTTTGATTAAAAGTAAATAAATAAGTGTTTTGTAAAATTGGTATTTTTTTACTATTCACCTAAAAATCAACCTTTTCAGAGAAACAAAAAACAAAATACCTAAATGTTATTTTGAAATGATGATTTTAAAAATAATTTCTATTTTGTAAAATAAAATTTATAAAAGTGGTATAAATTAATCATAATATTAGTGCATAAAATGCAACAGAAACCATTTTTTAAAGAAAATGTATTTTTAAAGTATAAAATAAATTTGTAGACATTCCTCATCTAACCATCATTAGATGAATGTTATTTTTTAAAATATAAGATATATTAATTTCATTAAAATAATTCATATATATCAATCAAATTAATTTAATTCGATAAAATATACATTGTGTAAATAAATAAGTTTTCTAAAAAATAACTATTTTAATCATCTATGATCTTATTTAAAATTGAGTTCTTATTTCCTAGGAATTAATCAGTAAAAATGTATAAAATAAAAATTCCCAATATATTTTATAATTCACATACTCTTATTCATACCCACAAAACCACCGGATGTGTTATAATTCTTGTAGTTAAATAATAATATTTTAATAGTATATTACATTTTGTTTTAAGCTTGGTATTACATGTGGTGAACTCTATTGAACATTGTATTATTTTTAAAATAAAATATAAGGGTATCACATTCTCCCCTATTCAAGAAATTGTTTCCTCTAAATTTTAATTTTATTCTATCAAAATTAATTTAGCATAATATATTAACAAAATCATATATATATATATTTTATCATGAACATTAATTTCTAGGGAAAGACTTGGAAACTTATTAATTCATAAAATAATGGACCTCAATAAGATTCATAGTTTCTGATGATTTTATAAATCATTCCTTGATAGTTTAGTGTTACTTTCTACATAATACTCGGTAGATTTGAGAAATTATTTTACCATATAGATAGATATTTTTGGAAAATATTCGTACTTGATTTATTTCCACTTCATAAGTGAAATTTAATCCTTCATTTGTGATTCGATCAGTTTCAACTTCTATATCATCTCTTATTCGAAGTGATGAATATTCAAGTTGAATTTTTCATTCTTAAAGCATTAAAATTAACTTTCAAGGGATTTAAATATCTATAAAAGGATTAAAAGTTATTCCACATGCTTCTATCCATTAATCAAACCAAAAATAGTTATAAAAATAAAAGATAATATCTAATATAAATAAATACTACTTTAAACTCCAAATCCTCAATAATAACACCCAAATTTAAACTTAAATCATTTCATAAATATCAAATATTAAAACTCTTCAAAATATGAAAATCCATAACTAAATCCCAAATATTAGAATGATTTTATCACACATTCTTCAAATATAAACTTAAAATTTATCTCCAAATAACATCAATCTCTCTAAAATTCACATTAAAAATGTATATTCCCTAATCATATAATCTCTAAAATATTATAATTTATCCATAAATAACTTGAATCACCTTAAAGTCAAAATAAAATCGTATATGCTTCCAAAAGATAATCCAACCATTATTTCTCAAATAAAATCTAATCTTATCTAATAATATTTTCATTTAATTTAATCATATAATGTTCCTAAAATGTAATAACCATTTTACCTCAATTTCCTATAATTAAATCAATATTAAATATCATCTTAATCCTAAATTTTATCAATACCTTTCAACTTATGTCTTCAAATTATAAAATCATTCCTCTTAAAATAACTTTTTCACTAAAACACAAGGTAAACTTAAGGGTTACATATACCTAAAATATTTATTAAAACTCAATAAATCTCTCCCAAATTACTCCAATCACATAAAACCTCATAAGGTGTATCTATGACTTTAAACTTATGATTGACTTTAAACTTATGAACCCATAATGGTATTAGAAACTCTTAAAATATCCTCATCTAAATTATAATAACCTATAAAATTATTTAAAACTTTTTTTGATACCAAATATAATGCAACATAACATAAAAAATCTATAATTACAAGATTTATAAAAATGGTTTCACTTTATTACATTTTGAGTATATTTTAATTTTAGAGTTTTAGAGAATTAGTAAAAAATCTTACATATCAGACCCTTATAATTTAATGTGGACACTTGAACTCAATATTGATTTTTTCAATAAAAAGTATTCTTAAATTCATATTCATATTTCATTCATTAAATACTTACTTCATTCAAGGATAATTTCATTCACCCAAAACTAGAATTCTTAATAGTTCCTACTAATCCTTAGGCCCTATGAAAAATATTTTAAAACTTGGGATGATCACAAAAAGCATAGTATGGGATATAAAAGGAAAAGAACCCCATTAATACATTATAAATTTATGAAAACCCTAAGGAATTTTTTTTAATAATAAAATTTTGAGCTAAAAATAATCATTTACCTACTCATGAAATAAAATTAAAATCTCAAAGTTTTCATAAAACATTTTTTAAGAAATCATAATGGAAAATCAAAACTCATAAAAACGTTATCATGAAAACAAACATTTTACCTTTAGAAAATCATAAAATTTACTTTAAATCATAAACACATTGTTTACATTTTGATATGAAAATATTTTCCTGAAAATTCATTTGAAATCATAGATAAAATATGTATGAAACTTAGGGAATCACACTTTTATCATGAAATCACTTAACAGAATATTTCCAATATTCTCTTAGGATTAAATTATATTAGTTAACTTTTTCACTTCATAGGAGTAACTTTTCTCAAGTTAACATAATCCACATTATATTAGGAGTAACTTACATCAATTAAATCAATCACTTCATAGGAGTAGTTAACTCCACCCACATTCACTTTGGAGTAACTTACATCAGTTAACTATATCACTTTACCCAATGCATTGGAGGGCTTTATTAGACTCACCCATCACATAATGGACATAGTCTCATAATTGTTTAGGTTAACTCCCCATTCCCATATTCATCAATAATTCCCAAGTTTCATGTTTTAAAATAAAAATATTTAATAACACTTTTCATCATAAAAACCATAAAATAACATTCTTTTCTCACTTTGGTAAAAAGAGTCAAAAGTAACCCATATATAAAATGTTGAAAAGATTAGCTTTTAAAACATTTTAAAGAAATTTAAAAGTAGTTAAAAATGGTCGTTAATAATATTTTAATCATAAATAATAAAATTATTGAAAAAAAATTATTAGAACAAGTGCATATAGGAAAATTATTTGAAAGGGATACTTTAAAACAAGGGTTTAAAGAAAAATCCCTCACCAATTTGGTAATTTTTCAATCAAAAGGACAATGAATAAGAGATATTGAAAATGATATGTAAACCACTTAAATATCAATGAATTTTTGATAAAATAAAATTATATTTCATTTCATACACCGCAAAAAATAAAACATGTCGTGAAAATGGCATAAGTATCAAAGAAAGGAAATTGAGACAAGAAATATCTTACCTCGAGTATGACTTAGTACGTACATTATTTAACTCCAATATAATAAAATTATATTAATTATTTATGTAATTAATAACCATTTTTAGTTTTATTCACTTATAATAATCAATTTTATTTCATTTATTACCATGTATTATATATTTACTAAATCATTTCGGTTCATGTCGGATGTTTGGTTCATAATACCAAAAAAACTTCAGTAGGTTGAACAAGGTAAATGAAGTAATTATTCTATAATATATATAACATTAATAATTAAATAATTATAATTATTATATATTAAATAGATTTTTGAAACTATTCATTAAAGTCAAACTAGAAAAATTAATCACATTGTTTCATAGAGGTGGTAGTCCACATGTATGCATGAGCAATTTTATCATTTTCCAATCGATGGAAGGGTAAAAATATAAGTAATCTATTATCTTTATAGAATAATAATTATGTCCAGAATATCATATATATTCCTTAAATCCATCATAATAACCATCCTTGAGAGGTGGTGATGAAAAATAAAATACATCGCTTCGTGGAGGTTGTAGCCCACATGTACGCACGAACGATGATTTCATTTCCCATTGAATGGAAAAAAAGAAAAGGGTTGTATCATAAAAATAATAACATTTAAATATATTTAAATTAAATTTATATAATATCATCATGGTTATATAATATTTAAATGATGTGTAAGAAGAAATATACATGAAAACATTCCGTTAAGAGTTTTACCACTTCTTTGGAAAACCTTCTTCACTTACACCTTGAGACTTCTAAGTTTATATTTTTGTGAGACCATAACATCTAGTAAATTTTTAGTAAGGTGGGAAGGTATTTTGGAACAAATATTTTAGGATAATTGGCATAATATGTGTTAGTGAGAGTGGATAGGATGTTCCCATTTATAAGTGAGGTGGGTAGAAATCTTATAAATACAAGAAATATTAATATGTAGTATGTATATAACTCATGTAAAATGGATCAAAAGTGACATAGAATATAATATTATGAGTATTAATTAGAAATAAATTCAATAAATAAAATTTATAAAAGTTTAAGTATCATTTTAAATTTTAAATTTTAGTTTAACCCCCTCGTTATCCCTTTTAACATTAACTGTGGTAACAAATGTTTCAATCACTAAGGGTCATGAAAGTAATTATAAAAATTAAAAGTGGACTATACATATAATATTAATGTTATCCTAGTATATTTCCCATTAAATAGAGTTATTATAGTATTTTATAACTTTATAATGATTCAAGAATAATTTTTAAACATTAAATACCATTTAAAGTCATTTTCAAGACTATTCACAAAATTTGGCTTTAAGGACCTCAAGATAACAATATAATTAGAATATAAACACTTTAACCATAACTTATAAATTATAATTATCCAAATAATTTTTTTACACCATATATATTCAAAAACATTTTACTTTTTATATTTTTTAAATAATTTGCTTGCTTTTCCTACTACTTGCAAAAGCGTTGTGTCGGGGTTGCGTTAACGTTTATAGTAATTATATCATCACTAAAAATAAATAAAAAATCGTAATATAGTTTTTTATTAATAAAATTTATCATATATATTCTTTCATATATCATTTTTATCAATATCCATATCATGGAAACATAATAAGTGGGAGAGAGTGACACTTTGTAATTACCCTTAAAATAATATAAAGCTTGTAATCAAAGGAAAGTGGAAAAATACCATATTTTAAAATATATGATTATTATAGTATAATTACACTCATAAAATTAAATAAAGGAATGTTTTGGATTTATTTTGAGACCTTACCCACGGTTTTAACCCTGTTTAACTCATTTTACCCTTTACTATGATGACGAACTATTGCCATAGTTACTATTCATTATGAATAAAAATAAAATGTAAATTATTAAATGATTTGAATATTATGACTCTAAATATGAATTAATTTTCTAATATTTAATTTCTAAAATTGTTAAAAAAAATTATTTTAATAAAAGATCATGAAATGCTTTGAAAAATAGTTTTTAAGAAAATACTTTTTTTAAGCATAAAAATGATTTTAAACCAAAATAATATATAATACTGATTACAATGAAATTAATTGGATAATTTTTAATAAAATGAAAATTATTTTACTTTAAAATAAATAATAAACCAAATTTAACATTGAAATTACTTTTATTAAAAGTAATAAAATAACAGTTTTTGTAAAATTAGTATTTTTTATTATTCATCCAAAAATCAAACTTTTTAAAAAATCCCAAAAATGTATCTTAATATTATTTTTACATGATGGTTTCAAAAATGATTTCAATTATATAAAATAAAATTTCTAAAAGTGTCATAAATTAATCATATTATCTACACACAAAATGCCATAAAAACCATTTTTGAAGAAAATGTATTTTTTAAGTATAAAATGAATTTAAAATCTTTAATTTTTTAAATACCATTAAATAAATATTATTTGATTAAATATATTATCTATAAATTTCATTAAAATAATTCATCTATATTAATTAATTTAATTTTCCTTAATAAAAATACATTACACAAATAAATCACTTTTCTGAAAAAATATCTCTTTTAATTATATATAATCTTATTTAAAATTGAGTTATTATTTTCTAGAAATTAATTAGTATGTTTGAATTATAGTAAAATTCCATTCATATATTTCATAATGGATTTCCTTCTTATCATACCTTCCAAACCAAAGACTAGTTTATAATTGACATATTTAAATAATAATATTTTAATAGTATATCATGGATTGTTTTAAGCTTTCTATTGTATATGGTTCACACAATTGAACATAGTATTATTTTTAAACTAAAATATTAGGGTGTTTCGCTACCAATACTTTGGTTTATGAATTTTATTTTTTAATTTTGAATTTTGAATTTTAATTTGAATCTATGGGATTTTTGGGTTGAGTTGGTGGTGGTTTGTTGGAATGGATTTGTCGAGTATAGGTCAGAAGCTTGTTAGGGTTCCTACTCAACCCAAAAAAATGTATTTATTTAAAGGTTGAAAAATAGATTATATTTTTAGGTAGTATACTCTTAGTTTTATTGTGTTTTCTAGGTAGTACACTCTTTGGTTATTCATATTATAACTCTTTAGGACTTGGTTTTACATTAAAAAGTCTCTCATGACTATCCCTTTTAGAATTGAAAATAGTATCAAGTCTCAAGTTATTAAAAAAATTATTAAGGTCATCAATTAAAGTTTTCTTATGAATAAAAGTATCACTTACACCAAACATACATGAATTTATTCTTCAATTGTCCTTGATATTTTATTAAAAACATTATAAGATTTTGAAGTAAAATAATAACCAATAAAGATTCGATCATCGTCCATTAGATCAAATTTTCCAATATTATCCTTAGTATTTAATAGATAAACCTTACATCCAAAAACTTTAATGTGTCAAACCTTGATATTTCACCCATTTTACAACCCATAAAGAGGTTTTCTTAAAAATAGGACTTGTTAAAAAATTTACTAAATTGAAAGATCTATTAATAGCCCAACAAAAAAATGAGTAGGTAGTATATATTCACAAAACATTGTTCTATAAATTTCTTATAATGTATTGTTTCTCCTATAAAAAAAAATTTATTAGGGGAGTTCTAAGTGAATAAAATGCGTGGTTAATACCATGATTTGAATTAAATGAGTTAAAATTTTTACTTTAAAAAATTTCTTCATTATCACTAATTATTGAAAAAAATTGGTATATTTTTAATTTGGAACTAGTTTTAATAAGTTCATGAAGACAACATAAGATTTACTTTTAAGACTAAAAAATTAAACCAAAGTAAATTTTTAAATATCGTCAAATATAAAAAATAAAAAACTTTCCACCAAGGTTTTTTACTCTATATAGTCTAAAAATACATGTGGATATGTTCTAAAACTCTATAAGTAGAAATATAATTTATTGAGTTAAAATAATATTTTTTTTGTTTTCTCATTTGACATGCATCACATACTTAAATAATAAACATTACAATGTTGAAGTGTTTAATTTTGAATCAAATATTCATTAATTTCAACATCCAAAAAAATAATATTATATCAAAATAAAGAATCAAGATCTAAGGTATAGAAATTTTTTGTCTCACCCAGAGATTTTATGATATATTTCTATATAAAAAATAATAATTTCTTTGATATATTGTGATACACACAACCCTGAGTCTAAATGAACCATAATGAAGTATACACTTATCACCTAGTCATTGGATTGGAAGGTATGAATAGATCCAACTAAATTATGAAAATTTTATGGTTTAAACATGTATAAAATGAATTCATTAGTTATCAATTGATTATGAATAAAAATAAAAAACATTTAAAAGTAAAAGAGTTGTTTTTCTGGAAAAACTATTTTTATGAACGTAATTTGTTTTTATCTAAATAAATAAAATTGGTCACTATTTTTGAATTAATTTAATGAAATTTATATATTCAACCAGATTTTTTAAATATCATATATTATTTTTTTAGGTATTAGATAAGAATATATATCTAGTTTTATGCTTGAAAATGTATTTTTCTAAAAAAATAGTTTCTGTCGCATTTTGTGCACTTATTTTAAAATAATTTTTTTTCCAATTATAGAAATTGAATATTAAAAAATTAATTCTATATTTGGAATCAAGAGGATACAATTTGGTAAATATATCCCTTTTATTTTTTGTCAATGTGAATAGTAACCATAGTAAATTTTGGTCACCTCAGTAAGGGTAAAACAGCTAAAACAGGGTGAAAACTTTAGGATAAGGATTTAAAATCTCACTAACACTTTTATTTATCATATTCTATAGGTTTATATCATATATTTCCATCTAATTCATTAATATATGGCCAGTTTATTCCATATTTCTTTTATTATAACCTTTATTTTAATTTAAGAAACAAATAAATAAAAATTGTCACTCTCTTGACTTAAATATCTCTAATATTTTATCATGAGGTTAAAAAGAGGTTATGTTTAATTATAAATGTTTAAATTAAATATAAATTAGTTTAATTTATCATATTATTTTATTTATAATTTTTATTAATTGAATAATTACCCTAAATTCGTGTGCAATGCCTATATAATACTTATTCAATAAATAGAAAAATTAAATAAATGATTTAAAAATGTTAAAAGTAATACAATTTGTAGAATTGTTGAGTTAAAAAAATAGATATATATATATGACATATTATGTATTTTTTAAATTATTATTTTCTAATTCCATATTTTTGTTGGTGACATTAATCTCAAATTAAATAAGTAGTTCCAAAAATGACATCTGTGATTTTTTATGTTAAATAATATTTTATTAAATTATTTCAAAATCATATAAATATTTAAAGAGGAAAATTATGATGTTAAATGATCAAAAATTTCATAACTTGTACATTTATGAGACAATTCTAACATTATAAGTAAAATTATAACCCTTTAAGAGTGAAAAAGTCATTATCATGGTTAAGGTTAGAATAGGTTAACTAATGGGTTAAACCAAAAGATAAGGTTTAAAACACCATATAAACCTATAAAAAATTTATTTTTTGATTATATTTAACCCTATTCCTACCTTAACTTCAAATATCTAGACATTTGGAATCATTTTTCTAGATAATGGATTTATTATATTTTAATCTTTTATGAAATTCAAAGAGTGCTCCTCCCCTTAATTATAAAAGGGAACCCCTCTTTTCTCTTTTTTACAACACTTTGAGGCATCTATATTGACCAAAATATTCATAAATATATTTAAAACATTCCTATACATAAATTTTAAGTTATGGTATTCTTAAAATACCTTCCCAAAGGTTCTTAAGAAGGGAACTACAAGAATCTTATCGAAGAAGAGACAATCAACTTACCCTAACTCTTTCAATTTATTTCTTCTTCTACCTCCTCTAAATCTATGTTATTCATAAAGAAATAATAAATTATGTATCCTAAATATAATTAAATTTTATTTTGATTATTAAACCACCTTTATTCACCCTATTTTCCATCAAATGGGAAGTGAAACTATCGCTTGTGTGTGTGTACGGCTTACCATATCCACATAGCAATACAACTCATTTTCCATCCCCATATTTCATGGATATATATTATGATGATTTTAATGTATATAAATTAAATTTATTAATTAATTATTCTTCTATTATTATAATATTACACCTACCTTCTTACATTATAATCCGTTGAAAAATGATAATGTCGCTTGTGCGTACGTGTGGACTACCACCTTCATGAAGCGATGTAATTTTTTTTCATTTTCACTTTACATGGATGGTAATAAGGATATATTTAATTAATATATATGATATATATTATATAAAAATTATTATTTAAAGGTTAATTATTATCTACCTTTCTTTCATTCCATCCATCAAAAATTGAAAATAACGTCCATGCATGCGTATGGTCTACCACCTCCATGAACGGTGTAATTCATTTTTCTATCTATACCTTTTAGGGATGAATATAAATACATATAATGAATATATATATATATATATGATACTTATATAATTATTATCATTATAGAGATTATTTAACTATTATTAAAGTATAAGGATCAGGACTGCCGAACTGAAACATGTATGAAAAACAAGGCAATTATCACCCAAAACAACGATTTTAATAACAAATTGTTAATAAATGGGTGATAATATATCATAAGTAAATTATAAAAGGTATGGTAAATATTATTATGGTTCTAGAATACTTTTATAATAAATATATATTTATTATATGAGATGTTCTGACACGTATAAAAAAAAGATGACACTTGAGGTATGGGATTTATGTTTCAGTCCTATTTTAATTAAGATTGTTTCTACTTGAATTTATATTAAGGAAATTATATGATTCTTATATAATAAATCCATTTAATTTAATTATACTCTATTTATTTCTATATAATAAATTTTTTCCTTTCATTTTCCTCACTTTAAGTACTCAAGAGATTGAATGAATTTTTTAAGGAAAACCGACTATCTTTTACTATGCAATTGAAAATCATTTTTCTTCCATGTCCATGTTTTCTATAAAATATTTTTAAAAATATTTTACTATTATCCTATTAATTTTTAAAGTTGTTTTTACCCAATTTTTACTTTTTATAAAAACTTTTCGAAGGAATATTCCTATCATTTTCCAAATAAGGTACTTTTTGACTTTTTTACAAAAGTGTGAGAGGAATGTTTTATTTTAACCTATACGACATCAAAGGAATTTCACAAAATTATTTCTGCTTAATTCTTTGAAGATTACTTTACAAGTTTCTATGGTTATTTTCAAATAAAATATTTTTGATAATATTTTGGGAATTTTTAGATTTTAAATAAGTGGTTTCAAAATTTAAAGGGTATTTTCCTCAAGAAATATTTCATTAATTATTTTAAATAAATTTTCATCTATGATAACATCCTTTAATATTAATTATATTTTACTAGGGATATGATCCAATGATGCCATCCTTATTCTTCCTCTGGATAGTTTGTTACATCCTAGATTTCAAGGTATGCTCTTTTTATGTTTAAAAGTGTATTTTTATTCAGGTTCGGATGACATCAAGAATTATTTTGGGAGTTTTATAGAAGAACCCATACTAGTTGTATCCTAAAAGGCACATTTATGGCATAAATGGGTAGTTTTTAGTGTAAATATTACACTAGGCACAAGCTGTGAAAATATTTTTTGAAGTAAATCCATTTACACCATAAACCAAATTTTTACATTGTAAATATGTTTCCTAGGATAAATCATCCCAATGAGGTGTAATTTTTTGGAATATGGGGATTATGGGTATTTTATGATGTAATTTCATAGTTAATGATGTAAAACCTTCTTTCCTAATAGGTTTTATGTGTTTCAATCCTGAATCCTAATTAATTAAGCTTTTTTCTTCCCTACCTCAAACCCTAGGCTCTTCCGGGAGATTTTGGGTGTCTCCTGCTCTTCTGGGTTTCTTTGTTCAGTGCTTGATCTCTAACTTTATTGTTTCGATTCTCTCTAGGTAAGTTTCCTTTCTACTTTTTCTTTTCTCTTATTTTGGTTTCAGTATTGATCTGCATTTATGTAATCAATTGATCATAAGATGATTTTTATTTGATTCTTCTAGATTCGTTGAGAAATTTTTATTTGGTTTCGGCATTGATCTTTATTTATGTAATATCATATCCAGCCTCATGTTCAGCACTCTAAATCTCAATTTCATTAATGGGTACTTTGTATGGCTTTACTACTTTTATATATACTTTCAATCATAAAATTTCAAGATAAATAACCATACTTGTTTTCCAACAACCATAATTTTCTCAATTGAAATAATTCACTCTAACCATAGATATACCCTACCTGAGATTATCCATTTTATTAATAAAATATGTATCTTTAAACTTCAACTAACTAATGTAAAGAACTCAAAAGTTTCACTCAGATAAAAAACATTGTCCCAGTTATGTTTCTTACAATGAATCAAGTGGGGGGATGAATTGAGTTCTTGAATTTCACACAATAGAAATTTTAATTTATCTCTTTAAAATATTGTTTTAATCATATCCTCTTTTATTCATATTTTCAATGAATATAGTAAAGAAAATAATAAGGACAAAGCACACCAAAATTTTTATAATGGTTCAAGGTCTCTAAGATAATACCCTATTATATAATTTAAGTATATAGGAAGTGTGTTGGAGGGATACTAATTTAAAAAAATTATACATATCTGATATAAAATTATCAAATATACACATTCTTGGCCTAAATCCTAGAACCATATCCACACATTAATGTATAATTAAATATAATTATTAAAAATAATTATCTTGATCTGATTGATTATTTATAATTGGTTTTTATCATCATTTTCACAGGATCTGAACTTGAATCCCTCTTATTATATCAACACATGAATCCAAAAATCTCAGGATGTTAGTCTTGATGTGTTGGGTGCCAGCGTGATGGATCTAAATTTCTTCTTGCATATCATGTCGATTGCACAGAAAAAATTGTGTTCTTACACTCTCATGTATTGAGAGAATTGGGAGAGTTCTCATTGGTGTTGTATTAGAGTACCCCAATTGATCTCTCTCTAATAAATGACTAAAATTGTATTTAATATAGCTTTTTATAAAATAGAAACTGCAAAAAAATGTTCCTAGTCTTTTTTCCCATTCTAAAATGAACACCTTAATACCATTAACCATTAATTTAGTAAATAAATAAATGTTATCAATTGATTGGTATTATTTAATATAATACTTCTTGAATAAATAATTAAATTTATTTAAATAATATCTTAAATAAAATTCCCCCACAA
This sequence comes from Viscum album, assembly GCA_963277665.1. NCBI lineage: Eukaryota > Viridiplantae > Streptophyta > Magnoliopsida > Santalales > Viscaceae > Viscum > Viscum album. Next base: position 1,738,484,627 of record OY728160.1, read on the forward strand.
TTAAAAGATTAGACCATTAATTAATCCTATGGAATTGGATCATTAACACAATCTGTTGTCTCCCTTAAATAAATATTTTCTTATTCATTAGTGAATAAATTGTAAATATTTAATAATTATAATTTAACTCCCATGTCTCATTAAAGACTAAATTAGGATTGAATTAAGATTGACAAAACTTGAATAGACATTGAACTATAAACTTTGACTAAATCCATTCTTATAAACAAATTTGTTTGAATTTAATAAACTTCTAGATCTACTTAGTGTGTGACCCTATAGACCCCTTTCCCGATGGTAGAAGGTCAAACTAATATAAAAAGGGTGGTATCTATAAACACATCATATCCTCCAAAGATATATAGAGAATTCATGACAATGAAAACCTCCTATGAACTGAACTATTTAATATAATACCTTTGTTGATTGCCATCTCATCAAGTGAGATGCTTACATATGTCATCACCACTAAATTCTTAATATATTTTTATTTAAATTTATAATATGACCTTTCCTATTACTACTATGTTCATGGATTTAACTAAGGAACTTTCATATCAACAAAAATTCTATAGATATATTCCTCCATAACCCAGAAGGGACAAATCCTCTCCTGATAATTCAATCAATCATCATACCACTCATGACATACCTAGAACAAGATACTTCTACAAGAGAATATATTTAAAGGTTTTCATCATGCATCAATGTATTCCCTTAATGATATAAATTGATAATAACCTCAAGTATAAGGACTAATACACATCCTCGTAGAGGGAACATCCAATGAAACTAGTGATATATAGAATTCTAATGGCGGTGTCACGACCCGTCCTCGGGGCCCGTGTCGTGACTACCCCAAGCCCTCCTTCCATAGGGCAGGGGCTGGTGACTAGCACCAAGGCATAAATCTCGGTAAAAAGGGAAGTCATTTCCTTTGTAAAGTAAACAAACACCACAGAGCAAGCAAGCAGTAGAAGTAAACACTAAGTAAAAACTGAGTACAACAGTAAGTGCGGAAAAGTAAGTGGGCCAGAATACAAACCCAAACTGAAAGTAAAGTACAACTGGAAAGGGAAAACAGCAACTAAAAAGTAAAGCTGCAACGTCGAGCTGTCCACTGGAAGTCCCACCTGAAGGGTGAGTACAGATGGACTCCACAGCTCCTAGGGTCCAGTCGTCCGCTCCGAGTACGTCCTGCCAAGTGGCCCACCTCCAGGTACCGTCCTGCTCTGTAAGCCTCAACCACGATCAGCGTTGTCCATCGTCTGCAACCAACACAACGTAGTGCAGGCATAGCCCATGCAGGGGTGAGTATAAGCTAATCAGTAGGGACCCCGAGACCCTCGAAGGTCTCCCAGAATCCACAAAGGATAAACCACAAAGGAAAGATACAATCACGAAGTAACATTCGACACTGCTTAGGTATATGCCCATACATATACCTAAGTCATCAATTCCAGTTCGCTCCAACATCCGAGCCCAAGTACAACCCAGTCCACACAGGAAAGAAAAACGTAAATCCACACAGGATAGCACAACACAATCCACATAGGAAAGCAAAACATGATTCAGCTCACACAGGTATACTTCTTCGTATGACGATAGAGATGATCAGATATAGCCACTGATTCATCTATGCCATCGGACCCACAAAGGAATGATAGGTACTAACCCCCGCAATGACCCACAAAGGATTTGACCCACACAGGATCGATAGGTAACTAACCCCCGCAATGATCCAAAAAGGATCTGACCCACAAAGGATCGATAGGTAACTAACCCCCACAAAGACCCACACAGGATCGGATCCACACAGGATATGTAGGCGCTGTCCCACACAGGACCACTGAGCGCTAACCCACACAGGATCGAACCCACACAGGATCGGTAGCACTAATCCATGTAGGATCGCTGAGTGTTGTAGTCGTCGTCGTCGAATCCACTGAGGATCTCTGTACAGTCGTCGTCGTCGCAGTCGCAGCCAGCTCTAGGGTTCCCGCAGACAGCAAGCTCGTTCGGGAGGGTCCGCTCCACGAGCCGAGAGGCTGATACATCAACTGACACATAGTCCGGAGTTGATGTATCCAAAAGTTCTGTTTCGTCAACAGGAACTCAACGTCGCAGACGGCGCGTCAATCGGACGCCCGGTCTGAGAGTTATAGGCTTTTTCGTCCCAGGGGCCCGGTTGGTTTTTAAGTCAAAACCAACCCGACCATACTCCACCTGCGTCCAATCCTCGGGCGGAGTAAGCCAAAAGATCCATCTCACTAAGAGGAATCCAGCAAAGCCGACGGTACGTCAATCGGACGTCCGGAGCTCAAGTTATGAGCATTTCCGCTCCAAGGGCCCGGTTGGTTTCGTGTACGAACCAACCCGTCCGAACACAAAGTACTCTGAAACCTTGAGTGAAATATACCAAAACGACCGTCTTGATCCAAGGATCACATCGCCGCTGACGGTGCATCGATCGGAGGTCTGTAGCCCAAGATATGGGCAAAAGACCGAAAGAGGTCTGAAAACGGGGGGTTTGGGCCCGGACCGACCCGGCCCAACCCCCCCTAGGTTGGCCTGAACCGGGTCGACCCGACCCAGGTCCGGGTCCGACCCGGCTGGCGCGGCCCAGCCCGGACTGGGTGGCCCGGCCCGGCCTGGGCGCGACCCGGCGCGGGCGCGGCCCGGTCGCCAGGCGGCTCGGCCATAATGGCCAAGCGGTGCGCAAGGGGGGCGCCGCCCCCTTGAATGATCTGCGACCCCACATGGGGGGCCGCCTCTCGCCAACGGATGCGGTCGGGTTTCCGCGTCCCGCCTTCGCCGGTCACGCACGGTCGCGGGACTGTCGGCCCACCGTCGCGGCTTCAGCCGCAGCGGTTCTTCCCGGTGGCGCGCCGGGCGCCGCCGCCTCCCGCCGCCAGCGTTGCGCGTCGGCGGGTTGCTCCGCGGACCACCGGAAAAGTTCTGGTGGTCGGAATTGCACGTCGTCTTTGCAAAAGACCCTCCTGGGGTCTGTCCTTCACTGCGAGGACCTCACATCGCCCGTGCGTCTTGTTTTGTCGTCGTCCGCCGTTTTGCACACCAAGAACGAAAGGGCGGTGGGTTCGGACTTGTTCGTTGGTCCTCACCCACCGCATTAGCGGTTTTAAAAGTCTCACAACAATCATTTTAACAAACCACGGATATAATCACATGGATTAAAATGAACAAAAACCCCTACCTCAACGTTGTCGTTGAACGTGAGTTCGTCGCAGAAGAAGAGGATTGTCGCGTCGCGGAAGGGGCGTCACTGTCATCGCGGTACACGGCGTCGTGTAGTCAAACTCCGAGGATTAAAAACACACAGATTTAATTGCACCAATTAATCCCATGTTGAGGATATAATTTACAAAGTAATTAAAACAACCACAATCCCCTACCTCAATCGGTTGTTGATCGAAGATTGTCACGGGGAAGGAATGTCGCGGAAGAAGCATCACGGAAGGAGGATCGTCGGTGTCGCGGTACACGGCGTCGCGTCGTCGATCTCCGAGGGTTCGGCGTTCTTCGTCGCCCTTCGTCGAAGGCCGACATTCTTTGTCGGCGATGATGCGTTCTTCGCGTTCTTCGCGTTCTCCGTGTTCTTCAACAAAGGAGGATGAAGATCTTCAAGCTTTAGAGTTTCTCCAAATCCTCTCAACAAGAAACCCCTCAACAAACCTAGTGTTGGTCTTATTTTATTCCCATGCCAACAATTTGAAATTCAAAGTTAAGAAACGAACAATTAATTCGATGAATTAATTGTAACGACTTAACTGCCCAATCAATAGGGGTGTTTCTTAACCAGAAAAACGCACGGTTGACTTTCATTAAAGAGGGGGTTGCGGGTGCGTTACTTAGAGGGAAAGAAACGGTGGGGCTCATGTGGGCCTCACCTCACAAATATCCTACCAAGTGGGTAGGATATTTTGGGTTCCACCCTATCCTCTTAACTTGGCTTAAGTGGCTTTAAGTGGCTTTAAGTGAAATAAAATAAAGTGTTGCACCACTTTTATTTTATTTCTTAACTTAACCCCAAAAATTAAAAACCACACCCGAGCAAATGCAACTCCGGAAATGGCGTTTCTAATCAAATATCGGTGCTGCAATTCCATCGGTGCCCTCGGAATTCGATTCCGAGCACCGGTTCAAAAGTTAGAAAAAACCCGCTTGTTTGTTCACTGAACGTACCCGTGCCAAACTTCGGAAAATGATTCCAGGCACATCGGGCCTCAGAATCAGGTGCCATCAGAAACTGCGTTCTTGTAAAATTCCAAAGAAAATTAAGAAAAAAAAATTCCTTGAATTTTTACGAGTCTTTACAGGCGGGTCTATCCTTGAGACCTCCCTAGTTAGAGATCATTGTATTAAAACTTTATAAGAAAAAGTATCAATGATAATGGACCTATATGTACCATTAGAATTATGTTTATAAACCATATGAAATATCTTATGAATATTTTGATAGCATACCTAGGTTATCATCATAGCGGGAAACTTCTATGAAATATCGATTCAAAATATATTCTAAAAGAATTATCACATAAGGAAAGTGACAAGACAGTATTTCCATGTATTTTATCTTGAATTTTAATGATTTTAAACCAACCATTTTTATAAAATATTATATTTTTATCATTATTTTTTGTTTAAGGAATAATCCGTATTTAAATTGATAAATAGATTAAATATTGAACTTTAATTGATTATTTGATCCTTTGGAATTATTAGAATAAAGTCTACATTTATTTTTTAGACATGTTGATGAATATATCAGGTATCTAGAGTGAATTATGAATAATCAAATAAGTTTGGATTTGATTTAGAGAAGTCAATAAATCCCACAGTACCATGTATGAAAATCACCCATGAATAAGAGTTCATCTACACGTGATCCATGTACAAAAATCACCCATGTATGGGAATTCAGATATACAGAAATCCACATATTAAATTCACCCATGTATGGGAATTTTCCTACATAGAAATACATATACACAAATCACCCTTTTATAGGAATTTGGATATACAGTGATCCACATACACAAATAATTCATGTATGGAAATTCAAGAGCCAACACATGTATCCAAATTTGGCTGCATCAAAAACCACATATAGAAATTCACTAATGATAAATTTTTCTAGATTTTATGATCTATATAATATATTATTAGATACATAACAAAATATTATAGCTAGATAAGAGCCTATAGTAGAAAATGAAAGATCGCCCGAACTTTGAGATGAATCTTGGGGCTTCCACATCAACATCCATGCAACTAATTAGAGGTTAATAAATGGATAATTTTATACATATTTTTTTTAAGAATAAATTAAGGAAGCCAAAAAATTTATTTAAAACCAAATAACATGAAAATATAGAGTGTGAGGAAGAAGGAAACCTTCAAAATTCAAAATTGAGAGATTATGTAGGTTTTACCAAGAGACATCAAAGAAGAAAATCATACACCTTTAACGTAACACCGCAAGGTTTTATAAAAATAAATAGAAATGCATGAAACTTTTTTTTAAGTATATATTTATAACTAGCCTTTAAAAATAATTTTGTTACATCTATGCTTTGAATTTCAAAAAACAGTCATATACAATTGTGTTCAGTAAGTTATTTGGAGCCTAATGGAACTAACTTGTTTTCTTAGTGAATAGTAACATAAAATTATGAATAGTAATATGAATAATAATATTACCCTAATGAATAGTTAATTGTATTAATATTTTGTTTTTCTAAAGCTTTAAGATAATGATGTCTTGGTTAATTTTTCAATGTGATATAAAAGCAGTTATAGAATTAAAATTGTTAATTTTTGAATTAAGTATGATTTTATTTAAAAATTAAATTAATAATATTTATAAAATTATTTTCAAAAAATGTAGTTCATTTTTGAATTCTACATGTCGAAAAATGGTAAGGGTAAGTTTCTGGGATTTTTCTGAAATTCTTGAATTTTTGATGAATACTGAAATATGGTAAAATACTGTATATTCAAATTATCAGTAAAATATACTATTTTTGATATCGTAAGTGATGAAAGAACACTTTTTTAGAACTCATATGTCATTATTACTATTTTGGGTCACATTAATTAAGACTATTCATAGTCTTGCGCAAGAATATTATAATAATGATTAAAATAATGAAAAATAACCCCTCCTCCACTATAAAAACCACCCTCATTTCCCTCTTCCTCCCACACCTATAAAGCCTTTATCCATACCTAATTTCTTCTCAAAAATCCTCCCAAGGATCTTCCCCATTTCCTAGAGCTTCTGGTCTCATCAAAAGACCAATACCAAAGCCCTTAAGAAGGATCTCAAGGAGAAGATATCAAGAGGTAAACATCCTCTTTTGTTTTCTTTCTTTTCTTTCATTTTATGTTATTATTTTAATTCCATTAGGATTATGTTGGGATATGTCATTCCATATCTCCCTTAATTAAATATTATTTAATAATGATGAAGGACCCATTTTCTCTCATCAAAATATTTTATGAAATTTTAAGCGACGTCGTTAGGCTGCCGAAATTTTATAAGGGATTTCTCAACTCTTCTTTTATTTTGAGTTCCTTTATTTTCTTATTATTTCCTCACCTCCTCTTATCCAAAAGGCATGAAATCTATATAATCTTATATATTCTTTATTTTCTCATGTTCTTGGAAAATTCATCATCAATCTTCTTCCCCCCTCCCCACTTATTCAAGGAATTAAAAACATTGTTCGTGATGTGTCGAATTACCGACATCATGGATGATGTGATTTCAATTTGATTAATTCCCTAAAGGATGGTCATGAAAAAAAAATTTATGGTTTAACCAGGTTATTTTATATGTATTATGTCTCATCCATGGTTTTGTAATCATTCTATACACATGTTATTAATTTATAAAACAAAATGAGGTCGTTATTATCAAAGAACCACTAAAATGATCTAAACGAACATCATTAATGTTTTAAATTATGAATCATTATCATGTAAGAATTCAAAATGATAAATGGTATAATTTATGTTATTGGAAATATTTAAATAATACTCTATTCTAATTCTGTATTTTTACTTCCAATCGACAAGAACATCCATCATGAACCGATCATGAAAATCAGGTAAAGAACTCACCCAAAAACAGTACAAGGAACAAAATACTGACAATTAAAGGGTGAAATGATGTAATTAAAAGATCATATAAGGTATTATAAAGATTAATATTTTTATTTAAGATATTAATAACACTCTTTCAACCATTATAAATTAGTTTTAAATATGTTTGAAGTAAGAAAATCCCGAGGTAAGGGAATTCTTAACCCAATTTCCATTCTTTGGGTTAACCTTATACTTTGTTATTTATGTGGTATTAAAATTGTCTGTGTGATGGTTTTTGTTTATCTTATTTTGAGTTATGTTTATTTAAAGTGTATATACATATTCCATCCAATCTATTAATTCTTTCTTCAATTATATGATTTATGTAAGGGGTTTTTCTTTTAAAATCCTCTTTTAAAATTCTATTTTACAAAATTCAAGAGCAATGTTTTTATGAAATTATTAATATTGTAATTATGTTATGGTTCTTGGAAATTTTTTATGATAAAGGGTGGGACCTAAATTTCCCTCCAATTTATTGGGTATGTGTAAGTTGTAGGTCAGACGTATGGTTACTCCAACTGTAATTGTGATGGTTACACAAATTGTAATGTAGTCGTGAGGGTTAAAAATTATAAGGTAGCTGAGAGGGTTACAAGATTGTGTAAGTAATGCCCCAAAGATAACTTTATCATTATATTTATTTTATTATGTTTTTTCGGATCTTGTTTAAATCTTATGTTTCACAAATAAGTATATATGGGTGACAAGTATGTCTTTTGAAAATGATTTCATATGTTATAATTGTTCGTAGACTAATGTGTTATTTTCTTCTTTTTATATCCATTACTAAGATTTTGTTCTCATCAAAAGTTTTTAAATGATTTTTACAGCTTATATGGATGTGTAAGACAAATAAGGAATACAGGTTAAATGTTTTAAGATTATTCAAAGAAATCATGTTTTATGGGAAAAGTTTTATATTTTGTAGGAAATGAATACTGTTTTTACGGTATCCACTCTGTAATAATGTGTAATTTTATGAATGTATTATGTACCAATTATCTAAAGCTATAAACTTGAAAAGATCCTCAATGTTAAAGGAAGTTATTTCTTTACTAAATTCAAGATTATGTAATGTAATAAGGTCAGGTCCTTATATTTAGTATCAGAGGATGGTTTAGATAACTTTAGGGGTTAGTATGATGTTAAAATAATACCATAAATTATTTTTACTCTATGATTAATTTGAAATGTTATAGCATTTAAAGATTACCATATTTCGTTTTCTAAGATATGTTTTTTTGAATGGTTGTTCGTAGAAGAAATAGGGAAGCTAAAGAGGAGAGGCATCGATAGAATGACATCCTTCTGAATCTACAGCTCGGAATGGTAGGGATTGGAATCAAGTAGTTTGTGAAAGTAATGGATCAGCTAACGCAAGCAATAATTGGTGGTGGCATCCATGCAAGAGAACGACCAGAGGTACCACAACGGAACATAACAATAGTGGAACATTTTATAAGGAAACAACCTCCGGCTTTCAATGGATCTTATAACCCAGTAGTAGCTAAAGGATGGATTAAAGACTTTGAAAAGATATTTGATGTTATATGATGTTCAGAAAATAAAAATTTAAGTCTTTCCATTTATTATTTTGAAGGTGAAGCTGATCAGTGGTGGTCAATGGTAAGGAATATCAGGGATAGAGAGGATTTCTATGCCTTAGAGTGGGATGAATTTAAAAGTATTTTCCTTGAAAAATATTTTCCTAAGGTGGTGAGACTTAGGATAGAGAATAAATTCCTTGAATTAAAGAAAAGGGAGGAGGATTCGGTGGTTGTATATGAAGATAAATTCACCCAACTGGCGAGGTATTCTCTAAATCTTATTCTGGATCTTGATAATAAAATCAACTGCTTTTACTCAGGATAGAAGCCAAGGTATCGAAGGGTGTTGGCCACCTGTGAATTAAAAAGTTATGAGAAACTTGTCTGATGTGCTAAGAGGGTAGATATAGAGTTTACTGATGATCATGTGCATTTTGGAAATAAGGAGAAGAATAAGTCCAGATAGCAAGCGATGGTTAAGAATCAACCAAAGAAATCTGATGGTAAGAAAATCCAGTTTCCAGTTTGTGAAAAGTGTGGTAAGAAGCACCCTGGGGAATGTCTTAGCAAAACTGGGAAGTGTTTTAAATGTGGTAAGTTTGGAAATATAGCCCGAGATTATAATGAAGATGATCCTAAGACTAATCTTAATAAGAAAACTGTTAAGTGTTTTAAATGTGGTGAGATGGGTCACTATGTAAATTCCTGCCCAAAGAGAGATCCAAATGATGTAAAGAAGCCAGACTATAAGCAGAAAGTTGTAGTGAGATCTTTTTCAACCACGTTAGCAGATTTCAATCCATCCAATGAAGTTGTATCAGGTACTTTGTTTTTTTACTCATATTTTGATAAAGTTTTGTTCAATATGGGGTCTACACATTCTTTCATCTCTGATAAATTTTCGGGTAAATTGGAAATATCACCTCAACAAATGATACTGGAACTTGTTGTTAAAACACCAGGGAGAATATTATAGAAAATAGGAATTATAAGAATCTTTCTAATGTGGTATCTAGAAAGACTTTACCTGTAAACCTTGTTGTTTTACCCTTAGTCGAGTTTGATGTTATTTTGGGAATGGATTAGATTTGTGTTTATCATTCTAAGATTGATTATAGATCTAAAGAAGTTGTTTTCCAGAAATAGTTTCAATTTTTATATAAGAAAAAACCCATACAATTGATTACATATCAGGAATCTGATAAATTGTTGAAAGATGGAAATGAAAGTTATCTTGATCATATTGTTGAAAATAAGGGAACTATTTAGATTAATGATGTGCCAATGGTAAATGAATACCTTAATGTTTTTCCTAATGAGTTACCTGGTGTCATACCTAATCGAGAAGTATAATTCACAATTTACTTAGTTCCTGATGCTAATCTAATTTCAAAACCTCCATATTTTATGGCTCAAATAGAACTTCTTGAATTGAAAAATCAGCTACATGATTTGCTTAATAAAGGCTTCATTCATCCTAGCACTTCACTGTGGGGAGATCCTATTTTTTCGTTAAAAATAAATATGGTTCCATGATACTTTTAATTAATTATAGAGCTTTGAATAACATCACTTTTAAAAACAAGTATCCTTTACTTCACATCTATGAATTATTTGATCAGCTCCAGGGAGCTTAGTACTTTTCCGAGATTGACTTGAGATCTGGATACCATCAGCTGGAGGTGAAGGAGGATGACATCATGAAAATAGCCTTTCATACTAGATATGGTCATTGTGAATTTTTTTTATTCCATTTGGGTTAATTAATGCACTTTTTGTATTCAATAATCTTATGAATTTAATATTTCATGAGTTCTTGGATAAGTTTGTGGTTATGTTTATTGATTAAATTCTAATATTTTCTAAAAATAAAGAGGATAATGAAAAACATCTAAGGTTTGTTTTACAAACCTTAAAGGAAAACAAATTGTATGGAAAATTCAGAAAGTTTGATTTTTGGTTGCAACAGATTTCTTTTCCTGGGAACATTGTAAATAAGGATGGAATAACATTTGATCTTAACAAAACAAAATTGGTCGATGACTGACCAAGACCTACAAATGTTATAAAGATTTATAGTTTTCTTGGATTACCAGGTTATTACTAAAGTTTTGTTAATAAATTTGCACGGTTATCTAGCCCAATAACTAAATTAACATGAAAAGGGGTTAAATTTATATGCATAGAAGAATGTGATTCTTGTTTTCAGGAACTGAAGAAGAGATTGGTGAATGCTCCAGTTTTGGCCTTGCCTTCCCAAAATGGTGAGTTTTTATCTACAGTGATGCTTCTTTGAAGGGACTTGGTTGTGTTTTGATGAATAATGATTAGGTAATTTCTTATGCTTCAAGACAACTTAAACCTCATGAGTTAAATTATCCCACACATGATTTGGAATTGGAAGCTATGGTTTTTGCTTTGAAAATTTGGAGGCATCATTTATACAGATCCAAATTTCAAATATATACTAACCATAAAAGTCTAAAGTATATATTCACTCAGGAGGAATTAAACATGAGGCAGAAAAGATGTACTAAACTGATAAAGGATTATGATTGCACGATCAATTACTATCTCAGAAAATAAAAAAAGTGGTGGATTCCTTGAGTTGAAAACATCATCAATCATTAACTATGTTACGTTTGGAACATGATACCTTGATTAATGATTTGATGAATTTTGGCTTAGAAGTTTTTTCTTCAGGAAATACATTTGTTTTGTTTCAGGTTTTATTGCACTCATCATTATCAGATAAAATTAAGAAAGTGTAGAAGGAAGACCGTGAGCTACAGAAAATGGTGGAATTGGTTAAAATGGGTAAGTTTCCAGAATTTAACCTTGATAAAGATTGTGTTTTAAGATTTGGTAAAAGGTTGTGTGTGACTTATAATTCTCATTTGAAGAAATATTTTTTGTGTGAAGCTCATAGTTCTCCATTTTCAAGTCATCCTAGAAGTACTAAGATATACAGAGATCTTTGGGAGTATTACAGGTGGGATGGAATGAAAAGGTTGTGAAATGCTTGACATGTTAATAGGTTAAAGCAGAGCGGCAGTTACTGAAGGGGATGATTTAGCCTTTTCCAGTGACAAAGTGGAAATGGGAGAATATATCCATGGACTTCGTGGTAGGACTACCTAATGCATCTCAAGGTGACAATGCGATTTGGGTTATTGTTGATCGGATGACAAAATCTGCACATTTTCTTTCTATTTGAGATACAATGTCTTTGGATCAGCTTTCTAGGTTGTACCTCAAGGATATTTTTAGGTTACATGGAGTTCCTCTTTCCATTATATCTTATCGGGATCATGGGTTCACTTCTAAATTTTGGAAGGGACTTCAGAAGTCATTGGGAACAGAGTTAAATTTCATTACATCTTTTCATCCCCAATCAGATGGGCAGTCATAATGAATGATTCAAACTTTGGAGGATATGTTTTGAGCTTGTTCAATGGACTATCAGGGAAGTTGGTATCAACATCTTTCTTTAGTTAAGTTTTCTTATAATAATATTTTTCATTCCAGTATACAGATGGCACTTTTTGAGGCATTGTATGAGAAGCGGTGTCAGACTCCAGTTTTTTGGGATGAAGTCAATGGAAAAAATTGATTGGGCCAGAATTATTAGAGGAAGTGGCTGAGAAAGTGAAGATGATCCAGCAGCACATGAGGACAGCTGAGATCAGGTAGAAAAGTTATACAGATAACAGAAGTAAAGACTTCTCTCTCGATGTAGGTGAGCATATTTTCCTTAAAATCTCTCCATGGAAAAGTGTGATGTGTTTCGGTAAGAAAGGGAATCTAAGTCCGCTGTTCATCAGTCCTTTTGAAATCTTGGAGAAAGTTGGACCATTTGTATACCGAGTATATTTTCCTACAATTTTTTCTCAGGTACACAATGTTTTTCATGTTTCAATGTTGAGAAAGTATGTTCTAGATTCATCACATGTCTTGAGCCCAAAAGCAATTCAGTTGGAAGAGAACCTTTCCTATGAAGAGAAACCAGTTCAGATTCTTGATCGACAGGAACAGGTATTACAGAATAATGTAATCCACTAGGTAAAGGTTTTGTGCAGAAACCACATGGTAGAAGAAGCAAAATGGGAGTCTAAAAATGATATGAGATAAAGGTACCCTCATTTGTTTAATAAGTAAATAAAATTGCAAGGATGAAATTTTGAGAAGGTGGGGATAATGTAACACCCCAAGGTTTTCTAAAAATAAATGGAAATGCATGAAACTTTGTTTTAAGTATATATTTATAACTATCCTTTAAAAATAATTTTTTCACTTCTATGTTTTGAATTTTGAAAAATAGTTATCTAAAATTTTGTTCAGTAAGTTATTTGGAGCCTAATGGAACCAACTTTTTTTTGGGGAATAGTAACATACCCTTATGAATAGTAATATGAATAGTAATATGACCCTAATGAATAGTGAATTTTATTAATATTTTGTTTTCTTAAAGCTTTAAGATCATGACATCTTGGTTAATTTTTCAATGTGATATAAAAGCAGTTATAGAATTAACATTGTTAATTTTTGAATTAAGTATGATTTTATTTAAAAATTAAATTAATAATATTTAGAAAATTATTTTCAAAAAATGGAGTTCATTTTTGAATTCTACACATTAAAAAATGGTAAGGGTAATTTTTTTTTATTTTTCTGAAATTCTTGAATTTTTTATGAATACGGTAAAATACCGTATATTCAAATTATCAGTAAAATACACTATTTATGAAATAATGGGTGATGTAATACCACTTGGTTCTAAATCACATGCCATTATTACTATTTAGGGTCACATGAATTAAGACTATTCATAGTCTTGAGCAAAAATATTATAATAATGATTACAATAATGAAAAATACCCCCTCTCCTCCACTATAAATACCACCCTCGATTCCCTCTTCCTCCCACACCTATCAATCCATGAGCCTTACCTAAGTTCTACCCAAAACTCCTCCCAAGGCTCTTCCCCACGTCCTAGAGCTACTGGTCTCATCAAAAGACCAAAACCAAAGCCCTTAAGAAGGATCTCAAGGAGAAGATATCAAGAGGTAAACATCCTCTTTTGTTTTCTTTCTTTTCTTTCATTTTATGTTATTATTTTAATTCCCTTTGGATTATGTTGGTATATTCCATTAAATATCCCCCTTAATTCACATATTATGTAATAATGATTAGGTTCCCCTTTTCTCTCATCAAAATATTTTATGAAATTTTAAGCGACGTCGTTAGGCTGCTGAAATTTCATAAGGGATTTCTCAACTCTTCTTTTATTTTGAGTTCCTTTCTTTTATTCTTTGTTCCTCACCTCCTTTTATCCAAGAGGCATGAAAGATCCAGAATCTTGTATATTATGGATGTTCTCATGTTCATGGAAAATTCATCATCAATATTCTTCTCCTCCCCCACTTATTCAAGGAATTCAAAACATTGTATGTGATGTGTTGAATTACCAACATCATGGACGATGTGATTTCAATTTTCTTTAATTTCTTCAAGTATGGTCATGAAACCATTTTTATGGTTGAACCAGGTTATTTTTTATGTATTATTTCTCTTCCATGGTTCTGGAATCATTTTATACACATGTTATTAATTTATAAAACAAAATGAGGTCGTTATTATCAAAGAACCACTAAAATGATTTAAACGAACATCACTAATGTTTTAACTTATGAATCATCCTAATGTAAGAATTCAAAATGATAAATATTATAATTTATGGAACTGTAAATATTTAAATACCACTACATTCCAATTCTGTAGTTTCACTTCCAATCGACAAGAACATCCATCATGAATCAATCATGGAAATCATGTAAAGAACTCACCCAAAAATAGTACAGGGAACAAAATACTAACAGTTAAAGGGTGAAATGATGTAATTAAAAGATCATATAAGGTATTATAAATATGTATATGTTTATTTAAGATATTAATAACACTCTTTTAACCATTATACAAGATGTTTAAACAAGTTTGAAGTAAGATAATCCCAAGGTAAGGGAATTCTTAACCCGGTTTCCATTCTTTGGGTTAACCATCTACTTCATTATTTATATGGTATTAAAATTGTTTATGTGATGGTTTTTTTATATTATGTTTATTTATGTGTATTTATAGTGTATATACATATTCCATCCACTCTATTAAGTCTCTATTCAAATATACGATTTATGTAAGGGGTTTTTCTTTTTAATTCCTCTTTTAAAATTCTGTTTTTCAAAATTCAAAAGCAATGTTTTTATGTAATTATTCATGTTTTATGATTATGTTAGGGTTCTTGGTAATTTTTTATGATTAAGGTTGGGACCTAAATTTCCCTCCAATGCATTGGGTATGTGTAAGTTGTAGGTCGATCGTATGGTTACTCCAAGTGTAACTACGATGGTTACACAAATTGTAAGGTCGTCGTGAGGGTTACAAATTATAAGGTAGCCAATAGGGTTACAAGATTGTGTAAGTAATGCCCCAAAGATACATTTATGGTTATAATTATGTTCTTATATTTTTTTTGGATCTTTTTTAAATCTCATGTTTCACAAATTAAGTATATATGGGTGACAAGTAGGTCTTTTGAAAATGATTTCATACGTTACAAGTGTTCATGGACTAATGTGTTCTTTCCTTCTTTTTTATATCCTTTACTGAGATTTTGTGCTCATCCCAAGTTTTAAATTATTTTCATAGGTTATAAGGATGTGTAATAAAAATTATTAATCCAAGTTAAATGTTTTAATATTAGTCAAAGAAATCATGTTTTATGTGAAAAATTTTATATTTTGCAATAAATGAATACTGTTTTTATGGTATCCACTTTGTAATAATGTGTAATTTTATGAATGTATTATATCCCAATTATTTAAATCTCTAAACATGAAAATATCCTCAATGTGAAAGGAAGTTATTTATTTTATAAGTGAAATATTATGTAATGTAATAAGGTAGGGTCCTTATATTTAAGGGGGAAGATCACAATTGAGAGAGGATGGGTGTGCTCAGACCTATGATTGTGATATGTTGTTTTATTTTCTTTAAAATTTTTCTTATTTTTTAGTTCTTTTATATTTCCCTTTATTCTTGGTTACCCTTTGAATTGAGTGGTAAAATCTGAGAGATTTTTGAAGTGAAGGTGAAAACTATTTATAATGATTGAGTTCATGCACTTCATAAAATTAAATATTTTGTTTCTTCTGTTAAACTGGTTTCAATACTCAAATTTTGGTCTTTATTATCAAGTATGGTCATATTTGGTTTTATATTTTATTAATTTTTATTTCCTTATTCAATGATCCATTATCTTCCTCCCCCATATTTTTGTCTGTATACAGTGGAAAAGGCTAGAGCTAAGTGGTAAGTACTTGGAGATCATCAGCACATATGAAAGTGGTAGTGGGAACTCTTGGTGATGGCGCCCCACTCTCTTAGAGTTCTCTCTCGGCTCTGTTGTCGGCTCCGCCTCTCTTAGGGTTCCCCAATGGCGATGGCCCTTCATCCTCCTTCCGCTTCAGGTTTTCTTCCCTCTTTTTTCCTTTCCTCTCAAATGTTATCCCCTTTTGGGTTGTCGTCATCCTCGCACCAGGAGTTTTACCATTTTCTCCTCTCCCTCCACTACTCTGCCAATCTGGTCTGACACATAAGACCCCACTTTGGTCGGTTGTGGTGGTTTTTAGATGGGTTTGGGACTGTGGTGGTGGGAGTAGGGGAAACGTGGGAACCTCCGTTCGGTGGCTTCCGTTCTTTATGCTTTTCATTCTCTTAGGGTTTTAGTCTCGGTTTACCCTTACTTGTCTCATGGTGGTTCTATTAGGGTATCAACCCCTGATTTCCCCTTTGTTATAGTTTTATTTAGGGTTTCAGCCCTAATTTATTTGTTCTCATTCCAGGATTGTTCTTGCCTCATGGTTTTTTATCTCTGTTTTCGGGTTTCCTTTCTTCGGCGTGTTCTTCCTCCCTTCCTTGTCGCTCCTTCCTGCTCTGGAATCCTATTTCCTCTCTCCCTTCCAGGTCGGTTGGGTGCGATGGTTACCATAGAGGTTTTTGGATGTGTTAGGGGAGTGGTATGTAGTTACGGAGCGATGTGAACAATGGTGGATGTGTCTGGTTCTGTGAGTTCTTATGGTGAAGATGTTGTTGGTGATGGTCAGTGCCTTATTTATGGAGAGATTTAATCTTTTTGTTTTGATGGATTGTGGTGTTTGTATCTCACGACGGCGAGGAGGGTGTTCTCACTGGTGCCATCTATGGTTTATGTTGATACTCTATGGTGACGGTGACGGCAACTAAGCTCAAGATGGTGATGGGGGTTTACGGTGGATGGATCTTATCGGCGATCTGACGGCCGACTCTTCTGTGTTAGAGTGTGTGTATCGAGGATGCTCGGTGACCGAGGTAGTGATGACGGTCTCACGGTTTTTTTTTTGAATTTCAAAATTTGAAATGGATCTTTTGGTTTAATTGGCGTCAATGGGGAGTGGATGATTGAAATACGTGGATGGCGTGGGAGGTGATTTGAACTTATTTTTTCTGGAATTTGAATGTTGGATTTGGAACTTTGAATGGGGGTATTTGTGGTCTGTTTTAAGGAGGACTTGGGTTGTGGATCTTTCTGTACGGTTCCCACTTTTCCAAAAAGTGTCTTTTAGAAAATAAAAAAAAATGGATTGTGGTGGTAGTGGGAACTTTTGGTTGTTTATAAAAAAATACCTAATTTGGAATTTCCTAAGTACGCTAGGAGGATCCTTTAAAACACTATAATACATAATAGGAAGGATAGACCAACCAGAGATATCAGTTAGGAATATTTTCACCACAACCATTTGGTTGAGGTAGATAGAGGAAGTGATAATAGAATCTCTCTCTTACTAGCCTTCAAAAGAAGATTGGACAATTAGTAGAACCAGGATAGTATTTCAATAGGTTTATCCAACCATGACCTGGTCACCTTCTCGTAAACTGTTTTCAAACCACTTCTTTAATTTAATTCATTCCTTTTTTAATTCCACAATAAAAAAACCCTTCTATTTAATTAAACAAAAAACAACTAATTTTTGTGTACACTCCTCTCTATGAGAAAACCTAGGTTCACACTGTAACTATATTTAGATTAGGTAATAATTTTTTTCCACAACCTATGATAAGGTATAATTAAAACTTGACCTTATTACTGGGGAGGTAGAGTCACAAAAAAACACATATTTTAACCTTTCATGACCTGAACATCTAACAATCCATTAATTGATTTTTATCCTAAAATTGAAAAAAAATCTTTAACTAGATTAATAAACTTGAACTTGAAAATATAATTTGATGAATTGGACCTCACTAACATGATTGAAACCCCCATTGTTCACTATGAACCTAAAGAAATGGTTGAAAATCCCAAAAAAACCTCAGATATTGGTGTGCACCATAGTATTCTAATCAATACAACCAACTTATTATAATGGAATTACAAAATTATTTCATTTTAAAAATTATAATAACCCAAATTTTTACCAAGTTTCATGGTCTTTTGGGTGAATATCCCAACAAACTCATACATTTATTCACATACATCTTCTCAAATTTTAAACCTTGAAAAGTATCTAAAGAACAAGTGAGTTAGAGATCCATTTCCTTCTCACATTAATGAGCTTATAAATAATTGTTATATAGATTACAACCAAGTGAAGTCCATGATTGGGATGATATTAAATGGTGCTTCAAACATAGACCAACCTCCACAAAAACATTCCATAATGAATATTATACCATCAATTATAATTAGTTGCAAAATTTGTGTCACACCCAACCCAAAGGGGATTTAGCTGTGGCTCCCCAAGCTAGCCTCCATAGGCTAGGGGATGCCTTCTATCACTGAGTAGGAATATCACACACATGGGAGGCCTTATACTAAGGTAAATATACTCACAAACCCACATACACCTCCATACAATAGTGCGGAGATATATAAACTGAAAAAAAATGCATGCATGCATCTATCCTAAAGTAGAGTATAGAAGAAGTAAAAAAAGGGAAAATATAGGTCTGCTAAAATAAAACTGTAAAGGAATCTAACCTACTCAGAATGAGGGGATATCTATTAAAAACACCCACCAGAAATATCCTTGGCCCAGCTCTGGTAAACACCTTGGTTGGTCTAGCTCACTGAGCTATGCCAGCTCTAGGTCCTCCTAAGACTCCTTTGAAAGTCTTGTGGTCAGAACAAGACACAACATGTGTGGTAAAATCCCATACAAGGGTGAGTATAATAATAATTAGTAGGCATCCCAAATACCCAAAAGAAAATAGATCAAATAAATGGAAATAGTCCACTAGACCCAGCCAGAGGGAACACAAATGATAGAGAAACTTCATCTCAAAACCACCTCAAGTAAACACGAAAAGTCAGATCATACCACATGGTGTGTCATACAATATGTGACAACATTAAAAGGAATCCCAAAAATAATCCCATATATACTTATCTTGGACTTCAAGTCTCATGAGGTTCTGACATCATATCCAGTGACATGTTTCTACTCGAGGATCTAGAGTAACACTCATCTAGGATAACACACTCCACGAGCTCATCCATCCCCGATGACACTCATATTATAGATACACTCCATTGCGTACATATCTACCATCCCTGATGGTATGTCCGAGAGGTAACACTCAGTCGAGTATCACAAAGCCGGTGGCACAACACCACCATCACAAAGGGGTATACAACCGAGAGAACATGCTCATCGAATATCACCAAGAAGAATCATGATAGAGCCCAACGGATCACATTACTTAGATAGGGGATCTTTCTCATCCCTAATGGGGACACTACGAACCCTACTGGAACCATGATAGGTATCATTTCTCAGAATACGTATCCCTCCCAAGATCTATTGGGGGACACTATGAACCCAATCTGTAAAACCATAATCCACATATCCTCGGATAGGGGATCACTATTAGGATCCACTATGGGACACCACGAATGCAAAATAGTAACCCAAATATCTCTCTCAGAAAGGGGATCACTCCTAAGATCCACTAGGGGACACCACAAACCAATCTGACATCCTGGAGATCATATAACTTTGATAGAGGATCACTACCTACGTAGTGTTGGTCATGAAGATTCTAAAAACCCCATATGGTATAACTCGTGAAGTAGGGGATCATACCACTGATGATTCCACACACCCTATATAAACTGTATGTTGAGTTGGGGATCGTATATCTGACATTTTGTAACCCTACTAATACCAATTTCTAGGTAGGGGATCATATACCCAATGATGCCATGACCCTACTAAAACTACCACTACATAGGGGGTTGTACTCCCAATGATACCAAAAACCCTACAGGGATATCCTATTAGATAGGGGATCGCCACCCATGTAGTGCTGGTCATGGCTATACCAAGAACCCGATCAAGGGAAAATGATGTGCTAGAGGATCCTACCCTGACCTCTATAGAGGGATGAAAAAACTCCAACAAAATGATAGAGGATCCCACCCCAGCCTCTCCATAGGGATACTACAACTCTATCCAATCTCATCCTATTTAGGGGATCACATTCATGTACTGAGGACGTAATACCACACATTCCCTCCTAGGAAAAGACCAGGGGAACTCACTCAACCACTACTGATCCAAACATCACCAAACCAAGCAACCCACAACATCACCTCACCTTTCATCTCTTAGGCCCAAACCATAGCCACCAATGTGTTCTACACAAAAAAATTCTCAGGATAGGCTACCCATGTGCCTAAATCTGAGCCCCAAAGGATGAGATACATTGGGCGAAAACTCCTCAAAAAAGGAGACTACACGGTGTGTAAACCCTCATGAACACCCAGCTGTGTCCTCTGACTACACGTCTTGGTTGTGCATGTGGGATTACATGGTGTGTAACAATGGTACATGGTTTGTTTCACCTAAACTAGTCCCTCGGCCATGTCTTCCCTTCACATGGCTCAACCATCCATGTCAATCACAAGGTGTGTACCTTTAGGTACATGGTTTGTCCCAGATAAACAGCCTCTTGAACATTTCCTCTACCCAAGTATGTGAATTTCACCCCATCCCTATGTACTTTGGTCATGTACTTACACACAACTGTATATGTTCACACAGCTTCCCTGGTCATGTCCTTAGGCCACAAGACATGGGGTCACTACACAACATGTAACCCTCGGTACATAGCATGTAGACCCCAAAACCCATCTTCCCCAAATGGTAAGAACACGCGGTGTGTCCCACTATACTACACACCATTTATATGGGAAAACCATTAGGAATTTCCCTGTGATAAAACTAGATCACCCTCGTTCACCCCAAAACACATAGATCAACCCTAAAGGGGTCCCTAGCAAGCATCTAAGTGATATAAAACCTTAAAACGATGCATAAAAAAGGATTTTGGGACTTAAAAATAAAAACTTCCAACCTCATGGTGAAACACTGGAGATTCAACGTCAAATCAGTGCTCAAGAGCTACTCCTTCATGATCTAGGAGCGATCGACGTTAAGATCAGAGATCAGTGGTGCCTTGTTTCCTCAATTCGCTCCTCAGTTCATCTATTAGTTGAAGTGGGGTTGGTCAGGGGATCCTTCCATGCACACCAAGGGGAGGGAGGGTATTGATTTAATTTTTATTAAATCAATACTCCCATTTAACTCCCCGCCAACACTCACCCCGCCGACATGTCACCACCCAGACACCTAGTGATAAAAAATTTTATGTCACGCCTAAGGTAAAAAAACATTATAAACTCAACCAAGGTCTCATAATTTCAATTTGAGAATCCTATCAAGATTTATTAATGTTTCCAAGAGAAAATATGCATGCATGATAAAATATATTTAATATTTTTAATATCACTGCTTTGATGCTCTCTGGGCCTCAGAATCCTACACCAACTCCGCACCTAGATTTGGAAATATTATGAGAAATATTATAAAGTCTTACATTTCAAAACTTGAGTCACTACATCCTCCCCACTTTAAGGATTCTCATCCCCAAAAAACCAAATCCTAGAAACATGGGAAAGAAACTGAGCTCTCAATTGAAATTCTCATGCCAATGAGCACACCAAGACCACCTCAAAGGCCACCAAGGGTTTCCATGATTCCTAAGAGAATAAAATCAAGTGAAACCTAAGGATCAACCATAATCAATGTCCATCTCAAATAGGTTGACATCGTGCAACAAAGCAGGTACATGTCTCCTCAGCTATGATAGGTGGGAAAAACACCAAACACCTCACCCACATATAGTTATAGGGTATATCAGTGCAACACATCACTAACCTGATGGATAGACAAAAAAACCCCACTTTAAACACACAAGTCAAAGGAAATCATCCACCACACTTTGATGCTATTTGATTTGGGTGGCACTGACTCACCTGCATGGTTTTGTATCATGTCACAAGAATGCGTCTTAGTGGGGAAAGAGTCCCTAATTCTCATGAGTTTTAAGCCATTTCAAACTACACCATGACCTCCTCAAGTGAATAAGGTAAAAAACTAACACCGAACATGTGAGGTTACCAACAAGACAACAGGGCTACCCAAGTACACACACTAGGTCTTACGAATCCCTTCACGCAAACCACTAACACACAACCCCATCCAAAATGCACAAGTTAGAGTGACTCATCCATCACACCTCAATACTATCCACTTTGGGCATCACTGAATCTTCCTCACAGTTTTACTCACATCAAAAAAACACATCTTAGTGGGGGAAGGATCCTTATTCCTCATGCATTCGAAGCTACA
This sequence comes from Viscum album, assembly GCA_963277665.1. Lineage (NCBI taxonomy): Eukaryota > Viridiplantae > Streptophyta > Magnoliopsida > Santalales > Viscaceae > Viscum > Viscum album. The sequence goes on from OY728160.1 coordinate 1,738,507,138, forward strand.
TCAAACAACATCAACACTGGGTCTTACCAACACCCCATGTCACCCCAAACAAAACCCTCAAATAATAAGTGGAAAGAAAATAGTACCTCATAATAGTGTCTAACAATACTACTGTATAAAGTATATAGGACACAAAGTGTACCTATCTCCATCCTCGTAGCCTCTAGGTCAAAGGTCTCTATGTCCTGTAGCTATCCTCACCCCCATCCTCTAGCTCCCTAAGACTAGCGTTGACCACCTGGGGGTGGTGGTGGAAACTCGTACCATATTCCACCTCATGTTGCTCTACCCACTACTCTACCGTGTCTGCCACCCTGTAGAACACCATTCTTGAAACGTTGCCTCTTGAAAGGATCTATATGGACCGGATCCCTCTTAGGAGCTTAGTGGGTTGGACAATCTCTAGAAAGATTCCCCCAATCATCATAATCATAACACCACCTCTCCTGTGGCTAACCAAAATAGGACTGGAAGCCCCGAGCCATAGACCCTCCATCCTAGGATCACCTCCTAAAGTGCCTCATATGTCTAGATCCATGAGACTTCCATAGGCTACTATATGTCGAGGTATCAAATCCCCCATGCCCAACATAAACAGTTGGATTTTTCTCAGTTAGAAATCTCTCCACCGCCAAGGTTCGCTCTATCACTCCAGCATAGGTGGGAATGTACAGAGGCACCACTGATGACCTGATCTTCCAACAAAAGCCCTCATAAAAGGCATGAGCTCTAAAAAATGGATCATAAACCATATCCAGGGAGTAATGAAATAGATATGTGAACCTCACTGAAAACTCTACCACAGTCACATAATCCTTCTGAAGATATAAAAACTCCTAGATATGCACCGACCTCAACATGGCTGGATAAAACTCCTCCATAAAGAGATGATCAAACTCATCCTAAGTGAGTTTCACCACATCATGGTTCTATGTAACAAGACTCCACCATCACCCGACTGAACCTATCATAAGGCTTTCCACTAGGACCACCATCTGATTGGGAGTTGTCTTCACAAGGATGAAAACATGCATGACTGCCTCAAGATAATCATCAGCTGCCTGAGGATTTGGGTCACCCTGGTACCTCAGAGTTCACTTCCTTTGGAACTTTTGTAGCACACTCAGCCTTCATACATCATTGGCCTGCACTACCAGCACAACTTGTTCCTCGATGGGTGGTGGATCAACTGGAAGACCACCAGGAGGTCCAGACTCAGAACCAATTCCCTGCACTGAAGCCTCAAATCATGGTGGATTTTCACCACAATCTCACTGTGTAACCTTGTCTTGTTTTCATCATGGAGGCATCCTAAAATAAAATCAAGAGGCAACATGGTAAAAGAGTATATATGGGGAGATAACTCAAGAAATACAAGGAAAAATCCAAAACCCAGCCCAATATAACGCATGCACCACTATTTCCATGTGACCAGTTCCATAATGTACCAAGTCAAAAAGTAGGTTATCAGAGTCCTGGTGAATGGATATGTTGACCGTTGCACCAACAATAGAATATTTGGGCTGAAATCCAAACTTGAATCACTCTAACACTATCACTATGTAACCCAAACCAAACTCAGAGCTAGACCAACTACACTTTGTAGTCCCAAAGGTGGAACCTCCTATGATACCACTATATCATGACCCGACCAGACGGGGCTTGATTCGTGACTCTCCAACCCCACCTCCATAGGCTAAGGGATGGCTTCTGGTGCTGAGTTGGCATATCACACACATAGGATGCCTTAGACTAAGGTACATGTACACATGCACCCACATACACCTCTATGAAATAGTGAAATATTTATAAACTGAAAATAAATGCATGTATACATATATCCCAAACCAAAGTATAGCAGAAGTACAAAAAGGGAAAATTCAGGCCCACCAAAAGAAAATTGTAAAAGTATCCAACCTTCTTAGAATGAGGGGATCGCTATCAAAAACGCCCACCAAAAAGCTCCTCATCCCAACTCTGGTAAACACTTTGGTCGATCTAGCTTACTAAGCTCCACCTACTCTAGGTCCTCATGGGACTCCATTGAAAGGTTTATGGTATGCACATGACCCAATATGTATAGGAAAATCCCATATAGGTGTGAGTATAATAATAATCTATAGTCACCCTAAATACCCAAAGCAAAAGGGAGAAACTAAAAGGCAATATTTCGATCAACCCAACCATAGGGAACCCAAATGACAGAGAAACTCCATATCAAAACTACCCTCGACTAAACATGACTAGTAAAATTATACCATATGGTGTGTTATCTGGGATGTGACAATACCAAAAGGACTCTCAAAAATAAACCCAGGTATACTCGTCTCATACTCTAAGTCTTGAGAGGTTCTGAAATCATATCCAGTGATAGGATTCTACTTGATTCTCTAGAGTAACACTCTTCTAGGAGCACACACTCCATGAGGTCAGTCATACCCAATAACACTTGTCTGAGAGATACACTCCATTGGGTAAAACTCTACCATCCCTGATGGTATGTCTGAGAGGTACCACTCAATTGGGTATCAAAAATCCTATGGCACAACACCACCATTGAAAAGGGGAATACATCGGAAAGAACACGCTCGTCAGATCTCCCCATCAAGAATCATGTTGGAACCCAGTGGATCGCACTATCAAATAAGGGTTCTCACCCATCCTTGATGGGGGACACTAAAAACCCTACTGAAACCACGATAGGTCTCATTATTTAGTATGGGGATCCCTCCCAGGATCTATTGTGGGACACTACAAACCCTATCTAGAAAATCATAAGCCACATATCCTCAGATAAGGGATCACTCTAAGGATATTTTAAGGGACACCACAAACCCAATCCGGTAACCCAAAGATATCTCTCAACTAGGGGATCACACCCAGGATCCACTAGGGGACACCACAACCCAATATTAAATCTTGGAGATCATATTTCTCAAATAGAGGATCACCACCCCTGTAGTGTTGGTCACAAAAATTCCACAAACCCAACTTGGTATAACTCACAAAGTAGGGGATCGTACCACCAATGATTCGACAACCCCTACATAAATCATCTGTTGATTAGGGGATCGTATATCCGATGATACCATAACCCTAATGATTCCAACTTCTAAATAGGGGATTGTATACCCAACATTGCCACAACCCTACTAAAAATAACTGCTTTTTAGGCGATCATACTCCCAATGATACCACAAATCCTATAGGGCTTTCCTACTAGATAGGGGACTTCTGCCCATGTAGTAATGGTCACAATGATACCAAGATCCCAATCTAGGGAAAACGATATGCTGAGGATCACACCCCAGCCTCTCTAGGGGGATGTAAAAACTCTAACAAAATGATATAGGGTCCCACCTCAGCCTCTCCATAGGGATACTACAACTCTATCTAATCCCATCCTATCAAGGGGATCACAATACTATACCGAGGAAATAAAACAACACGTACCATCCTAGGAAAAGACCAAGGGAACTCACTCAACCATTGTTGGTCCAAACATTGCTAAACCAAGAGACCCACAATATCTCCTCACCTCACATCTCCTAGGCCCAAACTATGGCCACCATCACATTATACGTGGAAAAAGTATCATGATAGGCTACTCACGGGCTTAAATATGAGCCTCGAAGGAGGAGAAGCACTGGGTAGAAACTCCTATAAAAAGGATACTACACTGTGTGTGACCCCACCTGAACACTCGTTCATGTCCTTTGAATGCATGGCTTGGCTGGGAATGTGGGATTACATGACGTGTATCATTGGTACACAGCATGTATCGCTTCACCTAGGCCCTCGGCCATGTATTCACTTCACACAGATCAGGAAACCATGTCAACCACATGGTGTGTACCCTTAGGTACACAGCATGTCCCGGATAAATGGACTCCTGGCTATTTCCTCTTCTCATGTTCATTTTCAACACCCCAATCTTGTTTACTCTGTCCATGTACTTTCACATGGACATGTACGTTCGCATGGATTCCCTAACCATGTCCTCAATCCACACATCATGGGGTCACTACATAACATATAACCCTCAGTACATAGTGTGTAGACCCAAAAACTCAACTTCCCCAAATAGAAAGAACACACGGCATTCCCCACTACACTACACGCTATGTAGATGGGAAATCTATTGGTAATTTCCCTATAAGCATCCCAAATCACCCCCATTCACCCCATAACACACAAATAGACACTCAAGGGGTCTCTAGAAAGCGTCTAATAGATCTAAAACATTAAAACAATGCATAACAAGGGATATATAGACTTAAAATTCAAAACTGCCTACCTTGTGGTGAAACTCCAAAGTTTCGAGGTCAAATTGGCACTTTGGAGATGCTGTTACAAGATCCGAGAGTGATCTTCATCAAAATTGTAGATCGGAAGTGCCTCATTTCCTCGATTCACTCCTCGGGTCATCCATCGGTCAAAGGAGGATAGGGGAGGAGGCTTATATTGTACGAACCAAGGTGAGTGAGGGTATTTATTTAATTTTTATTAAACCAATACTCCTATTTAACTCCCCACCAACGCACACCCCTCCAACACTCCTCTACCTTAGCACCTGATGCTAAAAAAGTTTATGTCATTCCTAGGGTAAAAACAATGTTCTAAACTCCACCATGGTCTTAGAATTTTGATCTAAGACTCCGATTTTGAGTTATTCACATTTCTGAGAGAAATTGTGCACACTTGATAAAATATTTTTAATATTTTTAATATCACTTCACTGAGGCTCTTTGGGCCTCAAAATCCCACGCTGACTTAGCATCTGGCTTTGGAAATATTATAAGAAATATTACAAAGTCTTATAGGTCAAAACCTGATTCTATACAATCTACCACAAAACCATGTTCCAACAACCATATTAATAGCCACACATTACTTCCTATTTCTACACAATTTTCTATATTATCATCTCACATCAAGCACCACCTCTCCTTTCACCAGTCATGAAAAGGTATCCATAACCTCAATGCACAATACTCACCATCATCCTAAAACTATTCATGACTATTTCCATAAAATATCCCTCACAAGGACCATACAAGTCATGATATCATAACAAGATAAGAAACAACAACCAACACCCAATCTTAGCATATGTGCACTCCTATACTTACCTTTATTTTCACAATCAATATCACTTAAATATCAGAATCCATGCAACTAGTTTGTTTACCATATTTACATTATCAATATTTTATGAGAGTTGATTATAATAGTATAATCTTATAAATAACACATGATTTTGGTGGAAACAATAATTTTCATAAATATCAGCAAATAAGAATCAATCTCATGTTCAATATCAAGGAAACAAGTAAAAAAATGTGAAACACATATTCCCATAATTTTTTTTAGTTAAATTTATTATCTTATTTAAATAAATCCTTATCATCCACTCAAAGTAAGTAAAATCATGCAACTTCCATGGTTCACACATAAATAAAAAGAGTTATCAAATCACCTTCCTCAACTGGAGCTTTATAACCACTGTACAAGAACAATACGAGGAAGAGATTATTTCGAGAAAAAACCCACATGAGGGAACCCAAATCAACCTAGATCATAGCAACCCCCCCCCCCAACCATCAAAATCATGTCCCCAAAATACTCTGAATTAATCTATCACTACTTCTAAGAATTCTAAAAGAATAATGTGGAGGAAACCAAGAAGAAAATGGAAGTAAATCCCTTAAAAACACCAGTAATTGATCTCTTAAGTTCAAGGATTAAATACAATAAAAAAATCACTAAAAGATGTCTCAAAATGATCTGAAATCACCTAAGAGTCAAGGAAATCAAAGGTGAAATAATGAGATTTGAAGGGGAATCCAAATTTATACCAGGGTTAGAAAAATATAAAACCATGAAAAAATATAGCTTAAGATGAATGAATCCTATAAATCATGTTATGGTCAACACCCAGAACTGATAAAACCAAGGAAGAACCATGTAACAGTTCTCATCACTACATCATAGAATCTAAACTCTTAGAAATTAAAAAAATCACTCGAATGAGGACATGACATACCACAATCACCCCAACATAGAGATGCCTAAAATGAAATAATTCCCCAATGTTGACCTCTATACCACCATGGAATAGCATAAAATCTCCACCCTATAACCCTTAACCTCCAAAATGTAACATAGACCATCACACCACAAAATTGTCCCCTATATGATATCTCAACTTAAACTCTACCCTATAACCTTCTATTGGAATCTCCAACAGCCAAAACATGCAAATTAGCTGGTCTAGAAGGACTAGACTATTAAATTAGATACCTCTCAAAAGATTCTCATCCTTAAGAATAAAAATCAAACACAAAAGAAAATATCAACCACCAAAACCTTAAACACTCCCTTAGAAGATACCTCTCAAACAAGAGAATTCCATCACCAATAACACGAGCCACTTAAAGAAACATGTGGTCTCATAATAAAAACACCAATTTGAGTATTAAATCATAAATAAAAACAATATTAAAAATAGCTCTAGGTACCAAGCATAAAGCTTCAACTCACACTCTTAGGTACTCTCCTCTAAACCACTATTCTTCTACAAAAGTTTAATCAAAGGGATAACCCACCTATGCAGCACCTTCTCTCGATGATCCTAAATCTCGATCAGTCACACCATGAATATCTCATCATCCTCGACATATAACTCCCCCAAATTAATGATATGGGAATCATCATGTAGATAATGATGAATCTAAAACACATGGAATATGTCATGGATCTGATCCAGCTATATAGAAAGCACCAATTGATATTCCACCTCACCAATACACTAAAACACCTCTAAAGGACCAGCAAACCAAGTAAATATTTTAATCCCTTGGAAAAACTTCTACTTCTCAAAATGAAGGGAAACTCTCTATAACACATGGTCCCCAACCTTAAACTCAAGAGGTATCCTTCTCCAATCATCATAAGAATTTTTATGGTCTTGTGTCATCTTCATCCACCCCAAATCAACTAAAAATTCTTCTTTATACTCTGCACCATATCTGGACCAAGCACCGTTGACTCCCCAACCTTAGTTTAGAACATCAGTAATCTGAAAGGATGCTTACACAATTCCTCAAATAGATCCATGCCAAATTAATATTGATTTCAGTTTTTTATAATAAAACTCAACCAAAGGAAAGTGCCTCCCCAAAGATCCACTAAAATCTAAAATCCATGATTGTAGAATATCCTTCAATGTCTGAATAGTCTACTTAATCTACCCATTTTTCTAAGGGTGGAAAGAAATATTAAGAAGAAATTGAGAACCAAAGGAGTGATAGATAGCTCTCCATACTCATGAGGTGAAATAAGAGTCTCAGTCAGAAATTATTTCCCTCATTACCCTGTAAAGCCACACCACCTCATCCATGTATCACTTCACTAAAACAACCAAAATAACTGACTCGTTGATGGCCAGTAAGTGAAACAAATTCAATAACCAATCCACGATCACCCAAATAGTTTCACATTTTCCCAGAGATTGAGGTAAATTGGTAGTGAAATCCATTAAGATGTCCTCAAATTTCTACTCAGGAACATCTAATGGATACAACATACCATTAGGAATATAATTCTCTACCTTCACCTACCTAAAGACCAAGAATCATGATATTAACTCCATCATTGATTGATTTATACTAGACCACTAAATTTGACCCCTCAAACCTTGATATATCTTGGATATACCAAGATATACTACCAATTTTGAGTTATATAACTCAAAGAGAACCGCCTTACGCACTACTTACAGAATATATAACCTCACTTGGAATAAAACATGATGTCATTCATTCTTTGACCATCTCTATAGAGGATCATCATATATAACACAGTCTCTCATCATCTTTACCTCTGAGTCTCCCAAATGATACTCCTCTACACACATCATCAAAGACTACACTATAAACTGGAATAGGTAACCTTTACCACCAACCTCATCCTCACCAATATTCATTATCACAAGATCCCCCATTTACCTCTAAAAATCTCCAAAATACCAAACAAAATCTTCTCGTGGATTTCGACTCAATGCATCAGCTACTACATTCCCCTTCCCTATGGTGTAGAAGATTTGAATTTTATAGTCTTGTAAGAACTCCATCCACAACTGCTATCATAGAATTAGATAACACTGAGAAAAATATACCCCAGACTCTTGTGATATACAATCCCACAAAGTACTCATTGATGAGGTAATGTCACCACAAATTCAAAGAAAATACTATCTTCATCAACTCAAGATCATGGGTGGGATAGTTATGCTTGTGGAGACATAACTAACTATACCCATAAGAGATCACTACCATATGCTTCATTAGGAATATGGGAGGAATTTTTGAAGACCTTGAACATCACTCCTTGCTCTAGAAACCAAAGAATGGGAGCACTGATATACCTATCCTTCATGTATTCAAAAGTTTCCTGAAACCAATCAGTCAAAATAAAGGCCCATCACTTCCGAGTTAGGGCTATAAACATGACTAGAATCCATGAGAAATCATACATGAACCTTTTATAATGGATCTTGATACCAAGGAACCTATGGAACTTTATGATGTTCCTGGGTGATACCTAAGAAACAACAGCCTCAATATTTGATGGATCAACCACCAATCCTTACTAGGATCACTACTAGAAAGCTGACCTTTCCCAATGCTTCTATACCAATGGTTTGTAAAAATTGTTGGTATAGGTCACCTTTCCCAACGGTTTGGTCAAACCATTGGAAAATCCCACTTTGAGGTAACTTTTCCCAACGGTTTGGACAAACCGTTGGGAAAGGGTATGGCTTTCCCAATGGTTTGGCCAAACCATTGGGAAAACTCCAGTTTGTGGCCACCTTTCCCAACGGTTTGACCACTTTCCCAATAGTTTGGCCAAACCATTGGGAAAGGGTTTACCTATCCCAATGGTTTGGCCAAACCATTGGGAAAGGTGGCCATAGATACCAACATCCCACCCAGAAACAAAAGACCTATACCAACAGTTTTGACAATCGTTGGTATAGGTCCTTTTATTTTTTATCGGATATTCTTACCAAGAACAATATATAAATCAAAATTTAAAATAATTATGAGAATACATATATATATTTATGAAATTATGTTCAAAAATTCTTGTTAGTTTAGTGTTTAGGTCGTTCAATGATAAACTAGGGGTCATGGGATCAAATCCCAGTGAATGTTTTTTTAAATACATATACCAACGGTTTTATGGAACTGTTGGTATAGATTTTCATATTAATTATACCAACGGTTTTCAAAACCGTTGGTATAGACCTATCCCAACGTCTTACTTTGCAACAGTTTGTAGGCCTATACCAACGGTTCCAAACCGTTGGTATAGGTTAGTTTTCCAGTAGTGGATACAAATTTCCCAAGGAAATATACCTCTCATATCTAAAATTTATACTTTGAAAATTTTTAATAGAACTGATGGTGTTGAAGGATCTGTAAAATTTATTTAAGGAACTTGAAATGATCCTCCTATGACCTTGAGTATATGATAATTTCACCAATTAATGCTACCAAAAACTAATCCAGGTACTCATGTAACATGGAGTTCATGAGTCCCATGAAAATAATTGGGGAGTTTGTAACACCAAGCAACATACCTACAAACTTGAAGTTCCCATAACAATACTTGAAGTAAATATTCAGGATATCCTCCTCCTTCAACCTCATCTAGTGATATCCATACTACAAATAAATCATTAAAATTACACTAGATCTCTATAACTTTTTTAAAAGAACATAAATCCTAAAAATAGGGTAATAGTTCTTGATCATAACATGATTCAATCACTAATAGTCTATACACAACCTAAGACTTTTATCCACCTTCTTAGAGAACAACACTGGATAACCCCATAGTGACACACTAGATCAGATGAAACCTTTCTTTATCAAATCGTCAATTTGAATCTATAGCTCAGAAGGTTCCATCTGATAGGGATCCATAAAAATCAGAGGGGCACTTAGTTGAAACTATATCCAAAACATGATATTACATTAAGATGTTAGGGTCATAAATTCATTAGGAAAAACATTCAAAAACTCCTCTATGGATCTAGGGAACCCCACCACCTATACCTCTTTATAATCCAAGGACAAATTTTATAGTTGATAAAATAACTTCTCCAAACATCCATGACCCATATGATGATCTATCTCACCAAATAATACCACATTATATCCATACTCATAGAAAAAAAATCCTATGAAATTAGTCAATATCCATGAATATATAATACAATCATTCGATGCCAAGGATGACAATGTATGTATAAATCCAAAGCAAAAAAAGAAATTCCTAGATGATCAATGATTACCTATCATCATATCACAACCCCAACACACATCTAGTAGACTTGTATGAACTTCAATTAGCATAGTCAACACCAGGGGAACTGGAAGCCTCTCCACCTTGATTCTTGAGGAATAGAATATGGAGGGTGGAATAAAGGATTGCAACACTCCATAATAAAATAAATAATAATTCAAGGTGGAAGATAAATAAATGGTGCCTCAGAAAATATATATCCTATCTAATGGTTTCACCTCTATAGAATGAATTTATCCACATTTAGATCCTCTTTATCGCTGGTGATGACCACCTCCATGGACGCACACATCCCTATGACTCTTTGGGTGGGTAATATCATAGGTTTAACCTCTACCGTCTCTATATTCTCTCAATGTAATAAAGGCTCTCCATCCTTTTTGTTAATACAGCCTTTGAGAAAATGATTATTGAGGCTAGAATAAAAACTAACCATCCACACCGTATTAATCCTTAAGGATGGTTGGGCACTAAAACTTCCAATAAACATGTCTCCCAAAAGAAAAGTACACCAATAAAGATATCCTGGTAGATGCATGAGAACTACTAGCCCCAGTTAAATAATAAGGAAACTATTGAGGTTAGCACCCTACGAGTAGAAACCTCGATGATCCAAAAACCTGAGATCCTCTACTAACAGCTCTACTCCTCAAGTAACTTTAATGGATCCTCTCTTGAGATTACTCTAGATGATCATGCATCCTCTCAATTACCTCAAACTTCTTCTAAACCTCCAAGTACATAGACAATAAAAAAGGGTGACTATATATCAAATAACTAGGAATAGTGTCTCCTCCAAATCTTGTGCTCTCAACTCCTCATTAGTAAAAATATTATGAGAAAAGTGAATAAAGTCCTTAAATCTGATCATGAGCTCCCGCACACTCAAGTTCCCATGCAGAAGAGAGATAATATCATACCTCTTCATCACCCTCATCATTGGTGATAGAAACTTGACATGAAAATATCTATAAAAACATCCCAAGAAACATTTGTCTCCTTCCTCTCCCGGAGATATAAGATCCACCACTTTAATTATACTCCTCGCATCTAACTAATAGCCATTGGAACCCAATAATCCACCCTAGAATGAATCAGATTAAAGGAAATATTAAGCTCCTACATCCATAACTCTATCTCTATACCAAATAAACTTCCATCATACTTAATTAATCCCTAATTATGGAACTCACAAAATGTATTCCTTCAAATCACATCCTCCTCAACTAGGTCAATCCTTTAGCATTCAACCAGATCATCATGTTAAATCTCACAAGCCTAAGATACACATCAATAAAGACTATAAAGAATCTTTGAAGACAAAATAAAACCCATAAGCATGGTAGAATGGAATTCATATAATTTAGCTTATTTATTTTTCCAAAATCATCCTGATATAAACACAAATTCAAAAAAGTATGATTCATGTAATTTTCCTGGGTCTTCACCCTACAAGCATCATAAATTTTCTTAGAACATTTAGTGAGATTATGGTTTTTATATCAGATCATAGAGGGTCCTAAAATCATGTGTCATATTTTGTCTACCTTTATTATATCATAGACAAAGTTCAACAGATATTGTTTCCCTATTAACCCATGCAATCTTCACTAGTGACTAACTCCAGTCTCTATCCTAACTTTAAACCAAATATTTTATACTACTTTATCATGCCCTAACCCCATTTGGAACCCTTCCTAGGCCTACAATAAATATAAGAGTTACCCCCAAGGACCATCTCCAATAGGCCTCAGGTTAGTGACTAGAATCGAGGGTATAAAACAAGTAAATGGGAGGCATTTCCCACATATATCCTAGGAACATAATAATAAATCCACCGATCAATGACATAATATATAAAATACACCAAAATTCATAATAATACCATAATTAATGAACAAATAATACTATATAAAGTATCCCCAAATAGAAAATACCAAAATAAACCCTAAACAACATCTCTAACCACAAACCCCAACTCTAAGCTAGTAATTCCTAGGTCAGTCTCCAAAGTCACCCTAGAAACTTGAAAAGAATATAATATATATATATATGTGTGTGTGTGATAATAACCTATATAATCAATAGGATCATGCTCAATTTGTCACGACCCGACCCGAACCGGGGCTCGAGCCGCAACTACCCGAAGCCCGCCTCTATAGGTCAGGGGCCGGCGACTAGCGCCGAAGGCATAGAAAACTAGGGGAGGCCTTTGCCTAAGAAACTGTACACACACACACAGCCAACTCAATGAAAAAGTGCAGAGAAAGGAAATCAAGATACAACACTGCTACAAAAGGGGAACCAACATACATGCATCGACCTCTAACCAGTACAAGAAAAGTGCTGAAAAGTTCTGAAAAGTACTGACAAGTAAACTGAACAGTAAAAGAGGAAAAATGTGCCCAATTAGAAAGGTTCCACAACCCGGAAACAGGTAAAACAAAGGTAAACCACTGGTTATTATCACACCCATAAAGTCCTGCTACGACCACTGAATGCAGCCCAAACTCATGTTCCCTCTACGCTCCTCCTTAGTCTCGACTGACTTGTCTGTCGTCTACAAGGGCACACCAAGTGCAGGCAAAGCCCAAGCAGGGGTGAGTATAAAAATACTCAGTAGGATGCCCTGAAAGCTCAAGGGAGAAAAAAGGGAGGTACTAAAATGGTGAGAAGTAGACAGAGCAAAGAATGGTGTAATAGTTCAAAAGAGAGAGAGAGATTGCAGCTCAACCCAACAAGAGAAAGGAAGCACACTTGTCCAGACGCAAGGATCTAGAGATAGTGAGAAGACAAACTTCTCGTCGAGTCTTCGCTGCCTATAGCAGGAGAGTAGACTTTTCAAACCAAGAGGATCTAGACATGGAAAACACGTGGCATACCACATGCATCTTCGCCCCTCCTAGAAGGAGAGTAACCCGACACAAGGAGTGGGAACAACATTAGGTTGTGTATATATATGCTCAACGAGAAACCCGAATGAGTGTGTAAGGGGATCTCTATCTACAAGCTCAGCCTAAGAAGAGTCACCAATAGTTCAAAGGACATCCAACACTAAACCCAAATGTCCTGCACGTCAACTTAGGAGGTACAAGTCAAAGGGTCTCAATCACCGCACCTCGATACTATCTTCTTTGGGCGGCACTGACTCGCCCGCACGGCTTTTAGGTCTCGACGCAAGGACGCGTCTCGGTGGGATTAGCGCCCCTCATTCTCGTATGTCCTAAGTTCACATTAAAGTTGTCACATCGCCGATCCGTACAACCAAGGATCTCACTCTGGTAGTCACGGAGAAAAAGTCACTAACTAACCTCATTGATAAGGACCGAGTCTGAAATGCCAACGGGTGACCCACTGCCCAGCCCGGATGGATGGTAAACCTTTATAACACATTGGGTGACCCACTTCCCAGCCCCGCTAGAGGGTAGACCCTAATAAGTCGACAGGCGACCCACTGCCTAGCCCTGCTAGAGGGTAGACCTGGAATAAGTTGACAGGCGACCCACTGCCCAGCCTTGCTGGAGGGTAGACCCTAAGAAGTCGACATGTGACCCACTGCCCAGCCTTGCTGGAGGGTAGACCCTAAGAATTCGACAGGTGACCCACTGCCCAGCCGTGTTGGAAGGTAGACCCTAAGAAGTTGACAGGTGACCCACTGCCCAGCCCTACTGGAGGGTAGACCCTAAGAAGTCGACAGGCGACCCACTGCTCAGCCCTGCTAGAGGGTAGACCCTAAGAAGTCGACAAGAGACCCACTACCCAGCCCTGCTGGAGGGTAGACCCTAAGAAGTCGATAGGCGACCCACTGCCCAGCCCTGCTGGAGGGTAGACCTAGAATAAGTCGACAGGCGACCCACTGCCTAGCCCTACTGGAGGGTTGAACTGGAATAAGTCAACAGGCAACCCATTGCCCAGCCTTGCTGGAGGGTAGACCTGGAATAAGTTGACAGGTGACCCACTGCCCAGCCTTGCTGGAGGGTAGACCCGGAATTGGTCCAATAACTCAACACTACAACTGACATCACCGGGTGTTACCAACATCGCTATCGTGTGTTGGTTCGGAGTGCATCAAAGGGACTTCCATCCAACACCCTTTCATTTTTCCACATGTAATAAGATCTCAAACGAGGATCCACATGCCCAAACGGATCACACCGTTAAAATCCTTGCGGAAAAACACGTGAGACAGACCATTTACTCGCTCGAGACGGCCAACCGGTGAATATAGTACTATTCACTATAGTCAGACAGTGTGGGGCCCACACCAAGATCCCGAAACTGAACAAACGGATCACACCACTGCAATACCCTTGGAAAAACACACGGGATTGACTACTCAATCGCCCAAAACAGACACCCGGTGAAAAATGTACTATTCACCGTAGCCAGCCTGGGTGGGACCCACACCATGATCCCGAAAAAGGTCGGGCGAACTGTGCCATCACGATGCTCTCGGAAAAAAACATCAAAATGACTATTCATTCGCCCCGAACAGACATGTGATGAAAAAGTCACAGTACGTTGCACGCCGTTTAAAAGATGGCTCATGGGGTCCCCACCTCAACTCCAATTTAGGTGGGCATAATGCCCTGTTGCAATCCCCTCAGAAAAACACACAGAATTCAGTGTTCAAACACCCCAAACGGATGTTGGGTGAAAAAGTGGCATTTCACCGTAAAACGTGATAATTAGGGCATGTGGGTCCCGCACCTTGTCTCCAACCCGAGCACTTTGAAAAGTATCTCAAAAAGTCTACACGAGGACCGGGGTCGCACTGCCGCTGACGGCGCGTCAATCAGACATCCCAAGCAGGAGTTAGGTTCTACGCAACAATTAATTAATTAATTTACTAATTAATTAATTATTCACATTAAGCGTTTCGTGCCTCCGAGCAACGAAACCACACCACAAAGGTTCCGAGCGAACTTCGGAAGGTCCGTCTTAACTCCAGGACCACAGTGCCTCTGATGGAACGTCAAATGGACGTCCGACTCGTGAAGTGCATCCATCGCGACTTTATTTAATAACATATTATTATTAAATTAAACCTCTTCGGGTCACCCATCTTCAGGCACGGAATCCAAAAATCCAAAAACCCACTTTAAAAAGAGTGCCTCGCCGACACGATTCTGCAGCCATAGACGTCCTATCAAACGGACGCGCTGTTTAGGAGATACGGCCCCCCGAATGCAAGGGGGCCCAAAATGGGCCGCTCCAGACCGGGCAGCCCGGTCCAGACCGCTGGCCCGCGGCCCAGCCGCGGGTCCGGTCCAACCCACCGCGGCCTGCTGGCCGCGGCCCTCCTCAAACCACCGGACCCGCCTCGGGTCCGGTTCACTAAAGCAGACCATCCTTTTGGCCGGTCTTGGTCGCGTCGCCCAGCAGGACCTGCGAACCGCGGGTCCCTGCTTCCTCCGCACCCCCGAGGCACGACCTCGGGGTGCTCCTCCGCTGATCGTGATCGGCCGCCTGCGTCGCGGCCTCACCTACTCGTCGTCACTCCGCTGAGGCCCCACACCGCCTCTCCACCGTCCTCCGACTTGCCACACGATGTCGGTTGACCGCAACCATCGGCTCCGCCTAGCCGCACCCGAGCCAGCAGCACACCCCGGCCGCCCAATCACCTCCGGCCAAGCACCACCTTCGGCCAGCCGTTCCTCCGGCCGCGCACCATCCTCGACCAGCCGGCGACACCCAACACAGTCCGGTCGCCGGCCGCTTCAATACGAACCCCATCCTAGCTGGCCACCTCGTCCGGACCCCCGCTGCGCCACCCCGACCTCCGGCCACCGCCCTTGCCGGATCTGGGGCTTCCGACGACCGCCGCCACCACTCCAGTGGCCCAAACTCAAAACTGAACGCGGGTTCAGGATCCTCAGGGTGATTCCTTCACATCGCCTGACCCTGATCATTGATCCGACAAAGTTTGCATGCGTCCTAAAATTTTGGACGAAGAACGTCCAAGAACGAGGATCAGAATTGGGGATCGGACGATGGTCGTGTTCGTTCGACCATCACCTCAGTTCAATAATTATAGAAAATTAACACTATTAAATTGAAAGAAACACCAGAAATTGATGAAGGTGCGTAAATTTAGCAGAAATCATACCTCATTGGATTCGTTCGTCGTTGGCAATGTGTCCACTCGATCCTGCTTCGATCCGCTGGAGTCTTCTCCTTAATCCAGCGAAGAACAGTGAAGAACAGCGAAGAACGCTAGAGAGAGAGAGTGAGAGAGGGAGAGAGAGAGAGAGAGGAAGAAATGGGTCTCCCCTCAACACTTAGTGAATTTAAAAAAAATTACTAAAACTCTCCCAACGGATGCGGATTCTGAAAACCTCCGCGCCTGCCTATTTTATATCTCACCTAGGCAAAACACCTCATTTAGAACTCAACGGAAGTATCTGATTTCCATTCTGAGACTTCGTTTAAAAGTTATTTGAAAGGAACTTCAGTAATAAAAATCACTAAGTGGTCATTTCGAAATGACCATTTTTCCCCTGGGGGACATCTCTCGCAGCAGGCCCACGCCTGTAACTTTTACACCCCGCCTAGGGTAAACAGCACACTCCAGACTCAACGGTGCCCTCGGTTTTCCCATCCGATAAACTGTTTAGGAGTTACTCGGGTTTGTACTGTTAAATGAATAATTTAATTCAATTTATCTATTTAACACACCGCTAAGGAGTGAGGGGTCTGAACGTCCTGCGCTGACTTATTTTATGTCACGCCTAGGATAAGCACCGCGTTCCGGACCCAACCATGGTCTTGGATTTCTGATCCGACCAACCGTCTAAGAGATATCACATTTTCTTTAGTTAACCATGCATGCGTAATATAGAAACACTTAACATTTTTATATAATTAATTCTGGGCACACCGGACCTCGGAATTGCATGCCGTTTGAACGCCCTGCTCTGGAATGACATCAAGAATTTTTTCAAAATCTCAGAGTCCCAAAACCTGGGTTCTTACATCATTCCCTCCTTCAATATTTTCATCCCCAAAAAGAAAAACTAGTAAAAACAACTCAGGATACAGATCTCGCACCTAGCTCTCCTGCGCCCAAGAAAACTTGCACAACACCATGCTAACACAACACGAAAACCAAGGGACGGTTCGTACTTATAAGGACTTCTACTCTCGAGGACATGCATAGGAATACACATGCACCTCATCAACTGCGACACGTAGAAGACACTATGCGCCCACTCCTACTATTGGGAGGGTAGGGAAAGACGGTAGGCAACCTCTCAACCGTTTGCACGATTCCCAAACGGCCCAAATAAACTCTGGGGTCTTTCCCGGCAGCACCTCTACTTTCCACGTCATGACCGAAATCATAGTTTGTTCCTGAAACATGGTCTCGTGATTCCCTCCTTCAGAATACCCATCTGTTGAAACACCCAAGGATATCCGGAAACACAAGTTTTCACAGTCGGTGCATCACGACCGTGACTCTCTTATACGCTCAACCAGCGAAGGAGTCAGCTTCATCAACTGCAGACAAGCTATACCCTCCTGTAGAAACTCCAACTAGCACCATCGTCTCCGGTTCAAGTCTCTCGGTGTGGGGACGCACCTGAGAAACTGGTGGTCTGAGAAAACCACAAAGCGCTCTCCCCTAAGATAGTGTCTCTACATTCTCAGGGGAAAACTACCACCACCAGCACCAACACAGGGTTACACTGACACCCCGCGTCACCCTCAGTAACCCCTCAAGCAAGGAGTTAGACACAAGAGTACCTCATGCAGTTTCTAACAAGTTCTACTGAGAAAAGTAGAAAAAGAAACATAGCATACCTCTTATCATCTCTTGCGCTGCAGGATTGTAAAAAACCCACAGCACATAGCTGCCTGCGGCCCCGTCCGTCATCTCCCTAAGCCTGACATGGGCCGCCTAGTGGTGGTGAAAGGACCTCAAAACCTCATCCTTCAACCACAGTTCTTCCTTATTTCTGCCAACACTGCCTCCCTGGGGACCACCCTGTCCTCACCTGGGAGTTCTCTTATCATAACGCTACCTCTGTCGTGGTGGTGCATCAACCAACTATCTGAAAGACTCAGCACATTTGGTCGAGTAGTCTCATGCCACATGATCTCTCACATCACAAACATAGCACTAGTCCTCCCTGGGATATCTCGGTTCTCTACGCTATCCTCGACCATGTGCCTGAGTCTCATCAAGGGGAAACCTCCGGCATTGAGGCCCCGTCAATCGACATCCCTCTGTCAGAAATGTCTCTGTCACCAGCGCCTGCCCCAGTACCCTAATATGGGTGAGGATGCATAAGGGCACTACGCTGGCACGAATCTCCTCTATAGAGATCTTGTTCAAACTTTTGTTCTTGGAATTTGTCATCATGGACCACATCCAAGAGTACCGAGTAAGGTTTGTGAACCCAATCGCATACCCATCCACTGCCATCACTCCCCACTGAAGCTCCAGCAGCTCACGAAACCTTAAAAAGCATAAGTAGGAGGGGTAGTACTCCTCACGAATTAGCGACTAGAAGTCATCCCACGAGAGTACCAACTCATCGTGTATCTGAGTAACCCTGGCTCTACTATGCCAAACTGCATGGTGGAAAAAGACTGGTTGTCAAAGCCACCATCTAACCTGTCAGTGTCCAAACAAGCCTGAAGAGGCGGACCATAGACTCTAGCCAACCCTTCACTGTCTGAGGGTATGGATCTCCGTGGAACCTCAGTGGTCTTTGACGTTGTAACTCATGTAGCGCACCCAGCCTATGCTCGTCATCGGCCCTCACTGCTGGTACTATCCGCTACTCCACAGGTGGAGGTGCTACTGCCTGTCCTCTTGGAAAAAGGGTAATCGTATGATGGATCTTGAACTGAGGCCTCTTCGCTCATGGAATCGCCGTCACGAACCAGAGCTAGTATCATGTCTAGCTATCATTGCGGAGACATCCTAAACCCAACCAAGGAGCACTGTGGTCAAATGAGCATATATATATCAACATAAATGGGAAGCTGACTCAAGAAGGACAGTCAAAGACTCAATCTTATATGATACATGAACCAATTCCCTGCAACAAGTGTCTTAGTGTGCCAAGTTGACAAGTGGGTTATCAGGGTCCTTGTCAATGGATATGTCGGCCACCGCACTATCACTTGACTCCCTGGCCTGAGAGCTGCTCTCGAGACATGTTGACACTATTACCCCAAAACTCAACCAATTCCTTTTTAGGGACGTTCAAACATCGCCCCAAGGAACGAACCACCCTTGATACCACTTTTTCATGACCCGACCCGTACCGAGGCTCCAGCCACAACTACCCCAAGCCTGCCTCCATAGGCCAGGGGCTGGCGACTAGCGCCGAAGGCACAACAAACTAGGGGAGGCCTTTGCCTAAGAAACTGTACACACACACGCAGCCAACTCAATGAAAAAGTGAAGATAAATGAAATAAAGATACAACACTGCTACAAAAGGGGAACCAACATACATGCATCGAACTCTAACCAGTACAAGAAAAGTGCTGAAATGTACTAACAAGTAAACTAAATAGTAAAAGGGGAAAAACATGCACCCAACCAGAAAGGTGACACAACCTGACAACAGGTAAAACAAATGTAAACCGCAAGTGAGTCTCACACCCAGAAAGTCCTTCCATGACCACTGAACACAGCCCAATCTCTTGTGCCCACTACGCTCCTCCGTAGTCTCGACCGACCTATCCGTCGTCTGCAAGGGTACACCAAGTGCGGCCAAATCCCAAGAAGGGGTGAGTATAAAAATACTCAGTAGGATGCCCCAAAAGCTCGAGGGAGAAACAAGGGAGTTACTAAAATGGTGAGCATTAGACAGAGCAAAGAAGAAATGTAAGAGTGAAAAAGAGAGAGAGAGTGAAGCTCAACCCAACAAGAGAAAGGAAGCAGACTCGTCCAGACACAAGGAGCTAGATATGGTGAGAAGACAAACTTCTCATCGAGTCTTCACTGCCTATAGTAGGAGAGTAGACTCATCCAACCAAGAGGATCTAGGTACAGAAAGCACATGGCATACCCCGCACGTCTTCGCCCCTCCTAAATGGAGAGTAACCGAATCCAAGGAGTGAGAACAATAGTAGGGTGTGTGTATATATATGCTCAATGAGAAACCCAAAAGAGTGTGTAAGGGGATCTCTATCTCCAAGCTCAGACCAAGAAGAGTCGCCAACAGTTCAAAGGACATCCAACACTGAACCCAAACATCCTGCACATCAACCTAGGAGGTACAATTCAAAGGGGATCAATCACCGCACCTCGATACTATCCGCTTTGGGCGGCACTGACTCGCCCGCACGGCTTTTAGGTAGCGACGAAAGGACGTTTCTCGGTGGGAAAAGTGCCCCTCATTCTCGTATGTCCTAAGGTCACGTCAAAGTTTTCACATCGATGATCCGTACAACCAAGGATCCCGCTCTAGTAGTCATGGAGAAAAAGTCACTAACTAACCTCATAGATAAGGACCGAGTCTGAAATGCCAACGGGTGACCCACTGCCCAGCCTGGCTGGAGGGTAAACCTTGGTAACACATCGGGTGACCCACTTCCCAGCCCCGCTGGAGGGTAGACCCTAATAAGTCAATAGGCGACCCACTGCCTAGCCCTGCTGGAGGGTAGACCTGGAATAAGTTGACAGGCAACCCACTGCTCAGCCTTGCTAGAGGGTAGACCCTAAGAAGTCTAAAGGCGACCCACTGCCCAGCCATGCTGGAGGGTAGACCCTAAGAAGTCGACAAACGACCCACTACCTAGCTCTATTGGTGGGTAGACCCTAAGAAGTCAACAGGCGACCCACTGCTCAACCCTGCTGGAGGGTAGACCCTAAGAAGTCAACAAGCGACCCACTCCCCAGCCCTGCTGGAGGGTAGACCCTAAGAAGTCGACAGGTGACCCACTGCCCAGCCCTGCTGAAGGGTAGACCAGGAATAAGTCGACAGGAGACCCACTGACCAGCCTTGCTGAAGGGTAGACCTAGAATAAGTCGACAGGCAACCCGCTGCTCAGCCTTGTTGGAGGGTAGACCTGGAATAAGTTGACATGCGACCCACTGCCCAGCCTTGCTGGAGGGTAAACCCAGAATTGGTCTAATAACTCAGCATTTCAACTGACATCACCGGGTGTTACCAACATTGCTATCGTGCGTTGGTTCGGAGTGCATCAAAGGGACCTCCATCCAACACCCTTTCATGTTTCCACATTTAATAGGATCTCAAACGAGGCTCCACATTCCCAAATGGATCACACCGTTGCAATCCTCATAGAAAAACACGTGAGATAGACCATTTACTCGCCCGAGACGGCCAACCGGTGAATACGGTACTATTCACTATAGTCATCCAGTGTGGGGCCTAAACTAAGATCCCGAAACTAAACAAAGGGATCACACCACTGTGATCCCCTCAGAAAAACACACAGGATTGACTACTCAATCGCCCAAAACGGACACCCAGTGAAAAAGGTACTATTCACCATAGCCAACCCGGGTGGGACCCACACCACAATCCCGAAAAAGGTCGGGCGAACTGCGCCATCACGATGCTCTCGAAAAAACACATCAAAACGACTATTCATTCACCTCAAACGGATGTCTGATGAAAAAGTCACAGTACGTTGCACACCGTTTAAAAGACGGCTCGTGGGGTCCACACCTCAACTCCAATTTCGGTGGGCAGAATTCCATGTTGCAATCCCCTTATAAAAACACACATAATTCAGTGCTCAAACAACCCAAACGGATGTCGGGTGAAAAAGTGGTGTTTCACCGTAAAACGTGCGAACTAGGCCATGTGGGGCCCGCACCTTGTCTCCAACCCGAGCGCTTTGAAAAGTATCTCAAAAAGTCTGCACGAGGACTGGGTCGTGCTGCCACTGACGGTGCGTCAATCGGACATCCCAAGCAAGAGTTAGGTTCTACGCAACAATTAATTAATTAATTTACTAATTAATTAATTATTTGTGTTAAGCGTTTCGTGCCTCCGGGCAATGAAACCAAACCTCAAAGGTTCCAAACGAACTTTGGAAGGTCTGTCTCAACTCCAGGACCACAGTGCCTCTGACGGCACATCAAACGGACGTCTGACTCGCGAAGTGCATCCATCGAGACTTTATTTAATAACTTATTATTATTAAATTAAACATCTTTGGATCACCCCTCTTCAAGAACATAATCCAAAAACCCTGAAACCCACTTTAAAAAGATCTTCTCGTTGACACGGTTCTGCAGCCGCAGACGGCCTGTCAAACGGACACGCCGTTTAGGAGATACGGCCCCCCGAATGCAAGGGGCCCAAAATGGGCCGCTCCAGACCGGTCGGCCCGGTCCAGACCGCTGGCCCGTGGGCCAGCCATAGCTCTGGTCCAACCCACCGCGGCCCGCTGGCCGCGGCCCCCCTCAAACCACCAGACCCGCCTCGGGTCCGGTTCACTAAATCAGACCGGCCTTTTGGCCGGTCTTGGTCGCGTCGCCCAGCAGGACCCGCGAACCGTGGGTCCCTGCTTCCTCCGCACCCCCGAGGCGCGACCTCGGGGTGCTCCTCTGCTGACCGCGACCGGCCGCCTACGTTGCGGCCTCCCCTGCTCGTCGCTGCTCTGCTAAGGCCCCACACTGCCTCTCCGCCGTCCTCCGACTCGCCGCACGACGCCGGTCGACCGCAACCACCGACTCCGCCTGGCCGTACCCGTGCCAGCCGCATACCCCGGCTGCCCGATCACCTCCGGCCACACACCACCTTCGGCCAGCCGTTCCATTGGCCACGCACTGTCCTCGGCCAGCCGGAGACACCCGACATCGGCCGGTCGCTGGCCGCTTCGATCTAAACCCCATCTGTGTCGGCCACATCGTCCAAACCCCCGTTGCGCCACCCCGACCTCCGACCACCGCCCTTACAGGAGCTAGGGCTTCCGACGACCGCCCCCACCACTCCGGTGGCCCAAACTCAAAACTTAACATGGGTTCGGGATCCTCGGGGCGAGGCCTTCGCATCACCTGACCCTGATCGTTGATCCGATAAAGTTTGCATGCGTCCGAAAATTTTGGACGAAGAACGTCCAAGAACGAGGATCAGAATTGGGGATCGGACGATGGTCGTGTTCATTCGACCACTGCCCCAATTCAAGAATTATAGAAAATTAAAATGAATAAATTGAAATAAACACCAGAAATTGACAAAGGTGCAGAAATTTAGTAGAAATCCTACCTCGTTGGATCCGTTCGTTGTTGGCAACACGTCCACTCGATCCTGCTTCGATCCACCGGAGTCCACTCCTTAATCCGGAGAAGAACAACGAAGAACGCCGATGAACGGTGAAGAATTCTAGAGAGAGAGAGTGAGATAGGGAGAGAGAGAGAGGGAGGATGAAATGGGTCTCCCCTCAACACTTAGTGAATTTATAAAAATTCACTAAAACTCACCCAACGGATGCGGATTCTAAAAATCTGTGTGCCCGCCTATTTTATATCTCGCCTAGGAAAAACACCCCATTTAGAACTCAATGGAAGTCTCTGATTTCCATTCCTAGACTTCGTTTAAAAGTTATTTGAAAGTAACGTCAGTGATAAAAATCACTAAGTGGTCATTTCGAAATGACCATTTTTCCCCTGGGTGAAATCTCTCGCAGCAGGCCCGCGCCCACAACTTTTACACCCCGCCTATAGTAAACGGCACGCTCCGAAATCAATGGTGCCCTCGGTTTTCCAATCCGATCAACTATTTAGGATTTACTTGGGTTTATGCTATTAAATGAATAATTTAATTCTATTTATCCATTTAACACACCTCGAATGAGCGAGGGGTCCGAACATCCCGCGCCGACTTATTTTATGTTGCGCATAGGGTAAAAACCGCGTTCGGGACCCAACTGTGGTCTCGGATTTCTGATCCAACCAACCATCTAAGATATATCACAGTTTCTTTAGTTAACCACGCGTGAATCATATAAAAACACTTAACATTTTTATATAATTAATTCTGGGCACACCGGGTCTCAGAATTGCACGCCGTCTGAATGCCCTGCTCTGGAATGACATCAAGAAATTTTTCAAAGTCTCAGAGTCCCAAAACCTAGGTTCTTACACAATTCCTATCATGAAAATGTGTAAGAAGCATGCTAATTCTCTAGTGAATAAATAGAAGAACTGAAAAGCACCTATCCGGTCAACTACTACATCGCTTTACCAATGCTCACTCACCATGTAATAGAATAAGGTATGACAATCATAATATCAAGAATATAATAAAAAATTTCCTCATAGCCACTTCCTCACTAGTTTGAAAATCTCACACCCTAATATATTATGTCTCGATTCTCCTAATACCTTTTTCAATTGTGTCGCAACACCATATAAATATCACATGACAACCTAATCTTGTATACCAAAATCATAGTATCATCATCATCACCTACACATATCCAAATTCATATATCAAATCTCATATGCACATTATATATCTAATACATTAGTTTATCATGAAAATGAAGGATATCAACCTCATTCTCTCATCCTACCATGCATAACCCCTACCATATATCACCATTTCATTTCCCAGTTGGGTCTTCTGGAGCACTACATACTATATCTTCATACATTACATGTCATATGATTTTTCCTATTGTAATACTTCATAGCCTATGGTACACTTTGAATGGATATTAAGGAAGATGGGTAGGGATCCATTCATTCTCTTACAGACTTAATATTTGGAGAAAACACCTAAAACCCAAAACCTTGGGTATCGATGAGGTTATACGACTCAGGTGGGGTGTTTATTGAAATCACAAGTAAAATATGTCATATATATATATATCCACAAAAAAAAATATAACCCTAAGGGTCACACCAAAACAACATTTTCATGCTATCATAACCACCATGTAATCACTTCCACATGTTATATTCACTATCAATCACTAAACCACCAAATCATTCCCACTTACCACACAAAATAGCCATAAAAATTTCTAAAAACTCCCATTTAATCATATAATGTAACTTTTTATAGATTTATCATTTTCCAAAAAAATTATATTTATATGTTGTTCAATTAAATATTTAACGATAAACCACTCTCAGTCATCACCCATGTTTAAACTAGCCATCCCCCATTTAGTTCAAGTATTTTTAATTCATTTACATCCCATGGTTATTCAATTTCAACCACACCACTTACCAGTAATTAATTTTTATGAGCATATTCTATTACTATCGGGAAACTTCCAAAAAACCTAGAAACCAAACACCAACAACCACAAAACTATTACATGGTGCATCCCTTTCCAACCATAAAAACCAACTACAAAATCCACCACACAACCATGTTCTAAGAACCATATCAACGGTTGTACATCACTTAATTTTTCTACAAAATCCACCATACTATCATCTCAAATAAACCACCACCTCTCATCTCACCAATAGTGGAAAGGCATCTACAACCCCACTGCACAACACACACCATCATCCTGATACTAATCATAAATATTTCTATAAAATATCCCCCATAATATCCACACAATTCACAACATTATAACAAGATAAGAATAAATAACTAGTATCTAATTTTAGTATCTACACACTCCCACACTTCCCTTGTCACAAAAAACATAACTTAAATATTGGTTTCCAAAAAACTAGTTTTTTTACATTATTTACATTATTAATCTTTTATAAGAGGTTATTTAAATAGTATAATAATATAAATATCACACAATCTTGGAATCATGAATAGTTTTCAACAATAGTAGTAAACAAGCATTAATCTCATGAGAAATATCTAGAAAACAAGTAAACACATGTGAAAACCCTTTCCTGTCAATTTAATTTTTAGTTCAATTTATTATATTCTTTAAATAAATCCTTATTATCCACCCAAATTAATCAAAATCATGAAACTTACACTATTCACACATAAATAAATAGAGGTCCCAAATTTGTAACATCAACCAAAGCTTTACAACCACTGTATAAGAACAAGATGGGGAAGTGGTGAACATAAAACCAAACCCACATAAGGGAACCCCAATAAACCTAGATCACATCAATACTCCACTAAAATTATTACCCTAATATCATCAAAATTAATCTATAACTACCATTGATAATTTTAAAATAAGTACATGGAGGAAACTAAGAAGAAGAGGGAAGTAAATCACCTCAGATCACCAACAATTGGTCTCCTAAGGCCAAGTATAAAAAATAATAAAAAAACACACTAAATTATCTTCTAAAATTATCTATAAATTACCAAGGGTTAAAGTAATAAAAGGTAGAATAATTATATTCAATGGTAAATCCAAATTTATACCTAGTATGTGAAATTATAAAACCACAATGCATGGGGGGACCATGCCACAAAAAAATTTAAGTTGAACGATTCTAAGAAATTATGTTATAGTCAATATGTAAATTTGATAAAAGTAAGGAAGAACCATGTTGTAGTTTTAATTTAAATTCCATAGAATCCCAACTCCTAGAATTAAACAAAACCCTCAAACTATACCATGGTGCAGTATGATTACCACAGTGTAGTGATATCCAACATGGAAAAACCCTCTGATGTCAATGTCCAGACCACCATGATGCATCCTAAGGGATCCTTGATACAACCCCTAACCTCCATGGTGTAACATAATACACTATACTAAAAAATTAATCCCCATATAAAATCTCAACTTTAACTCCACCCTTCCTTCCACCAACCTTCATTCGATATCTTTAACACCGAAAACATGAAAATTAACTAGTCAGGAAGGTATAAATCATTACAAGTATTGAAGGAAATGATCTAAAAGGGATTATTATCTTTTATAGAAGCAATTTTTAGCTATGGAAGACTTATATGAAACACTACTTTTGATCTTTATGAATGGATGTTTATATAGATGTTATTCATATAAGTTCAGTAAGCATGGATATTAGATCTTTATCAGAGGGAGACTATAAAAGTTGGATGTCATTTTCAAATGAACCAATGCATTAAGGGGATCCTTATATAATGATATCTACATGCAGGTGATATCATGTAAACCATCACACACTATATAGGAAAAGTTACTCAATATCTCTGAAGGAGACTCAAATGCACATAAAGATAAATTATAGGTTCTATAGAAAAAGTATGAGGATTTGAGGATTTATCCAAATGAATCTATTGATGTATTTTTCAATTAGGTGAATGATATTGAGAACATATGTGGTCTGGGAGAAACTATTGATGATGTTAAAATTGTGAAGTGAATTTTAAGAAGATTTATAACTCAATTCAATAAAAA
The DNA here is from genome assembly GCA_963277665.1 of Viscum album. Classification (NCBI taxonomy): domain Eukaryota; kingdom Viridiplantae; phylum Streptophyta; class Magnoliopsida; order Santalales; family Viscaceae; genus Viscum; species Viscum album. The sequence continues at coordinate 1,738,534,791 of OY728160.1, forward strand.
AAAATCAATTCTCAAGGATAATGATGAAAAATAGATCACATTGGATAGTTTCTATAGCACTATAGTTGTATATGAAATTAAGAACAATAATAATGGTGTTGTTGAAAAAGGAAAGTTTTGAGAAGTAAAATTCAAGGAAATAAAGAATCTCTCAAGTTAAATGATCTTTAAGAAATATAAGTTAATAAATTTATGTCATTCCTTTTCTCAAATTTGAAAAGTGGAAAAGAAAAGTTCAAAGGGAAAATTTTACTAGCATGATTTTAGTATAGAAAGGTTGGGAACCTTGTTTCTAAGTGTCCTAAGAAGTTATGAGATGATGATGATAATCATGAAGTACGCACAATAAAATCTTCGAATAATGTGAAAGGAAAGATGAGTACCAAATAAAATTTCTTCAAAAATTATAAATTTATTTCATAATAAAATAATAGTGCAGAAGGATTATAAGTAAAGGAGATTAAGGATTGAAAATAACACAGTAAATAAGATCTTGTGGATATTATAGAAAACTAGTACTCGCCCGTGCTATTGTACGGCGCATTCGATTACTGGTTTTTATTTTAATAAGATATTAATATTTATAAAATTTGAGAAGAAACAATAATGTTGAAAAAAAATTAATTATAAAGTAATGGTGTATGATAATGAAATAGAAGTGCATAGAATATAAAGACACCATTAAAATAGTTAGACAAAGAAATAGGAGTAAAATTATATGATTTTTTAAATTTTGAGGAAGAAGATTTGTATAATTTGGCACATTTTATTTAGACAGACAAATAAATATGTAACACATTTTGAGTAAATGTGGTCGATATGATATCCCCACTTATCATGACCTAATATAAAATTTATGGCATTAAACACATATATATATATATCAAAGATTTATGGAGTTATGATATGTTTACTAACTGGATTTATGTAATTATTTAAATGTGTTTTTTTCTTTTAGGTGTTTTACTTGTATCCATATTTCATTAGAAAATGTTTTTTAATGTTACATGATAACATTTCAAGTAAGATAAATGTAAAATAAAATGTGGGGGTATATAAAATCAATAAATTTGTTATATATCATTAATTACACTACACATTTATAGTTAATTTACTTATATCTTACTTTTATTCTTCCATAATAACATCTTGTTATATAAGATAACATTGTTCCTTAATTTTTATAATGTTACAAAGTTCAGGAAATTATTGACATTTTAAAAAGTACCTATTTTTTCATTTTAATTATGTTAAAACTATAGGTACTCATCTCTCCATATCATTGATATACCATACCTCATGGTTCCATATAAATCTCAAAACATCCTGCCAAAACATCACAATACTATCCACATAGGAATGATGATAATCATAGGGATAAAACATTGAAAATTCATATCCTTTAAATAACTACCCACAAGAGAAAATACAGGAATGTAAAATACAACACCTTCCGGTTCCTGAACATCTAAAATATACAATATAAAAAACTCCATCAAGATCCACCATTTGAAATCACCATTTGGAATGACCCTATGGATATCATAATTTGGAACCAAAATCTAGATTCAAAGCATCCAAACATTGTACCTTATAAATCATATTATCAAAAAAATAACCATATATATCACTAATCATAACACAACACCATTTTATTTATTAATTTATAAAAAACCCATAATTCTAGAAGCTGCTCCTAGTGGAGTTAAAGAGCATCAGAACATTTTAAAATGAGAGGGAATCTACAAAAATATAAGGTGCGGTGTATCCAGAATCCTATAATGAACATGATAGTATTTGAATGAAACCCTGAAGAGAAAGACTAACCTTCTTTAGAGTGGCACACAGGATGGGTTTGATCACATAAATTATCTCCCTTTATGTATCAACGCTTCTTACAATCCCAATACCTGCTCACTGAGGCAATTCAGAATAATGAGAGATAATTTCCAATCCAACAATTATTGAATTCATTCTGTAGAAAATTTCATACCTAGGGACCTAGAAGTGGAGATGTCTAGTGGTAATAAAATATGTGGAGATCTTATAAGGAGGGTGTGATGCCAATTCATGTGAAAGTTCCTTGACAGTGGGGATGATCACACTGCTTATGATACGCTACCTGAAATAATCTATATTTCACATTTCCCACAGGAACTGTGATTCACTTCATTCTAACATGGATCTGATAAATGAGTCTCAAAAAATAGAATCCGTGTTAATCAATGTATTTTCACCGTCAGTATCATCACTAATATATAATGACCTAGGTGGTAGATTCTTGAATAAAACTGGTATGTTGACCTTCACATTATTGGTTAGGAAAAATAGTAACTTAATTACAACATAATATCCTCTAGTATCTTTTTTATAAGTGGCATTTATTCTGTTAAAAACACTGACAAAAAAACTCAGACTTAATGACACTACACTATGGGAAATGCAGTGAAAGATTAAAAAGATTCAGAAATAGAGTAAAAATATACCATGAAATGTAGGTGGAAGTGAAATGGAAGAAATAATATTCAAGGGGGAAATGGAGTTGAATAAATGAAATAAAATAATGGGAAATGTAGTGAATAAAAAAGATATGCAGGTGGTAATGAAATAAAATTCAGAGAAAAAATAATTTCTTAAAAAAATAATTACAAATTTTACAATAGTTAAAAATGAAATCAGTGAAAAAACATGAATGTATATTGATCCCTGTAATATGTAATTAAACTTTAATGTTAGTAAATGACACATATTTGTATTATAAAACAACCAGTGACATGTAACATAAGAACATAATAGTAGGTACAATTATAATAATTCCATTGAGAAAAAACAACTAACATATCTATATTCAAATGCATATATGTGATATGATGCCGAATTGAAGCCCCAAACCTCAATGTTGTCTTCACATTATACTTTTCTTTAATAGTAGTAAAAAAACTTGAGATATCATAATATATGATAACAATTTTTCTAGAATGAAACATGTATAATCATAAAATGTTAAATATGGAAACAAACATCAATATTCAGAAAATAGATTTTTTGTTTAACGGGAAGTGATAATAAGATTTCATAAAATGGTATTTCAGTTTTACTAGAGGGAAACATAAATAATCTAAATTTTTTTAATCTGGTAAACTGGAAATAGACATCACATAATCAAATGGGTGTTATTTTTTTATAATAATCATACATGACAAATCATATTACAAAAAAATTGACTGGAAAAAAATGCCTAATCACAAAAGGTGAAATCACTAATAATGGAAACAAATAAAATAAGACATAAATTGGGTATAATTTTTTACAGGAAATAAACATCTGTAATCATAAATAATGAAATATGTTTTAGTCTAAAAACACTTAATAATAATATGGATAATTAGTTTAACTGGAAACATACATAATAATTTAGAATATTGGAATTATGTTATAAAGGAAACAGACATCATAATTTAGATAATGCGGAATATGATTTAATGGAAACAAACTTGAAAACTAAAAAATAAGTAAAAATAATTGACTGAAAAAAGTGATGATTCATAGAATGGTAAATATGTTCAAGTGGAGATAAAATTGAGAAATCATAATATGAGAACACATAATTACTGGAAACTATAATTATATATCAGAACATGGATTACTAAAATTTATTTTATGATTTTATAATTTCATTATAGTGTATTAGTAAACTATAGTATTAGTAGACATAACAGTGGAGAAATTATTTGTAACAGGCCATTTAAAACTTACAAATTGCAGAAAATGTGTTTCCAAAATGGATAAGTACTGCAAGACAAACAATTAGTTTTCATTTTCTATTTTTTATTTATGTTGTACTTTATCCGAATATGAAGATAAGTGGCATCAGCTGATGGTGGTGTGGATTCACCAGTCAGTGAAACATCGTGTTTGACCGCATCATTAGCATCGAAGCCAGTCAACATATATATATATAGGTAAAAGAAACTATCAACTGAAAGAAAATAAAATGACCCACAACTCAATTGATAACCTCTATTTTAAAAGATAATGATATTTACAATAGTTACCTAGTAATAGTAATGTTTATTAATTTGTAATTAGCAATTTTTGGTACATAAAAATTTAATAGGAGAAATTAAATTTTATACAAAACAATTAATTATTTGAATAAAGGATACATGAAAAATTTTCCTACCATTGGAGGGAGATTGAAAATCATTTCCAAATGTAGTCAAGTCTTTATTTTTTGACATTGGGTTTCATCACATATTATTTTCTTCACCACATGCCATTAAAGGCTTCATCCAGCCATAAAATTAAATAGGTTCTATAGAAAGAGTAATGCATGTAGTGTAATTTGAACTAAAAGACTAATAGATGGTAGGTGTGGTTATTATAATAAAAAATGTGAACTGGGTAAAGGATTAATGTGAATAAATAATGTTAAAACTCAATCTTTAATTGCACAATAATTTATGAACTACATATTAGTGTGATTTTTCAGGTAAATGATTTTCGCAAAGTCTGCCAAGAAGAAAGTGTGTTTAAAATATGTCTTTAGCATCATTGTACAGAATATGAACTCTGTAGATGAAAATAAAATTATATAGATCAATAATTAATGAATATTTAATATAAAAACCCAATCTAATAACTAAACAGAACACTTTAGTAGTAATAAAAATTAATGTTCTAGAAATTCACAGTATACGGATCATAGGAGTTTAAAGTCCCAAGATAGGACCTAACAGTTTCATGGGCCTATCATGAAATGTTAAAAAGAATATGTCAGTAAAGTGATATAGATTTTCTAGAAAAAAAAATTAAATTTTTTGATGATATATTACCTCGATATAATAAACCCCGCTGCTTACTATTGAGGACCCACTGGTTTGATCTTCCTGTATAGTAACAAAGAAAACTGTAATGTTTTATTATTTTATGCTTTCAAAGGAAATAAGTAATAATTATACACTTACCCGATTGTGTTATAAGGTATCACTAAATATGTTAATGTAGTTGTCATTATTATTGATAAAAATCGCTTTGTAGCTATTATGTTCCGAAGAATGATACGGTTATGAACCATCTCTTTCCCATCCCAAAACATGTTCTTCGATGCGAACTCATTTAATGATGTCAATAGAATTCACACATCAAAATCCTGAAAATAGAAAATATCCACTAATTCTACATCATAAAAAAATGAATCAATAATTGTAGTATGAATTTACATATAAAATAGTACTATAACAATGAAATTTGTGACAAACACAATGGAATAGGGTACCATCTTTATCATAACCAAAAATTTCCCATGAAATTTTTTTTTCTTCGATGAAAACACATATACTAAAATTAATAAAAGCAATGAAAGTGCAAGATTTCTAAAGTTAATGGAATAGTTTAAACTTATCGTACTATGCAGCAGACCTTGATGCGATGAGGAAATCAAGAAAAACCCTCCTAAGAATGATTATTAAAGAAAGAATGGCCAAACAGTTGTATGGTATGGGGAGCAGGAGTATCAAAATAGCATAACTAAAGTAACAATGTCTCATTTCATCTGGTTTAACTCCAAATAAAGAATTATGGGGAAAACAGAGTAAACGGTGAAAAATTTTGTATTGAATGAAATAAGTTAGGCATACATAAACTACAGGAAGCAGTCATCTGGAGGAAATAAATCAATATCTACCCTAGAAAACTTATAGATCATGACATATTGGTAGAGAAGAATAAGCACAATAGTAGATGCAGGAATAGAAAATACAACAACCTCCAGTTGCTGAACATCTGAAATCTATAATATAAAATGTGTTTCCAATATAGATTATATGTTTTAATGTATATAAATTCCACATAAAGGAAATTGATTTTATGATTTTATAATCTCATTACAGTGTATTAGCAAACTATAGTATAATTTGACATAATAGTGGAGAAATTATCTATAACAGGCTATTTGAAAATTACAAATTGCAGAAAATGTGTTACCAATTTGGATAAGTACTTCCAGACAAACCTTTAGTTGTCTTTGTCTATTTTTTTATTTATGTTGTACTTTATCTGAATATGAAAATCATTGGCATTAGATGATGGTGGTGTGGCTTCACCAGTCAGTGAAACATTTTGTTTGACCGCATCATCATCATCGAAGCCAGTCAACAGATATCTATTCAAGTAAAATAAACTATCAAATAAAACAAAATAAATTGAACCACATATCAATTGATAACCTCTATTTTAAAATAGAATCTTATTTGAAATAGTTTCCTAGTAATAGTAATGTTTATTAATTTTTAATCATAAATTGTTGTTACATAAAAATGTAATAGGAGTAGATGAATTCTGGACACAACATTTAATTATTTGAACAAAGGATACATGAAAACATTTTCCTACCTTTGGAGGGAGATTGAAAATCATTTCCAAATGCAGTAAAGTCATGATTTTTTGCCATTGCGTGTCATCACCAATGATTTTCTTAATAACGCGCCATTATAGACTTTATCCAACCAGAAATTAAATAGGATCCATAGAAAGAGTAATGCATGTACTGTAATTTGAACTGAAAGACTAATAGATGGTAGGTGTGGTTATTATAATAAAAAATGTGAACTGGGCAAAGTATTAATGTGAATAAATAATGTTAAAACTCAATATTTAATTTCATAGTAATTTATGAACTATGTGTTAGTATAAGTTTTCAGGTAAATGATTTTTGTGAAGTCTGCTAGGAAGAAAGTGTATTTGCAATATGTCTTTGGCATCATTTTCCAGAAGATGCACTCTACAGATGAACATAAAATTATATAGATTAATAATTAATGAATATTTAATATGAAAATCCAATCTAACAATTAATCAGAACATTGTAGTAGTAATAAAAATTAAAGTTCTAGAAATTCACAGTATACGGATCATAGGAGTGCAAAGTCCCAAGAGAGGGCCTAACCGTTTCATGGGACTATCATGAAATTTTGAAAATAATATGTCACTAAAGTGATATTAATTTTTTAGACAAAAAATATAAAAAAAATTAATGATATGGTACCTCGATATAATCAACCCCACTTCTTACTATTGAAGACCCACTGGTTTGATCTTCCTGTATAGTAACGAAGAAAACTGTAATGTTTTGTTATTTTATGCATTCAAAGGAAATAAGTAATAATTATACACTTACCTGATTGTGTTCTAAGGTGTCATTATAGATGTTGATATAGTTTTCATTATTATTGATAAAAACCACTTTTTAGATGTTATGTTTCGAAGAACGATACAGTTCTGAACCATCTCTTTCCCACCCCAAAACTTGTCCTTCAATGTGAACTCATTTCATGAAGTCAATAGAATTCACACATAAAAAACCTGAAAAAATAAAATATCCACTAATTCTACATCATAAAAAACGAATCAATAATTTTAGTATGAATTTACATATAAAAAAAGCAGTATAACAACAAAAGTTGTGACAAACACAGTGGAATCAGGTACCATCTTGGTCTGAAAAAACAATTTCCCATGAAAAAATTTGTTCTTCAATGCAAAAACATATCCTGAAATTAATAAAATCAATAATAGTGCAATAATTCTATATTTAATGGAATAGGTTAAACTTATCAGACTATGCAGCAGACTTTGATGCGATGAGGAAATCAAGAAAACCCCTCCTAATAATTATTGTTGAAGAAATAATGGCCAAACAGATGTATGGTTGCGGGAGTTGGAGTATCAAAAGAGTAGAACTATAGTAACATTGTCTCTTTACATTTGGTTTAACTCCAAATAAAGCATTATGGGATAAATGGAGTAAACGGTGAAAATTTTCTATTGAATGAAATAAGTTATACATACCTAAATTGGAGGAATCTCTCATCTGGTGGAAAGAAATCAATATCTACCCTAGAAGAAATTATAGATCATGATATATTGGCAGAGTAGAAGAAGTCGAGGGTCTAAATGGTGAAACATTATTGGATATGTATTGTAATATTCTTTGAGAATGAAATATGAAACCCGAATTAGTAAAACTAAAACATAATGGAAAATGTATCTAGTAATTGAGAAGATTAATTCACAATATTAGGAGAACGTACCTTTTTATGGATCTGTAAGATCATTGAAGATGGTTTCAGTGATTTTAAAGGGGTTCAGGGATTTATCAGTAACCAGAGGTGAGGATAAAGGAGTACTTTTTCTTCGGTAACCCGAATGCGGTGTCAAAATTATTATGTGTTGGTGGTCGATGCTGAAGGAAACCTTCGGAGGTGAGCAGTTTGGAATCTATGTTCACTGCTAACTGGAAATTGTTCATATAATGATTAGAATTATGTGGTTTAAGAATTATTTGTAGTCCGAAGCAAGGATGGAGGAAAAAATTCTCACATGTAACGTGAAGACGGTGGCACACAAAGGAGGTGTAGGTGGTCGAAGATAAAGAAATAGTCGGATGCAAGGTCGCGAGCCAGAGTAGCTACGAATGAAAATCCAATTGGGATAATGAACCTGATACAGAGGTATGGTGACACCATGATAAGGAGGAACATAGAGTAGGAGTTTGACAGACTATAGGGAAACCAGGATGAGTATGACCCTAGCATCGGGATTTTTCGGTAACCCCAGGTCTCAAAGAACTCAATCTTGGTGGTGAGAAGGAGAAGCAAAACGAATGTGGGTAGAGTAGAAACTAGTAGAAGGTGGATGTAGGAGAAGGAGGTCGACCAACTACGGATTAATCATGAGAGCCATGATGATGGATGCGATGGTTTGAGGGGAGAGTAGGTCATGACATGGAATAATGTTGTGGGAGTGGGAGAGGGATATGGAGGAAGAAAGATGTTCCGTGTAGGAGAGGGGTGATGTGGAGATTTGGAGAAATGACACGTAAGGAAAAAATGTTGTGGAAGCTTGGGAGTTTGACACATGGCGGTTGTAAAAACCTAAGATTAGTATATATATATATATGAACAGTGGAAGATAGTGTTTATGATGAAGTAGAAGAAGAAGGGAGAGTTGACCTCAAAGAAGAGTTAGAGGATACACTTTACGATATAGATGTTTGAAGATTCAAAATGAATAAAGAAAATGGAGTAGTTTATGATGCCGAATTATTATGCAATAGCAGAAAGAAGTGAAGTATGAGTTACTGGTATAATTTAAAAGGCTCAAATATAGAAATATAGAAATATCAAAAAAGGCAGTTGAGTAAAAGATAAATATTGAAGAGTAATAATGAATTATTAATGGTTTGACTAATATAGTAAAAGGCCAAGTCAAACATATCGAAGAGATAAAGGGAAAAAGTGTCAGTCTATAGTTAAAAATCAAAGATCAAGAGAGACTATTGATTCTCAGCATGACATTGGGAAATCAAATTCTATGGGCCATAGAAAATGTCAAATAAAAACATGGTGGTATAGAAATATAGTTATAAAAAATATTCATATAAACAAAAGATGAATAAAAATGAAAAATATAGTATGGGGATTGATCATAGGTATAAGGCAGTTTTGGTTGATGCTAAGACGCAATCATCCACTCCAAAATTGAAGGTCTATCTGGGTGTAACTCAGAATCTGAACACTCAAAGAACCCAAAAACCATCATTTTTTTAGAAAATACATGAAAATGTACACCATGAATTGGGTGTAATTATTTTTGGAAGATGAGACATTCTCAAAATATGTGTTCTATAGAAAAGAGATACATATGGAATAATAGAAATGAAGTTATCCAAGTACATTTTAATATTACAAGTATGATATTGATGGATAATTCTTATGGGGTGGTGGATATGGACATATGGATAGGTATTTGTCATTGATGATGCAAATTAATGTGTTTTTGGAGACTCTTCATGATCATACACAACAGTTCAAGGAATAATCAAGTGGGATGAAAATACAAAATCAATTTTCTACTTTTCAAGATTATTTTGGCCAATCATATCCATAGGAGGATCAAATATATAAATAATAATCAATTTTCAAGCCAAATAAAAAGATAAAAAATAAAAAAAACATAAGTAATTGGTTAAAAATATTTCCTTAAAAGTAATGGATCAAGATAGAGTGTGGGTCCTTGATAATTGATACACTTCCCATATGATAGGAAATAAGAATCTTATCACAGTCATCAAGTATAACAAGGAAAGTGTTTTAAAATTTGAAAATGATGAAGGTTTAAAGATCATTGGCTCTGGAAAACCCAAAATTGGAAGTAAATAAATGATGTTTTCTACACCAAATTCATCATTTAATAGTGGTTTCTTAGTAGCATTTTAAGAATTCACTGCTAAAAAAACTAAAAAATATAGTGTTAGTTTTAAAAAACCACCACTAAATATTTTAATTTTTTTTTAAAACGCTTCCTCACCCCCCACCCCCACTCTCCCCTTAAAACCCCCCTCCCCCAATTCATCATCGCCCCCTCATTATTGATACCCTTTCTCTCTCACCTATCCCCCCTTATCCCTTGAGCACCCCCCTCCCCTAATCCCTCTGCAATATTCCCCTTTCCCCATCTATACTTTCCAATACCCCCTCCCCTCTCCCCTGAGCACCCCCCCCCCCCCCCCCCATGATCACCCCCCTCTCCACTAAGCCCTCACCACCGCTCCTCTTTCCCCCTCGTCGCTCGCTGCCCCCCCCCCCCTTCTCCCCCAATCACACCCTCCCCTGATCCCTCATGGATTCTATGTGATCCATCATTGTAGCTTCTCCCCAATCCCTCTCAAATCCCCCACTACTCCTCCCCAATCCCCCAAGACCTCGTAGTGCCCTCCTTGAGCCCTCGGCCCCCCTCCTTGATCCCTCACCACTAATCCCCTTTCCCTTTTTACCTTTTCTTTCTAGACATCAAACCCTCGCTATCGAGGCCTCACTTCCGAGCCATCAATACCTCAATACTACTTCTGAGCCCTCATCCTCGACCTCGTGGTCTCCATTTATTCCCTTCCCCCTCTACAGCCTTTGTCCCCCACTATCGCACCGCTTCCTCAGCCCCCTTTGTAATTTTATTTATTTATTTAATAATGTCTTAATATTATATCAACACTTATATTTTAAATTTTTGATTCATTAAAAATAATTATAGAAAAGCTATAATTTTTTGATGGATTATATACATTCAAATTAAAATCTAATAAAAATGATGTTGTTCAAAAATATAATCAAATTAAAAAACATAAATAATTTTGTATACTGTTGATTTTGAATGAATTAGTAATTATTTTTTAAATGAAATAATATTTATTATGTGTTTTAATTTTATTTAATTAAGTGTAGGAACTTTGTGATATATGGATAAAATCTGGATAACATTACTAAGGAAACTCCTTAGTATGAAAAGGGTTTGGAGGATTTTTTAGATTTTTCAATTTCCAATTGATCCGTTGATGGTACAATAATATGTACATTCCCTAAATTTAAATTTATAATATTGTTTAAGAGAAATTAATTTGATGAACACTTGATATTTAATCAATTCCCTTCTCAATATTTGTATTGGATTTGGCAGGGATAATTGAATGTTACATAAATTTTGATCACCGGTGTCAGTCAACAAAACGATCTCTCAACTTCTTCAATAATGGACTATGAAATAGAAAAACTTATAAATGATTCTTTCAACATTATAATGAAATTGAATCAACATCAAAACATATCAAAACAACTATTTGAGGTTGATATAAATAGTATCTTAACAAATGATGTTTTTGGTACTATAGGACAACCAGATCAAGATCATAACATATCATTGGATCTGCATCTTGATGTTGTATAGACTAATGTAAAAGAGAACTTCACTGAGAAAAAAAATATTTTTCATGATTTAATTGATGATATAAATTAAGAGTTGTATGGTGGATGTCTAAAATATTCAAAACTTTCTTTTCTACTGAATTTTTACCATATCAAATTCCTATAATGAATTACAAATAAGGCGATGTCCGTGATATTAGAATTGTTGTGTAATGCAATTCTTGAATCTAAGATCCCTGAGTCTTTTTTATGATATGAAAAAATTTGTTTCCTAGATTGGTCTGAATTTTAAAAAAATACATTATTGTACTAATTATTTTAGTCTTTATTAGGGAGAGGATTCAAGTTGATAGGATTATAAAAAATGTTCAACTTCTAGATGGAATCCAATCGGTGATGTTGAAAATATGAATCAATATACTACTATGAAGAAGAATAAAAATAACACACCTGTAAAGTTTTTGCGTTACTTCCCTTTAAAACCTTGATTTTAAAGATTATTCACATCCTCAAAAACTACCGAGCACATGAAGTGAAATTATATAGACAATAACAATGATGGGTTAATGTGACATACAAGAGATTCAAAATCATGGAAAAAATTTGATTCATTATATCCATATTTCTCACCTAATTCTAGGAATATGTGATTGGGATTGGTTGATGATGGATTCAACCCATTTAGGACATTGATTACCAGTTATATCATTTGGTCGGATGTTTTTATACCATATAATCTACCTCTGTGGATGTGTATGAAACAAAAATATTTTATAATTTTGATGATTATTTCTAGAAAAAAATTCCTAAAAATGATATTAATGTATACTTGCATCCTCTAATTGAAGAATTATAAGATTTATGGAGAAACGGTGTTGAGACATATGATACATCTTCTAGAACAATGTTTAAAATGCATGTTTCTCTAATGTGGACCATTAGGGACTTCCCTGTACTTGGAAACTTATCTGGTTGAAACACTTACAAGGGTTTGGATTTTCCTATTTGTAACTTTGATTTTGAGCCCGAACGAATACCTTATGGTAAAAAATGATTCTTCTTGTGTCATCATAGATTTATCGATGCATCTCATTGATTTCAGTTGAAAAATTCAAAATTCAATGGGTCTATTGATTATAGACCACCTCCAAAGTTTTTGATAGGTTTTGGAATATTGGAACAACTTATAAATGTTGAAATAGAATTTGGGAAGGTGCTTCATTTGAATGATAGTGGGAGATGAGTTCAAAGTGCATCATCAATTGAAATCAAAACACAACAATGGAATTAAAAAGTATATTCTTTAAACTTCTGTATTGGGAATTTAATTTCGTGTGCCATAATCTTGATGCTACTCATATTGAGAATAATGTTTGTGACAATTTTGTATTCACATTACTTAAAGATCATGTAAAATTGAAGGACCATATCAATGATTGGAATTACATACAAACAATGAATATAAAGTTTGATCTATGGACAAATGAGAATTGAAAGTATGATCTGGAAATTTTTCAATGAATTATAGGGATAAAGATATATTCCTTCAAATTTTAAAACATGTGAAAGTATCTAATGGGAACATATCAAGATATATCAACTTAAAGTATCATAGGTTACATGGACTAAAATTTCATTATTCAAATATTTTTTTACAATAGATACTACCATTGGCATTGTGTACATTGTTATCTAAAAGGGTTATTGTAGTTGTACTATAATTTTTCACATTATTCAAACAACTATGTGAGAAAACTCTACAGCTATATGAGCTTGAAAACTTTCAGGATTGATTTTTACTGACACTTTGTGCAATGGATATGATCTTTCCTTCATCATTTTTTACTATCATGATGCATTTAACTATGCATTTGGTGGAGGAAACTAAATTAGGAGGTCCCAGAAATTATCAATGGATGTATCCAATTCAGAGGTAATTTATTTATATGTTTCTTATCTTAAGTAAATAATTCTATAAACTTCATTAAATATGAAATTATGTTTTATTTATTTTATTTCATAAATATATTATTTATTTGAAATCATATGTGAAAAATAAATATCAACCAAAAGGCTATATTTTTTTAAGGCTATTTAGAATAGGAGTGTCCTACCTTTTTCTCTAGATACTTGTATGATATTGATACAATATTCAATCAATTTGGAAATGTTGAATACATATCGACTTGATCTCAACTATATGGTAAATTAAAAAACTTCCCTACTATTAGCCGATGAGTTGGGAGGATCTCAAATATTACACTGATAGAAATGGAATTATTATAGGAACATAGATATGTGATACTAAATACTAAAATTAAAAATCCATTTATTGAAGATATTGGGATAAAAACAAATAGATAAATGAGAATTTGAACATGAAATGAGAAAGATATAACAAAATTTGTTAATAAAGAGCTTTTAGAATGGTTTGTATGTTGTGTAAGTTCATAAATATTGAAATCAATATGGATATTATGTCAAAAGAATTATTTTTTAAATATAATAATGTATATTACTTTTTTAAGATCATGAATACTGATACTCAAGCTGATTTTTTAGAAGATTTGAAGTTTCTGGTCTGAGTTCCTTTAAAACGGGGCAGAAAGTTTGATGCTTACAATGTGAATGCATTAAAATTTGATACAGTCATTCAGTAAGAGGATTTAAAAAAATATAATTGTGGTATATTTGTAGTTTATGAATTGGGATATTATTAAAATTTGACTGCTATTATCAAATTAAACTTCCATGGTCATTTTTCAATTATTTTATTCAAATGCAAGTGGGTGGATATTACCAGGGGTATTAAAAGAGATTTCTTAAAATTTACTTTTGTGAACTTCTATTGCTTGATAGATTTCAATGACCATGAATTAAATGATTCTTATATCATTTCATTTCAAGTGAAAATGGTATATTATGTAGAAGATTTCATGGATAAAGGGTGGAGTGTAGATGTTCACATAAAACAAAGAGACTTGTATGATATGGGTGATGAAGTGTAAGATTTGACCTATGATATTGAATCCCATAAATAATAAGAAACTGACTTATTTTTCCATCGTTATATTGAAAATATTAGTCTTTAAAGGGTGGATGAAGTAGATGAAGTAATGATATAGCATGATAATTATATGATTGAAGGAAAAAATGATTGTATGTGCAGTCATCCATTAACTTATCAACCACCTAGGTTATATGTTATTCATTTCTAGTATTGTGGATCTATTATCATATTTAAATTTATTTTTATGAATGATTTTTCTAATTTAGAAAATTAAATGTTATATTTTTTTGTATGTGCATTCATTCATTATCATACCTATGTATATTATGTTTGTCAGTATTGTGAATCTATAATCATTTCTAAATTTCTTTTTCTATATGATTTTTTTTGAAATATATGTTCTAAAGTTGTTTTTAATTGATTAAATGACAATAATTCCAAGTAATAAGCATTTTTCTAATCCCAGTTGACTTTCCCTCAACCACATAGACACCAGATGATCCATCAGGCTCCCTCCCTATAGCATTTTGGATACCCTCCATCTACCCCTCATCAGTGTTTTCCACACCCTCCATCACCCTCCAATCAACATATAGAACACCCTCCTTCTCTATCCCATCATCATCTAGCACATTTCCTCTAGATACAGTGAGTTTAGTATGTGGTGACACTACAGTGAGGAAACAAGTGGTCACTCTTGTTTCTTCATGAGGATATTGGAAGCTGAAAGTTGTAGGTACAAATTTTAATGTGAATAAAGTTATTGTAAATTTTTTATACTAATAATTATTTTTCCATAAAATATGGAAACAATGTTACTACCGAGACAAATATTAATAGTTGAAATTTTTGTTGTCTGAATGTATTGAAGATAGTTGTCCCCTTTGATTGTTATGGGGTCCCCACAGATGATGTTTTGGGGTTATTTGGACAGATTCTAGGCCATTTGGAGGCTTATCTAGTTACCCTTCTGATTACATATTATAATTGGAGGCATATTCCTCAATCTTATAAGAATGAAGTATTTAATCCTAGATAGAGATAATTTTAATACATTATGGATCAATTAAATTCCATTATTTAATTAAATTATAATATTTTAAAAATTAATCTCTTTATACATATGTCATTCCACTTTACCATTATTGATATTATCGAACGAAATATGATATTGAAAATTTTGGCCAAGAAATGGAAAGATTTTAAATTAAAATTATGAAATGAAATCAATGATACATCATTGAACACTCAGAAGTAGTATGATAAGGTACCTTAATGGGTACCTAGAGAGAAATGAAAGGTGTTTTTTGATATCCATTTCCATGAGAAGAACGTGGTGTTGAAAAATATATTATTATATTAATATAATTTTACATATATACATTTATATAAAAATGAAATTACATTTCATACATTACTATTAAATTACATGTTATTTATTTCAAGATGTTTCAAGAATAAATTCATCAAGTCGAGTTAAACAAATCATCCCCCACACTACTAGTTCAAATATTTTTTCAAGAAACAGATCAATTATGGTAATATTTTCATTAGTTTAAATATTAATAAGATAAAATTATTTGTTTAGTATATTAAACTGTTGATTTATCTTTATTTAATGTATTCAAATAATTTAGGACACTAAGTCTCCCAAATGGAACTTTGGTTGGATGTTGATAGGAAATCTTATGGGATTTATGTGAATTATCCTATCAAAAAGGTTGTGGTATGAATTCCTTTTTCATTTGAATAAATTTTTTCCAATTGTCACTTTTTTAATATGTATTTCTTTAAATATTATTGATATTTTATTTATAGTTTAAAATAAAATAACTATGGGATGTTAATCTTGTGTATTCCTTTTCATCTCCCAGGATGATCCAGTTGGTCAAGTCCTTAGGAAGGAGAATCCTGATCATGTGCATGGATGGGTTTGAGACCATGAATATTTGAGGTATTTGGAAGGTCACTGTGGATTTTAGTATAATCTACTCTTGGTTGTAGTTACTCTCTACCTTGAGATTCTTGTAGGGATTTTATTGTAATGCAAAGCATAATTCAGCAACAAGGGTGCACAATCCAGCAACAGGGGGATCAAATATATATAAAGGATGAAAAGTTCATTGCTTTTTAGAAACCATTGGTTGAATTATATCAGAATATTACTAGATGTATCCCTGATGATATTGCATCGATGGATGGTTTGAGTGAGCAGGTAAATCACACAACTTTATAATCATTTAGTACACAGACTTCTATTGGTTTTAAGTTTAAATTTAAATATACAACACTATTTAATTTTCAAGAAAATTTTCATACATTTGTTTATAATAGGGAGTGGAGATGAAGACAAAAACAGTGGAAATATTAGTACATCAGGTAGTGATGAGGATTTACTTTGGATTCGGTGATGGTGATGTGTAACTAATCTCATGAAAAACTAACACAATGATATGGTGATTGAGAAACCATGTTGTGGTTTGAGGTAGGGGATATCTATATTTATCATAAATTTCATGAAATCTATATTTTTAGTTGATTTGTTATGTTTTGTTCTGAATTTTCCATTATACTCATCATTATTAGTCTATTTTGGGTTTTTTTAATTATTTCATGTAAATTCTTCCACTATAGTGTGATTAATTTTTCCTTTTCTTAAATGTTTATATTAGATTTGGGATGGTTAGTGTATGATTACTATGATGAAATTAGGTATTTTAATAGGCTCATTTTAGGAGGGAAAGTTAGGTTCACCCATATAATGAGGAGGTTATAAGAAAATCATGGGTGTATAAATTTTGGGTTTTATCCATTGTTTCTTATATTATCATTATTATTCTTGTTGTCTTGGGTTATTGTGTGGTTTCCATAATTAAAGTGGGTTTGTGGTAGAATTTAGGGATTAATGGAGGAAAAATCTATGAGATTATGGGGAGTAGTTAATTATAGTCTTATTATGGGAAAATTATTATAGTAATTGATTTCATGTTATTTTTTGATTTTTGGTGTGTTAGAAGTTGTTTGGTGATGATGTAGTAAAGATTTATGATGATGTGTGGTAGCAATGTAAATTAGGTGTGCAATGGATATATAAAGGTGGTGATGTTGTGAAATTAAGTGTGGGTTTCTATTTATATAGCGGGGTTACGTGATTATGTGGCGTTATGCAATGATGTGGTAATATTTTCGTTGTTGTAATCATTTGTAATTCCTAGTTTTATAATTTTATTATATGAATATTTTTTCCTATTTATTTGATGTTTTCTATGTGATGATACTTTTCCTATTTATGAATTTTATTTGTTTCCTCTTGATTGATGTAGTTATTTCTATGAATTTTTTTTATTTAACATGTCATGAAGTTCTCAAATGGTTCTAAAATTATTTTTTTATTAATTTATGATTATATTTGATACCCATGAGGGATTTATTAAATGTTTAATAGAATTTATTTAATTATAATGAAGTATTTAAATTAATTTATTATATTAATTTTAAATTAAAACATTTGTACAATCCAAGTTTTTGTGAAAAATCATTTGAAGCCCTTTTAAGTGAAATTGTATGTTTAAAGAAAGATTTTGACCCTTCTTTTATTTCTAACATATGTGACCCAGGTTTCAAGGGTTTTTTTTCATTAATGTAACATATGATTTTTAAATGATTGTTAACGGAGGGATGTTATGTTTTTAAAGAAAATGGTCCCAGATTTTTTTTATTTGGTATTGTTTTCCTAGGGCTATTGTTTATGAAGATTTTATCTTTTTACTAGTGATACATATAGGTGTTTTAAACCACCGCTATATATAGTAAAAAAGTTTTTATCAAAGTTTTAAACCACCACTATATATGGTAAAAAATTAATGATGTTTTAAACTATAGTTATATATTATTAAATATAGTGGTATTTAAAATCACCTTGAAATCCATGTTTGTTTTTAGAAGCAAAACCACCACTAAAAAATCATTTTGTGACACTTCTTGGAACCCTCTTCTAAATGAGTGAAAATTATATGAGTTTGATTATGATTCAAACTTTAGTGATAGTTTTAAAAAAACATCATGGAACTATTTTGTGGTGATTTAAACCACCACTAGTCCCCTATTTTGTTGTAGTGTATATAGATGTCTTGGTTCTTGAAGGCCTTAGTCACAGCTTGTTAAGTTCAAGTCAAATGTGTGACTCAAAGAATGAAATAAATTTTACCAAGAATACTTGTTTCATCAAGTGAAGGATGGTGCATTTATATTACAAGGGAAATGAAATAAGGGTATGTTTACCTTATCATTGGAGAAGATGATATGTGTTTCTTATCCAGGGAAGAAGAAAATAGGTTGTGGCATAAAAGGCTAGGATATTTGAGGCTAAAATCCTTGAAAGATATTGGGAAGAATGATGGAGCTCATGATATCACTAGTCTATCATGTGATCAAACTCACATGTATGATGCTTGTCAAAAGGGAAATATTATTCAAAAGAGATACAATCCAAATGATAATAAGTTAATAAGTTTTCTAGATCTAGATCACATTAATGTTTTTGGACCATTATTTTAAAGATACACTGATGTAAAGAGGTATTATGTGTTATTTATTGAGGATTTTACTAGTATGGTGTGGTTTATAGTGATCACCCACAAGTATGAGGTGTTCAATTATATTAATCAGTATCAGAGGAAAGATGAAAAGATTCTTAGGTGGAAAATTTTAAAATTTCAGACTGATAATGGCATAGATTTTCCCAATATCTAGGTGGAGGATTATCTCAACGATAGTAGAATAAGGCACCAAATCTCAGTGATGAGAAATCCTCAACAAAATGGTGTAGTTGAGGAGAGAAACCATATCATAAGAAACATATCTAGAATGATTCTTATTGATAAATACCTACTAGAGAATTTTTAGAAGGAAGTATACTTGACATCAGTCTATATTATTAATAAATCATTGTTGTGTCAAAAATAATAAAATATTCCATACGATGCGTAGTATGGGAAGAATACTATGTTGAAATACTTTAAAATCTTAAGAATTAAGTGATTCATTATCAATAAGGAGAAACATGTAAGGTTTGAGTCCCATGGAGAGAAATTTATTTTACTTGGATAATTATCCATGAGTAAAGTGTATAAATGTTTCAAAAACTTACTGGTTCCTCGGGTCCTGCAAGGCTTTCAGTCCACCCAAGGCCTTTTGGAAAGTTGATTCTTAAGGCCTTCGAGCTACCTTAAGGCCTTAGGGCCACCCCAAGGCCTTCAGGCCACATGAATGTAGGCCCCAGACACACTAAAAAAAAGGAGCATCCCCATAAGAGGATTCAGAGCAGGTGCACTCACCAGAGCAAAGCCAAATTGATTGTTAGAATGAGAGGTTATGGTTATTCCATAGGTACCAGCCTGTGCTTGCATGGGAAGCCTTCCAGACGGTCATGCAAAGGTGGAGAGCTACTATCAGGATGCAGATGCTGGGGAGGGGCAGTTCCTTGTAGATAGTCTGGTTGAATTTCCTAAGATCTTTGGGTTATGTAGTCTCTTAAGCCTACGGGCCATGTAATCTCTGAGCCTACGGGCCTTGTAAGTTTTCCCCCTCATCCCTTAAAAGGTGGGTTATAAAAAATCAATAAAAATGAAGGCCTTCAGGCCATTCAGGTAGTAACTATATATAATCTGAGAATTGGAGATAAAATCAATGAGTAGAATGTCATTTGTGATCTGACAGCTCCAGTGAAAACAAGGAGAATAAATTCATTATAGCAAACATCAATTTTATCTCAAGTAGAGACAAAGTGTTTTTAATAGGCTACTAAGGATTGGAATTGGGTCAAGGTGATGAGATGAAGTGTTTTGAAGAGATTGAACAAATTGAGAAGAATCATACTCTAGATATTGTTTCAAGAATAGTAGATAAGAATTTAATTGGGACCAAATGGGTTTTCTATGATGAAATAAATGAAAATTTCATGGTGATTCAAAATAATTCATGACTTGTGAGTAAGAGATACTCCCATATTTAAGGTATAAATATTGATAAAACATTTTTTATTATGGCTGGGTGGAAAATAATTTGATTATTATCATCCATAGTGGTGAAAAGGATGTTCAAGATCTTCCAAATAGATGTAAAATTAGCATTACTTAATGGATTTATTGAATAATATAAGTACATAGAGCATCTAGATGGTTTTCTTATGAATGAATACAAAAAAAAAGTATGTTGGATAAAGAAGTTTCTTTATTTACCAAATAAAGTACCAAGATTATGGTATTATAGACTAGATTAGTACTTGAAGAAGCTAATTTTTTATCATAGTACAGTTTATCATAATATCCATATCAAAAGGGATAGTTATTAAATTATTATGGTGCTCATATTTATTTATGGCATGATATTTGGTGTATTTGATGAATTTCAATGTAAGGAATTTGTATAATTCATGAAATATGAGTTTTTAATGTCGATGATTGGAGAGTTAACATTTTCCCTTGTCTTGTAGGTGATACAAGGAAAGCATGTAACATTTATCTCTTAATCCAAATATTCCAAGTACACTCTAAATAAATATATAATGGAGGATTACAAGGAAATGGAAACACTAGTTTATACCATATTGAAGTTTTCAATGGATGATGATGGAAAAGAGGACAACACTACATAGTATATACCGATTATCATAAGCCTGTTTTACATGATAGCAATAAGACCCTGACATTATTTTTCCAATTTTTAGGGTGAAATGTACTAAATTAATCCCAAGTAAAACCCACTTCTAATAAGTGAAAATAATACTATGGTATATTAAAGGTGTAGTGGATTTTAGTTTTCTTTATAATTATACATCTTAATAGGAGTTATTTGGGTATACAGATGCAGATTGGGATGATTTAGTATATGATAGAAAATCAACATCATTTGGTGATTTCTATCTTGGTGATTTTTGTATTTATTGGATTATAAAGAAACATGACTGCATTTCTTTGAGCACTGTAGAATTCAAAAACATAGAGGCCACTCAATAAAGTACTCAATTATTATAGATGAAGCATAAACTTGAGAATATTGGAGTTATGGTGAAATATCCTATTACTATCAAACTTGAGTGATATTAATATTAGAAAAAATACAATCCATAAAATTTAACTTTATTAAGGATAAATTAGAACAAGGGTTTGTAAAGTTGGAGTATCTATCTACACTAATTAAAGTTGAGGATATCATAATGAAGGCTTTACCTATGGAGATTTTTTAGAAGCATCGTCTGGATCTCAAATTTCTATCAACTCTCTACACTTAAATAGTATGGACTCAGGACCCACACTCCCTAATAAATTTCTTGGATTCCATCATTTGTTGTATCTTATAATGGATTGGCCTTCAGGTTCTCTAAAAAAAGGGAGATAAAGTAATAAAACTTTTTTATAAAATGGTGGATGTCTTTAGAGATTTGAATAAGTGGGGGAATACTTTAATATTAAATGAAAGGGAGAATGTTTTTTGTGGCTAGAGTGAATTTCAAGAACTAAGTGGAGATCAAGTGGAATAAAGTGATTCATTGATGAAATTTTTATGTCACATTCATTTCTTATGATGATCATGACTCATGTGGGATTAGGATTCATATTAAAGGAATCTTTGATTATTATATGGAATTGTAGAGAGTGAATGGTATTTAGAGAAACAAATGTAGTAGTTTTCATTAACAAGTTGATTAAGAAGTTTGAAGTACTATTAACAAACCTAGAGTGGGTTGTTAGTAAAAATTATTCAAATGCGTTTTTTGAGTATTTGAGATGTGTTTTTTTGAAAAAGAATGTTTAAAAAATTAAAAAGGGGCTAATCATGATGAATTCATGAAGATATGGTTTACGGAAGTGTTTGGATCTCATTTTGCGTTGGTTGCGAAATTGTGGTTTCAAAGGATAATTTAATAGAATAATATAAAGTAAAGGAATAAATATTGTGAAATAATTTCATGGGGTCACAAAAGTTTTATATGTTTGAGTTTTTAGAGAAAAGGAAAGACGTCTCTGAAATAATTACATGGAGGTAGAATTTTTGTATAAGAATTATGTGAAACCACATAATATTTATATGGAGGGAATTTCATAAAAAAGTAATAAATATCATAAAATAACTATATGATACCACACAATAATTATTTGAAGGAAAAGATTCTTTCAAAAGATAAACCTTATACGAAAGCCTCAAATTAAATTGTTTGGTAAAAGAATGCGGAAAGATCATGAGGATCATGAAGGATTCATAAAAAAATTATGTTGAGTTGGCATAGTTTATGAAAGAAAGGCAGAAGGATCATGCAGCAAGTAAGGATTTGAAAAATAATTATGAAGATTCAGTGTCATTTGTGAAAGAGGGGTGGAGGTTCTTGCAACCCGTAAAATGAAAATCATATATTATTGTCACAAAGCATGGAAGAAAAGGATCATTTTTATGTGAAGTGGTTTTACATGAAGGTTAAAAATTTAATCTTATGTGAAGTGTGATTGATGGGGTCCTTTTCTTATAATTAGACCCCCTAAGAACTTCATTGGATATAGAATAATGCATTAAAGGAACATTAGAGGGATAAAATCACTTCATTTTCATAATATGGGATTCTACAAGGAAAATACATGGAAATTAGTATATCATGAAGAAGTTATGTGGTAATTAGACTGTCGTGAAGAAACTGCATAGTGAGAATGACACAATGATGAAACTATATGGTAATTAGGGCACCATAAAGAACCTATATAGAAGGAATTCCATGAAGAAATTACACAATCAATTTTACACAAACTGGATTTTATATAGAAGAGTATCTTTGAAGATAAAATCTCACACTATAAAGGGGAATTCATTATAATGATGAAAAAAGAGCTTTATGTCATGTTAATGTCAATGTAAAATATTCCAAGTCTAATTCAAATCATCTGAAGATTATATTAGATGAGTATTGTGTTCACTTTAGTTGAAAGAGTAGTATGTTCTCAGTTGTAATTGGTTAAAAACCAAGGGGGGTAGTGAGTCCATTTTGAACTTGTTAAGAGTAGTTCACTTGCATGAATTTTGGTACACCGACACATTTATGTGTTTATTCTCCTTGGATATAGTCTGTTATGGGTGAACAAAGAAAAAAATTTGTGTGTCTCTTGTATGATTTTATTTTCATTATACATTTTTTTGAGATAAAGTGAGAAGTGTGTTTTGTCTCATGATGGAATAAGGTCAATAGGGGATTTTTTTTAAACTTAATTTCCCGATTCACTCCCCCCCCCTCAGGGTATTTTTCCCTAGTGTGGGGGTGACAATATATGTACAATAAATTAATAAATTTAATTTCTAAAATATATATTATTTTTTAAATTTAAATTGATCCATTTCAAAATTAGAGTTGTATTTTTTGAATATATATATAGCGCTATTATTTTCACAGTAGAAGTTAACTCTAGATTTTACACCCATTGATTTTTTATAAAGTTCATTCCTTTTTTATTAATGATATTAAAGATAGAAGGGAGTAATTATGGTCTGACACCAGCAAGTTAAATCATCAATAAATGACTACTCATTTTATTTATTAAAAAACTTCACCACAAAAATTTACTTAATTCTCATAAATAAATAAATAAATAAATTTTTTAAATTTATATTTAAAAAACAGTTCTTTTATTATAATTTTTTCAAATAAATTTAAATTTACACTTATTAAAAAATTAAATTTACACATATAGGTTCTATCATTTTTATTTATTTCTTAAAATATATTTTTAAATTAAATTAAAACTTATTTAAAAATTATATTTTATTAAAAATTTATAAATATATATTTATATTTTTAATATATCTTTATAAAATAAATTTATTTTTCATTTTATAAAAGGAACCAAATAAAAAATTATTCTTAAAATAACAGGCATTGTACAAAAATTATATTTCATTATTTCTTTGGTATAATATTATTCTGAGATTATCCAAACCATTTTTAATATATTTATAAATTTAAAATATTATTATTAAAAATTAAAAGTATCTCATGTAAGATATGGTATAATGATCCATTTATAAAAAATGTGAGATGGAACAATAATTCTACTTGAAATTTTATATTATAAATGAAAATTATCAAACCCTTCAAATTATATATTTTTAATATAAAATTTTAAAAAAAATAATATAATATTTTTAAATATGTGTTGAAAAATATATGGATTTTTTAATAAAAATATTTATTTCAATAATTGTGATAAATTATTGATCAAATATAAATATGAAATGAATATAAAAAATTAAAAAACATTGAATATATAAAAATATGTGTTGAAAAATATAAGGATTATTTTAATAAAAAATATTTTATACAATAAATATGATAAATTATTGTGGAAATATAAATATTAAATGAGAATCGCTTATCATTTTTTAAATTTCTAAAACTAATGAAAAAAATAATTTTTATTTCACTAAGTGAGATAAATTTTCTTTTTGAAATAAGCTATATATATGAGATAAATTTCATTTTAAAAAAAATATTCTTGTTGGTGAAATTTATTCCATCTCATACATGAAATAAATTTCATTTCATAAAATAAGCATTATTTATTTTAAGTGAAATTTATCTCATCTCATATTTGATATAAATTTATTTTTACAAAATATGTATCATTATACTTAAAATTTATCTTATATCGAACACAAGATAAATTTCATTCCTTAAAAGATGTAACAAAATACTTCAAAGTTATCACATCTCGTATGTGAGATAAATTTCACTTTTTAAAAATATTTGTCATTGTACATGAAATTTATCTCACATGAGATAAATTTCATTTTAAAAATGATGTTTCATTTATATATGAAATTTATTGCATATCATAGATGAGATAAATTTCATTTTTTAAAACATATAACATAGTACATGAAATGTATATAGATTTACACTCGATAAAAAATATCACATATAAAATATGATTCAAAAAAAATATTTATAAAAAAATATGACATGAGAAAATGACTAAACTTTGTAATTTTTTTATTATGAATAAAATTTATCACCAAATATACCTTTATAAAAAATGTAATTATTTAAATAAAATTTATTACACATGCTAAATGAGTTTAATTGAGTAAAAAAATATAAAGATTTGTGTAAGGAAAATTTATCTTTAAATCTATTTTTATACTTAATTATCATGAGGTGCAATTGAATATTCCAAAAAATGAAAAACTTAGACCTCTTGATAAATAAGTATAAAGAATTCATTTATCAATATTTTTTGGTTTTTAAAATTTTTTTACTCTATTACATGTGATAAATTTCAATTGTTAATTAATTATAAATATGAAAATAATATAAATTATCAATTTTTTTATCTATCAAACTATATTGTAAAATCTTAATTTTATCTGAGTGACTATGTGAGATAAATTTATTATATGAAATAAATTTTACACATGAAATATATTTTATTTTTTAAAATATTTATCATTGTAATTAAAATTTATCTTATCTCATACATGAGATAAGTTTTATTTTATAAAAGATATATTATTATATATGAAATTTATCTCATCTAATACATGATATAAATTTAATCATGGGTTAAAATTATTATTGTGAATTAAATTTATCTCATATTATTTTATATGATTTTAATTTTGATTTTTTTAAGGTATGATGCAACACGTGAAATAAATCTCATCTCATACATGAAATGAATTTCATTTTTAAAATATTTATTATTATGTATTAAATTTATCTCATTTCATACATGAGATAAATTTTAATTTATAAAAGAACTACTACTAGAATTTTGGATTATTGCATGAGGAAGGTTCAAGAGACTGATAAATGGTGGTCACTATTGTGTATTAGTGACCATAAAATGGTGGTCGCTCTATTTTTTCCCAATTTCTTCCATCCCATGTCGAGACCCTCCCATGTATCTCTTCCACCACCATTCTCCTACTCCCCCCTCTCCTGAACCATTGAGTCCCAACTACCTGCTCCCCACTCTCCCACCATTATGGAGCCCCACCACTAGCTCCCCACTCACCCACATCATCGAACCCCGCCACCACCAAGCCCCTGCCGCTCACTCCCCCCCCCTCCCGCCACTGTAGATCCCTACCACCTGATCCCCCCCTCTCCCGCAACATCAACCCTAGATGCTCGCTCCCCCTCTCTTATCAACGTGGAGCCCTCGCTGCCCGCTCCCCCTACCCCACTAGCGTACATCCCTCGCCACCTTCTCCCCCCTCTCCCGCCGCCCTAGATCCCCCACCGCCTTCTCCCCCCTTTCCCACCATCGTTGAGCCCCCACATTTTGGATTTATTTTTTAAAAGTTTAAGATACCTTTTGATTTATATTTTATGTTATACTATAGAGGCTTTTCTACATTGGATAGTTTAGTGATTACACCAGTTTTATATAGATTGTTGCAAAAATGTATGCAAACACTCTTTAAATGCTTCCTGGAATATTGTAGCTCTGTTAAAATTTTAATTTCTATTAATTTTGATTTCATTCATCTCGATGTCTATTTAGATAAATTTTTTAGGTGTTAAATTGAAAATGAAAATTGCATGACCATATTGATGTCTCAGATATAATCATTTGGATTTATTCACTACTATAGAGTTAGGTAAGAACTATATATGTATATTGTGTGAAGTTAATGTTATTTGTATGTTGTATATTTTATTCATTGTGGATTCATTAGAATTTGTTGAATACACACACACTTGATATAATTTACCATGAAATATCAAGTTTCACTAATTTCTAATATATCTATTCTAATTCATTGAATAAAATAATGTGAAATATCAATCTTTATGCAGTTTAATAAACTATAAATGTTTCTTTGATGAGATATTACAGTACTTATATATTTATAAACTAATTATGTGTTTACATAAATCTTTTAAAGGTTAAATTTCACATGTACACAACATTATCATATTGATGTTTTAGATATAATCACTCATGTGTTCACTACTATGGTCATAATATACAACTATTAAAAAGTTGTATACATATATTGAATGCAGTTAATAATATTTTTATGTTATATATAGTATTCATAGTGCATTAATTATATATTAATGAATTTTTATGTGCTTAATATATTCAATTATGACATATCCAACTTTAGTAATTTTAAAAAACAGGTTCTAATTCATTGAATAAATTTTAGGAGTATATTTTAGTGATTACACTGATTGTATACAGATTATAGAAAAACTGTATGCTGTTAAATACAATTTACAAATGCTACCTTTCTGATATATTGTTGTTCTAATATATTTATACTTTTTGTTATATTTGAAACTAGTCATGTTAGAATGTTTTTAGATATATTTTTTAGATATTAAATTAAAAATATACATTTCACACCCATATTGACATTTTTTATATAATCCCTCTTATTGTATATAGTTTATGTAATCTATGTGTTGTATATTGTACCCATCTGGTATTCATTAAATTAATTTGAAAGTACACTTTATATTATTTACTATGAAATGTCTAACTTCATTAATTTTTAAACTGCTAGATGTAACTCAATGAATTAAGATTAGGGGTGTGGTTTGGGGATTAAATTGATTGAAAACAAATTCATGAAAAGCTTTATGCAATTTAGATCAATGTATAAATGCTTCATTCTTGAAATATTAAAATTATAATATATTAATAATTTATTTAATATTTGAAAATAATTCAATAAGTATTTAGATATATGTTTTAGGTGTTAAAATTAAAATGTACACTGTAATACCATATTGATGTTTCGTATATAATCCCTCATTTTTTTTCATTTCCATAGACCAAATATCAATTTAGGTAAGAGCCGTATACATTTTTTATATGCATTAAATGATATCGGTATGCTCTATATTATAATCATTATGTATCCAGTATATTTTATCAATCTACACACATTCACATAATTGAAAGTGATATATCAAACTTAACTAATTTTTAAAATACTTGACCTAATTCATCGAATAAAGATTAGGGGTAAATATTACTAAGTAAGTTGATTGAATAAGGATTCCTCAAAAATTGTATGTATTTAAACTGACTGACGAAATATTAGGGGTGTAGATTAATGATTAAACTAATTTCATGTTCATTGTATTTATTTTATTTATTTCGTTAAACGCTATATTGAATCCTTTTGGTCATGTACCATGAGTTTTTTTAAAACAAACATAGCTAAATTTTAAGTTAACTTTAATAATTAAGATTAAGATTTAAATTTGTTTATTATTTTATAATTTCATAATATATTATCTATTTACATTGTTGGGTATCATTACTATATCTCTAATGTCTTTGTTTCATGCCTTTATTCATTTACAATTTTGTTAATGTGACCCAGAGCTTCGATTTAATTTATTACTACATCCATTTCCTATTCTAGTGTTCAGGTTTTAATGACATGATGTTAATATTAAATCCCAATATCCAAATAGTGAAAACCTTCATAAGATAGTGTGGTATCTATAAACTTCTATCAATTTTACTCTTTTCATGTCATTTCCCATTACATGATGTCTTAATCACATTAAGCTTCAATTGACTCCCAAACTTCCAAACATCAGATAATACTATTAATTATGGTGTACTTATCTACATTTTGGAAATTAAAGTTTTTCATTACATATGTCACTTTTAGCTTCTAAAGTTCATATACATGGAAATATGATTTCCTAAAAGGTTATAGAGTAGTTTAAATTGTAACAAAATATGCTCATTATATAAAAATGATGAGAAAAATAATTATCATAGCTATTTCCTAATTTTTTATAACTGTTATTAGTTTCTTTGTTAATGAATATTGGAATCCAATTAATTATGTTCTAGATATGTTATTTGATATTTTTTTTCTTAAAACTACTATTATTTACTATATCTAATATCACAAACTAACTGTTTAATATATTTTTGTTTTTTCATCCATTTCCACCTTCATCATAACACATTTAACTCATCTTTTGGACTTTCCTTTTCATTGCTATTCTCCTTCCCATTGATTTATTAATATCACTTGTCTTATAAAATTTATTAATATGTATTAATTGCATAAAATTTATCAATATTTTTCTTTATTATTAGATTCATTCTAAATCCATGGTAGGTCATTAAACTCAATTACTCTAACTTTAATCAAGGCATGTATTGATATATTCCGATATGAGTCTTTAAATTAAAAATTAAACATTCTATTTTAAGTTTGAATTCATCTATTTGATTTTAATTTTATTTATCCATCATTAGTCTATATTTATTTTTTTGAAGTTCATTTTATTTATCTTGTTATGGTCCTCATGGAAGATGGTGTGTTTCATGTGGTGGCTCCAAGCATATCATATCCTTATCTTGAAGTTTCATGTAATTATATTTTTTATATTATTTACATTCATGATGTTTACTGATTCTATGAATGTTTATTTACTTAATCATATTATGTAGTTTTATATTTGTTAGGCCATTAAACCTTGAACTACATAAAATCAAGTATTATAATCTCTAATTTAGAGTTAAGATGGGTGTAAGTTATTGCACTAGACAATATTACTAGTGTTGAATTGTTTTTTCCACTGGTTATAAATGCTGAATTATTTTCTAATTTATATCTAATTTAACTATAGGTTATTCCACATTTTACTTAGGTTTAACCTATCACATTTATATAATATCATCATCCATTGACTCTTATGGAGAAATTTCATCTCCTTTAACATCTCACATCATCATCTATGTAGTGTTATCATTATAAATTTAATACAAAGTTAAGATTATATAATTCTAATTTATGTTTCTTAGTTATTCCACTATCTAGGAATTATTTCTCATCTTGGGACATGGATGAATAGAAAAATTAATTGCCTTCACTTGGTTCTACCATGTAATTTTTAATCATGTTTTATATTAACTTTGCCTCATGAAATTCATATATAAATATATTTGAGATCATAAACATCAATGAATTCCGTTTAATTTTTAAGTTATTCCATCATCCATGACTCATGATCAAAATTTCACTATCTATAATAGAAGAAAGGATCACTTTTTATGGAGGTATAAATTTCTAACTGTTTTATAAATTCATTAGAGCATACATTTCTTTAGTCATTGGGTATACAAACATTTCTTTATTTTTTTTTGATTCATAGTGTTAATGCCACTAAAATGATACTATTTCTATTTAATTTAAACATAGTAAAAGTGTTGCAACCAAAAATTACATGCCAATGTAATTATTTACTCTTTATTCATCCCTTCTAGACTCTCACAACTTCAAATGATAGCCAAAAATTCCATTCCAAGGTTATTATTTACCATATTGTTTTTTACAATCACATTAAAAATCAAATAATTTCTATAATACTTGAAACATGTCATCATATGACCCAAATAGCCATAAAATCAAAAAATCACCAATGGGAAAATCTTATTAAATTTTTCTAAAGTTTAGTTGTAATACTCCTTGATTTTTGAAATACTCTCACAGAATTTTTTTTAAGTGTTTTATTTATCCTTTTACTTTCCTTTCACAATTATTCATTCTAGAATTTACATTGTATTTAATTTTATTAAATTTTTTCCATCATCACCAAGAAAATTCAAACCTATTAAATAGATCCTTATCATTCTTATACATTTTTTAAGTTTATTTGAGGAATTATTAATTTTTTTAACCATCACACTTTTTTTATTAATCCAAACATCATATTTTCATATTTGGTTCACTTTTAAATTTACAAATTAATGTGATCGCTTCCTCTTTAATATATTTAATCATTTTCCCATTTCATTAGTTCAAACATTTAGCTATATATTCATCTTATCATGTGTTTATCTTTGATTTAAATTTGACACTTCATATAGATGTTCCTAAGAAAATAAATTCTTTGTATCTCAATGTAGGTTTTATGGTTGGTTTATAGCTCATTGTAAGTTTTTTGGAGTTTATTAAAGGTGTTTATGGCTGTGTTAGATATAGTTACAAGTCAGGGCATGGTCCTATGGTAGGGTCTATTCAATAAGACCATTCACTCATCATTTAGTGAGAGGCCTGCCTATATAAACCCTTTTTGTAGCTCACTAAAGTGCTTATAATTTTCTGAATTTTCAGGTTGGCATAAGGTCTCTTCACTTCTCAAAGGTGTATTGGATAGTTGGACTACTTCTTTAAGATTGTATGTAGAAAATCTTACTGTATAGACAAAAAATTTCAATTTATTCCAAAAACTAAAACATCTCTTAAGCACTCTTGAGCCATTAAAGGTATGTCAAATTTATTTCTCAAATCTGGGTAGAATGATTCCTAAAAATTTCAAGTGTTTCATCATTACTAAGGTCCTAAAAAATACCCCAAGTTGTGTTGTTTCTTTTTCAATGAATATGACCTCATTTTAAAATGATTTTACTTATTTTTTATTATAACTTATGTTTTTGATTTCTTCTATTAATTCATGCTATTACTATGTGATAGGAATATATCCTGAATATTTTTGTTTTCCATAGATTTATTGGATTGTAATATACTTTATTATCAATATTCATTACTAATCCAAACTAATATTTGGAACCCAATCATGACCTGATTCTAGGTCATGTACATTTTATTGATACAGCAGGGCATCATATAGATAGATTTTTTATTTTTTTAATTACTAGTGGCCACCTTTATAATGATATTTATGTTTTATTACACTTTTTCGAAGTTTCTTATAGCACTTATCACTCACTTATAATAAGATGTTTGACTAAGGGTCATTTGTGTTGTCACATATTTCCATTCTACTATTTGTAACTATTAAAAGTTACTTTTAGGAGCTACTTAGGGTCTATTAATAAGCTATTTGAATAAATCCTATTTGTTTTGTTTATGAAAAAACTATTTGAATTAGTGCTTCTGTGTATTTTCTTCGAAATTTCTTAGGGAAGAAGTGACTTTCTATCACTTATATAAGTGGATTTCTTCTAGAATATAAGTTCCAATTGGTTATTTTTTTGTCTGAAAGTAATGCATATATTAGACATAAAATGTTAGGGGTGTTAAATACCACCAGTGGTGGTTTGTATCAGTCTATCCTAGTGGCCTATAGATGAATAATGCATCAATAAATCAATTAACCCAACCTAAACTGCAATGGGTCGGGTCAGGTCAGTTTATTTGGCCATGCATCATGTAACCTGGCCCCCCACAGGTCAGGTTGGGTTGGGTTGCCTTATCATGAAGAATGTGACCCGACTTGTTCTCTTTTTCTTATTTCAGGTCTAAAACCACCCTCAGCCCAACCCAACCCATAGACACCCTTAGTCTGAGGGTTAAAACCAAACCAACAAACTCTGAATATCATAAAATCAAATAATAAAAACCATAGTGAGTTTTGAAATGGTCAAGTAAACAGTACGTCAATCGGAGGTTTCATTTTCTAAGGATGATGTAAAATGGAATTTTATTGTCACAAAACACCAAAACCTACATTTAATGATCATATCTATATCAAATGGCCTTGGAATGACTTTAAATCATATGAAAACTGGATTATTAGTATTCATGATGTGTACGAGCAGACTTTACATAAATCAGACACGCGGTCTGCCCAAAACGACTGAATATGTGGTTTTTAAAGGTTTGACACTCTTTAAAAAGGTGTGTTCATGGGTAAAAACCAACCAAAAGGCATCTGGATGCCATGAAATCATACGAAAAATAATTTTAGAGTGAATTTTTAAATATTCGAGTAGATGGAACGTCAATCTGAGGTAGTGTTTTCCTATGAGGACTAAAAATTCACTTTTAGTGTCATAAAACACCAAAACACACATTTAATGGTCAGATACATAGAAAAAGGCCTCATAATGACATGAAATTATAGGAAACCCATATTATTATTATTTGTGATTAGTATAATGAGATGACATGTTAATCATACATGTGGTCTGCTTGGAAAGACCAAATATGTGGTTTTTAAAGGTTTGGCACCCTTTAAAAACACATGGGGGGTCAAAACCAACTGGATGACATCATAATTCCATAAAATCAAACAAAAAACCCATAGAGTGAATTTTGAAATAGTTGAGTTGGTAGTACATCAATCATAGGTTCTGTTTTCTTTGGATGATGGAAGACGCGCTTTTAGTGTCATAAACCCCAAAAATGTGTGTTTAATTGTAACACCCCAAGCTTCCACGGTATGTTTCCCTTGAATAATGCAATGGCATGCATTGTACGCAACTTCGAGATTCTAACACACCACAACCAATCAAACTAGCCGTTATGAATAGTAATACCTACTTTTTGAAATTTTATAAATTTTATCTTTCTAAATGGACTTCATTTTTGGATTCGTAATATCGAAATTATCTTAGGGTGAAATTTTGGTACTTTTCGGATAACTTTCATTTTTTGATGAATAGTGAAAATTACTAAATTTTAATTAAAAACAACTTTTTTAATCGAAATAATTAATAGTGATAAATTATTAATTTGAGTAGTTTTAAAATATATTTAGAATATATTTTTACCATTTAATATAATTTTGTTCATTGGATGTAATTTCACATTTAAACCAGACATAAACAAGTGTCAATCTTTTGATAGTTATTATCCCTTAAAAACACGCTATTTGTTTTGACGACGGGAATTAATTTTTAAATTAATTAATGCAATTGATATGTTTTTAATTTTTTAAAATAGACATAATTTTTGAATTCATAATATCAAATATAGCTTAGGCCTAATTTTTGGTATTTTTCTGGAAACTTTCATTTTTTGATGAATAGTGAAACCACTAAGTGGTAGTTAAAAAACTGAATTTTTCATAAAACTTAATATTACCGCTTCTGTGAGTGGAATTTAAAAAATCCGAGACACATGGTTAATATCAAGGATTAAAATTTGGTTCAATGAGATGAAAATAATTTTTTCTGAATAGTAACTTTTTACTTTTATTTACCACGGTTAAAAGTAAATAGGCAAATTAAGGGTAAAAATGATATTA
This sequence comes from Viscum album, assembly GCA_963277665.1. Classification (NCBI taxonomy): domain Eukaryota; kingdom Viridiplantae; phylum Streptophyta; class Magnoliopsida; order Santalales; family Viscaceae; genus Viscum; species Viscum album. The sequence goes on from OY728160.1 coordinate 1,738,569,580, forward strand.
ATATTACCCTAACACATGTCCTGATTCTATTGTACAAGTGTATCTAGACCAAAAACAACCTTAGGAGTAAAATATTATCATTTAGGTCCACTTTTATTAGATTAGTACATTTATTATTATTTAATTCAAAGAAGAGTTAAAAGAGTTAAAATCAAAGTTTATTTCTAAAAAAAATTAATATAGGGTTATACATAAGATAAATTCGATTGTAAATATTCATTAGAAAGATAAAAATATTTAATACATAATGATATTTTATTTATAATTTTTAGACATTAAATAATTTAATTTATTTATGACACAATGGTGATGCAGTAATTACCTAATTAATGAAATATTAAAATAATTGATATTATAAATATCAAAATAAATGTAATTTGAGACTTTTTATGAATTAAACTAATTTTCTAGGTTAATATGACATATTAGGATTGATTATATAAATTGTTTTCGAAGTAATAATGTTGTTATGAATTTATCAAAAACAAAATACCCAATAGTGTCAAAATTGATATAAAAGAGTTTTAAAAAAAATTATATTATTAATTTATATTCAATTCCTAAAAATATAAGGTTCGGCCAAGAGACTTATATCATGATAGGTGTATCATTAATGGACCACTTGGGGGTATCTTGGATATATATAGTAAGTTTATTAACCATATAATATAAAAATACAAAGAGACATTGTAAAAGTGAAACTAATTAACTAAGAGTTAATACTTAAAGATAAGGTTAATATAATGACCCAAACCTATCTAAATTATATTGGTTGAGTGGTTTTATACCCATACCCACATTAACCTTTAAATAATCCACTTTAGAGCCATTAGAAACCGAATATGAATTTATTATAAAATAATATTTTTAGCTTTTCCAAAGGTGCCCCTCACCCCTCTTATAAAAGGGCACTCCCCCTTCTCACTAATTAACACATTCAAAGCCTTTTGGCTCGGAAAAACCTTGCCCAAATACTCTCTCAACTTCCCTCACTACAACCTAGAGGCCTTAGTTTGATCAGAAATCCAACCTAAGGAGCCCTTTTGATCAAATCAAAAGGAAGAACCCGAAGAAGAGGTAATGTTTTCACCACCCTCTTTCAAGTTCCTTTCTTCTTCAAATTATTCTTTCTTTGTTATTTATATTCTAAAATAATAACTCCAGTATATTTTATATACTTTGATGTTATTATAAATATGGTACAACCATATTCAGTATTCTATCCATCCTTTGAATGGCATGTCACCATACGTGCGTATGTACGGCTTACCGTCTCCACGTCGTGGTGTAATTGTCATTCAATAAATTATTATTTGGATGGGTATAATAATGATGTGTAATTAATGTAAATAATAAATATAACATGATAACTATTCTGTCTATATTATATAACATCCAATTATATATTATTTTATCATCAAAAGAATGATATTGTCGCTCGTGCGTACGTACGAACTACCGTCTCCACGAACGCGATGAGATTCATTCTCCATCGTATCCATTCAAGTATAATTCTCATTTGATGATTAAAAATAATGTTTAAGGACTTTATATAATTATTTATATGAATAAGATACAACCTATCCATAACAAACACGGCTTACGTAACAAAGAATATAAAGGAAAACGAGTAAGTTAACACCTGAAATGACGATAATACTAAGATATTATTAACAAAACAATGTTAAAAGATCATATATGATATCATATTAATGTAAATGATTCTTGTATAATTCAATAAAAATTATTTCACCATTATAAAGGAGGTTAACCTGCCATTTACCAAGGAAAAAGTACAAGGTAAGGGGTTTCTTATCTCACTTTTAATTCCGTGAGAATTCCATTGCTCACCACTTTTTTATTACATGTGGTGTGTGTAATGCCCATGTTTGTATTCATTGTGTAATATACTTTAATTCATGTATATTTACATCGTCATTGTATGATACTTATTTCATGGGTGTATTTTTTTTATGTTACCAAATCAATAAGGGAATTTGAAATTTCAATTTCCACTCATTCGGCTTTACGCATACTTCATTGATTATTTTACTCCAAGATTATGTGTGGAATCACTATTCATTTGATTATGTCATAATTTACACTCCCCTTTCTGTGGATATAATTTTTATACACATAATCACTCCATTGATAAATTCTCAAGTCATCGGTATGAACTTGATAAGAGTAATTTTAACTCAATCTCCATTTGTTGAGTTAAATATCCAATTCATTGGTGTTGTTTTTACAAGAATATGTGTGAATGTAATCTGACTGATTTACACTAAATATCCAATAATATTGAGTATATTTATATTTTTCTCACATAATTATGTCGTTGTTTTATCCTTAACCTAAGTATATGGTCTTTATAATAGAATTCATCTCAATTTACATTCCATTGAGACTTCTTTGTTGTTATACACCAAATCACTTTTATATGGTGTATATAATGTACTTTGACATAGTATATCATGAATCCATTTATTCTCATGATATTATAACGTTTTTATTACCTCAATTATTTGTATTCAAGTGTCTCTATTTTTGTTAGAAACTCTAACTAAAATACATTTTTAAGTGTTTTAAAGATTTATTCTTATAAATATTTCTCATTAATGTCCATGTTTTAAAAATGGTTTTAAGAATTTATTTATATGGACATTAAAGTTTTAAAATTAAAATTACTTTTAAAAGTTTCAAAGTGGTATGGGACACTTTGATTCAAAAATCTATTTTTAAATGGCTTCTTGACAAATAGTGTGACTTTTAAATGATTTCAAGAAAAAGGGGGATATTTATCTCTAATAGTTTTGATGATTATTTTCATCTATGTCAATATCCTTCATTATTATTGATTGAGATTAATCTGATACAATACAATATTCCATATTGTATCGAATAAGTTATGTTTGACTGTGGATGTGCTATTTTTATACCATTCATGGTTTTTCGATTAAGTATTGACATTTCGTATGCTAGTTTAATACGAATGTTTATGTCATGTTTCAAACTTTTCATATGAGGAATGCATTGGACTTAGTAAGTGACGGGTGGAGCCCGCTATAGCTCCCCGATGCATCGGTAGGTCTCATGAGACAAACTAGTTTCTTGGCACGAGGCCTTGACAAAATCTTATTTGTAGTCTTCGCACGAGACCTTGTCTACATGGTTATGATAGTCTGGCATTATGCATTCCGTCATTATGAAAGTGGTTATTAATATTTTCATGTGATTATTTGACCAGTAGAATATCCATGTGAATAAGTAAATGGAATTATTTCATTTTATCCTTTCCATATTATTCTGAAGTTCAAGTTTAAAAGCCTTTTGTTTTAGTTATACATTGCCTTAAATTTTTATGTTTATTTATGAAAGTTTCCGCTATATTGTTATCCTTACTGACCATCTGAGCTCACCCCTTTCAATGTTTTTTTTTTCAGGATGTGAAGAATTATTTTATGAATGACCTATAGGGATAGTATGAGGGGATATGAAGACAATATGTTATTGTAGTTTTTCACTTATTGATGTAATGTAAACTTTATGAATATATCTAGTGTTTACAAGGATACTAAACTAATCATTCTTTCAAGACTTGATCTTTCTTGTGATCATGATAATGTTATGTAATAATGCACCGACTCTGGGTATCTAGGGTCGGGGCGTTACAGTTGGTATCAGAGGAAGTTTAGTACAAACCTTGGAAGCTAGATTTAGATGAACTCTGATTAGAGCACGTAGACCTAAGATGAAATTTGAGGATTAGTATAGAAGAACTTCCTAGAATTTTGGTATTGTAGAGATTTTGTGAGTTTTCTGAGAAATATATCTATGTCTGGATATGAGCTGGTAGAGGTGGCTCTGGAACAGATGTACCTAGGGGTAAAACCCAAAAACACTGCTTTGAGCTAGACTCGAATGGGAACTGGTGCATGACAACGGGCCTTGCTGCACTCTTCGTTACGACACTCCCAGGGGATATGCTTAGGATAATTTACATTTTCTTTACAAACCTATTTGAAGTAATATATATATAAGATTAGAGTAAATGACCTTGGTTAATCCTAATGTGTTTCAAATTGAGAATATGGTGACATGTTAATCTCTAAATTATTTTATGAATACTGTTACTCACACAATGCTTTCTGGTTTTAGTCAATGGATGGATTCCATGGAAGTCGTAGTGACTTTGAGAATGATGTACAAGGTGGGAATGGTGGTGGCAATGAGCAACAAAATGGAATTTTGATAGGTGTAAAATATATCATCTTTATAACAAATAAATTTTCCAAAAATATGATCAACAATATATATATTAACCAATTCCCAGACTCAACAAAGAAGATAAAGGTGATGAATGATAAGAGCTCCAGCAGTGGAGACCATGGAGAAAGGAATCCTCAATTTCCATCATGCAGGAAATGTGGAAGGAGACACCCAGGAAAGTGTCTCAATGGGACAAAGAAATGCTTTACGTGCGGGAAGGAAGGACATAAAGTGAAGAATTTCCGAAGAAAAATGAAGAGTACTATGGAAGAAGATAAAAATGGTCCCAAGAATCCATTTACAGTCATTTGCCGTAAATGTAGGGGACATGTCCATTACCCGAGTGAATGCCCAATTCTATAGAATATTTTCTTGGTCAAAGAAAAAGCTATGTGGTAATAAATGGTTTGAGAAATTTTTAAAAAGTATTATTGCTCCTTGTTGATGGGTTTACTTTGGAATAATTTTCTCTTGTATTTTTAACCCTACAGTTTTCCATGTGAGAATGACATTTGAGGAAGAATTATATTTTCTCTTGTGGATATAGTTATAAATAACCATTTGGTTTTATATGATCGTTGGGTTTGAGGAAATTATAAGTTATTATAATTTGGGATGAAAATGCAAGGTATGAGATAAGATTTGTGGTTAAATTATGTTATGGTTATTTTGAGGAATTTATATCATTTTGGTAATGTTATAAAATATAGTTTTTGAAAAAGGACAACATGCAGACCGTGTGACAACCCGTTGCGTCGGACAAAGCTGTGGGAATCGAACCCACAACCAAAGTGCGATTGGGATTTATCGCCTACCACTGGACTACATGAAGTCCCTGGTTAGTGTGACTATTATTTTTAGTTAAATGATTTTATTGATGAATAATAATTTGATTTGGGATCTTATGTCTTATCAAATGAATAACCTTAGTATAGGAAAATGATTTGGTGATTAAGTGATAAATGTTATTTTGGAAGTTGTTCGCTTTGTTGTGAACACTATATTCCCAAGGAAAATAGAATAGTATGGGATTTCATTTGAGGAGTAATGGTGTATTTTTATCTATGTTTTTATTGTGGATTTATAGTGATTTGGGTTATTTATGGAAATGATTAGGTTAATTACTTTTAAGTATGTGACCTTAAGAGTAATTAATGTCATTTGGAGATACAATTTAATGTGGAAGACTACATTCTTATAAGTTTTGGGTTTCAATATTAGTTTGGATTATATTAAAGTATTTTAAGGACAATTGATTATTGAATGGTATTTATTTAACTTTGGGGTATTGATGGTTTAATTTTAGAAATTAAGATTAGTGTTTTTTTTAATGTAATATCCATTTGGGGGATCATCAGATATTATACTAACCATTTTGGTTTTGATTAATCTCTAAAGACAAGGTAAATATATAGTTTATCCTACGTGGATCATGTATTTCTATAGAAGTTTATTCTAGCTCTTCCATTACGACCAAGTCTTCTTGAATACTCATTGTTCAAAAAAATGAGTTAGTGGTAAAAATTTATTAAAGAATGAAAATCTACTTAAAAAGTAAGTATATCTCTTTATGTTCTTAGTCAATATCATAAATGAATTCCTCATCCTTATGTAATGTAACATAAAACAAAAAATGTTGTCTGTTTACTTTTCCTACTAGGAGACTAATGACCATTTGTCCCAACACAAGTTTTTGATTTTCTTATTGTTAACTTTCTCCTGATCATGTTTTTTATCCCTCTCCATCAGAACTTAACACTTAGTTTATCGTTCATATCCATTTTTTACTACATGGAATCCTAGTATGGGTTATCTTGGGTGACCTTTATACCTCTCTTCCTTTCTTTTAAAGTGATAGTTTTATTGACTCTTTTTCCGATGTGGGACTTTCCATTATATTCTCAAGCCCAATTTTAAAAAAAAAATTGTGAGGACGCAATTTATTGAAGGAGGGGAGAATGTAACACCCCAAGCTTCCATGGTACGTTTCCCTTTGAATAATGCAATGGCGTGCATTGTACGCAACTTCGAGATTCTAACACACCACAACTAATCAAACTAGCTGTTATGAATAGTAATACCTACTTTTTGAAATTTTATAAATTTTATCTTTCGAAATGGACTTAATTTTTGGATTCGTAATATCAAAATTATCTTAGGGTGAAATTTTGGTACTTTTTGGATAACTTTCATTTTTTGATGAATAGTGAAAATTACTAAATTTTAATTAAAAACAAATTTTTTAATAGAAATAATTAATAGTGATAAATTATTAATTTGAGTGGTTTTAAAGTATATTTAGAATATATTTTTACAATTTAATACAATGTTGGTCATTGTATGTAATTTCACATTTAAACCAGACATAAACAAGTGTCAATCTTTTGATAGTTATTATCTCTTAAAAACACGCTATTTGTTTTGACGACGGAAATTAATTTTTAAATTAATTAATGCACTGATATGTTTTGAATTTGGTAAAATATACATCATTTTTTAATTTATAATATCAAATATAGCTTAGGCCTGATTTTTGGTATTTTTCTAGAAACTTTCATTTTTTGATGAATAGTGAAACCACTAAGTGGTAGTTAAAAAGCTGAATTTTTCATAAAACTTAATTTTACCGCTTCTGTGAGTAGAATTTAAAAAATCTGAGAGACACGGTTAATATCAAGGAGTAAAATTTGGTTCAATGAGATGAAAATAATTTTTGGTGAATAGTAACTTTTTACTTTTATTTACCACGGTTAAAAGTAAATAGGCTAATTAAGGGTAAAAATGATATTAATATTACCCTAACACATGTCCTAATTCTATTGGACAAGTGTATCTCGACCAAAAACAACCTTAGGAGTAAAATATTATCATTTAGGTCCACTTGTATTAGATTAGGACATTTATTATTATTTAATTCAAAGAAGAGTTAAAAGAGTTAAAATCAATGTTTATTTACTAAAACATTTTTAATATAGGGTTATACATAAGATAAATTCGATTGTAAATATTCATTAGAAATATAAAATGATTTCTGACATAATGGTATTTTATTTATAATTTTTATACATTAAATAATTTAATTTATTTATGACACAATGGCGATGCAATAATTACCTAATTAATGAAATATTAAAATAATTGATATTATAAATATCAAAATAAATGTAATTTGAGACTTTTTATGAATTCCACTAATTTTCTAGGTTAATATTACATATTATTATTGATTATATAAATTTTTTTCTAAGTAATAATGCTGTTATGAATTTATCAAAAAAAAATACCCAATAGTGTCAAAATTGACATAAAATAGTTTTTAAAACAAATATTATATTATTAATTTATATTCAATTCCTAAAAATCTAAGGTTCGGCCAAGAGACTTATATCATGATAGGTGTATCATTAATGGACCACTTGGGGGTATCTTGGATGTATATAGTAAGTTTATTAACCATATAATATAAAAATACAAAGAGACATTGTAAAAGTGAAACTAATTAACTAAGAGTTAATACTTAAAGATAAGGTTAATATAATGACCCAAACCTATCTAAATTTTATTGGTTGAGTGTTTTTTGACCCATAACCACCTTAAACTTTAAATAATTAACTTTGGAGCCATTAGAAACTGAATATGAATATATTATAAAATAATATTTTTAGCTTTTCCAAAGGTGCCCCTCACCCCTCTTATAAAACGGCACTCCCCCTTCTCACTAATTCACACATTCAAAGCCTTTTGGCTCGGCTAAACCCTGCCCAAATACTCTCTCAACTTCCCTCACTACAACCTAGAGGCCTTAGTTTGATCAGAAAACCAACCTGAGGAGGCATTTTGATCAAATCAAAAGGAAGAACCCGAAGAAGAGGTAATGTTTTCACCACCCTCTTTCAAGTTCCTTTCTTCTTCAACTTCTTATTTATTTGTTATTTCTATTCTAAAATAATAAATCCAATATATTATATATACTATGATGTTATTATAAATATGGAACAACCATATTTAGTATTCTATCCATCCTTTGAATGGCATGTCACCATACGTGCGTACGTACGGCTTACCGTCTCCACGTCGTGGTGTAATTGTCATTCAATAAATTATTATTTGAATGGGTATAATAATGATGTGTAATTCATGTAAATTATAAATATAACATGATAATTATTCTGTCTATATGATATACCATCCAATTATATATTATTTTAACATCAAAAGAATGATATTGTCGCTCGTGCGTACGTACGGACTACCGTCTCCACGAACACGATGAGATTCATTCTCCATCGTATCCATTCAAGTATAATTCTCATTTTATGATTAAAAATAATGTTTAAGGACTTGATATAATTCTGGATATGAATAAGATACAACCTATCCATAACAAACACGGCTTACGTAACAAAGAATATAAAGGAAAACGAGTAAGTTAACACCCGAAATGACGATAATACTAAGATATTATTAACAAATCAATGTTAAAAGATCATATATGATATCATATTAATGTAAATGATTATTGTATAATTAAATAACAATTATTTAACCATTATACAGTAGGTTAACCTACCTTCGACCAAGTAAAAAGTACAAGGTAAGGGGTTTCTTATCTCACTTTTAATTCCATGAGAATTCCATTGTTCACCACTTTTTTATTACATGTGGTGTGTGTACTGCCCATGTTTGTATTCATTGTGTAATATAATTTAATTAATGTATATTTACATCATCATTGTATGATCATACTTTCATGGGTGTATGTTTTTTATGTTACCAAATCAATAAGGGAATTTGAAATTTCAATTTCCACTCATTCGGCTTTACGCATACTTCATTGATTATTTTACTCCAAGATTATGTGTGGAATCACTATTAATTTGATTATGTCAAAATTTCCACTCCCCTTTCTATGGATATAATTTTTATACACATAATCACTCCATTGATAAATTCTCAAGTCATCGGTATGAACTTGATAAGAGTAATTTTAACTCAATCTCTATTTGTTGAGTTAAATATCCAATTCATTGGTGTTGTTTTTACAAGAATATGTGTGAATTTCATCTGATTTATTTACACTAAATATCCAATCATATTTAGTGTATTTATATTTTTCACACATAATTATGTCTTTGATTTATCCTTAACCTAATTATATGGTCTTTATAAGATAATTCATCTCAATTTACATTCCATTGAGACTTCTTTGTTGTTATACACCAAATCACTTTTATATGGTGTATATAATGTACTTTGACATAGTATTTCATGAATCCCTTCATTCGCATGATATTATAACATTTTTATTACCTCAATTATTTGTATTCAAGTGTCTCTCTTTTGGTTAGAAACTATAACTAAAATACATTTTTAAGTGTTTTAAAGATTTATTCTTCTGAATATTTCTCATTAATGTCCATGTTTTAAAAATGGTTTTAAGAATTTATTTATATGGACATTAAAGTTTTAAAATGAAAATTACTTTTAAAAGTTTCAAAGTGGTATGGGACACTTTGATTCAAAAATCTATTTTTAAATGGCTTCTTGACAAATAGTGTGACTTTTAAATGATTTCAAGAAAAGGGGGATATTTCTCTCTAATAGTTTTGACGATTATTTTCATCTATGTCAATATCCTTCATTATTCTTGATTGAGATTAATCTGATACAATACAATCTTCCATATTGTATCGAATGAGTTATGTTTGACTGTGGATGTGCTATTTTTATACCATTCATGGTTTTTCGATTAAGTATTGACATTTCGTATGCTAGTTTAATACGAATGTTTATGTCATATTTCAAGCTTTTCATATGAGGAATGTGTTGGACTTAGTAAGTGACAGGTGGAGCCCGTTATAGCTCCTCGATGCATCGGTAGGTCTCATGAGACAAACTAGTGTCTTGGCACGAGACCTTGACAAAATCTTATTTATAGTCTTGGCACGAGGCCTTGGCTACATGGTTATGATAATCTGGCATTATGAATTCTATCATTATAAAAGTGGTTATTAATATTTTCATGTGATTATTCGACTAGTATAATATCCATGTGAATAAGTAATTGGCATTATTTCATTTTATCCTTGCCATATTATGCTGAAGTTCAAGTTTAAAAGGATTTTGTTTTAGTTATACATTGCCTTAAATTTTTATGTTTATTTATGAAATTTTCCTCTATATTGTTATCCTTACTGAGCATCTAAGCTCACCCCTTTCAATGTTTTATTTTTCCCAGGATGTGAAGAAGTATTTTATGAATGACCTGCATGGAAAGTATGAGGGGATATAAAGACAATATGTTGTTGTAGTTTTTCACTTATTTATGTAATGTAAACTTTATGAATATATCTAGTGTTTCCAAGGATACTAAACTAATCGGTTTTTCAAGGCTTGATCTTTCCTGTGATCATGTCAATGTTATGAAATAATGCACCGACTCTAGGTATCTAGGGTTGGGGCATTACATTAATGGTCATATATATAGAAAACGACCTCATAATGACTTAAAATCATAGGGAAACTATCTTATTATTATTTTTGACATTTTTGATCATACTGAACATCAATCAGATGTGCAGTCTTCTTAGAACGACCGAATATATGGTTTTTAAAGGTTTGGTGTCCTTTAAAAAGGTGCGTCCATGGGTTAAAAGTAATCTAACGGCATCCAAATGTCATGAAATTAGAAAATAACAACTATAGATTAAATTTTGAAATGTTTCAGTAGATGTAACATCAATATGAGGTGGTATTTTCTTAGGAGGGTCAAAAATGCACTTTTAGTGTCATAAAACACCAAAACGTGTGTTTAACAGTCATGTCCATAGAAAACAACCACTAAATAATATTAAATAATAGAAAAATCATATTATTATTATCTTTGATGTGTATAAGGAGATGACACGTCAATAGGGCATGTGGTATGCCTATAATGATCAAATATACGGTTTTTAAAGGTTTGATGCCCTTTAAAAACATACAGGGGGGTTAAAACCAACTGAATGACCTATGAATGACATGAAATAAGATGATGAAAGCCATAGAGTGAATTTTGAAATGTTTTAGCATACATTACATCAATCTAAGGTTCTATTTTCCCAAGATAATGGAAAATGTACTTTTAGTGTTATAAAAAAACCAAAACATGCATTTAATGGTCATATTTATAGAAAACAATGTTAGAATGAATTGATATCATAGGGAAACCATATTATTATTATTCATGACATATATGAGTAGATGACACATCAATAAAATGTAAATTATGTATGAAAAAACCAAATATGTGGTTTTTAAAGGTTTGACACCCTTTAAAAAGGTGTATCCAAGGGTAAAAACTAACCAAACAGCATTTGAATGCCATTAAATTAGACAAAAACAACCTTATATTTAATTTTTAAGTGATCAAGAAGATGGAACATCAATACGAGGTGACGTTTTCCCAGAAGGACCAAAAACAAACTTTTAGTGTCATAAAACATTGAAAAATTCATTTAATGGTCAGATCTATAGAAAATGACCTTTAATGACTTGAAATCATAGTAAAATCATCTTATTATTATTTTTGATATGTATGAGGAGACGGAATTTCAATCGAACATGTGGTCTGCCTGGAACAACCGAATATGCATTTTTTAAAGGTTTGACACCCTTTAAAAACACATAGGGGGGTTAAAACCAACCGAACAACCTCTTAATTCTGTGAAATCAGACTAAAAAATTGTAGAGTAAATTTTGAAATGTTCAAGTAAAAGGTATTTCAATAGGAGGTTCCATTTTCCTACGATGATGGAAAACATACTTTTAGTGTCATAGAACACCAAAACATGCATTTAATATTAATATTGATGTAAAACAACCTCATAATTACTTGAAATCAAAATAAAATCATCCTATTATTATATATGATGTGTACGAGTAGATAACGAATCAATCGGACATGTGGTCTACCCAGAATGACTAAGTATGTGATTTTTAAAGGTTTTACACCCTTTAAAAAGGTTTGTTTGGGGTTCAAAACCAACCAAACAGCATTCAAACACCATGAAATGAGATGAAAAGAACTTCATAGTGAATTTTGAAATGGTCGAGTAGACAGAACATCAATCCGATGTGGAGTTTTTCTAGGAGGACCAAAACCGCACTTTTAGTGTCATAAAACACCAAAACATGTGTTTAATGGTCATATTCATAGAAAAAAACCTCAAAATGATGTAAAATCATTGGAAACCTATATAATTATTATTTATTATGTGTATGAGTAGAATACACATCAATCGGATGTGTGGTCTGCCCGAAACGACTGAATATACAGTTTTTAAAAGTTTGACGCCCTTTAAAAATGCACAGAGGGATCAAACCCAACCAAAAGACTTCTGAATATTGTGAAATCAGATTAAAACAACCATAGAGTGAATTTTGAAATGGTTTTGTAGATATTGCGTTAATTGAAGATGTTATAAAACACCAAAATGTGCGTTTAATGATTATATCAATATCAAATGACCTCATAATGACTTTAAATCTAAATATAATCGTCTCATTATTATTTTTAATGTCTAAGAGCAAACAAAAAGTCAATAAGATGTGTGGTATACTCATAATTACTGAATAAATGATTTTAAATTTAAAAAAAATGATTAGAAATTATTAATATATTTTCAAAATCAAATAACTTTGTTCTATTGTATTATGTTTTAATTAAAATATTTTATTTCATTTCAATTATTAGTTTGTTGTGTTATTTTTTATTGAACTAATTATTTTATTAAATTTTTTCATATGAAGTTTTATTCTATGATCAATGTAAATCTTGGAAGATGATTAGGTAAAGATATTTATGGGCCTATGTTTTTACATATTTTGTAAATATTTATTGTATTTTTGAAATATGGTGGTTTTTTTAATTCTAATGTGGATTTTTTTTAATAAAAAATTATAGAAGTCGCTATATGGAGGTCGCTATAGGCTAGACCAAGGGAACCTATAGTGACCTCTATATGGTAGCCGCTATAGCCCTGGCTGGGTTTGACTATAGTGACCGCCATTTGGTAGTCGCTAAAGGTGACCCTGATCTAGTCTATAGAAACTACCAAATGGAAATCACTATAGGTGTCCCTGGCCTATTCTATAGCATCCGCAAAATGGGGGATGCTATAGGTAATAGTGATGGTCCAAAAGCATCCATCGTTTTGAGGTCATTGGGTGACCGCTATAGGCCTTTAGAAACAGATTCTGTCAGTCACTATAGACCTTTTTTATACTATTTTATATCATTTCATATTGAATTTATCTCATCTCCTACATGAGATAAATTTAATTTCAAAATAGATTCAGTGTACATGAAAAATATTTATTCATATATATGAGATAAATTTAATTTTTTTTAAAAAAATATTTTTAAAGATGTGTTAAAAAAATATAAGGATTTAAAAATAATTATAGTAAATGTGATAAATTATTAATGAAATATAAAAATAAAATGAACATCCCTTCTTAATTCTTACATTTCTTACACTAATGGAAAACTTAATGTTCTTTCATGAAGTAAGATAAATATCATCTTTGAAATAAATTGTATAAGTTTCAATTTTAAAAAAAAAAATCCTATCATTTTATAAAATATGTATCATTATATATAAAAATTTTCAAATATTTCTACATGAGATAAATTTTATTTTTTAAAATATATAACATAGTTAGTGAAATTTGTTTCATTTCTTACATGAGATAAATTTCATTCTTTTAAAGATATAATGTGATATTTGAAATTTATCTCATCTCATGCATGAGATAAATTTCAATTTTTTAAAAATTTAATATCTCAATGGAAGTTTTCATCATCTCTATGGAGTGTCTCATTTTCATTCTCATATTTATTTAGTTTTTTTAATTACTTCAACCCATCATTCTTTTTTTTCAAATAAATTTGTTAGGAGTGTCAAATTTAGTGTGTCACGATATTTATATATGAAGAAATAGTGATCTGATTCTTATAGATTTTGTTCTGTTGTAAAGATAATAAGGTTATATTAATTTTATATTTTATGTTTAAATCCAATTCATTTGTTTCTATGGTGAAAAAATTCACCGAATTTTTTACAAGGTGTTCAAGTGATATTATAGTTTTCAACTTAAATTCACATCTGAATTATAATGATATCTCAAGCTATAGTGAAAAAATTCACATTCTCATTATACCATTGGATATATAAGGGATTTATTTAAACGTAATTAGTTTATGTATAAGTATAAAAATGGTGTTTTGATACTCTAAAAAATCACCGAATTTTATGCAGTAGTTTTGAAACTCTACAGTTTGCAGATTTAGAAAGATGTTGTATTTGATTTACTAAAAGTGATAAAGATATAAAAATCACTCGAAACCTAATGAAATGTAAATACAATAAGTTTATCATGAATTTATAAGACTACATAGATGACTAAAAATCTCATTTTTATGGTTAATAAATTATCCTAAGGTCTGAGATGATTTTATAGAACTGCAGTTTTTTCAGAATTGTGTTTCTTTTATTTTTTAAAGATATCCAAAGTTGTGGATGTTGGATTGATTTTATTCTTGATCTATTATAAATATATTAATACTTAATAAATATAAGTCTTCTAGGACAAAGTCTGAATCTAATGTTAAGGGGCTCTAAAAATCATTAAATTCTCTAAGTGTAAGTTGTCCAGTTTTCTGAAGGATTATTTGAACCATACGTTGGGATGAAAAATGATCCCTACTTTCATAACAGTGAAACCCTAATTTTGATACAAAATTATGGTTTATCTAACCTAAATTGGAATCAATGAACCATACTCTACTTTTCATCAACCCTACTTTTGATTCAAAAGTATGGTATAAGAACCATATGTTTGTAATGAACCCTACATTCATTAACCCTAATTTCATGAACCCTACATTCCAATGAGAATGTAACCTAAATTATTGTTGTTGCAATGTGTTATTTTTCTAAAAAACTTTAACTCGTCATGTTATGCATCTCTTTACAATCTAAAATATTTCATCCAAAGAGATTAAACTCACCACATACTTCTTCAACTAAAATACAAAATCGTGACCTACTGTGCGCTGAGATTTTAGATTGTATACTGGAAATTTTTTTTCTACTCAACATGTTGTATAATACAGTAGTTCTCTTCATGTGGATAAATCTCCTAATGAAATGGTGATCTGTTATGTTCTGCAAAAATGGAGTTATATATCCAATATTTCAATCTATAAACTGAAGTTGTGTTTCTTCCATGTTTACACAACGAAATGCTACATGCTTAAAGTTGATTTGCAACATCAAACTACTTGAGGAGCTTTTCCGTTGAACAGTTCAAATAAAAATAAAGTTTGAATAATATTAAAAGTTTATTGGACCTAAAAAATTCAATATTTAGTATTTTGTATCAAACAGGTCACTGGAATGAGCTGGGATCTCAACCACACATGTGTTGTATTTTTAGAATGAAACTGGAGGAAGTTTTTATTTGAATATAGTATTGTTTTATGCACCTATATCAACTCAAAAATTGATAAGAACTCAATGAGAACTTGGTTTCCTATATATTCATAATTTTGAAACTTAATGTAACATGATGAATCAAGGAGGATGGATGTGATCACTATGTTTATACAATCTTAGATCTATTGGTGGTTCACCACATCATTTATCCTGCTTAATATTATCACCACATAACTTGTTGTCTCAAACTAGAGATGGTATCCACATGGAGAAACTCATACTTCTGCTAAAATTTTGGATGGAATAAATAAAAACTGGAAAATGTAGTCTGTTGAAAGCAAAACATGTAGTTTGAGCAGGTTACGATACTTTATTTTATATGTTTTGGGGTATCTCTATCTGCTGAATTTTTATCTGGATGAATTTTAGTGGTTTATCAGTAGGATAAATTCTAATAAATCCAAATAATTATGGATGAAGAGATTTCAAATATTTTGGTCTGGTATTTAGAGATAAAAATGGTTAGTTTATTCAAATGTCATTTTTTTCCTATGAAGTCATAGGACACAAGATTATTCAAAATCAAATATTTGAATTTACATTCAGATTATGTTGCTAGTTTTTAGAAACTATTTTGACTATATTTAAAGTGTTTTGAATGGATTTAAATGGGAGTTTTAAATTTATCAATTATACTATTATTCTGGATATATTATCAGAATATTTATTCAACTTATATTGAAAACTTTTATTAAAGATTTATTCTATAGGAAGAATCCAAAATTGCAATGATATTCTTAGAAAAATTTATGGAAGCTCATTGATAGGTTTATTTTGAATATATGAAGGAAGTGGATCTGCTATTACTACTATATATTTATTCTATATATATCTATCTCTAGTAGAAAAATAAATATGTATAACTGTAGAGACATGAATACTCTATTAAAAATAAAGCTATGAAAATATTCATATTGAAGCTCGACACTTTTTAAGAGATAATTAGAATTATTTGCACATTATTATTCTTTCACGATGTAAATAATAAGAAATCATGTGCAACATTGTCTAATCTATTCATTGTTGTTTAAAGAAGGAGAAGAAGTATGCATGGCATTGAATATTATTTTGTTATTGTTGTGCATTATTGAAGGTCAAATACAACTATCAGTTGTTGTCGCAACTGTAAGCAAAATCTATTTTCTCAATCAACTCAATATCTATTGATTTATTGGAGTATCGGCTGCTCAAAATCATTCATGTTGAAGTGTCAGCTTCTTAGACTAAGTTATAGATTTTCAGTTCCCTGTAAAAGAACCAGAAGGCCTTGTAAAAGCCTTGTAAGGTGTCAACATTATGTACTCAGTTGTAGAGGTCTTTAGATAAGAGGACCTATAATTGAAAATCACCAAGATCATGGAGTATAGCATTGGTGTAGTGGACTAAGGGATTTATATTCCCCAAACCAATATACATCATTGTGTTATTTTCCCTTATTTATTTCCACTACTCACTCATCTTTAATAGATAAATAAAGGATCTCTTCATTTAAAGATAGAAATTTTAATTTTTGTTAATATTTTTAAAAGGACACAATTCACCCCCCTCTTGTTCCTTTTTCATAGTCATTTTGACATAATAAGTGGTATCAAAGTAAGTTCTCTATTCCTATATTTCTCTTTTTGGAAATCCTTGAAAATTATTTTGTTTTTATATGATACCTAGTAGGTAATATCAATGGTTGGGCTCTTTTAGAATATTGAATATTTTATTTTGTCTCTAATAATCCTGAGATAAATATTTAGATGAAGACAGATCTTAATGGATGATCTTAGAGAAGGTGTGTCAATGATTCATGCTCCTTGTTTTAATGGTGATAATTTTGGATGATGGAAAGCTTTCATGATTATTTATTTGAAGAATATTGGTTTCAAAGTTTACATGAAGATTCTCAAAACTTATAAAATACCTGGAGAACCATAAAAGTGTGGTGATGATAAGTAAGTTGAATATGATGTTAATTCAAAATCCATGAATGAAACTATATTCAATCTTGGTCCTTATGAATTTATTATCATTTCTCAATGTGCTAATGCCTATGAGATATGGCAGACAATCACAGTTGCTTATGAATGAACTGATAAATTAACATAAGTTAAAAATGATTATTCTACCTTGGGAACTCCAATTTCAGAAACAAACCAGGCATTAAAGGATTTAATTGCGACCCCTCACAGTCATCTGGGGTGGTGTGGGTTGGTTGGGGTTTGGGGTGTGGTCGCAAGGTTGAGTCCCCAGTCCAGCAGATTTTTTGTATTTTATTTGTAGTGTTGTGTGCCTCACTTTCAATTATAAAAAACCTTTTTAAAGCAGTTGATTGATATGTGTGAATTTGAGATGAAAGTGGAAACTAAAAAATCATATTTCTATCAAAAAGTAAAATTTCTAAATCAATGTTTTGATGGATGAATTTTATGATTATATTCATTTGTATTAAATTTATGAATTTGCTTCAAACTCTGAAGTTGGGCATGAAAATAAAAAGGTAAATCTATGTCTTATGACTAACGCTAATGTGGTATAATCATCTTACTCTAAAATTTATAATTCATAAAATTTATCTCATGATGAATGTGATAAATATTATTTTATGCTTTAAGAAAAAATTGAATCCTTAAATAAATAGCATAGAAAACTTAGAAAAACTTATGATTCTATTATAATTTATAATGAAATTTTTTCAAATAAAATTATAGATTTAAGATCAAATTATTCCAAAATTTCTTATGATATAAATAAAACTAAAATTAAATAATTATTGGATGAATTTGAAACTTTAAAACATGATTCTAGTATACTTATTAAGGGAGATAATTATTTGAATCAAATTCTTGGTAAAAAAATTCATAAAGGAAAACTTGGTATTGGTAGTAATGGAGAAAAACTAAAATTATATAATCATTATTTTTTTCCTATTTTGAACATCCAAAGCATGTCCACTGTTAAATGTTTTTATTATGGTATTAACAGACATTACGCTAATGAGTGTTAGTTTATAAAACCTCAATTTTGTGGTGTTAAGAATTTTAATTATTAGAAATCATTATTTAGATTTAATTATGAAAATTTTGATCAAAATAAACAGATTTGGTTGCCAAAAACATTAATGGCTAACACTGTCAAGCCCAAAAGAATACGTGTACCAAAAAACACTTGTATTTTATATTTTGTAGGTTTTCACCACTGGACTTCATTATTATATCATCAAGTGGTTTCTTGAAAAATACATGGAAATTTCATTTAATTATGAAATATAAAAAACTTTTAAGTTGTTTGTTATTTGAAAATTGTCATAGAGCTGGAATTATTAAAATTCAGGAAGTATTCTATTTTTCATTTTAATATCTTATTTAAATGCACAAACTATTTTATACAAGGGGAGAAAAACTTTTTAATGTTTTATCATTTATTTAATTATTCTTATACTTAAATTGTTAAATCATTTTATCACTCTATTATTTTATGAATTATTTTGGTGAATTATTTTACTAACCAATGACCATCAAGATTACTCTCAAGATTTTATATAAATGGTTATCTTGCATGTAAGAATGTGTTTAATGTTTGACTATTTAAATTAATGGAATGTTCTAAATTAATATATTACTGTATATGATAAAATTTTCTATTATTAGATTAAAATTTTTTGGTGAATTATGAAATGTACAAAAGTTATTTTAAATTATTTTAAAAAACTTTATTTTAAATTATTTAAAAATCCTTTTTTACTTAGAATTACTTGAAAATATTTTATTTAATTCATTGAATATATTTATAATTATTATATGTCTTAGGGGAAGTTATTTTAAACATTTAGCATGTATTTAAATATTTTATTATTATGGAATTAATTAAATGGTTTAATGCATATTTTTAATTCATTACAAACCCTTGTTTGGGAGAATAAAAATAAATCCAAAGAGGGGAAAACCCCCCCAAGAAAGAACCTAAGGGGGTCTGAAATAGTGAAGAATGAGTGCATCCCCTTTAATAAAATCAACCCCATTTGGTTTAATTATGATAACCATATGCAGAAACACCTCCACTGTGCTAGGGAACTCCACTGAGGCCAAGTAGTCCGCAACCGCATTCCCCTCCCTCCAAGTATGGAGAACACTAATGTTGCTATTGAGAATACTTTTACATTTTATTATATCATAACAGATCAACCAAGGAGATACACCACATCCTTTCAAGGCATTGTGTACAATTAAAGAGTCTGTTTCAACTTCATAGATCTCTAGCCCCTTTTGTCTACAAATTATGAGACCAGTGAGCATAGACATTGCCTCACTTGGAGGGAAGTTCCATGGCCCAGCCTAGCTGAAAAAGCTAAGTAAACTGATCCATTGGTATTACAAAGCACTCCTCCTCCACGCATGTTCCCCTGGCCCAGCATGGGCGAAGAAGCTAAGAAAACCCTTGTTATTCATTGAATAATATTTTATATGTTTTCATGGCTCCTTGATTATAATTTTTATCTTTTTGAAGGAAGCATGAATTTATGGGGAGTTTATATTGCTACATGTATTAAGAAAATATTTTTCAATAAATCATCTTTTTGATGTCTTTAAAAAGAGAAGAAGAAAATTTTATTTTTTAGATTTAAAATATTTTTGATACAACTACTAAAATTTAAAATTCCTATTCTTTACAAAAAGTGGTAAATATATTGTATTATTTAATACACTCAAGAACTCATATTTTTTATCCTTACAAAAAGGGGTAGAAATTTTGGTAGATAGTTAGGGTTTTATAATTATCAAAAATGGGGAAAATATTGAGTGTATCCTTTTCATTCTCATCTTGATTTAGGTTTGATAATTACATTAACCCATCATTCTTTGTTTTCAAATATATTTGTTAGGAGTTTCAGATTTAGTATGTTGTGGTATTTATATCTGAAGAAATAGAAATCAGATTCTTATGAAGTTTTTTCTGTTGGAAATATAATAATATTATATTCATTTAATATGTTTATTTCAAAATCAAATTCATTTGTTTCGATGGTGAAAAAATCACTGAAGTTGTTACAAGTTGTTCAAGTGACATTGTATTTTTCAGTATAAAGTCGCCTCTGAATTATGATGATATATCAAGCTATAGATAATGGATTCACATGTTTATTTTAAATTTATATAGATAAAGGATTTATCTAAACATAATTAGTTTATGTGTAAGTCTAAAGAGGATGTTTTTATACTTTGAAAAATCACCAAATTTGCTGCAGCAATTTTGCAACTCCATAGTCTGTAGATTTAGAAAGATATAGTATTTAATTTACTACAAGTTATACAGACATCAGAATCACTTAAAACCTAGTGATATGGAAATCCAAGAATTTTATCTTGATTTCAACAGTTTACATTGAAAGATAAAAAATTTGTTTGGGTGGTCAATAAATTATCTGAAGATCTTCAATGATTTTACAAAACTGTGGTTTTTTCATAATTGTGTTTCTTTTATTTTTTGAAGATATTTGGAGTTGTGGATGTTTGATTGATTCTATTTTTGATCCTTCAGAAATATATTAATATTTAATAAATATAAGTGTTCTAGGATTAAGGCTTAATCATATGTTAAAGGGATATAAAAATCATTGAAGTCTCTAAATGTAAGTTGTCCAATTTTATTAAGGATTATTTGAACCATATGTTGGGATGAAAAATTATCCCTACTTTCATAATAGTTAAACCATACTTTTTATACAAAAGTATAGTTCATCTAACCTATTATGTAATCAATGAACCATACACTAATTTTTAGCAACCCTACTTGTGATTCAAAAGTATGGTATAAGAACCAAACATTTGTAATGAACCCTACATTCACGAACCCTAATTTCATGAACCCTACGTTCTGGTGATAATGTACCCTATATTGTTGATGTTTCCATGTGTTATTTTTCTAAAAAACTCAAACTCATCTTGAAGTTCATCTATTTACAAGATAAAACTCTACATCCAAATAGATTAAAATCACTACATACTTTTACAACTAAAATACAGAATCGTGACCTATTGTGCGCTAAGATTTTAGCTTGTATACTGGAACTTTTGTTGATACTCAATGTATTGTATAATACAGTATTTATCTTAATGTGTATACACCACCTGATGGAATGGTGATATATTATGAGGTGAAAAAATTGAGGATTAGATCCACTATTTCAATATATAAACTGAATTTTTTTTCCTCCATGTTTACACGACTAAATTTTGCAGGTTGATAGTTGATCTGAACTGAATGGCCCGAAGGCCTTCATTTTTATTGATTTTTGATAACCCCTCTTTCAAGGGATGAGTGGGAACCCTTACAAGGTCTGTAGGCTCAGATATTACATGGCACGTAGGCTTAGGAGATTACATGACCTGAAGGTCTTAGAAAATTCAACCAGACTATCTACAAGGAATTTCCCCTCCCCAGCATCTGTATCCTGATAGTAGCTCTCCACCTTTGCATGACCGTCTGGCTAGGCTTCCCGTGAAAGTACAGGCTTGTACCGATGGCATAGCCATACCCTCTCATTCTGAAAATCCATTTGGCTCTGCTCTGGTGAGTGCACCTACTCTGAATCCTCTTCTAGGGCTGCTCCTTTTTTGTAGTGTGTCTGGGGCCTGCATTCATGTGGCCCGAAGGCCTTGGGGTGTCCCTAAGGCCTTAAGGTGGTCCGATGTCCTTGAGGATCAACTAGCCCGAAATCCTTGGGTGGCCCAAAAGCCTTGCAGGACCTGAGGACCAAACCGATGGCCTGAAGGCCCAGATGGATGAAAAGTTCCAGCTGCTACAGTACCGAATAGTGCCTGCTACATTAATGATACAGTACCCAGAAATATGCCTCCACCTGGATTTGATCTCGGGTCTCTTGGATGCACCTAGTGAGTCCCCACCAACTGGGATGAGGCTCATGTGCAAGTTGATCTGATGCACCAAACTACTTGAAGAGATTTCCTGTTAAACTATTCAAATGAAACTAAAGTTTGGAAAAGATTGATAGCACCTGAGACCTATAAATTTCTATATTTGATTTTTTGCATTAACATGGTCACTATAATGAGTTTGGATCTAAAAAACACATGTGTTCGATGAGAACTTGATTTTTTTCATATTCAATATGTTGTAACTTAATGTAACATGATGAACCAAGGAGGATGGATGTGATCACCATGTCTATACAATCTTAGATCTGTTGGTGCCTTACCGCTGGAGTTATCCTACTAGATATTTTCACTGCATAAATTTTTGTCTCAAACTATAGATGGTATCTATATGGAGAAACTCATACTACCACTAAAATTTTGGATGGAATAAATAAAAACTATAAAATGTAGTTTGTTGAAAGAGAAGCATGCGGTTTTGAGCAGGATACGATACTATGTTTTATAGTTTCATGGTATTTCTATCTGCTACATTTTTATCTGTATGAGTTTTAGTGGTTTATTATCTAGATAAATTCTAATAAATCCAAATGATTATGGTTGAATAGATTATAAGGATTTTGGTCCAGTGTTTCAAGATAAAAATGGCCAATTTATTCTAACATCATTTTTTCCAGTGAAATAGGAGGACACAATATTATTCAACATCAAATATTTGAATTTACATTCAGATTATGCTACTATTTTTTAAGAATTTATTTGACTATATTTAAAGAGTTTTGGATTTATTTAAATGAAATTTTTAAATTTTTCAATGTTGCTATTATTCTGTAGATATTATTGGAAGATTTATTCAACTTACATTGAATGCTTTTATTAGATATTTATTCTATAGGAAGAAGCCAATGGTGAAACACTATTTTTGGAGAAATTTATGAAATCTTATTGATAGATTTATTTTGAATATCCAAAGGAAGTGGAAATTATATTACTACTAGATATTTATTCTATATATATATACATATATCTGGAAGAAAAATAAATACATAGAAGTGCATAGGCGTGGATACTTTGTTAAAAAGAAATCTATGAAAATATTAATATTGAAGCTCAATGATTTTGAAGAGAATTGAAATTATTTGAACATCTTTATTCTCTCATGGTGTAAAGAAGAAGAAAGTATGCACAACATTGTATCCTCTATTTTCTGTTATTTAAAGAAGAAGAAGAAGATTGCATGCCATTGAAGATTATTTTGTTGTTGATGTTCATTTTTGAATATCAAATACAACTATTAGTTGATTCTGAAACTATAAGAGAAATCTATTTTCTCAGTAAAATAAATATCTATTAATTTATTAGAGTATCGAATGCTAGGACTCAGTCATGGAGGAGTGTCATCTTCTTGGACTAATCTATAGATCTTTAGTTACCTATAAAAGAACCATAAGGCCCTATAAAAGTTTTGTAAGGCGTCAACTACCTGTACTTAGTTGAATAGGTCTCCGGATAAGAGGACCTACTAGTAAAAATCAACAATCTCAGGGAGTAAAGAATTGGTGGAGTGGACTATGGGATTTTTGTTCCCTAAACCACTATAAATCACCTTGTTCTTTTCCTTTATTTATTTCTACTGCTCACTCATCTTTAAGATAGAATTAAAGGATCAATTTATTTCAATAGGGACGTTTTAATTTTTTCCAATATTTTTAAAAGGGATAAATTCACCCCCCCCCCTCCCTCTCATGTCTTTGTCATAGCCATTCCGAAATGACAATTTCATTTTAGAAAATATGGATCATCTTGAATTAAATTTTTTTTTAATATGAGATAAATTGAATTTTTTAAAATGGATAAGATAGTAAAATAAATTTATCTCATATACAAAATGAGATAAATTTAATTTTTTAACAGGTGTATCATTCTAGGTGAAA
Source organism: Viscum album (assembly GCA_963277665.1). Classification (NCBI taxonomy): domain Eukaryota; kingdom Viridiplantae; phylum Streptophyta; class Magnoliopsida; order Santalales; family Viscaceae; genus Viscum; species Viscum album. Next base: position 1,738,594,201 of record OY728160.1, read on the forward strand.
TTTATCCAGTCTCATACATGAGATAAATTTCATTCTTTAACATATGTTTCATTCTAGGTAAAATTTATCTCATCCCCTACATGAGATAAATTTAATATAAAAGTTGTATCATTATACTCAAAATTTATCACATATCATACATCATATAAATTTCATTTTATAAAATTTATATCATTAATTAGAGGTCAAATATTTCTCATCTTATACATGATATAAATTTTATTTTTTAAAATATACATCATTGTACATTAAACTGATATCATTTCATGCATGAAAAAAAATCATTCATTAAAATTTTTAACAAAATACATCAAATTTATCTCATCTAATATGTGAGATAAATTTAATTTTTTAAGGATTTATTATTTTAGATGAAATTTATCTCATATCAAATAAATTCTATTTTACAGCTTCTTTTTATAAGGGTGGGAAATTTTTATTTCAGTTATAACCAATCCAAAAAATTGATAACCATGATATGTTTTGGTTATCATTTTAATAACCAAATATAATAACCATTTTTATTATTTTTTTTGTTTCCCTTATCAATTTTCCCTAACTATTCAGTTATTTTTATTTCAGTTTTTGGTTAACTATTTAGTTAACAGTTGTGTAAAAAAATCTCACCTTAATCATGTTGGAAACAAACTTGAGATCATAAATAAATTCTTAAATTATATAATAAAACAAATTATTTTAAAAAACATAAATTTATAAATAAAAATATATTGTTTTTTATGGTTATAATCAATCTCATAGAACATTTAAAATATTAAATTAATAAAAAATGAAAATATTATATATTTTTTTATTTTTTTATTTTTCGTTTTTTAAACTTAATAACCAAAAGAAGCCAAATTTTTTTGGTTATTGACCAAATAAAATTTTTACTAATAAAAAACAATTTTACTATAACCATTAGATTATTTTTAATTTGGTTTTCAACTAATCGTTCATTTAACCACACATTTTCCCACCCTTAGATTTTTTTACATGAAATTTATTAAATATCATAAAAGAGATACATTTTGTGTTTATAAGGTATGATATAGTATAATAAATTTATCTCATGTATAAGATGAAATAAATTTCATTTTTTGGCATTTGTTTTATTTTAGGTGAAATTTATCATATTATAAATGATATAAATTTCATTACATAAAAGATATATCAATTTACTTGAAATTTTTCTAATCACATACATGAGATAATTTTTTTTAAGGAAGTATCATTCAAGGGGAAATTCAACTCATCACCTACAAGAGATAAATATCATTTTATAAAAGATGTATCATTGTATACGACATTTGTCTCATCCCACGCATGAGATCAATTTCATTTTTTTAAAAGATGTATCATTCAATGTGGGTGGAATTTATATCATATTATACATGATATAAGATTCATTTTATAAAATATAAATCATTTCACTTCAAAATTATCTCATCACATACATGAGATAAATTTCATTACTTAAAGGTTATGTCGTCATAGGTAAAATTTATCCAATCACATTATATGGGAAATTTATCTGATCTCATGCATGCAATAATTTTTTTTATAAAATATGAATCGTTGTATATAAAATTTATCGCATATCATACATGAGATAAAATTCATTTTTCAAAAGATACAATATAGTATGTTAAATTTATCTCAGCTTGTACATGAATTAAATTTCACTTTTAAAAAAAAGTATCATTGTATTTGATTTATATAACATTTTATAAATAATATATATTTTATTATTTAAAATATACATCATTGTATATTTAATTTATCCTATGTACATAAGATAAAAATACATATCAATTTTTTTGAAAATATGCATCATTTTAATTATATTATTTCTTACAAAAATTATATATATATTTCATTGCTAGACAACCTTATATAAATCTTACTATGATTCTACATCCATAAATTTGTTTCCATAGAATTAAAATTATTAGATATAAAATATATAATATATTAATAATAAAATAAATAAATAAAATATTCCATATGATAACAAAGTCAATATATTAAATTAAAATTTTTATTTACATAAATTTCATAAAAAATATTATATAATATATACATTAAAATAAATAAATAAATTGGATTATATATATTAATATTAAAATTTATTTTTTATGACAATTTTATTATAAGTGGAGGGATGATTAGTTAAATAAAATGAAGTTTAAAAAAATTAAATATATTTTATCTCTATTTATTAATCAATTTAAATTAATAAATTTAAATGTAAAATATAATTCATATAATTGGTAAAGAAAAATAAAAAAAACTCAAACCTTTATTGCCCACTATAAGAAAATATACTCATATCGGAAATTTTTCCTGTTTAATGTTGGTTAAAACTATCGTTAAATCATTTTATGGTAGTTGTGAACAAACTCTACTAAGTTTTTAATTGATAATTATTTCGCTACACTTTTTATCGACCATCACGACAAAATATTTCACAGTAGTTGTTTTTATTTAGTGACAGTTTAGAAAACCACCACTATATTCAGCAATGATTTGTAGACCACTCATAAATTTGTCCCTATGTTCCTTATTTACCAATGTTTAAAATAGTTGTTAATTTTTTAGAAATGTTTAAATATATAGCTATGTATTAAATAAATACTTATAAAGGTTTCCTTAATATAGTATTTTTAGTAGTGCTTTTAACTGCTATTACTTATTTAACGACGATTTACATAACTACCGCTAAATAAATTTTATACCATATTCAACAATGGTTTTAACCACTACTTAATATGGTATAACAAGGGGAAAAATAAATATCCAAGAAACTACCCTAATGCACTCCTCCGTTAAAAATCCAAATACACAACAAATTAGTCAACTAGTATAACATAATTGTAAAAAAAATTCCCATATGTAAAAATAAAACAAACATTTTATAACATAACTAAATTATATTATAATTAATAATATTTTCACCATTAATTTAATCAGTGATACAACATTTTAGTCAGTAATTGTTCATAAATATCACTCCCCCTCACCTTTACTCTCTCTAGATAGGTCATGCAGCTTATCAACTCCTTGCCTGCTCCCTACCTCTGGTGCTTGTATTTAAAGTAATTAAATACACATTAATAATGAACATATTCCAAAAATATTAAGCATATATTATTCTAAACTAATATACTAATAAAATATATCTAAGATTCTAAGTTATAAAAAACAAAATAAGACATAAATTGTATAAAATTGGCTATTGAAAATGTTTCCCTAATAATGGATTCTCAAGAATATAGACCAAAATTATTCACTAAATGTAGGATGTCATTTTTATTTGTATACACTACTATACTAATAAACCCATCATTCAAGACATAAAAAATTATATCCAGAAAGACCTTCAACTCAAAGAGTAACATTTACATGTATTATGAATATTTATTATTACTTGATATCATTTATTTGTTTCATTATGTATGATGAATATAATTTCTATTATTTCATTATATATGATGAATATTTCATGTTACTTGATGGTTACTTTATTTTATGGTCATCTATTATCATATGATGTTTATGACTTGGTTGATTTTTATGTTTATATAACTTTTTTATATATTTTTTGATGTTTTAGTGCAATGGGATACAATAAATAGGGGTTTTTTAGACTAATTTGATATATTTTTTATTTAGGGTCCATTTGGTTTAAATTTATATAGATTTTTTAATTTAATACATTTTTGGATTTAATTAGATAATTTGAAATGATTCTATCAATTTAATACATGTTTGGTTCATTGGTATAATTTTTAGTGTAATTAGATTCTTAAATGGTTCCCCTTTCAATTATTGTAGATTGATATTCAATTGAATGTATTATAATTAGTTAAAAATAAAAAAATTATACTATAACTTTGAATTTATGTGAAGTTTGGATTGAATTATAGAAGTGTTGATTAATTATAATTGGTATTCTAAAATTTGTTCCATGATGCTAGGAAACCGATATTGAATGAGGATATATTGAAATTTTAGTATCTTGAGGAAATTTCCAAAAAGTGAGAGTTGAATAGATTTTTTAATGTTTTAGAAATATAATTGACGTTTGGAATGTAGCTTGATGTATGAATTATGGATTTTGGGTTTATAGTGGATGTTATCTTCTTTTAAGTAGTGTTTATATTACTTTGATGTGTTTTGGGTTGGCTGTGGTGAAAGTAACTAATTGAACATGACCTCATCCAAACTGAAATGAATATAAATAACTGAACCTAATCAAACAAAGGAAAATTAAATTTAGTAAAAATAAACTAAATATATATGAATAGAATATAAGTGGGATAAATATACAACAATGACATAGAACCTCATATAATTGAAGTAAAAAAATGAAATTAAATTAATCAAATAGAACCTAACTGAAGAAAATAAATTATGAATAAGGCCATGGCGTGTCAATTTTGGGAGTTTCTTTAATTTTTCCATTTGATTGAATTGAATTATACTACTTGATAGGATGAGTTTGTATAATTTCCAAGGATATATATGTTATGATAGTTCTCATTTTCTATTAGCAGTTAGTTTTTATCTTGTGTTTAAATTCACCAAAATTGAGAATTCATTTTATGACCTATTTTCATACCCAAAAGGCTATACTAAATCTGAGGGATATAATTTTGGGTGTTGTTGTTAGTTTATTGAGTGTACTTAAATATTATATTGAATATACTATCTTGAAATTATTATCATGTTTCTTAAAAGAAAATGATATAAAAATAATATTTTATGGTGGGAAGATATATGTTAAAGAGTTGTTGTTATGTAAATATTATTTCATATTTAATGATTAAACTTATTATGATAAGTTTTTCAAGTGAAGTGATGTTCTTTCCTCATTTAATAACAATATATTAGTAAGTTTAAATGATAATCATAGTGGGTCAATAGGGAGTTGAATTTTTTACTTGAAAATATTCTTAAAAATAACTAATGTGACCCCAACTAAACTAAACCAAAAAATATAAGGTTGTTCAGTCGCTATGTGTTTATGTGTGTGTAGTGAATGAGGATACTCTATTAAAAAAAATTAATTAAGAATGTGTAGTAAATAAGTGGGAATTTATGATGTTTAAGAAATTAATTTTATCACATTGCAACACATACCGATAACAGTGATATGCCAGTAACCACTTGATGGTAACTGAGTCGCAGTTTGAATGCTTGATGTCCCAACATTCTCAAAAATAGACATACCAGTGAATGAAAGAAAAATAGTATAAGACAATATAGTAACAAAAAGTATCAAGGTATGCGATGAAGTGTACCCTAGGTAGCATTAATAGATCAAGTATCATATACTCTTAGTGTACTTAGGTTAGTAGGAGTAGAATGGTTTTCCTATATCATATAGTGGGTACCATCTCAAAACCCAAAGTTACCTTGAGTTGAAATTGTATTTGTTTTCAATTAGATTTGTTATCTTTTTCAATGTAATTATACAATAGAGAATTATTGGGTGATGGAATAAGGAATCGCACAAGGGAAGTGAATAAACTATCCTTGAATACCTATCTAGATAGATTCAAAGGGAATCCCATACATAAGATGATTGTAGATCTAATATTAATGTCAAATACATGTACCAAGGTTGTAGGGTATTGTGTATAATATCTTGGAGAATTTTGGAAGAAGCCAACTAGTAGAGAGATACTTAGATAGTTGAATAAGTGGAGAAACAATCCTTGGAGTACATAACATGTTGGTTTCTCGAGTTAGTGTTCATGCACTCTTGGATGAAGGTTGTAGAAGGCTGGAGTTGCTTTGAAAATTCCTTGGACTCACTTGAAGGAAATCTGAAAATTAACTAAGTCCCTATATCACGTAAGCATCAAACAGGATATGTATAAAAATCAATAAGGAATGTGTAAACATCATCTCCAATACTTCATTAGGATCATCTATAGTTTTTGTAACCATTATATCAGCCATCATACACTAAAAAATGGAAAAGTCTTGGATAGGTAAGCATTATCTGGTTGTGTATGCATGAATTTCACCTAGTTTAAACATCATTAAATCTGCATATGCATGAATTATGTATGTGTAATCATGAGTTTCTATCTATATAGGTATTATTTTTTGGCTATAAGGAACATATTACATATATTTAGGCATAAAACCATGTCCATGTAAATATCATGTCCTTGTGTGACCATCAGTCTGCCTATATAACCATCATTCCTTAGTGAAAATTTGACATTCTACAAACCAAAACATAAAGTTTCCAAATTTGAGAATCTGAATAGATATTCAAATGGGATGATTAAAGATATATTATTCATGGATAAAAACATCACAAAGACCTATATTTTTGTGTGATTCAATCTATAAAAATCTGAGAAGCTACTCTTCAAGGTTGAGGAGAAGAAGATCAATGCAAGAAGAGAATTTGACAGACTTTCTAAAGTATGAGAAATAGGGTTTCCAAAATTTATGATTCTGATGATAATGAAATTTGAATATATTGAATCTATTATTCAAGTTTAAATAATAATTTTTCATAGTTAATTCATGATTCATTCCTATTTTGAGAAAGAACAAATGATATTAAGATAAGGATCATTGTTCTTGATTAAGTGAAAATGATGTTATTAAATTTTAGAGAATAATATAGATGTAGTTACATTAAATATCAATTTATTAATCAAAGTATATATCATTGTAAACCTATATTCTTTAGTGTTATATTAATATTCTTAACTTAGAAATATGATATCAAGATGATATGGAAGGTTGGAAACTTTCCCAATCTTAAAATGAGTGGAATTTATAGAAATCAATAAACCTAGAAATTAAAGAATGTATTTTTAGATGAATGTTTTGTGATTTAAAGGATTTAAATATCACAAAAACATTTGTGATGGGGGATTGATAATTAAGAAAGAAGAGATGAACTGACAGTGATAAAAGTTTCACATAAAATGGATGTTGATATGAAAATAAAAATGTTTTCAATCCAAATTAGAAAGCTTTAAAACTATTATATTATTGTTGTTATATATATTATACATCCTAGAAGAATTAATATTTGATAATTATTTAGAGTGTATTGGAGGAGGAGAAAATTTTGATGATGTCGTCCAGAAAACCTGGAAGAATTATTTGGTCGAGATAAACAAGAAGAGAAAGATAAAATAAATAAATTAGGGTATTACTGTAATACTATTTGAGTTGAGAAAAATGGGATCATGGGAACATCCCATGTATATCATTGAAAATTTTAGATTGTGTTCATGAATAGAGATGTTATTTTACATGCATTTCCATTTATAAGAATACAAAACTAACCATGAAAAAAGGTGAAGTGTGGTTTTACAAAAAAAAGTGTGAGGATCTTGAAACAAAATAAGTGTAATAATTCTTTGTTGTTGTGTGTAACAGTGAGGTATAGAGAGAATAACATTCACTCAAAGAATATATAGTTATTTTATCAAGATAATGGTGAGACTCTAAAGGAAGGAGAAAAAAAATAATTTTTTAGATGATGTAACAATGAAAAGGTGGAAAGTAGATCTTTAATAATTATATATCAAGTTACTCACTGAGTATTTTGTTTTGGGATATGATATTGAGAATATTTGAGTTTAATAAGGCTAGAAATAATTTTCTGTGAAGAACTGAAAGTTGTGGTCAGAATAGTGGCCGAGTTTCATAAATATTTGGAAAATACTTAAAGGCATTTGAAGAATTTATATTATTGAGAAAGTGGATTAGTTTTGAGAGTGCAATGACATCCCTAAATAGACCTTTCAATCTACTTCAAAGATAAGGAGAAAATTGAGAAGCTAGTTGTTGTGATTCCAACTTGAATAGAAACTATGGTATTCAATTTGTTTCACATGTATAATATTGTAAACTACCTCATCTATGTGATATAGTGAGATGGTGGGTTAATATAATAATAAAAAACTTTCACTTGTATTTATAATATTATTATTAGTGTAAAAACTGTAGTAAGGGGTAATAACCTATTATAGAAAGAAGTAGGATCATATTGATATCAAACCTTTTAAAAACACATGTGGCATATTTATTAATTTATCTAAATTACATATAGGTGTATTCTAGGTTAAATAATAAAATGCCCATATACATTAACCATCATCATAGGTTTAATACCAAAATTGGTGGAAATAATCTAAAATAAGGAATTTATTTTTGGTAAAAAATTTATTACACCCAATTCACCCCTGGATTTACTAGTCAGAAGCGAATATCTGATAATGGCCTCTGAGTGGTGTAACCCTCTCGACTCTCTCGATCTAGGGTTCCCTTAGTGGAAATTTGGAGGGGGAGGCATGTGCTTCATCTCATCTCCCCCTAACCTTGCCTCCTCTTCTTCCCTCCTAGATCTTTCTTGGTGTTCTTCTCACTTGGCGCTGGCTTAAATGGCTAGATTTAGTGGTCTTGGTAAGGTTGAGTCTCTATGTTGGTGCCCAAATCCAATTTGAACACTGATATAGATTTATGTACCTTTACAGCTATCCCAGTTGGTCTTCTGTGGTGATTTCAAGGAGGCTCTGGGATGTGTTATCTGATCGTTCGATGTTGTTTCAAGAGGTGAGTCCATCGTTGGTTTTTTTTTTTGGTTCTTGGTGGTTCTTGCAAGACGTTGTTCATCTATGGTGTGGGTTTTAGGTGTGTTTCTCTAGTTAAGGTATGTCGATGAGGATTTCTGGAACGGTTGATGGTCTTGGAATTGGTCATGCCTGCTGCTGCTACCTCATTCTACTCAACCTATTCTATGGATTCCAGTTCCACCACTTCTCCTTGGTTCGGTCTAGTTCGATGGTTCCCAGGAGGCTTTATAAATTTCTAGTTGAGTGACAGATAGGGTTCTAGGAGGTGAGTCTTGTTTTGTATTTTCTTATTCTTATGGTTTTCCATTGTGGTTTCTCTTGTATTGGGTGATTTTAAAAGCAATTTGATGTCTGCGGTGTTTATATAAATTTGAGTCTGGTTTTAGTTTCTCTGTGGTGGTTGTGGATTGATTTCTTCTGATGGTATGTGGTGGTCTGTTATGCTTTTTATGTCAGTGATGTTGGGATCTAGTGGAAAATTCTTCATGTTTGTTGTGAATTTGTTTCTGGTTTCAATGATTTTTTTTATATAGTGATGATTATGAGGGTGAAGAGACAATGGTGTAGGTGGTTTTTGTGATGGATGTAGTGTTAGAATGATCTCTGGTGGGTCTCTCCAGCCATGTGGTAACATCAGGGGGTGAGGCTCAAGGGAACTCACGACTCATGATTTTGGGTCCCGAGGTGATGGGATACGTGGGTGATTTTTATTTTGAATTTCAAATTTGGGTTGTAGTTTTTTGTATTAGAATTTTGAATTCTGAAAGTGGTTTGGTCTGAATCCAGTTGAAATTTAGGTTCCCACTTAAACATAAAGAATCTTTTCAAAAATAAAAAATTATAATCCAATTCACCCCCCCCCCCCCCTCAAATGTGTCTACATGATCCTAGTGGGACTCTCAATTGGTTTTAGAGTGAGGTTTCATCTGGTTGGATCAAGAGTTCCATTATAATTATATCAGATCACAAGGTTTTATCTCTAATTGATTCTGAATTTTTTTTCCTAGTTATGGCTATTGGTTTATATGAAGTGTAGATTTCAAATGAAAGTGCATCAGTTTGAGAAACTAGTCTCAATACCTGTTAAGATTGATCTGTAAGTATCTCCAAATACTCTACAAAATAGCAATAGAAAAGAGGTTAAAAAGGATAAACATCTCAAAAAATAAATAGAATCAACCACTAGTTGGATGTGTCTATAGTGGGTAAGTCTTTCTAAATTAGTTTATTTTTATCCCTCCAATAAAAAAAGTAAAATATATGATAATGATTGCATTAAATCTATTAAATACCCTTTCCTTAAGGTTAAGGACTATCTAAAGAATATCCCTATTGTAGTGGAAACCTATATAATCAAATTATTCAAGGTACTTCATGATGACAAGTCGCAACTGGAAGAATAGTTTAATGTAATGGAAGGGGAATTAGCTAAGAAAATGAGTTGTTATAACACTCTCACAAAGATTTTTAATGTTAAAGAAGAAATTATTCCACTTTGGATTGAAATAATTTCAAATTTTAATATATAATTGAAAAGATATTTATTTTATAATTAATTGTTTAAAAATGTTACAAAGGAAGTGTTTCATGTATTGGAAAAGCTTTATAAAGTCTCCATGGATATCCAAATTGCTCAACTTGATGTTAAATACAAAGGGTGAAAGAGATAGAAAACTCTTTTCTTGTGATAAGGTTAATTCATGAAGATCGTATTCAGAAGGTAAAGAAGAATTGAGAATAAATATTGAGCTAAGTCATGCCTGAAAATAATACTCTCAGTTTGAAGTGTTTGGATTTGGAAGTAAAACTAAGAAATATAGATTCTACAAAATCTAGATATTCCCAAAAAATTGAGAAAAGTGGTGTTTCAAAAAAACATAAAATGAGATTATAGCTTCAATAAAGACTCTAAATATTGGAAAATATAGCTTTAGATCATCTAGATAAGCCTCTATATCACTCTTATTGAAAAAGGTAACCTGTTATTCTGATAAACATGTTTACACTGAATTTGTGTCTATGAAAAGTACAAGACAAAATTTAAAATCTATACAAATATAGAAGGAGAAAAATTAAAAAAAAATCCACCACATCATCATGGGTGAATGTGGTCATGTCAAATAATTTTTCCACAAATGGATCATAAAAGTGTTGTGTTTTAGCTGAAAATCATCAATTGGTGGAATCTAGACAGATTCTATCAATGGTCAAAATAATGAGGTTAATTGGTAGATTTTGGTATTGTTAGAAGTTTATAAATATAGTTATTTAATGTTAGCACATCATGTTAACCTATAGATATCATATAAGCCTTGAAGTTTGGGAGAAAATAGATAAAGTTAAAGGACAAAATGCTATAGGAAATAAGATTTCAAAGAGAAGGAAGAATCTTTCCTTGAAGAATAGATTTCAAACCTTGGAGATATTGAAGTTATGAAGGATTGAATAACAACTAAGAAGGGGGGGTTGAATCAATTTTTCACTTTTTATATTTTCAAAACTTTTAGAAACTTAACCCCTACAACCTATTAAGATTTATTTCCTTATCAACTTTTAGTAAATACTCATGTATGAAAAAGTAGGAAATAAATTAAATCACACAAGATTTACAAGGTTCGGCCTCAGTGTAAGAACCTACATCCTTTTTAAGCCACTCCCATGGGTCTATGGAAATCCACTATTATGAATAAGTGAATAAAACTTGTGCCAACTCTTGTTAGACGCATTCTATCTCCCGATGGGAAAGATTATCCTGACTACCATTAGTTTAAAATGTTTGATTATAAAAAAATTTATCCAAACAAAATAATAAATACTTCTTTGAAACTACTTCACAATTACTCAGTCTGAATCCTTAGTCTAATTTGGATGGATTTGATTTTTTCAATCCAATGAGTCTAAATCTGATTCCATTAATACAATGGATCTGGATTTGATTCTATCAATGTGATGAGTCTAGATCTGATTCTATCAATACGATGGATCTGTATCTGATTATCTCAATATAATGAGTCTGGATCTATTTCTCTCAATACAATGGACTCAATACAACGAACTCATTCTAAATTTGCAAAACTCAAACTCTTCTCAAATGCTCAATATGATCTTTCTCAATCTGATTGACTCAATTTTATTGACTCAATCTAATTGACTCAATCTGATTGACTCAATCTGATTGAATCAATCTGATTGAATCAATATGATCTTCTTAATAAGATCATTCTCAATAAAATATTTCTCAATCCGATAAACAAACATTCAACTGTCTTCCTCGGGATATCTCTAGCCAAAAATGACTTCCACTTGATTTATTTAGTACTCCACCTTTTCTGCTTGCATGCAAAAGTCGACAATGAATGAATGATCTAAGTAGGTATTTATAGGAAACTCAGAAAACAAAAGTGGTAAACTTGAAAACTTTCCCCTATTTGAATATCTCGTACTTTTAAACTTCAAATTTGACTTCTTCAAATCTCCTTAGATTTTTCTAAAATTTACACAAAATCGAATTTCAAGTTTGACCTCTTTAACTCTTCATTAAACTTCTGGAATTTTCTTTTTGAGTCTTCTTCATAATCATCTCATTACAATTTTGTTTCCTTCTCAAATAATTATAATATGTTTCTTTCTCAACTCATTATGATTTCTATTTCTTTCTTAACTCATTGCGAAATCAATTTCCTCTTTATCTCATTATGATTTTTGTTTCTTTCTTCAGCTCATTACAATTTATATTTCCTTCTTTAAATCATTACGATTCTTGTTTCCTCTTCATCTCATTATGATGGAATTCCCATTACGATGAAAATCCCATTACGATGAATTTCCCATTATGATGGAAATTCCCATTCCAATGGAAATCTCATTACAATGGAAATCCCATTACGATGGAATTCCCATTATGATGGAATCTTCATACTGCAACTTTGAAATTATTAAAACTTCTCCACCATTTCTTCAAAATCTTTTATCATGAGAGTTTTCATGATTTTTGAGAGCTTTATGACCATAAAAGCATCATATGATTTGGTTTATAAAGTATGAAAATTTTCTAACTCCTTGCTTCATAATATTCTTTCAAAACTCTTCATCAACAAAACAACTTCTCCACTCAGAAACTTATTTCTTTATCTGATTACAAAAAAGGAAAACTTCTAACATATAACAATTTATTCCCCTGATTATTTTGGATCCAATGTTTTAAATACGATGTAGATGGATATGATGATCTGAAACCAATGTTGGTTATTTTATTATCTCATTACAATAGACTGGATATAATTCCTAAAAAACAAAAATATTTTTTATAAAAAAAGTTTAGTTATCAATAAATACTAAAAAGTTTGTTAAAACAATCCATAATAAAGGTTCTTCAATCTCCCCATTTGTATTTGTTGACAACCCTCATTAACAACTTTTCCAACTCTCATAATTTTTTCACAACTCAACTTTTGTAAACAAATCAAGTTTTTTGAATTTTATCAAAACGTAGTCTTTCTCAAAAGAGATTTTCCTAACACTAAACTACTGGATAAAGTAATGTTTTTTAAGGAAATTAATCACTTAGTGGAAAGCAAGTTTTGTGTCCATATAATGATAACTCCCCCTCACTTTTTCACTTTTCTTTTTCTCTCCCCCATTTTATGATAACCATAGATTCAGATTTATTTAAGAAAGATAAGTAAAGACTTATTACAAAGTAAAAAGTTATTACTTTCTCTCCCCCTTTGTCAACATAATTCAAAGCACATTGGGGGTAATTACTAATGAGGTTTAGGAAGACATGGGAGGAGGTTGAACATGAATTTACAACCTCAATTCTATAATACTTTCTTTCAGCATTGATTTTATAAAGATATAAACAATTAGATACTTTGTTGAAATGTATTCCAGTAAAACATCTCCAGCATCAACTTTCTCCTTTATAAAGTGAAACTTTATATCAATATGTTTTGATCTTTATTTTTGGACAGGATTCTTAGAAAGATAAATTGTGCTCTAATTATCACAAATTATCTTCAGTGGTTTAAAAACTTTTACTTTCAAATCTTCCAGCTGAACTTTCATCCATAACATTTGAGTACAAGCATGATTAGCTACAACATATTTAGATTCAACTGTGCTCAAAGTTACTAAACTTTTTTCTTACTATGCCAACTCATAGAACATTCACCCAAGAAAAATTTTCCTCATGAGGTTGATTTTCTATCATTATAATATCTATCCCAATCGGCATTAGTAAAACCATGAAAATGCATCTCAGTGTTTCTTTTGTATAACAACCCATGTGAATTTATTCATTTTAATTGGCTCAAAATTATTTTTTATGCCAACTTATGTGATTATTTCATATTACTTTTATACCTATCACACAAATTTATAGCATAAACAATATTAGGCCTTGAGGATGTAAGGTAAATAAAACTTCCTATCATCTTCTGAAATTATTTCTGATTCACACTAATTATGAATTCATCTTTACTCAACTTTTTTCTCACTAAAATAGGAGTTGAAACTTCTTTGGATCCTTCCATCCCAAACTTCTTTAATAATTCCCTAGCATACTTTTCTTGAGATAAGAAAATTTATTTTTCTTTTTTTTTTGAACTTATAATCTAAGGAAGAAAATTAATTATCCTAACATATACATTTCAAAATTCTTCTTAATTTTCTTAGAAACTTTTTTACAAACATATTCTCTATCCCCCAAAAAAATTATATCATCCACATAAATAATTACAATTATAGTTTCGGAGTCAAAATATTTCACATACAAGTTTTTATCAACTTTTCCTTTAGAAAATTTCAACATTCTCAAACAATTGAAAAGTTTATAATACCATACATGTGGAGCTTTCTTAAATCCATAAAAATATTTCTTCAAATTAAAAACTTTTTTTTCATCCTCATCAAGTAGAAACCCACAAGGTTTTTCAATGTAAACTTATTCCACAATCTCACCATTTAAGAAATATGACTTTACATCTATTTAATAAACTTTTTAATTCTGATGATCAGCCACTAAAAGAAACATTATATTAGTTTCTAATCTCACAAATGGGGAAAAAGTTTCTTAAAAATTCACACCTTCCACATGGGCATAGCCTTCACAAATAATCCTTGATTTTTTTCTTGAAACTTATCCATGTTCATTTAACTTGTTTTTGTAAACCCACTTGGTTATGATAACATTTTTATTTGTTGTTTGTGAAATAAGTTCCCATGTTTCATTCTTCTCAATTTGATCCAACTCTTCATTAATATTATCCACCCATTATTTGTGTTGAATAGCCTTTGAAACTGATTTTGGTTCAATTTTTGAGATAAGTGAAGTCTAATTTTTTAATATCAACTTCCTTCTTGTCTGAACTGGAGCCTTCTGATTTCCAATAATGTTTTTGGATTCAATGTGTTTTTTTAAGGTAGGAAAATTCAAAGTTTCCTTCTCATCTGAAATTTCCTCATCACAATATTCTTCTGAATCTTGATAATAATGTTTTTAATTACTTTCACTATTGTTGGAATTATCTAGTTTATCCTTCTCGGAATTCTTAATAACTTTTGTTAAGGAGATTTGATTTTATATTACCTTCACATCATATGAGTCCACCAACTTTTGTTACTTTTTGTTACAACATTTTTAACTTCTTCCATTTGGGGAATAACCCATGAATGTTCATTCCTTATCTTTCTAATCAAACTTTCCCAAATACAAATTTTTGGTTTTGATTAAATATGGAATTCTAAAAAATTTAAAGTATTTCAAGGAATTTTTTTTGTTAAACCACATTTCATAAGGAGTAATCATGTTTTTTAGTTTCAAAAAGCATATATTTTGAACAAGTATAGTTTTATTAATAGCTTCTCTCCAATATAATTTTGAAAAGTTTGTATTATTCTAACATAATTATTCTCATTTCCACAAAACTTCTATTCTTTCTTTCTGATAATCCATTTTTTTGTGGAGTATAGAGAGAACTATAATGATTTTTGATACCATGATTTCTCAGATAAGTTTCAAAATTATTGTTTTTGAATTCGATATCATTATCTAATCTCAACTTCTTTATAGAAATCCCCCATTTATTTCTCAACATATTTTATGAAGAATTTGAACATTTCAATAGCCTATGACTTGTGTTTCATAAACATGATGTTTTTCATCTGACTGCAATCATTAATAAAAGTGATAAAGTAAAAAAATAACCTTTTGTTGATTGATGTCTCATTGACTCACATAAATAAGAATGAATAATCTCAAGTGTTCTGGTAGATTGAATCTCAACTCTTTTATGAATTTTTTTAGTCATCTTCCCTTTTTGAAAAGTTACACAAACATTTTCTTATCTTATTTTCAATTCTAAAAAGTTTTGAATGGTATCAACTTTGTAAAGTTTTTCATAATTTTCTATCCAAGACACCCAAGTATTTTGTGCCACAATTTGTTTTCATCTTCCGCACTCAAGTAACTAGAGTTATTGAATTCTCCTATTTTGAATAGATTCCCACTGGTTCTTTCTCATTTTGTAATGACTTTTCCATCTTCACACTTTTGATGACACAAAAATATTTTCTAAAAACAACTTCTTTTCTATCATCACAAAGTTTAATTACACTAAGTAAGTTATGTTTTAGACCATAAACAAATAAAAATTTCTTATATTTAAACTTTTCAACTTCAATCTCAGTTGTTCTGATTCCTCTAATTTTTAAGGAACTGTCATTACCAAGGGTAACTAATCCTCTATCATGGATTTCAACATGTTTCAAGATTTATATATCACCTATCATATTTGAAGAACAACCAATATCAATTATTCTTGGTTTTTTACTTTTACTTGATTTTAAAGTTGTCTCAACAACAAAATCTTTTTCCTTAACTTTCTTCTTTTCAGATTTCTTTACTTTTCTATCATAAGAAAATTTTTCTATAAGGAGTGTCATATATCTTTCGGCATAATGACCAACCTGATCACATATTCCACAAATTTCTTCTAAACATTAAAATTTATTTCTTTTTGGAAAGTTTCTAACATCTTGAGAATTCACTTTTTCAACTTTCAATGAGCTAGGAAAGTTACTCATTCTTCTTCCACTATTTCTTCCACTTTGCTCAAATATTCTTCCAAAGAGAGATAAGTTGTGACAAAAATTATATACCCTATGCCCATAGATTTCAAAACACCAGAAATATCCATCAAATCTTGATTTTATATTTAATAAAGATATTTCTTTGTAGAAACCTTGTTGAGTTTGGTAACTTCTTTCAGCTCTAAAATACTCGTGATGTGGACCATCTTTTCTTTTGATATATTTTTCTACTTTGGTAGATTTTATAGGTTTCTCACATATTTTCTCCACCCAATATTTCACAAATATTTTTTTGGAACCTAAAATGTTAAAAGAATCAGATTAAACATTATTTTTGGTAAGAAAATATTTCACTTGATTCTCGTATTGAGCCTTCTCAGCATCTTTAAGTCTCATCTTTTTCATATGAAGCTTTGTTGAAGTTTTCATTCATCTTCCTCTAGGTAATTTTGGACTCAATAAGTTTTGATTGAAACTTCTTAACCTATTATTCATTATATTTTAACTTCTTATTAATATCTTCAATCATCTTTCCATGTTCAGTAATTCTAAGTTTATAACTTAAAATCTTCTAGATGTATTTATCCTTCTACTTGATGACATATTTTCTTTCATCAAAAACATATTCACAATCTTTATTCATTACTCTAATTTATTTATTGAGAGTTTTTTTTCTTAATACATGAAAAAGTTCTTTTCTGAGATGATACTCTCTATAATATTCTTCACCACCTTCTTCACTCTCTAAGGAATATTTTGTTTTCTCAACTTTTTCAATGAAGGTTCTAAATTTTTCTGAACTATAATATTTAGAAGAATTATTTTCAGTTGATTCTAATTCAACTTTATTACTCAACATAATTATTTTGTTTCTAGTAAAATTCTTATTATATATATTGTAAGACTTTTATTCTTTATCATTTTTGTTCCACTTCTTCCATTGTGGTTTTCCATCAGAAGCATCTCGATATTATCCAACTTTCTTCTTGGGGCAATTCATAGCAAAGTATCTAATTCCAACACACTCAAAACATTTTATAGGAATTTTATCTCCATAATTTCCTCTTACTCTTTGATAGTTCTTAGATATAAGATACATTATTTTTTCATTCAACTAATCATCCTCTTTATCTTCAGAGTCAAAAGGATCAACATCTTCAACATCTTGAATTTTAAACTTTCTCATAGCTTCAAAAGACATTTCATCTTTCATATTCTTTTTAAAAATTGGAGATTTCATCATTTCATAAGCAATAATAAAGTTGTGTAATTCATCAGGAGATAAATCATCATTATCTTCTGAAGAATGAATTTTATAATCAAACCTATCCAAAAAGTTTCTCATAAGTTTCTTCAAAATTTTAGAATCTTCCGAGATATCTCTGAATCCTATGATATTTCAAAAAAATCATTTACTCTAGTGAAGTATTCATCAATTGTTTCTTCATCTCTCATTATGATGTCTTCATACTTACTACACTATATTTTTAGGTTTACTTCCTTACCTTTTATATTCCCTTTGAAAACACTTTATAGCTTGTCCCACATACTTTTGAATGTTTTGAGACTCATCACCTTCTGATAAACATTTTCTGATAAGGATATGAGAATAGAATTTTTATCCTTTACATCAACTTCTATATTTCTCTTATTAGCAAAGGTAATTGGGCCATCTTTTTCAATTGGTGGAAACCCAATAGTAGAAGCATCAACAACTTCCAATCCAAGAGATGGGAGATAAGGAATCATCTTATTTTTTCATTTATAATAATTTTTTCCATCAAATTTAGGAATTATTATACTATTGATAGAATTTATATTGTCCATGATAAGGATTAAACAAGGTAACCTTCCCTCTAATACTAATTGAAGTTATAAAGGATCAAATAACAACTCAGAATGGGGGTTGAATTAGTTATTCACTTTTTATAAGTTTCAAAACATTTAGAAACTTAACCCCTACAAACAATTATGATTTATTTCCTTATCAAATTTTAGTAAATACTCATGAATGAAAAGGTAGGAAAGAAGGTAAAGCATGCAAGATTTATAGGGTTAGGCCTTAGTGTGAGAACCTACATCCTTGTCATACCCACTCCCGTGGGTCTATGGAAATCCACTATTATGAAGAAGTGAATACAACTTGTGTTAACTCCCATTAGACACCTTCTATATCCTGATAGGAAATATTATACTGACTCCCATAAGTTTATAATTTTTTCTTATAAAAAAATTGATCCAAAAAAAAGAATAAAGACTTCATTGAAACTGCTCCACAATTGCTCAGTTTGAATCCTCATTCCAATTTGGCTAGATCCGATTTTCTCAATCCAATGAGTATGGATATGATTATATCGATACAATTGATATGGATATGATTATCTCAATACAATGAGTCTATATCTGATTCTCTCAATACAATGGATCTATATCTGATTCTCTCAATATGATAAGTCTGGGTCTGATTCTCTCAATATGATAGACTCAATACGATAAACCCATTCTCAATCTGTAAAACTCAAACTCTTCTCAAATGATAAATATGATATTTCTTAGTCTAATTGACTCAATCCAATTGACTCAATATGATATTCTTAATACAATCATACTCAATATGATATTTCTCAATATGGTAAACAAACATTCAGCTGTCTGATCCTCCTCACGAGATCTCTGGCCGGAAATGACTTCCACTTGATTTCTTTAGCTCTCTTCCTTTTATTCTTGCATGAAAAAATTGACAATGAAAGAATCATCTAAGAAAGTATTTATAGGTACTCATAAAACAAAATCAAGAAACTTTAAATCTTTTCCTGCTTCCTCAAACTTCAAAATCTCTAATGATCTCTCACATTTAAACTTCAACTTTGACTTCTTCAAATCTCCTTAAGAATTTTTAAGATTTACGCAAAATTGAATTTCAAGTTTGAACTCTTCAAATATTTATAAAACTTCTATAATTTTCTTTTTGATTCTTCTTCATAATCAACTCATTATGATTATGTTTCCTTCTCAACTCATTAAGATTGGTTTCCTTCTCAACTCATTATGATTTTTGTTTCTTTATCAGCTCATTGCAATTTATGTTTCCTCTTCAGCTCATTATGATTTTTGTTTCCTTCTTCAGCTTATTATGATTTATATTTCATTCTTCAGATCATTATGATTATTTTTTCGTCTTCATCTCATTACGATGGAATTATCATTACGATGGAAATCCCATTACGATGAATTCCCCATTATAATGAAAATTCCCATTATGATAGAATATTCATATAGCAGCTTTGAAATTCTTCAAACTTCCCTATTATTTCTTTAAAATCTTTTATCATGAGAGTTTTCATGATTTTCAAGAACTTTATAACCAACAAAGCATCGTCTAATTTGGTTTTGAAAGTATAGAAATTTTCTAACTCCTCACTTCATAATCTTATTTCAAAAATCTCCATCAACAAAACAACTTCTTCACTCAACAACTTCTTTCTTTCTCTGATTATGAAAAAAGAAAACTTCTAGTAGACAACAATTTCTTCCTCTGATTCTTTTGGATCTGATGATCTGAATATGATGTAGATGGATCTGATGATCAGAAACCGATTATGTTCAGTCTGATTATCTCATTACGATGGAAAATATCTGATTCCTAAAAAACAAAAACATTCTTATACAAAAAGATTATTTTTTAAAAAATACTAAAAACTTTGTTAAAACAATTCATCACAAATGTTCTTCATAGATTATGTGAGTTTTGTAACATATACAGACATTTTTATAAAGAGTTTTGATACATAACAGAACAACATATATCTTGTACTTATGAGAATAAAATAAGTCCACAACAATAGTTGAAACAAAAGAAACAAAACAATTATGCCTTGGGAGATAAATCAGTAAAGAAGAGTACACCCAAGAAGATGGTGAAGAAAGGTAAACAATATATTCAACCTATAGGGAATAAGTGATTCTAATATAGAACATGAGGCCACATCATGGAATATTACAAGATGTACATGAAGTTCAAAGTAAATGGGATTAATATGAAAACTAAAATGGGATCTATTTTGTAAAGAGATAGTTGAATTCGTATGGTGATGGAAATTCCTGATGATGTGGTAGAAAGGGTACACAAAAATGTCACTCTAGAGGCTCTTAAAGAGGTGTGTGGAAGGTGAAATAAGGTTGATCATGTATCCAAAAAATACATGACTTTTTCCCTGGAAAAATAAAGAACAAAGGAAAGACCTATGAACCCTAGTACTAAAAGTTCTACTGCAAAGACGGATTCAACACACAGTGAGTATGTCAAAAAATATTATTTTAAAATATGTCCAACTCAGTTGTAAGAGGCCAAAATTTTAGAACAAGCTGAAAATAATAAAACTAATCTAATTTATAAGATGAGAAGGCCAATCCAACTAATAAGAAAGTTGAAAATGGAAAGAATTCCATGTTTCCCAAAGGTGAATAGATTTAGAAACTCAAAAAGGAATCAAGTATGAAGAGGTCTAGTCACTTTAGACCATCAAAGAAAGGATTCATTGGGTTAATAAATAATACTCAACCTTGTTGCTTATATATAAGTTCTTATGGAGATCCACCTTATTCCCATATCAAATTGGTTGTGCATCATTAGAGATGGAATTGAAGTTGAAGCTTGAAAAAGATGATAAATATTGAAAGCTATAATTTCAATATAGCTCGGACAAAATATCCACCACAGAGTATCTTAATTAGTATTCATCTCTTGGTTGGTATCATACATGTTAATTAATATAATATATACTAAAAAATTAATCATAGTGAAGAAATTAGAGCATCTGATAAGGGGGTCTATTAAAAGATGACCAATCTACCAGAGATTAATCATTATGCATGAATCTAAAATTCTATATAGATTTTATAAAATTAAATTTTAATGTATTATTTTCATTATCCCATCCTTTTTTTAATTCATATTTATTATTTTTATCAAGGGGAAGTGATTATATAATCATATGAGGAAGAAATACCTTCAACATGAATGTTTTTTTGTGTTTTAAAGTGAATTGTGGGTTTATAAAACTCATTGAAAATCTATTTTAACAACCCATTTGAGAAATAAAATCAACATTGGTATCACATTTTTGACTGGTTATGGATATATTTATTATCTATATTTGTCACTTTTTTTATACACCGGGTTAGACCAAGTAGACTTGGAGTTGGATAGTTGATGGAACATTGCTAAGAAAAATGTGGTAACTCCCGCCTCTCATGGTTTTAATATATAACTTAGAAAGTTAAATAACCAAAGAGTAGAATAATTTTATTAAATTTAGAAGAGTTGGTTGAAAAATAAAAGATTTATCCTAACATCCCATGTCAATTATGGGGAGAATAACCTTCCTCCATTTTCATTTATTTTCAATTAAGGGGAGAAGAACTTACATTATCCTTTAGAGAATATTTGGAATTAACAACAAATCCAAAGAGTGAGATTAAAGTTCCATTTTATTGAAATTTTATTTGTTTTCAATTATCTTTGTTTTCATTGTCAATGTAAATATGAAAAGGGTAAATCTTGGGTGATGGAACAAGGAATTACCCAAAGGAAGTGAATAAGTTTCCCTTGAATACGTAGCAGGATAGATTTTAAGGGTATC
Source organism: Viscum album (assembly GCA_963277665.1). Taxonomy (NCBI): domain Eukaryota; kingdom Viridiplantae; phylum Streptophyta; class Magnoliopsida; order Santalales; family Viscaceae; genus Viscum; species Viscum album. The sequence continues at coordinate 1,738,616,552 of OY728160.1, forward strand.
CCATGCATCAGATGACTGTAGATCTAATATTAATGTCAAAGAAACGTACCAAGGTTGTGGAATAATTTATATAATATTTTTGAGGTTTGGAATAATATAGATAGTGGTAATATCATTATCTAGTTTATGAAGTGAAGAAACCATCCCTGGAGTACATAACATGTTGGTTGCTGGAATTAGTTCCCATACACTCTTAGATGAAGGTTAGAGAAGGATAAAGTTTATTTGAGTATAGGATATTCAAATAATATGCAATTAATGAGGATTAAAGGAATTAATTTATATTAGATCCAAAAATTCCATAGGAACAACTTCACGCTTCACAGTTAGGATGTATGGTTTGGAAAATTGTGCGCCAACCATGTGGTGCTACTATCTTAAGGCCACACCTCACAGAGTTGGCTCACATAGTTAGATAAATTGAGTGTCAACCATGTTTTTTAAATTATTTCAAGAAGCATGATTTACCATAGGTACTTGCACGGTTTGGCTAAATCGTACGCCAACCGTGCAATTACCTAGTGCCCACTATCTTCCCTTACACAGTTTCATGGAGGTGTCACACTGTTTCTAGTGATCGTGCACAAATTGTTCACCTCTAAAAAAGCCTCCAAAACATTACAAAACCCCTCATAACCTCCCAAAACATAATAAAATCATTATAAATAATCAAAATACATGAATAAAGGGTCATGTACCTGAAACTAGGGGTGCTGATTTTCACTCCATTTTTGCACCTGCTCTAGTCTATGTTATAGGGATAGATGTAGAGAGGCTTATCATGCCCTTATTGTTGAATATGTAAATTTGGGGCTATACTGACTCGTTTGATATGTTTCATAGGTTTTGACTTATGATAGGGCCACATTATTCATGTGGGTATCTCTTCTTGCTTCAGATACAACCATACAATGTCATTCTCAACATTGACTATTTGTATTATGTGTGTGATATTATTGACTACTTCGAGAGAGAGTCGTGTTCTTGGATATGGATGGTCAGGGTGCATTTTTTGTTGGTGATCGAGGTTTCTAGGTGGGAAGTAGTCTTGTAAATACCCTACTTTCCTTGACAGTCATGTTGTTAATAGAATCAATATACCCTAGGATGGTGGAGTTTTTTAAGTTTATCAAGGATTTTTTGGATGTTTTTTATGAGGAGGTTGTAACACAATTCCCTTGACATGATATCAAATTCAGGATAGATTTCAATCTTAGTGATTATTCAATTTTGATGGATACCTATCAGATATAACCTTTTTAATTATGGGATTTGAGGATTTAGATAGATGCTCTAATACATAAGGGTTTCATTTGACCCAGTGTGTCATCGTGGGGTGCTTCTGTGTTATTCACTAAGAAGGAATATAGTAATCTGAGGCTGTTTATCGACTACCATAGGTTGAATCAGGTGAAAATTAATAATCTCCACCCCATTCCTTGGATTGATGATATTTTCAACCAATTTTGGGGAGCTAGTTGGTTTTATAAGATTGATCTGTGATTTGAGTATCACCAGTTGAGGGTGAAAAAGGAAGATGTCCCGAAGACTACCTCCGGATGCAGGTATGGGAATTTTGATTTTGTAGTCATATTGTTTGATGTCAGGAACATTTCAGTTGTGTTCATAGGGCTCGTGAACTCTATGTTCCATGAGTTCCTGGACTATTTTTTATCCATGTTCATTGATGATATCTTGATCTACTTGAAGTTAGAGGAGGATCATATCGATCATCTCAAGGTTTTCCTACAAGTTCTTAGACACCACAATCTCTATGTAAAGTTTTCTAAGTGTAAGTTTTGGACATGGTAGGTAATTTACCTTAGGAATTTGGTTTCCCAAAAGGGTGTGGTCATGGACCTATCAAATATTGAGGTAGTTTTTTCTTAGGAAACACCCAAGAATGTGGCAGCAGTTCGTAGATTCCTTGGTCTTGTGGGCTATTATTAGAGGTTCATGTCTGATTTCTCATGAATTGTGTTTCTATTGAAATCTCTAACTAGGAATAATTAGTCTTTTATCTGTATTGATCAGTATCGGGTAGTATTTAACTACCTAAAGTTGAAATTGATCAGTGATCTGGTGCTCCAGTTTATAGGGGAAGGGGTGATGTTTGAGGTGTTTTGTGACACTTCCTGTATGGTATTGGGATGAATCTTGATGTAATAGAAGACAATGATCTCTTATAAGTCTTATAATTTTCTATCCTATGAGTGTAACTATGCTACCCATGATATGGATCTAGTAGCGATTGTTTTTGTGTTGAAGTTAAGGCAACATTATCTCATTGGAGAATGCTTTATGGTCTGCACCAATCACAAGATCTTAAGGTTTATATTTTTTTAACATGAATTCAATCTATGATAGAAAAGGTGGATGGAGTTTATTTGGGTCTATAACTTTGAGAACTCCTACACCATAGGAAATTTAAATTTTGTGGTTGTTGATTTGATAAGGAAGTTGTGGAGGGATGTTGTTCAAGAGTCTAGATATGCTTAGAGTGTGATGGGAGAGTTGGCATCCCTATACTTAGATATAGGGTTGGATGAAGGTGGAGGTTTCTTATTTTAGATTACAGTACAATCTACCCTAATATAGTAGGTGGAGGAGTATTAGTGGGGATACTTGAAGGAATAGGTTATGTGTAATCTCGTTTTCCATAGTGATGCTCTAGAGGGATGGTTAGAGGATGGTCATAACTAGATGATGTTTTAAGGGAAGTTGTTTTTTCCTATGTAAATGCATGATATATTCCATCATGCATTTCATAGATCACCTTTTGTGGTAAAATCGGGAGTATAAAATATGTATTGTGGATTGAGGATGCAGTTTTGATAGCCCGAGATGAAATAGGTAGTGTCATGGTTTTTGGATCGATGTCTGGTTTTCCAGATGGTAAAGGCTGAACACTATGTTCATGGAAATTTTTTGATGCCCTTGGATATTCCCAAGTGGAATTGGGATGAAATCTCAATATACTTTATCACAGGGTTACCCCAAGATCAATGAGGATGTGATGTAATCTAGTTGATCATGTATCAATCGAAAAATTCATCTCACTTCCTAACAATCAAGGAGTCAGTCATTATGGATGTTTTGGTAAGTAGGTACATGGTTGAGGTTATGTGGCTACATGGAGTTCCAAGGTCTATTGTCTTGGATCATGATACTTATTTTACCTTGAGATTCTAAAAAGGATTTCAGTATTCTTTTAGCAATCAGCTATATCTTAATACTACTTTCCACCCTTAGACTAATGGTAAGACAAGGCATATTATCTAGATTTTGGAGGATATGTTGTGGGAATTAATCTTAGACTTCAAGAGATCTTGGAAAAATAAATTTCCTTTAGTTGAGTTTTCTTATAACAACTGATATCATTAATCCATCATCATTTCTCATTTGAGGACTTGTATTGGTGGTTTTGTCATTCTCCATTGTGTTGGGATGAGGTTCAAGAGTCGTTAGTTCTTAGACTCAATGGGGTATGGATCATGACAGAGAAGGTTTAGGTTGTATGTGAGAGGATGAAGGAAGTAAAATATTAGAATAAGTCTTGTGTCTATCTTAGGAGGATTCCCTTGGAGTTTGAGGTTGGGAACCATGCGTTCTTAAAGGCTTCTCCTTGATATGGGAAGCAGAGGTTTGGAAATGGGAGTAAGCTCTCACCCTAGTTTGTTGGACCTTTCAAGGTGTTAAGGTGCATTGGCAAGGTGTATTATCAATTGGAACTCCCACCAAGGATAGATATGATCCATGATGTTTTCAACGTGTCTCAACTCTGATGGTAACTTCACGATAAATCCCATGTCATTGACTGGGGATAGTTGGATATCGAGGATGTCGCAATGTTTGTGGAGTGAGAATTAGATATCCAAGATCATTGAGAGAAGGTGTTTACTGGATAGACTATTACTTTGGTTTTTGTGTTGTGGAAGCATATTGTCTTGAAGGAGAGTACTTGGGAGCATTATACATAGATTCATGCCCAATACCTAGAGTTATTTTGAGTTTTTTCCTTATTTTGATTTTCTTGATGATGTGATGCTTGAATATTGTTGGTTTATGATATGTACTTTTCCTTGATTATGTGATGTGTGTTAAAAATTAAAGCATATGGAGAGGGTATATCCCTTTCCTAATCAAGATGCATTATATTTATGACACATTTTAAAACTATGTGTGTGAGTCTGTGTCACCCAAAGTGGACAATATCTTGATATGGGAGGCAGTATTCCTTTATTTTTGTGCTTAGGGAAGTGTTATGTGACTATTGTGGTAGTTGATGGTTTTGGTTGTGTAGAGGTTGAAAAGGTTATTTGAGTGGTTATGTGGAAGAGTAGAGACTTCTGGCTAGCGGGAAATTGTGTGATAGTGGTTGGGGTACAACTAAATCCTTGAGATCTATCTCATGTGATGGATTCCTAAAACTCTCCCCTTTTCACTTTGGGTTCATTTTTAAATTCTCAGGTATGAGAATTTTCTTAAAGGTATCTAATACATGGTACTAGATTTCTAAAACCCTTTCCTTTGTGTTTTCTGAGGCATGATGGATTCAATAGGGTGGTTGGAGTCTTTTTCATCTTTATTTTTTATAATTCTATTCTCATGGTCAATTGTTTACTTCTTAAGGTAACTTTTTTTTTCATGCAGTCCATTGTTTCCTTCATTCGGTCACTTGTTTGTTCATGCATTAGGTTATATTTTCATGTGTTCAATTATAAAAATCACTTTTTCCTTTATGCATTCAATTTTTTCCTTCTTCTGGTCACTTTTTTATTCATTCAATCACTGTTTTCCTTCATTCAGTCACTTTTTTGTTTGTCCGGTGGGTTGATTGGTCTTGCGGTTGGTAAGAACAGTCACTTGTTTCCTTATTGTACTCACTTGTTTATTCATTCAGTCACTTGTTTCATTATTTTGGTCACTTGTTTTTTTTTTGTAGTAGGTTTTTTTATCATGTGGTTGGTTGGCACATTTACTTATTTCCTTCTTATGGTCACTTGTTTCCTTTGTTCGGTCACTTGTTTGTTTGTGTGGTAGGTTGGTTGGTCATGTGGTTGGTTGGTTGGCACTATCACTTGTTTCATTCATGCAATCACTTTTTTCCTTTGTGTATTCACTTGTTTCCTTCATGAAGTCACTAGTTTATTCATATAGTAGGTTGGTTGTTATATTCAGTTCATGACTCAGCCGAATTTCTAAAATTTTCAATTTTCCCGAGAATACCCTCAAAAGTCATAAATATGAATTTTTAATGTAAATGTGGTTTTTAAAGATTTAATTAAGGGTATTTAAAGTTTATTTAGAGGAGGATAATTATATTCTTGAATTTCCTTTATGACCAAGGTTGTTAATGAGTCTTTACACATGGAGTTTAATGAGATCTCCATTAATGGTTAATTAAAATCTTATCTATGATCTGAAATCCTGCTGGTTTTGTATCTTTAATTATAAAAAAAAAATATTTCCTTCATTATTTATTACTTGATTTCTATCGATATAGGAGGTTCCATATCCTTTCCTCTGGATTTATAGAACCCTACTTCCATTGGTTCATGTTCTTCCTATAGTGATTCTATCTAATGCACATAGCCCTTGTTTGGGTGTAGTGAATTGTGTGAAGCTTATTTATTCTAGTTATGGGATCATTTATCTATTTTCTAGTTGTACATATAAGAGGGATCATTCCTTTTTTTCCTTTGGGAATATGGTATGCACCATCTTAATGAAAATAATAATTGGTTAATTGAAATTAAAGGGGAAGGGGGATAAATCACATTTTTTATAACTTTTGATGTTATTTTTATTTTATATTATACATGCATGATTCCTTTACTAAAAATAATAGTTGTTTGTAGCCTTGTTTATGTTGTATTTGATATGATTGTGGAACCTTATGGTTTTATTTTTTGATATTTCCTTGAATTAATTGGTTAATCACTTATATATGTAAAAAGAAATGGTTTCCTATAGAAAATCTTGGTTTCTATGAGAATTCCCTTAAATGTAAATTAATGAAAACCCATGAACCTAAATCATGAAATATGTAGGAGTTGTGTTGTTTTTCTTGGTGTAGTTTTTATTATTATGTTTCCTTGTGTTTTGTGGAATGTTTTGTGGAAATGATGGTGATTGGGTGGGATGTAGTGCATGTTGGGTAGTGATATGATAGTTGGTTGGCATGGGATGTGACATGGGTTGATATGTGTAACGGTTATGATAAGATGTGGTTGTGGACCGAGGTCTTGTTGGAATGAGAAGGGGGTTGTTTATTTTGGTGATGTTTTGTGCTAGTTTCTTGATAATAACGGAATTTAATGTTAATAATGTAAATGGAATAGCTAATGGGCTAAACTGGCTAATGGGTTGGAAAGATTAATGAATGCTTGAATTGAAATGGGAAGTGTGGATTAAGTGGTTGTTGTTAAATATGAAATGAATGGGTTTGGTAAATGAAATTGGATAGTAATTGGTAAATATGGGATTTGGATTAACTTGAAAATAAATATGGATTGTGGATTTCTTGTGTGGTGTTATGAATTTATAAGTGGTAGCAAAAGTGGATGAGGTTGTGGGGATTTGTGGTGATGTTATAAGTTGTGATGGTACTCTTGTTGTTAACCCAAAGATTGGTATTTTTTATGACTATTATATGTAAATTGTACTTTACTTTTTATTTTTATACACACCCCACCAATGTTGAGCACCATGTCCCGACATCCAAATGTTTTGGGTGGTGTTTTACCAATATCTCGATGGTGAGGATAGATGGATGGCTACCCCCTCTTCCCCAATATTTCTTCCATGTGAGATTGAATGCACGAGATGTGATGGACAGAAGTCGAAAGTGAACTTATGGTTTAGTTGATGAGGTTGTTAATTTGTTTCATGTTTGGGTTCATGCATGGTAGGAGGAGGGTAATAGGTTGATTTCCTTAATGTTCATGATACCCTACTACTCTATATGTGGTTATAGAAAGACATGACGTAATGGCCTAGATGTCTTCAGGAGAGATGTGATGTGATAACCCAAGTGTATTTAGGCAGGATTGTAAGATCCTAGTTTTTCAAATGAGGTACATACCCTTTAAATTCTGGTTTATACCCTTTATTTATCCTTATGGGTGTGCTTAATAGTTTAAGGAGGGTTTAGGAGCATCCATGTCATGTTTGAATCCAGGAGTTCCGAATTTTGGAGAAATGGTATGAGTCTTATGGTTGGAACATGGTTAGTGGTAACCATGTGGCTTAAATGTGTGGTCCATATATAAGGGAGAATGGTTTGATAAATCATGTGAGGGGCTGCATGGCCATGAGAAAAACTATATACCTACTATAGAGGGGATCCACATGGGCTACACACAGTTTGGAAAATAGTATGCCTAGCCTACACCCTTAGTTCCACTTGGGAAGTAACCCCACATGGTTGGAGCATGGTTTTTCAAAACCATGTAGGATAGCCATGTGAGGGGTGGCTCCCTTTGGATAGTACTCACACACGGTTGGCATATGGTTTATTCAATTTTATGGCCAAACTGTGATACCTCTTAAAGTGGGGTGAAATTATGATTTTTCCCTTGCTTTTTTTTAACTCTCACCCTCCTTTTTCTCCTCCTCTATACATAGTAACTCCCGTCTCCTGTTGGATCTCTCCCATGGCCACTTCATAGGATTTGAGCTATCTTCTTTAAACAAAGACTAATTCCTTCTCCATCGAGTGTGTTGGATGCATACTAGTAATATCTTCATTCCTCTTCCTTACTTTCCTCATATATTCTGCCATCTTCTGCGCTATTTTGGTGCAATCTAATATTCCCTATTTGTAGGGAATTTGTCTATTTTATTTATTTTTTCCATTCTAGCTCAATTTAAAGGACAAAAATGAATTAGGGTTCATCTTCCAACCTAATTTAGGTGGTCTAGTACTTTTTTCCAAAAGATGAGTCATTTTATAACATGTGCATTCATGTCGCTTACCGGATTTTCCATGTGTTGCCTTAAATTTACTTTTTCATTATTCTAAATTGTTAATCATGCTAGAATGGCCCTGCATAACCTTAATTATATATGGGGGTGGCCCCTCTTGACTAATTCCACTCGTGAGGTGTGCTCATGAATTTCCCCTTTGATTATTAAATGTTTATATAGTTGCACCACCATCTAAGTAGTATTGATTTCCACCTAATTAAATCGATCGTAGTAATTAAATGGAAAATTAGTGGTACAACCACCCCATGTGACCTAGACATGGTTAAAGGTTATTACCCTTAATTAAATGGAATGTTACATCAATTTTGATTCATCCCTTGGCTTTTATTAAGGCATGAACAACCTTTATATATAAAAATGTGAATTTTCGGCATGGATTCCATCTATTTGTAGTGAAAGGGAATGGATTCCCTTAATTATGTAATACTCGGGCAAGGAATCCCCTCTACTTATGATACTCAAGCATGGATACCCACTTACATGTGATCCTCAGGCATGGCATCCCATAAATGTGTGGTATACTGGTATGGAATCCCATATACGTGTGATATACGAGCATAATGTCCCTTGTAAATGTGATGTACAGGCATGAGGAACCTAATTAAATATGATGTATAGAAATGGAATCCCCAATTAAAATTTAATGAACAGGCAGGGTGACCCATATGATACATAACACCTAGGCATGGAATCCCTCGACTTTTTATGAGATTCATGATACTATTCATTGGCGCCTAAGTTACGCCTCAGGTCCAGGCTAGTATTAGTATCCATATATATGGATATAAACATCACTAAATATATAGACCATATATATGTATACATATGGTTACTTTTTCAGAGATCATCCATCTTAGGTTGAAGCAGGTAGTGTCATCCTGGTGTCCTTTAGGAACTAGAGCTGACCTGTTACAATCTATAGTTTTTCTTACATTATTATATATGAACCCTGTTCATTTTTTATGAACCTTATAAATTTTACTAGACATCATTGGTGGTTTCATACTGATTTTATCTCACACCCTGTTCAGGCTTCCATTTGGTACCTAAATGGATCTCATGGATGCAGGTAAGGATAAAGGGAAGTGCCCAGCTTTAGATTCTTGATTTTCTACTTATGATGGAGTGCAGGAGCAGAGTACTAAGCTTATGATCATGATTCCAATGGAGATAGTTTTTGGACTTTTTTATTTTTTTTATAGAATTATGTATATGCATGTACCCCTATCCCCTTTGGATATCACATAACATGGTCATCATTTTGTTCTTGATATTGATCCTATTTTCGCCCACCTATTTTATCTGGATGATTTATTATTCCGTTGTTAGTTATTTATTACTACTTCCATTATTTATAAATATTATATATCATTGCGCTCCACTATGACCCAAGGGAATAGTCTCCCCATGAAAACACCCTAGGATTTTGCTGTTATTTAATAGACTCTAGCATACAGGGAGGTTCACTTGAGGTCATGTGTTCAACCGAGTTCAGTTAATTATGAGTGAATTGGGTATGGGACATCACAAAGTGGTATCAAAGGTTATTTCCCTTTTGTCTCATTATTTAGGTATTAAAAAGAGACTAGGAATGTATCAGAATTTGGTAATTACCCTTTTCTTGGGAGTAGCTAACCCATGTACATGGGAAAGACAAATTACCTAGGTTGGGATATTGTTGTTTTGGTTGTGCCTATTACAGTTTTACTGATTTCACCATTGGGTGATGCACATGTTTTTTGACATTATTATTGTTGATATTATTATTATGGTCTTCTTTTTCCTTGTCCTGGTATGGAAAGGATGTATCAACTCATGCATCATTATAGGAACATAAGGATTCAAATTTCATGCATTATGCCATGCCATATAGGTGTATCTCATTTCTTGAATTTCATGTATTGTCTGTGATTTTTGTGAGTGCCTTAACTATTATATATGGAAATGTGCTAACTTTTCTTGTAGGTATAAAATAATTGGGTTAATTAAAGTGTCTTCATCAACCTAAATGGTGTTTTCCCATATAGATTGATGATGTCACCTTAATTAACTAATTATGTCATGTTTTATCCATGGACCAATGGTTCTATGGGATGAAACATTAATTGATCTGATTACATGAATTCTAGTTTTAATTTATAAAGCATGTACATCTATAAATTGGGAATGTTGATTCATTTAATCAAATCATTTTTCATGACCTGTTATATATTGATGTTAGATGTAAGGGTTAGGTTGTAGTTATGAGATGTTACAATTACAATTTATGAAGTATGGGCCTTTATAAATTGGGAATGGTGACTTTTATGATTGGACCATGATATCTATATACATATAAATGAGTATGAACTTAAATGAATTTAGGAACTTAAATTAAATGGTTACCATTAAATAGGGATTCCAATTGCAAAGTAAAGGGTGTTTTCCTCTATACCTTAAAATTAACACTCCATATACCATAACCTCTATTATATGATGTGAGACATTGACCCTAACTTGACCTTAGTAGTGGGAAGTAGGTAGAGTCTCTTATGATCTATTGTGATTTTCCTTATCACCTAGACCTAGCTTTAGGAGCATACATAGAGGTGTGACTCATTTATAGGAAAGCTATGTACCTTTCATTTTTTGTTATATATGATCTTATCTATTGTTGAATCTTATATGAGGCATACACTTGGAAATTATAGAAATATTCTTCCATGATGTCTTTGAGTCATGCTCTAGGAAGGTGGCAGCAATCATGCCCCAAAGGTAGTGGGCCCTAAGCCATCAGAATTACCTCTAGTAGTGACACTTGAGGCACCTCCTGTTGTTCTTGATCTGGGTTCTAACACTCAGTTCTGAGAGAGATTCATACAGTTTATGTAGCCTACTGAAGGAGCTTTGTGACCTTCCCCTACTATGGTAGAGCTAATGCAAGAATTTCAATAGCAGCATCTGTCTGCCTTATCAGGGGATGGTGGACCCCAGGATGCCAAGTCTTGGCTAGAGGACATGATATCAATATTTGGGTATATGGAGAAACATCTGAAGAGGATGGTCAATATTGTAACCTATATGATTTTTTATTTCGCTAAGTTTTGGTGGGATGTTATTACCCAGGCTGGTCGTCATCAAGGTATGGTATGGGCGGACTTCACACTGACGCTTATTTGTTTCAAGTTAATGATAGTGAGAGGGTTTGAGGATGGGCTTGTATACACCATCCAATCATGGGTTAATGTCTTTAGTTTTACCACTATTTATAAGATATTTAATCAATCCCGCATTACCAAGAAGTTACTAAGGGAAGTTGATGGTGTGGGTTAGGGCAGTTTCATGCCAAGACATGGAAGTAGTTATTTAAGTGGTAGGAAGCTTCACTTTGAGTATACACGCAGGGGTATCAGTATCCAAATGACACCTAATGATAGTTATTTAGTATGTAACCCATGTATAAATACAAGGCATAAGAGTCCTTAGTATCCCATAGATCCTATTGAGTGTTGAGGTTTTGACAGGTTGGGGCATTTTCAGAGGTTTTGCAGGACCTTCCCATCGGTGCCTAGTGGGAGAGGGTATGTATTATATCCAAATTCAAGAACAAGATCAGTAACACCTCTCTAGGAAGGTAGCTATATTATTATCAATTGATCGGGTTGAGGAGGTGGTCGAGGCCAAGTTATCTAGGCTCCAGACAGTCAACACTAGAAGAGTGGACCAACTTAGTGTAGCCAGGTTGTATCTTAGGTTCATGGATCTAGCCATATCTATGCAGTGCATCATACCCCATAGGTGTATAGTGTTGTTCCTTCTATAGTTAGAGGTATTTTTCTAGTAGTCTCTAGTTTAGTATCTTCCTTATTTGATATAGGCACTTCAAAATCTTTCATATCTGTGGCAATTAGGGAAATTCTGGGCTTAGAAGTAGAGTACTTCTATGGCATATTGTCTCTCAACATGCCATTAAGGGTTCTATTAGAGAATGTACACATATTAAAGGGGTGTCCCCTTGAGATAGGTGGGTACTTATTATTATGAAACCTCTTTTTCCTTGAGATTATGGGTTTTGATGTCATACATGGAATGGATTTCTTAGTGTCATATCATGATCACAATGATTTCTATCATCATAGGGTGTCCTTCACATCACCTGAGGGTGGTACCTATGTTCATAAGGGTTAATGGGATGTCTTAGGGAGTCAATATTGACTCGAGCATCATGGGTTGGGCTGAGTAATAGTCCAAATGGATAGTATCTTTATGAGAGATCAGGGAACATGACATATGGAATTCCCTCCTATTGTGGATCATTTTAGGGACATCTTCCCTGATGACTTTTCTAATTTACCTCCTATGATGGAGTTGGAGTTCACCATTAAGCTAGTTCCATGAGTGGAATCAGTTTCTGTTCCTCCTTATATGATGTCATCTATGCAGCTTCAGGAGATTAAGAAGAAGCTAGAGGATTTGGAAGATAAGGGTTTCATACGACCCAGTGCTTCACTGTGGGTTTCAACTATCTTTTTCACCAAAAAGGTGAACGATACCCTCATATTATGTGTGTATTACTAGAAATTGAACCATTTTATAGTAAATAACTAGTATCCATTGCCTCATATAAAATACCTTTTCAACCAGCTCTAAGGAACGACGGTTTTCTCCAAGATTGGTTTTAGGTCAGGCAATCATCAGGTGCATGTTAGACCAATAGATGTACCATTTATGAAATTCTATAGTAGATATGGCTTGTATGAGTATCTGATTATGTCTTTTGGTCTCACTAATGCTCCTATAATATTTATGGATCTAATGAATCATTTTTTCCACCCACATCTGGACTCATTTTTGGTAGTCTTCATGGATGATATCTTGGTTTATTCCAAACATCTTGAGATCGTGCTAAATACACTGAGAGAGAACCATCTATATGTTAATCTCACCAAATTATACTTTTGGATCAACAAGGTGCACTTACTTGGTCACATAATCTCATAGAAAGAAGTATCTATTGACCCAGAGAATGTGAGAGTTGTAGTTTCTTGAGAGCAGTCCAATAATTTCTTTAGAATATATAATTTCTTGGGGATAGATAGACATTACAAGTGTTTTATTCAAGAATTTCCATGCCTATAAGCACCTCTCATGGGATTGACTAATAAGGGTATGAAGTTATCATGGTTAGAATCCTACAATGAATCCTTTCAGGAGTTGAAAGGAAGGTTTATTTCAGCATTGGTCCTAATTTTTTTAGAGCTAGGTAGAAGATATAAAGTTTATTATAATACATCAAGTATTGGGCTAGGAACCAATATAATGTAGGGAGATCTAGTTGTGTTATATGAGTCTTGGAATATAAGGCCACATGAGAATAATTACCCAATTCTCGACCTTGATCTAGCAGTTATGGTTCATGTCTTATGATGTTGGAGACACTATCTACTAGGAGAGCATTTTGTAGTATTTACATACCACAAAATCCTCAAATACATATTTACACAGTGTGACTTGAATATCAAGCAGCGTAAATGGGTAGATTACTTTAGTTTTTTTATTTTTAAATCACTTATAAACTTGTAAAGGGGAATTTAGTAGCTGACACCTTGAGATGGAATACTTAGAATCATGCCATTCAAGAGGCTAGTAGCAAGTGACGGTTGATGGCCCTATTTTTTAAGATGCACCGATAGGTTTAGGAGTTTCATGGGAAACCTATTTTAGCAGCTTTTATAGTGAAATCCTCCCTTATAGAAAGAGTAAGGATGATATATTTATCATATCCCTAGGTATTAGTACTAAGGAAGAGTGTTTTGTAGGTTCCGGGCACAGTGGAAGTGCGTTGGTGGGTTTGTCCAACTTTAATTTTAACGTTAAACAACGTTCAATCCGAGATCCGTCACGATGTAAAATTCCGAATCTTCGGAATAGAACGAGGAATGAAAAACTTAAGAGGGAATCCCGGAACCATAGATATAGGATCATCATATGTTGGTTATAATTAATTTAATTAATTCATAAGAATTACCTTGGTGGAATTCATTCTTCGTTGATGTCTTCGGTCACGATTTGGTGATCCGTCATTGCATCGTAGAATCTAAGTGTAGGATTCCTCTAGCGGTGATCCACACGTGTGCCACATATCTCCGGATATCACTAAAGTGATCTTCAGGTGCTAGCGTGGAAGAACATTCGCTTGCGATGTCTGTCTTCGATCGCCTTGGTCTCTCGGTCTTGAGAGCGTTCTTGGAGGAAGGAGTTCTTTCGGCCTTCAAAGAATTATCCAGAATTGTTATGCACAATGATTCTCTTATGGAAAAGTTTTGGGGTTGTGAGGATATTTATAATCGGGTTTGAGTTTATAGAGTTATGACAATAAATAAACGCGTTACGCGTTTTATTTATTTCATTAACTCTTATTGAAAACCCCCATGTCGAATTATTAATTCCTTGACATGCGCCCACACTGATTATAATAAATATCATTTAATAAAAAAATATTATATCCTCAAAATACTAACTGGAAAAACTACACAGCGTGTAATCATTAATACATGGCGTGTACTTATTTTCCATAAAACTACACAGCGTGTATATTTAATATACACGGCGTGTACTTTTATTTTCCAATTTCCTTTATTTCCTCCACCACATTTATTAGACCTTGATTAATGGCTATTTATTTCTTAAATAAATATAAATTCATCACTCGCTAATAAATATTATTTCATCCACAATATATTCTCTCGAATAACTAGTGTCTAAATAAATGTGATCAGGCATCCTTAAATAATTATTAAACCACAGTCGGGAATAATACTTATTTAATTTGTTAAATTAATATTTAACTGAGATACATGGACACACTTAGTGTGTGACCCTCTAGGCCTCTTTCTCAGAGGCATTAGGCGGAGCCTGCCTAAAGTCCAAGGTTATCATCTAGCAACACGCCAAGGCACCCATAGAGAAAGAAGTTAACACTGCAATGACGTGTCACCTCATACGAACGCTTACCATGTAATATAATCCCTTTGTCATGATATCTCGAATCAAGCGGGTTGCATGCTAGTGTCATCAAACCACATGCTAGATTATTATTTCTTTGACTTTCCGAAATCAAATTCGCCCATACCTTACCATGGCCATGGATTTATTTAGGCTATATCAATTCCATCAAAGGGCCTGAGATATCTACTTCCGTTATCGAACATAAGGGACAAATCCTTTCTCGCATTATCTATTAATGCAGTATTACTCGTGATGCACCCAATGTATCCTACCTCACTGAAAATAGTGTGTCGTCACCATTTTCGTCAATACATCTAATTGCGTGAGTTGTAATACCCATTAATAATAATCTTAAAGTCTAAGGATCAATACACACGTCCGTAGATAGGAACATCCAATGAAACTATGAAATGTGGATTTCCTACTGGCAGGTCTCGTTCTCATAATATCCTCCTGGATATTACCAAGGGTGCACACCCTGAGATGGTGCCTCAAAGTTTTATGAGTCCTCACCCCTAATGGCCTGTATTATTTGTGTCCCTCAAATAATATCATCCGTCCATAGAACATATATTCAAGAACAGTGTTATGTCACTTCCAGGTTCTCATCATAGCAGGGATCTTCTATGACCCTTTAATGCAACAGCTATCCTTAGGACATTATCACAATCATTTTCACGCAAAAGAACAATCAATATGTGATAAGGATTTTATTAATTAATAAAGTACAATGTAGTTGGTTCTAGGCCACCAACTCCAACAGACTCCCACTTAGACTAAAGCCAACTGCTAACAACCTTTAACCCGCTAACTCTCACATGATATTCATGCTTCTGCTAAGATGGTCCTTTAGTCATGGGGTCTGCCAAATTCTCTTCCGTGGACACTTTTCTCACTGCAACTTCACCCCTTTGATATAAATCTCTCAAGAGGTGATACTTCCAAAGTATGTTCTTTTTCCGTTGATGTGACCTTGGTTCTTTTGCAAGAGCCACCGCTGCAGTATTATCACAATACAATATAATGGGATCTTTACTGCTAGGCACCACATCAAGCTCCTAGACAAAGTTCTGAATCTATAAGGATTCCTTGGCTACATCAATAGCCGCTATATATTCAGACTCCACTGTATAATCGGTGAAAACTGGCTGCTTTGAACTCTTCCAGCTCACAGCTCCTCCATTGAGACAGATTACATATCCAAATTGCGACTTCAGATCATTCTGATCTGTCTGAAAACCAGCATCAGAATACCCTCTGATGAAAAGATCCTCGTCTCCTCCATACACCAGGAACATATCCTTAGTTATTATCAGATACTTAAGGATAGTCTTAACAGAAGTCCAATGTTTTTCTCCTGAATCTGCTTGATATCTGCCTACCATGCTCAGTGCATAGGCAACATCAAGCCGGGTACATAACATGGAATACATGATGGATCCTATAGCCGAAGCGTATGGGATCTTACTCATTCTATAATTCTCTTGTTGTGTCTGAGGACACATTTTCTTAGAAAGATGTAGGCCATGTGACACTGGAACCAATCCCCTCTTGTATTTTTCCATACTAAATCTCTTTAGTATCTGGTCAATGTATGTACTCTGACTTAGTCCAAGAAGCCTCTTGGATCTATCACAAATGATCTTGATCCCTAGAATGTAGGTTTCTTCACCCAATTCCTTCATGGAGAAACACTTTTTCAACTAGTCCTTAACTGAGTGTAAGACTAGTATTTCATTTCCAATAAGCAATATGTCATCAACATATAATATTAGGATAACGATTTCATTCCCATTAAACCTCTTATAAACGCATGGCTCACATTTGTTCTTAATGAATCCAAATTCATTTATGTCTTCATCAAATCAAATGTTCCATGACCTGGATGCTTTCTTTAATCCATAAATGGATTTCTACAACTTGAAAACCCATTTTGATTCACCTGGTGTCACAAACCCTTCTGGTTGTGTCATATAGACATCTTTCTGAAGGTTCCCGTTAAGGAATGTTGTTTTGACATCCATCTGCCAAATCTCATAGTCATGGTAAGTTATTATGGAAAGTATGATTCTTATGGATTTAAACATGGCAACTGGTGAGAAGGTTTCATCATAGTCAATTCCTTGACGTTGTCTGAACCCTTTAGCCACTAGCCTTGCTTTATAGGTGCTAACTTGACCTTCCATGTCTAGTTTTCTCTTGAATACCCATTTGCATCCAACAGTCTTTACATCAACTGGCTCATCGACCAGAACCCAGACTTGGTTCTGATACATGGAATCCATATCAGAATTCATAGCTTCTATCCATCTTGCAGCTTCTGAACTTTCTATTGTTTCCTTGTAGGATAGAGGTTCATCATTGTCCAACAATAATGATTCACCATCCTCGATGACTAGGAAACCAAATCTATCTAGTTCCCGCACCTCTCTTGAGCTCCTACGCAGTACTTGTGTTTCTGGAACCTCTTCCTCGGGGACCTGTGGAACTTGTTTTTGTACCAACTCTTGTGTATCTTGAGTATCAACTTCATCGAAGTAAATCTTTCTCCCACTATCCTTCTTGAGGATGTGCTCCCTCTCAAGAAAGACGGCTTGTCTCGTGACAGTCACTTTCTTCTCTAAAGGGTTATATAGGTAATATCCTTTAGTTTCCTTGGGATATCCTATAAAGATACACCTCGTGCCCTGGGGTGCTAGTTTGTTTCCTGAGAAGGCCTTAACAAATACCTCGCATCCCCATACACGTCTGTGCGACAAATTGGGTTTTCTTCCATTCCATAACTCAGATGGAATTTCATTTTCCACCTTAGTTGGTACTCGGTTTAATGTGTATGCTGCATTTTGTATTGCATATCCCCAAAAGGATAATGGAAGATCTGCATGACTCATCATCAACCTCACCACATCCAAAAAGGTGTGGTTCCTCCTTTCACTAACACCATTCCACTATGGTGTATAAGGAAGAGTGAGCTGAGATAGAATACCAGACTCCTATAGAAGATCGATGAACTCTTGGTTCAGATATTCTCTACTTAGATCCGATTGAAGTTTCTTTATCTTCTTACCAAGAGGATTCTCTACTTCATTCTTGAATTCCTTAAATTTCTCTAAGGCCTCTGACTTATACCTCATTAAGTAGACATATCCATATCTACTCAAATCATTAGTAAAAGTAATGAAGTAAGAATATCCACCTCTAGCTTCTACTGGAAATGGTCCACACACATCCGTGTGTACCAGTCCTAGAAGCTCTGTGGCCCTTTCACCCTGTCCACCAAAAGGCGGCTTGGTCATTTTTCCTTGTAAACAAGTGTGACATCTATCAAGTGGTTTTAGCTCAGTAGAGTCTAAATAGACATCTTGGCAGAGCTTTGTCAAGCGCTTCTCATTCACATGACCGAGACAGTGATGTCACAACTGGGTGATGTATGATTCATGTGAGTTTACTTCGTTATTGATTGCCAACACTTAGTTTTCGTAATTTAATACATACAAACCATTATTTAAATGTGCCATACCATAACATATGTTGTTCTTATAAAAGATACAACCCTTATTTACAAATTTGAAAACAAATACATCCATATCCAAACAAGACAAAGAAATTATGTTCTTGGTAACACTATGAACATAATACCAGTTATGTAAAACCAAGATCATCCCAGTAGGCAGTGAGAGGTGGTAATCGCCAATAGCCAACGCAGCCAGCCTTGCGCCATTAACATCTCGAAGATCCATCTCTCCTTTAGAAATCTTTCTAAATCTACTTGGTTCTAGCATTTGAATACATATGTGACCCCACAAGATGTATCTAATACCCAATTTATAGAAATAGAAAGATTGCACTCGATAATGAATGCACCTTTAGCATCCCCATGCTTCTGGGTGCAGTTCCTCTTCCAGTGGACCTTCTTTCCACATTCAAAACACACTGCCTCTCATTCCTTGCCCTGCCTCTGGATTTCCCCTTCTTGGAGGGATGGTGCTCGGGAGCTTCATAACGTTTATAAGTCTTTGGTCCCTTTGATTTGTCCTTCCTTTTCTTGTTCACCATTAGGACTACAGGTTTATCACGCCCCATGTCCTTGTCTACCTGACGAATCAAGATCAGAAGCTTCGATAGACTCTTCTCATTGCGGCTCATGTTATAATTGACAATGAAGCTAGAGAATGTCTTGGGCAGTGATGATAGGATGAGATCCGTACACAACTCATCTGGGAATTTAATCCCTAAGATGTCCAGGAGTTCAATGTATCCAATAATCTTGACTACATGAGGCCTAGATGGTGTAGACTCTCCAAGATTAGTTGTAAACAAAGCATTGAAGATCTCATACCTCTCCTGTCTCTCCTTCTCTTGGTAGATATCTTTAAGGTGATACATCATGCTATACACGTCCATGTTTTCATGTTGCTTCAAGAGCTCATTGGACATGGCCGATAGCATGAAACATTGGACATATATGGCATCATCCATGTGTTTCATATAGAGATATAATTCCTCATCACTAGCCTCTTTCCCAGGTGCAACGGGAATAAGCTCTTCCAGCACATACAATTTCCTTTCGTGGCGAAGGATGACGCGTAAATGCCTCTACCACTCTTGGAAATTGGTGCCGGTGAGAAGGTTTTCCTTCTCGAGTATGGTTCTCAATGATATGTTTGAAGTCATTTTTTCATTTCTACAAATTAACATGAGAAAAGTTTTAGTAATTTATTAAAAAACTGAGACAAATAAATAAATTGATACTTATTAGTCTCCCACTTTTTTATCAAAATCCAATAGCCCTCACCATTGACTTCAAAATATTTTGTTGCCTGAATATTCTAGTGGAAAGGATCCATATTTCCCTTCGCATTACCCCAACTAGGGTTGGTCAAGCAACTTGAAGGGTTTTAGGTAGGCATTCCAAATTCCAACTGCATTAACTCGCAGATCCTTGATCTGCTAAGTGGACTCCCCAATCCTGAAATCCTTTTATTTTGGATTTCCTCAACCTTTGCCTCTTGGTCACACCAAGTCCTACTGTGGAAGTCAACCCTTGATGTGAACCAAGTCAAGTTAACCCAAAACCTTGAATTAGAATTCCCTGATAATTGAAATCACCCCAACTAGGGTTGGTCAAGCACTTTGAACTATGGTTCGATTCTAACCAAGATTATGGAAGGCTATACTAACTTAATATTTCTTTTGAGGGATTTTATCCTTATACGTAAATTTCCATTTTATTATCTTTGATTACATACTTTTTAATATTAAGTGGGATATACTTAAGTGATTAACTATGTCTAAGATAATATTTACACATAAGCCGGTTTTTATTTTAGTTCCATCTTGCATGCTCATTTAATTCATTAATTGTGTGATCGTGACAACACACCCACAATAAATAAACCATAAAACTGATAAAAATAAAATAAATGGTATGATCATGAGATTTTTCTATTGGTTAGTTTATCTAGAAGTTGATAAACTAACCCAAAACCTAGGGGAGAAACACCTTGAACATTTCGGGTTCGTGTTTATAGCTTTCCACCTATCCACCTTTATATCTCCTTGGATTGGTTTCACCTTGGCTCCTGACTTTAGCCACCTCCACTAGCTTGGGAGCTCCATCCATTACATATGCATTTATCTCACACGCAGGTGAGGGGTAAAAGGGGTTTTTACATAAAAGAATCCTTGGGCGCGTAGGCCCTACATATTAATGAGGAGATGGCTCACAGGCCAACAAATTTAATTTAAATAAATAAATTAAAAGAAACCATTCACATACAAAGGTCTCGGTCTAGCTCATGATCATCCATACATGCAACGATATTTAAGCATAAATAAAACTAGCATTCAATTCTTTAATTGTTCTTGTTTAAGATAAATCACGCTCGAATCAATTAATTATCTTTAATTAATCAATCCTTTTATCTTAAACCCTTTTCTGAACTTCCTTGAGATTCTCATCCATCATAATTTTAAACAAATAAATTCATTTAAAATTATCCTTTTACATAACTTGTACCTTGGAGGCAACCCGTTGAATTCTCGTTCATTACACAGATGTTAAATTAAACACAAATATATAAAACACATATCACGTGTTGTGCCTCATCTTTACGCCTGCACCATGGTACACATCTCAAGGTTTTGTATAATATAATAATAAATTTTAATAAATCTACATAATTTTGGTGAGTACACGGTGTGTAGTTCTGACTACACGGTGTGTACTTTTCTTCACCGTCCATACGAAGTACACGCACAGGGACATGGCATGTTAATGTACTTCGAAAATTTTCGAAGTACACGGCATGTACAGTGGGACACACGCTGTGTAGTTTCTGCGTTACACAGTTTCTAGTCGGGAAATCCGTGTACGGGGTACATGGTCCAACCCGAACCCAAAGGGACTACATGCCGTGTTCAGTTGTACCACATGGCGTGTAATCTGGAAACCATGTGCCACTTGTTTCTGGTCAACACATGGTGTCATAAATGGCATAGGTATACTCTAATACACGGCCTGATTTGGCGGATCAGTCAATGCATTGAACCTAGACTACACGGCGTGTACTTCCGAATACACACCGTGTATTCTTGTGTTGTATGTCCAGAAACATTTGGCTCCTCCAGATGAGTTCCTCTATTTTATTTTGATCAAAATTAAAAGAAAATTTTGTTTCTGTGAGGTGAATGAGAAATGAGGGAGGAGGAACAGATCTCGAGATTCATATTTCCAGAACGATTAAACTTGAATTGAAACAACTAAATTATTAAATGCGTAAAACATCAAAGAAAAACTAAATAATTATAATAAACTATATGACCCCTCTGATACCACTTGTAGGTTTTGGGCTCAGCGGAAGCGTGTTGGTGGGTTTTCCCGATGTTAATTTTAACGTTAAACAATGTTCAATTCAAGATACGTCACGATGTAAAATGCCGAATCTTCAGAATAGAACGAGGAACAAAAAACTTAAGAGGGAATCCTAGAACCATAGAGATAGGATCATCATATATTGGTTATAATTAATTTAATTAATTCACAAGAATTACCTTGGTGTAATTATTTCTTTTTTGATGTCTCCAGTCACGATTCGGTGATCCGTCGTTGTGTCATAGAATCCAAGTGTAGGATTCCTCTAGCGGTGATCCAAACATGTTCCACATATCTCCGGACATTTCCAAAGGGATCTCCGGGTGCTAGCGTAGAAGAACCTTCGCTTACAATTTTCGCCTTAGATCGCCTTGGTCTCTCGGTCTTAAGAGCATTCTTGGAGGAAGGAGTTCTTTCGGCCTTGAAAGAATTCTCCAGAATTGTTGTGCACAACGATTCTTTTGTGGAAAAGTTTTGGGGTTGTGAGGATATTTATAATCGAGTTTGAGGTTATAGAGTTATGACAATAAATAAACGTGTTACATGTTTTATTTATTTCATTAACTCTTATTGAAAACCCCCATGTCGAATTATTAATTCCTTGACATGTACCCACACTGATTATAATAAATATCATTTAATAAAACAATATTATATCCTCAAAATCCTGACTGGAAAAACTACACGGTGTGTAATCATTAATACACGGTGTGTGCTCATTTTCCATAAAACTACACGGTGTGTATATTTAATATACACGGCGTGTACTTTTATTTTTCACTTTCCTTTATTTCCTCCACCACATTTATTAGACCTTGAGTAATGGATATTTATTTCTTAAATAAATATAACTACATCACTCGCTAATAAATATTATTTCATCCACAATATATTCTCTTGAATAACTAGTGTATAAATAAATGCGATCAGGCATCCTTAAATAATTATTAAACCACAGTCGGGAATAATCTTTATTTAACTTGTTAAATTAATATTTAACTGAGATATATGGACACACTTAGTGTGTGACCCTCTAGGCCTCTTTCTCAGTGGCATTAGGCGGAGCCTGCCTAAAGTCCAAGGTTAGCATCTAGCAACATGCCAAGGAACCCATAGAGAAAGAAGTTAATGTTGTAATGACGTGTCACCTCATACGAACGCTTACCGTGTAATATAATCCCTTTGTCATGATATCTCAAATCAAGCGGGTTGCATGCTAGTGTCATCAACCCACATGCTTGATTATTCTTTCTTTGAATTTCCAGAATTGAACTCTCTCATACCTTACCATGGCCATGGATTTATTTAGGCTATATCAATTCCATAAAAGGGCCTGAGATATCTACTTCTGTTATCGAACAGAAGGGACAAATCCTTTCTCGCATTATCTATTAATGCAGTATTACTCGTGACGCACCCAACGTATCCTAACTCGCTGTGAACAGTGTTTCGTCACAATTTTCGTCAATACATCTAAGTGCGCGAGTTGTAATACCCATTAATAATAATCTTAAAGTCTAAGGATCAATACACACGTCCGTAGATAGGAAAATCCAATGACACTATGAAATGTGGATTTCCTACTGGCGGTTCTCGTTCTCATAATATCCTCCTAGATATTACCAAGGGCGCACACCATGAAATGGTGCCTCAAAGTTTTATGAGTACTTACCCCTAATGTCCTGTATTATTTTTGTCCCTAAAATAATATCATCTGACCATATAACATATATTCAGGAATAGTTTTATGGCACTTCCGGGTTCTCATCATAGTAGGGATCTGCTATGACCCTTTAATGCAACAGTTATCCTTAGGACATTATCACATGCATTGTCATGCAGAAGAACAATCAAGATGTGATAAGGCTTTTATTAATGAATAAATTACAAATTATTTGGTTCTAGGCCACCAACTCCAACATATTTTGGGTAAGGACCCACCGCCTGGTTGGGTTCTTGACAGGGATGAGATCTTGCGCATTCATGGATGCATCTGGGTTCCTATAGACATACGGAATGATTTAATGAAAGAATATCATGACTATATTTGGGAATTTCTCCCTAGTATTACCAATATGTATCAAGACATATGTCATCAGTATTAGTGTCTAGGCATAAAGAGGTAGAAAGTGGGTTTATCGCCCGATGTTCCACTTGTTGGCAGGTGAAGGCAGAACACCAGCAACCAGTGGGGATTTTTCAGCCATTTTTGATTACTAAATGGAAATGGGATGATTTCACCATGGAATTTGTTATAGGTTTACCTAGGTCACCTCGAGGTAGTGACATAGTATGGGTTTTCATCGACCGGTTGACCAAGGTTGCCCACTTTCTACCTATTAGAGAGAACTTTTCAGTAGACGATCTTGGGAGGATTTACATCCCAAAGATTGCATGTATTCACATTGTTCCTCGTTATATTGTATTAGATAGGGATTATCTATTTACATCATGGTTCTAGTAGAGTTTATAGAAGGATATCGGTACACAAGTGCTTCTGAGCACATTTATCCACCCACAGACCGACGGGAAATCTAAGCGTACGATTCAGATTATGGAGGACATGATGCGGGCATGTTTCTTAGATTTTGGGGGTTATTTTGAAAA
The DNA here is from genome assembly GCA_963277665.1 of Viscum album. Classification (NCBI taxonomy): domain Eukaryota; kingdom Viridiplantae; phylum Streptophyta; class Magnoliopsida; order Santalales; family Viscaceae; genus Viscum; species Viscum album. The sequence goes on from OY728160.1 coordinate 1,738,641,012, forward strand.
GAACCTATCCCTTATTGAGTTTTACTATAATAACAAATTTTAGGAAACTATTTAGATGGATCCATATGAGGCCCTATATGTTAGGCCATGTCCTTTAACTTTGTGCTAGCTAGAGGTAGGTGAGGTAGTTCTATTGGGAGCTCATCTCATTTAGGAGACTTTAGAGCAGGCACATCTTATCTAGAAGTGTATGGATATAAATTAGTCTAGGTATAAATCTTATGTCGATGGTCATCACTGACCTCTGTAGTTTTAGGTGGGACATTGAGTCTTTCTATGAGTTTTTTCTAGGTTGGGATATAGATAGATTCGTAGATAGGGAAAGTTATCACCTCGTTGCATCTGCCTTTTTGAGATCTTGGAGAGAGTTGGGCTAGTATCCTATAATTTAGACTTACCTCAGAGGTACCGGTACATGCAATACATCTTCCATGTATCTCGTCTTCTATATTACTTTTCATACTCATCTCACACTTTTGATCCTAAATATGTTGAATTGGTAGTTGATGCTTACTTTAAGGAGTATCCTATCAGGATCTTTAATCAAATAAAGAAGGATATATATGGATGGAAAGTTCATATGGTATGGGTTATATGGAATAACATCCATTTATAAGATGAGACCGAGGAGAGAGATACCAACATACATGATCAGTGGTCATAACTTTTCTCAGATGATCTTTTACCACCCTCAGAAGGACAACTCTAGGATGAGTTGTTTTAAAGAGGGGATATTGTAAGATACTGGTTTTCAAATGAGGTATAGACCCTTTAAATTTCATTTTATACCCTTTATTTATCCTTGTGGGCATTCTTAAGAGTTTAATTAAGGGTTCATGATCATTTGGAGCTTGTTTAGAGACCAGAGTTTTGAATTTTGGAGAAATAGTATGAGTCACCTGGTTGTCATATGGTTAGTGGTAACCATGCGGCTTAACCATGAGGCCCATATATAAGGGATAATGGTTTGATAGACCATGAAAGGGGGGATACATGGTTATGAAAAAAAGTACAGACTTGTTGTAGAGGGGACCCGCACAGGCTGTGCATAGTTAGGAAAAATGTGCACCTATCCTACACCCTTAGTGTCACTTAGGAAGTAACCCCACATGGTTGGAGCATGATTTTTCTAAACCATGTGAGATAGCTGTGTGAGGGGTGGATCTGACCACACTGTCATGACATTTCAAATTGATTATTATTTTAAGGTTGATTTTTAGTTTAGGTCAGACCCTAGGTCGTCTCTTAGAGAGTGTTCATGGGTTTAGAGTGTGCATTTTTAATAAGAATTACTAAAAGAGGGGTGGTTTTAAAATAGTTTAAAGAAAATGACTTGATTTAAAGAGTTTAATAGTTGATAAATAAAAGTGGTGTTTTAGAATTATGAGATAAGGAGATCATTTCAAGTTCACTACACATATTGTTGAGTTCATCATTATGAAAAATACACCTGGTTTAATGAAATCATTTGGTTGAGGGTTTTCAAGATCTCAACTTCCCTCTTGCCTCTTAAACGATGCTCAAAGAACCACCCCTTGACACAAAAATCATGTTGTCAAGGTTTGGGTATCAATAATAAATAAGAAAGGCTACCAAATAATATTGAAATATTATGTATGTGTGAGATAAATAGGACTCTTGTCTTTCCAATTAGAACAACTCAAGATTCCCACTTAAAATCTCAACCCAATCGGTGTTGAAATAAAAAGTGTTTCACTTAATTTTAACAATAGAAATGAAATCAGAGGAGAATAATGTCAAGATAATAAATAAGTGAAATATTTAGAACACAAATTACACAAAACCAGTAGAAGAACAAGTGCTGGAACTCCTTCCCAAGTGTGTGTAGCTCCCTCGAAATGATTGTCCACTGTTTAGCTTGACATCGGGAGGAGGAAGATCTGGTGTAACTTTGACTCCATCTTTGATCCCCCTATGAGGATTGGGGCCTTAATAACTCCTTATATTATGAGAGGAATCCTTTGGGTCTCCAAAATACTAGAGCTTTTCCTCCTTTCCAAACTTCCAAATGAGGAGCCCAAGCTTCCATTTTATAGGCAAAGTGGAAGGTGGTTTTGGGCACACAAATTGTGTAAAACCACTTGGACAATGGTTTTAGACCACTTAAAAGTCTAATCTAGATTTGTAAAAAACTAGAAACTTGTTTACCCGCATATTTAATATCTCCACCAAAAGTTTGTAACTATTTGTAAAACTACAGATCGAGATATTGATAAAATACAGAACACCTCCTTTGACTTTGTGCAGATTTGATTCTTTAGACATATCAATTAGGATGGGCATCGTAAAGGCCGAATTAGGCTTTAGTTAATTCATATGAAATGTAGTACATTAAATTTTGGACTAAACCACAAAATTTCATTCCATTTGGATTCACATTTTAGTAGAAATATGCGGTTGATTCCACTAGTGTGCATGGATCCTGCGCAGTTTGACCCATTTCCCTTAGACATCATCACGGGCCCTCCAAATCACCTCCACCTTCAACGATATTATCAAAAAAAGTATCATTTACATTTTAACAGTAATAAATAAAAAATAATTTAATCAAACATGAAGTGAAAATTGTTATTATTTTTATAATTTTCAATATAAAACAAGTTTAGCACAGCGGTGTAAGGGTGAAAATGAAACAGTGAATCGCGGTGCAATCACACCCCCAAACCTAAACATTTTTACTCTTGGGAAAAGTCATAATTTCAAAAATTATGCATGTAGATATTTCAAACTTCATAAAGATTTAATATTCAATGAAAATTTAATTCCTGATAGAAATGTGATCAAAGAAAAAATCACACTGAGGAGTTATTCTCAGTGATCATGGAAAAAGACGTCTCAAAAATTATATCCAATTGAAATTCCAAGAGATGCATGATACCAATCAAAGAAAATAATTCAAAAGTTAATCATGTCACTAATTCTCCACGTGTGTGTGTGATAACCATTTCATGCTATTTTTTCCACTTTTTATCGAGTAAATATAAGTTATTTTAATAATTGTCTACTTACAAGATTCTTTCCACTAAACGTACCCCACATCATTTATAATCAAATTTCAAGACCCAATCACTTAAGCGTTCTCAGAAGTCAAACTATAAGCTCTCGACCTAGATATCCCCATACGTTGTACATTTCATCACTCCCCTCATTTATTAATTTTTCAAAAGTTGAACTTATAACAAATCTCACACTCTTCTCCCAACCCATTTTTTATCTCCTCACAACACTAATTCTAATAGTTATAACAAGATCAAAGGTTGAGGAAGGGTGGTTTTTTGACCTGCCCAATATACAACCCATTTTTTATTTTTTTTAGGGTGTACAATAGTCGGATAACAGGTACACGCGTATAGGTCAATCTGGTATATTAATGAAATAGATTGGATAAAGGACAAATGTATAGAAAAATGATTTTGGAATGTATAGAAAAATCAAACTAACTTATATTTGCCTTCCATTAAGTAAGAAATTTTCACATTTCATGGTTGGGTGCAAAAATATGTGGAGAGATTAAGTGAAAAAAATTTCCCTTAAACTATTCAAAAAAAAGGGTACCATTCTTCTCAAAGGTTTCAAAATTATACAACCATTTATATCATCAACAAAGAACTAAATTTCAAAATAAAGCCACACCACAGTATTGAATTCTTGCTGAAATTCACATTTCATCAGATTTTTTTTTGAATGTTAAAACATGAAATACAGACACTCCACATGCATTTTCAATAACTTCCATGATTAAACGGGCATCATTTTCCATGATAAAGTGGGCATAAAAAATTAATATTTCAGCATAAAAGTTATGGGGAGGGAAAGGGGAAAGTAACAATACAATTCAACATGCTAAAAAGAGAAAAGGAAGAAAGATGGTGAAAATTCCTAACTAACCTAGGAATATACCCATCCCCCCACACCTAAAGTGTGTAGTGTCCTCACTGTAATAAAATAGAATGTGGGAAGGGAGGATAAAACCTGGTGAGTTTCATTCATATATTAATTCTTGAACATGGAGTTCCTCCATCGGGGACTCCGAAATGGATTCATGGAAGTGCTTCAGCCGCTGCCCATTGACAATGAAGGTTTGCTTGGTTTCTTCATTTTGAACCTAGAAAACACCAAATAGAGAGACATTAGTAATATTGTATGGGCCAAACCAGCGAGAACAAAGCTTACCTGGATGAAACTTCAACCTTGCATTGTAAAGTAGGACCTTCTTCCCAATGTGGAACTGGTGATAAAGGATAAGACAATCATGGTCAGTCTTGGTATGCTCCTTATAAATTGTGGAGTTCTAATATGCATCTCTTCTCATTTCTTCTAGCTCTTGAATCTACAACTTCCTTTGAGCACCTGCACCAGAAAGATTAGAATTGCATTGTTTGATGGCCCAATAGGCCCGGTACTCAATCTCAATATGGAGGTGACAACTCTTTCCAAACACCAGTCGATATGGTGACATTCCAATGGGAGTCTTAAAGGCAGTACAGTAAGCCCATAATGAATCATCGAGTCTAAGACTCCAATCTGTCCTATTGGGTTGAACCATTTTTTCAATAATTTGTTTTACCTCTCTATTTGACACCTCGTCTTGACCATTGTTCTATGAGTGATATGCATTAGACACTCGATGACTGACCTCATACCGACGCAAAAGTGATTTCATTGTTCGATTGCAGAAATGAGAAACCTGGTCACTGATTATGAACCTAAGTAAGCCAAACCTACAGAAGATTTGGGTTTACAAAAATTCTATAACTACCTTAGAATCGTCAGTCCTTTTGGATCGTTCCTCTACCCATTTTGACACATAATCAACTGCCAGAAGAATGTACAAGTTGCCAAAGGAATTGGGAAATAACCCCATAAATTCAATACCCCAAACATCAAAAATGTCATGAAAGAGCAATGGTTATTGTGGTATTTCATTTCTTTTAGAGACATTACCCATTCTTTGACAATGAGGACAAGATTTAAAAAAATCATGGGCATCCCAAAAAAGTTTTGGCCAAAAGAGACCCGAATCAAGGATTTTGCGAGCAGTCCATTGGGGACCAAAGTGGCCCCCACAAGAAAGAGTGTGGCAGAATCTAAGGATGGATTGAAACTCACTATCGGGAACAAAATTCTTGAGGACTTGATCACTACATGTGCGCCAAAGGTAGGGTTCATCCCAAATGTACCAACGGGACCCATGTTTTAAATGGTCAGCCTGTTTTTTATTGAAATCGGTAGGAATGCAAGATGCTACCAAATAATTTACAATTTCAGCATACTAAGGAATAACATCTTGCACTCGGTATAGTTTCTCATCAGGAAACATGTCATTTATGGGAATACATGGGGATAAGTCAATGTTTGAGGATGGTTGAATCCTACTGATATGATCAGCCACCACATTCTCTGCTCCTTTTTTATCTCAAATTTCTAAATTGAATTCCTGAAGGAGGAGCATCCATCGAATGAGACATGGTTTGGATTCCGGTTTTTTAAGGAGATACCAGAGGGATGCATGGTCAGAGAAAACAATGACTTTGGACCCTAAAAGATACAACCTGAATTTATCCAAGTCAAACACAATGGAAAGAAATTCTTTTTCAGTTGTGGTGTAGTTTTCTTGGGCAGGGTCCAATGTACGTGAGTCATAGGCAATGACATGTGGATCTTGATCGACCCTTTGTGATAAGACTGCCCCAACTGCATAGTTAGAGGCATCACACATGAGCTCAAATGGTAAATCCCACTGAGATGGTTGGATTACCGGGGGTGACGTGAGACTCCATTTTAACTTATTAAAAGCATCCTCACATTCATTATCAAAAACAAATTCCTTTTCTTTTTGGAGTAATTGGGAGAGGGGGAGTGCAATTTTACTAAATTCGTGAATGAAACGACGGTAAAATCTAGCATGACCTAGTAAAGACTGCACATCCTGTATATTTTGGGGGAATTGTAGGGAAGAAATGACATCCACTTTTGATTTCTCTACTTGGATACCATTCCCAGAAATTAGATGTCCCAAAACTATACCTTTTCATACCATAAAATGGTATTTCTCATAATTTAATACAAGATTATTTTCAATACAGTGATGTAGGACTAGACCAAGACTACTCAAACATTCATCAAAAGAGGATCCATAAATAGTTAAATCATCCATGAAAAATTCCATGCAATTCTCCAGGTAATCTGAAAAAATACTAACCATACATCGCTGGAAAGTACCTAGAGCATTGCATAGACCAAATGGAATCCTCCTATATGCAAATGTGCCAAAGGGGAAAGTGAAGGTTGTATTTTCCTGATCCTCAAAGGCAATATGGATTTGAAAATATCCATAATACCCATCAAGAAAACAGTAATGGGACTTACCTACTAGCCTCTCTAGCATTTGTTCAATGAATGGAAAAGTGAAATGGTTCTTCCTAGTGTGTTGGTTTAGTCAGTGATAGTATATGCAGACACACCAACTATTTTGTACATGAGTTGGAACCAATTCATTATTTTCATTTTTGATTACAGTAAGGCCAGTTTTTTTAGGAACTACTTGAATGGGACTAACCCATTGGCTATCAGAGATGGGGTAAATGATTCCAACAGCCAATAATTTTTTCACTTCATTTTTCACAACTTCTAGGAGGTTTGGGTTTAGTCGACGTTGTGCCTGCCTCACTGGTTTAGCCTCATCATTTAATAAAATATGATGTGTACAAATTAATGTGTTAATACTAGGAATGTCAGCAAGTGTCTATCCAAAAGCTTGTTTATACTCCCTCAAAAGTTTAGGCAATCGCAATTCATGCTCAGGGGGAGTGAACTAGCAATAATGACGGGTAACTTGTTTCCATTCTCAATATATGAATATTTTAAATCTTGAGGCATTTGTTTCAGTTCCAATTTAGGTGGATTTTGGATTTATGGGAGTGTGTTTGAAAGTGAGAGGTCACTGATCTCATCTAACTGCTCAATGGTATCATCCTCAGATGAGGAATGAGCTTTTACAAGCTTAGCAGTATCATCGATGGTCAGTGGATCCCCAATGTTCAAGATATCATCAATTAATAAACACGCATGACACTTTTATAGACCACTACAACAATAAATGCATGATTCATTACCTATAATTTCCATCAATGAAGAAAACTCAGAAAGGGGATCGGGGTAATGATAAGAAGTTTTTTCAGGGGAAGGGAGTACATCAATTGAATTTACTGAGAGAGAGGAATGTTCTTCTGAGGGGTGCTTCATGGCATCAAGGATATTGAAATGGACTATGTCACCACCAAATTCCATAGATAATGTACCATTGTAGAAATTAATTATGGTTTTGGTGGTTTTCAATAAAGGTCTCCCCAATATAATTAGGGCATGTCCATTCATCCTATCATCTTCCATTTTAAGCACATAAAAATAAGAAGGAAAAATTAAATTTTGAACCCTCACAAGAACATACTCTAACACACCAGAAGGGTGTGTTGTACTCTGATTTTCTAGCTGAATGACTATTCCAATGGTCTTTAGTTCACCAACCTATAATGTAGAGTAAATTAAGTGAGGAATCACATTTATAGAAGCACCTAAATCAAGAATATCAATAGAAAAAGAATACTCCCCTATGGTGCATGGAATCAAGAATGTCCCAGAATTGTTACACTTGGTGGGAAGTGATGGCTCTATTAATGCTGATATGTTCCTCCCCAAGCTCACTTTTTTATCTCCATGAAGTCACCTTCAGTGTGTAAACATATCCTTTAGAAACTTTTCATATCTTGGAATTTTTTTCACAACATAAATCAAGGGGATGTTTACCTACACTTTTTTGAAAGTTTCTAATATTTTCTTATCTATTTCAGTTTCCATTTATTTCCTAGTTTGGGTGTCCCTTTGGGTAAATGTAATAGGAATGGGTTGGATAGGAGACTCATCGACATACACACTCTTTCCTTTAGAAGGTCTTCTCTCAAGACATGGTTTTTCAAAATTTGGAACATTTTTAATGGTTGGGATGGAGGTTTCCTTAGGAGGGTATGACTATAATGAAGGATTCATCTGTTTCCCACTCCTAAGGATGATGGCACTAATATTTCCTTTATCTCTAGGGCTGACTACTGGTTGAGATGGTAGTTTACCCAACCCGTGACTTTGAATTCCCCCCACTGAGTTAGCTAGTTGGCCTAATTGGGTTTTGAGGTCTTGTATGGTTTCCTGGGTGGTTTGCTAGAATTAGAGATTGTTGGTAGCCATTTGTTTCATCATATCTTATAGTCTAGGCTCGGGTTTTGGAGGGGCGTTTGGAAAGGCCTTTGGGGTGGTTGAGGATTTTTGGGTGGTGGTGGTGGATGACTACTCTGAACATGTTGATTCCATGGTTGATGAGGCTAGTTTGAATACCCCCTTTCCTATAAGCTTGGTTTTATTTCCTCCTATAGTTGGATGGATAGTATCATTCTTTTCTAAAGGGTTGGTTATAGGGGAATCCTGGGAAGATTTCCTCACAACTCTCAGAATTTTCTCTCAATTGGGGGAATTGGTCAGAATAATGGGTGTCATAAGAGCATATTACACAATGGATGGGAGGAGGAGATTGATATTTCCCTTCGGAGAGAGAAAGTTGTTGTAGAAGGGTACTTACCTCCTCAAACTTCATGTCCACCATCTTCTCGAATTCAGTACTTTGCACCTCATGGACTCCTCGAATGGGTATACTGGACCTTGAACCAAATTGTTGAGTGTTTTTTTCCATGTTCTCAATTAATGTCCTTGCAGAAATTGGGGTCTTATCTACCAGCACACCACCTGCATTAGCATCAATCATGATTCTATCAATAGGGATTAAACCTTCATATAAATATTGTATTAAAAGTTGGTCACTTATTTGGTGGTGTGGACAACTTGAACATAATATTTTAAATATTTCCCAATATTTATGAAGTGTTTTCCCTTGAGATTGTCTTATCCCACAAATTTCATTCCTTATTGTTGCAGTTCGAGCGACTGGAAAATATTTTTCAAGAAAAAGGCATTTCATGTCCACCTAGCCTCTTATTGGGGAATTAACATAATATAACCAATCTTTTGTTGTATCTTCTAAAGAAAACAGGAATGATCTAAGCTTTACTTGTTCTTCATCCACATTATCAGGTTTTAATGTTGAAAAATAGTATTAAATTCTTTTGTGGATCTTCTCCAGTGAGTCCATGGAATCTTGGTAATAAATGAATTAGATCGGATTTTAGTTCAAAATTAGGTGTCTCGCCTTGCATTTGAATGTATGTGGGTTGGATATCAACATCAAGTGAGGTTAGTTATTTTAATGTTCGATTATTTTAATCCATGATATGAAAGTTTATTTCAGTTTTGATATTGGTTCTAGAATAAGAAGAGGAAGGATCGAGAAGAGTGTCTATGTTTCGTATGTCCTCCTTCGAAGGGTTCTCTTGTGCGTCTCAGTGTCACTGATGTAGGATCCTCTCCAGTTTGGGTTAGAAAGGTGGTAGGTCTCTTGGAGTTAAACGCATCATGCACAAAACCTACAAAATAAATAAATTAGAATAAATAAAAAATAGGTAGAGTTGTAAGATAAAATAAATAAATATTCACAAAATTTATAAAAATCTTATCAAAAACACGCACTAAAAACCAAAGCGCTCCCTGGAAACGGTGCCAAAATTTGACCATGCTATCATGACACGTCAAATTGATTATGATTTTAAGGTTTATTTGTAGTCTAGGGTAGACCCTAGGTCATCTCTCAGGGAGTATTCATGGGTTTAGAGTGTTCTTTTTTAATAATAAGTACTAAAAGATGGGTGGTTTAAAAAAATTTAAAGAAAATGACTTGATTTAAAGAGTTTAATAGTTGATAAATAAAAGTGGTGTTTTAGAATTATGAGATAAGGAGATAATTTCAAGTTCACTACACATATTGGTGAGTTCATCATTCTGAAAAATACACATGGTTTAATGAAATCCTTTGGTTGAGGGTTTCCAAGATCTCAACTTCCCTCTTGCCTCTTAAACGATGCTCAAAGAACCACCCCTTGACACAAAAATCGTGTTGTCAAGGTTTGGGTATCAATAATATATAATAAATTCTACCAAATCATACTGAAATATTATGTATGTGTGAGATAAATAGGACTCTTGTCTTGTCCAATCGGAACAACCCAAGATTCCCACTTAAAATCTCAACCCAATCGGTGTTGAAATAAAAAGTGTTTCACTTAATTTTAACAATAGAAATTAAATCAGAGGAGAATAATGTCAAGATAATAAATAATTGAAATATTTAGCACACAAATTACACAAAACAATTAGAATAACAAGTGCTTTAACTCCCTCCCAAGTGTGTGTAGCTCCCTCGAAATGATTGTCCACCGTTTAGCTTGACATCGGGAGGAGGAGGAAGCTCGGGTGGAACTTCACCTTCATCATTGATCCCCCTATGAGGATAGGGGCCTCAAAAACTCATTGGATTATGATAGGACTTATTTGGGTCTCCAAAATACCAGATATTTTCCTCTTGTCTGAACTTCCAAATGAGGAGTCCAAGCTTCCATTTTATAGGAAAAGTGGAAGGTGGTTTTGGGAACATAGATTGTGTAAAACCACTTGGATGATGATTTTTTACCACTTGAAAGTCAAATATCTCTTTGTAAAAAACTAGAAACAATTTTCTCCACCTCTTTAATATCTCCACCGAAAGTTTGTAAGTATTTGGAAAACTACATCTCTAGATATTGATAAAATACAGAACACCGCGTTTGACTTTGTGCAGATTTGATTCTTTGGACAGATCAGTTCGGATGGGCATCTTAAAGGCAGAATGAGGCTTTAGTTCCTTCATATTAAATGTATCCCATTAAATTTTTGACCAGACCACAAAATTTCATCCCGTTTGGATGCATGGTTTAGTAGAAATATGTGTTTGAGTCCACTGGTGTGCATGGATCCTGTGCAATTTGGCCCATTTCCCTTGGACATCATAACAGGCCCTCCAAATCACCTCCACCTTCAATGATATTATCAAAACAAGTATCATTTACCTTTTTAAAAGTAATAAATACAAAATAATTGAATCAAACATGAAGTTAAATTTTTTATTATTTTTATAATTTTCAATATAAAACAAGTTTAGCACAGTGGTGTAAGGGTGAAAATGAAACAGTGAATCGCAGTGCGATCGGGATCCCTTTAGACAGTACTAGCACACAGTTGGTGCACAGTTTAGCCAACTATGTATCCAAGCTATGAAAACACTTAAAGTGGGGTGAAATTATAATTTTTCCCTTACTTTTTTTTAAACTCGAACCCTCTTTTTCCTCCTCCTCTAAGTACATCAACTCCCTTCTCCTTTTGGAGCTCTTCCATGGCCTCTTCCTAGGATTTAAGATATCTTCCTCTAATGGAGTATGATTCCTTCATCGTCAAGTGTGTTGGATGCATACCGGTAAGATATTAATTCCCCTTCCTTCCTTTCCTCATTTATTCCTCCATCTTTTGCACTATTTTAGTGCGGGTTAATATTCCTTATTTTCAGGTTATTTGTCTATTTTGTCAATTTCTTCCATTATAACTCAATTTAAAGGACAAAAATAGATGAGGGATCATATACTAAGCTAAGTTAGGTGGTATAGTAATTTTTATAAAAAGTCAAGTCATTTTATAACATGCGATATCATAACGCACGCCGAACTTTCCACACATTGTATTAAATTTGCCTTTTCCTTATTTTAAATTCTTAATCATGATAGAATGGCCCCATATACCTTTAATTGTATATGGGGATGGTCCCTATTGACTATTGACACACATGAGGTGTGATCATGAATTTCCCCATTGATAATTAAATTTTTATATAGCCACGCCACCATTTAAGTAGTATTTATTGCCACCCAATTAAATGGATCGTAGTAATTAAATAGAAACTAAGTGGTACGACCACCCCATGTGACCTCTATATGGTTAAAGGTTATACCCCTTGATTAAAAGGAATGTTAAATAAATTTCAATTCATCCTTTGGATTGTATTAAGGAATGGTTGGCCTTTTATATATAAATATAAATTGTGGGCATAACATCCTATCTATTTTTAGTGCATGAGCATGGCATCCCTTGATGATGTGATAATTGGGAAAGGCATACCCTCTACTTGTGATACTCAGACATGGCGACCCAATTACATGTGATCCTCAAGAATGGTGTCCCATATGCATGTGTTATATGGGTATGGAGTCCCATATACATGTGATATACAGGCATGGAGTCCCTTTTAAATGTGATGTATGGGCATGAAGACCCTAATTAAATATGATGTATCAGTATGGAATCCTAAATTAAAATGTGATGAACGGGTAGGGTGACCCATATGATACATGACACTCGGGCATCATGACCCTTGACTTTTTATGATATTCATGCTACTATTCATGGATGCTTGAGTTATGCATTGAGTCTGGGCTAGTAGTAGTATTAATATATATATTTATAAATTTCACTATGTATATAGACCATATATATGTATAAATATGGTTACTTGATCAAAGATCATCCATATTAGGCCGAAGCGGGTAGTGTCAGCCTATTGTCCTTTAGGAACCAGAGATGAACAATTACATTCTATAGTTTTTATTACATTATTATACATGTTCATTGCTCATTTTATATGCACCAAATAGATTTTACTAGACATCATTGGTAGTGGCCGACTGAGTATATCTCACACCTTGTTCGAGCCACTGGTTGGCACCCGAACAAATCTCATGGATGCGAGTAAGGATAAAGGGAAGTGTTTGGTTGTGGATGCTTGATTTTATTCTTAGGAAGGAGTACAGGAGTATAGGACTCAACTTATCTCATGATGCTAGTGGAGATAGTTTTTGGAATTTTTTTATTTTTGTATAGAATGATGTATATGTTTGTAGCCCTTCCCCCTTTTGTATATCACATAAAATAATCATCATTTTATTCTTGATATTGATCTTGTTTCTACCTACCTATTTTATTTGGATGATTTATTATTTCATTGCAAGTTATTTATTAAAGATTATACTTTTCATCAATATTTTATACCATTATGATTCAATCTGACCTAAGGGCATATTCTCCCCATGAACACACTTTAAGCCCTCACTACTAGTCGGTATCTTCTAGAATATGGGGAGCCACACTTGAGTCCATTTATCCAACTAGTTTTGTTTACTTATGAGTGAACCAAGTTCAGGATATCACAAGGATTCTATAGAAGATATGGGAGCTCTAGGACGTACGACGTTGGGGTGTGAGAGTATAAAATCAATAAGAAAGTAGTGTGGGTACTATTTTTATCGATATAATTCTTATTATATTATTATACTTGGATGCATTATTTGGAGAATGTGTTATAGTGAGGATGGGGTTGGATAGTTGACTTGTTTAGGTTTTGTTGGTTCCATTGTTTTCTCAATAGTGTATTAGTATGCTCTTTTCACATGTGTGCAATAGAATTTGGGTGTGATCCTACTCATTATACTTATATGCTCACCCTACATATATAAAAATTGTTTTTTTAAGTTTCTAATAGGAATTTTTGGTCTGTGATGGACATTACTAACTCAAACTTGGAGTTATTGTTATATAGCTACCTTAGGGTTTTCTTTTGGGTATTTATTTGGAGATTATTCATATTTGTTTAAATTATACATGCATTGTGGGACGGTTTTTGTTTCCTTTATTTTATATTAATTCATGGAGTTGATTGATGGTTGATATTATATCTCCTGATCCTATACTGTATAGAGGGTAATGCCTCCCATATGTGATAATTTTATACCCTCAGTGCTAGTTTCCAACCCGGGGTCTATTGGAGGTGGAACTCGGATGTCATTATCTCTCTTCCTTTATTCTCATCCCAAGATGGGTACCTTTAGAGGGAGGGGTTATGAAATTTTTTCCCTTGTATATTTGATATATGGATCAATAATATTAGTATTGAGTGGTACATATTCATTTTAATGTCTTAACTTCAACTATGTCAATGAAAATTAGGATACTTTTCCAACCTATAGACTTAAAGTTGGAATGATTGATGATTTATTAGCAGCCTAATAATAATTTTAATTATCATCAATAAATCATACTTGATTGAATATTGTATCTATTAAATCAAAATACCTCTAGTAGAAGGTTAATCACTCTTCTACAAGGTAACCTTCAGTAATATAACCTTATATTTGAGCTTTATTGTTTACATATGACTTAAAATGACCATGATACCTAATGAATAAAGTGAAAAATTAATAAGTTTACTTCGTAAGTATTGACTTGGATAACTATAATTCATTAAACTGAATAAAATTAAAATAAAGTACCTCTTTATGGGATACGCCATCGATAATGTATGGGTTTTCCAAATTTAACTTCCATGACCAAATGAACAGTCAAATGAATCGTCACGGTGAAAAATGATGGGGGTGATGAAAGCTGAATTTTCCTGAATTTTTGTCAGATTTTCATTGGAAATTAATCCCCTAATTAATTTAAACCCTAGGTAAATCATACATTTTTTATTCTTTGGTGAACTCTAGAATTAATTTTTTAAATGTATATTTATTTAGATTTTCAATGTTTTTATTTAATTTTTATTTTTAATTATGATAAATCTTATACTAAAAAATGGTATTTAATGGTTTTTATGGGAAATGACAAAGGTATTTGAACATAATACTTCTTACATACCATTATATAGATTTCTATTTATACTGTAAAACTTTAGGACTTTTCCAAATCTCATGTTTAGCATCATCATAAGACTTTATCAACCTTGACTGTAAGGCTTTGAGACTTTTCTAAATGTTTGAAAGAATAAGAAAAATTATTTTATAGAAATGTAGAGCTTTGGGAATTTTTCAAATATGTGGTGTTTCCCATCATAAGGCTTCAAATCCTTATAATATGAAAATCGAATGCACATCTAAGCCCAAGTTTTCAATCAATTTAGGCCCAAACCTAATTAGTCTATCTTCACTCCAGTCAGCTTATGAACACGCCAGAGCAGCACTAAACTTCCACTATAGTTTCAAAGAATTGAAACCCTTCTTCTTCAATTCTTCTCTAAGGCATACATAACTCAATCATGGGAAGAATTTCTGAGCTGGTAATATTTGAGAAGATGCTATCAATTGAATTCAACTCTACTATTGGCCGTGAAATGTGGAAGAAATATGAGGAAAGAGAAGTTCACTACTCAACACTAAAATTCCTAAAAAGCAGGAAAAAGGATTATCAATGCTTATAAATACATTTCCCTCCACCACTGTATAGGATCCAAACCTTAGCCTTCATCCTAGTCTCAATTGGTTAGGGTTTATTGTAATTTTCTACATTATGATTTCATTATATTTCTATTCAATTGTGTTTCTATTCTATCTCTCTCACTTTCTTTGTGATCCTTCATTTGTGATATGTTGTCATCACTCAAGCCTCTATCAATAATAAAATGTTAGCCCGAGGTTCACTTGTTGTATGAAAAACAGTGAACCAATGTTCATGCACCTAGCTTTATTTCATCTACTTTGTTATAAGGAGCTTGTGATAGTGAGAAGCTTAGAAGATGATCATACCTCATCTCTATTGTATCCCCATTTACTTTCACACAATTAAAAATCCTTTCCTCTCCCACCATTCAGATTGCTTCTATATGATGAGAGTAGTGATCTTAATGGAGGATGGTATTGTGACCCATTTGAGAGAGTGATGATCTGATCACTTAGGGGACTATCCTTGAGTGTTATGATCATTTACACATTTGAAATAGTGGGTTTGTGTGTAGTTGATTAGATGAAACAAATAATTGAATATGGATTCAAGGTTTTGAGACAATGAAGGATCATTATGGATGAATCTAGGGGTGTATCCCTTTCTTATATTTCGTTCTGAATTTTCATTTTCCTTCCCTATTTCATGAACTAAACATCAATTCCCTCTTCTAGATGCCTAAAGAATATATAAAAAACAAAAAAAAATTGATTAATATTGTGAAGAACCAAACCATGAATCCTTGATAATGACCTTTTTCAGTCTCACTAGACTACATTCTAGGTTAAAATAAATTTTACATGTGAGGCCCATGAAAACCTCTTATACACTAACATCATTATCATGGAGTTGGGTCATAAAATCATGTTTCTCTTTCATTTTGTAAATAATCTAACATTTTCAATTTAAAATTTAAAATCTTAAAAAAATGGATCATTATTATAATACACAATCAAAATAAAAGGTCAGTGAGCTTATTTCTATGATTAAGCAATTGCTTCATAACATGTATGATGACTGAAAATCTTTCCCACAAGAACATGAATAAAAGGAGGAGGAAATACTTAATACAGATACGTAAAGAACCTACTTTATCAAGTCACATCCACTCTCCAAAATCGAATGTAGAAATAAGAAGTTTAGGCTCAAAGAGTGATTAAAGAAGATAAACCCGATGTTCAGCCCCTAATAATCAAACTGATAAGGTGGAAAACTAATTGAGTAACCCTTTATCCCTAACATTACTGATCACATACAAGTGGAATTACTTCAAGAATAAGTGATCCATGTTGATCCACCTAAGAGAGTAGAATTACCTTTTGATTTAATTTCTTTTAATTTCTCATTACTTGAAATGAAATCTAATTCCTACTATCTTGAATTTACAGAACAGGTCAAGCCACATTTTACCTTTCACATTGGAGAAGAAGTTGATTTGGCCACCATTAAAGAGTGGTTGGAGATAGAATTTAAAGGTAAGGCTTCCCAACTTGATGAGGAGTTATTTGAAAATTTACCAAAGTCTATTTTGGGGGAATTTAAAGAAGAGGTGGAAGGAGAACCAAACATCCTGATCTAGCAAGAAAAAAATAGGACTTCTACCTGTTGTCCCCCCCCCCACATTGGAAGTTATTTTACACTACTAAGGGGCTAAACACACTACACTTTACTAAAAATGGATACCTTTAAAAGAAGAATAAATATAAGAAGAATTGGGGGGATGTGATGGTTATTACCATGAAAACCCAATTTTCCAGTAGACTAGGGATAATATCAATGATGTCTTGCTGTGGAAATTCAAAATAACAACCCCTCTTGGGAGGGAATAACCAAATATTTTATCTCCTCTATCTATTTATTTTATTTTAATTATTTTGAATAAAATTTATTATGTCATTTATATTTTCTATAGGATTTCAAAAATGTACATCAACTTAGGAGGTGATCTCATATTGTCCACAAATCATCCATGGGAGATCCTAACTCAACCTGTTGGACAAATAACACCAGTTTTTATCTATCCTTTTACACTGTGTATTCACTGTACTTTTTATGCATGTCTTTTGAAACATAAGTGAGCAGTGTTGAACATGTGTGGGGGAAGAGTCGTAAAAATGTTATAGAGTAGTTTTTAATCTTATAGGAACTTATTTTAGATATCTATAAATATTTTTTGTATTCTATTTTGCATTATTTTTTTCTTTTTAGTGTTTTTTTGGGATAAGAAAACTTGAAGCTAAATGTTGTCATTCTTAGATCAAATATTATGCTATAGTGAAGGATTTCATTGTTTTTGAAATTGTGAGAGTTAAATGATTTTTGAGTGGGTTTTCCCACTAATTTCATGGAAATTTGGTTATTGAACTAGGACAAGGAGTGTGAGTGAAAAAATCTTTATGGAATTGAAATTATAACATGGGGTCACTAGAATTTTGAACTTAATTTGAGGTAACTTGACCCTTGGGAAAAATAACACCTTAGGGATCCAAATAAAAATAAATTGATATAAATCCTTTGAAACTAGAGTAAAATGGGAAACTAGGATCCCATGATTAATACCTGAGATAGTATACACCAAGTGTGTGAGTGATAAATTCCATTTGAAAAAAAATCAATATGTTCTTCACACACTCATGGAAAAGAAAAAATTAATATGTGCCTAATAGTCAAAAATGAATTCATTCGGGTGAGGGGAATATTGAACCCAAATGATTAAGTAGTTAATTGAATTATAAAAAAATCATTTGAATTGTATAAAATAAGTGGAAATTGGAAATATGGTTTAAGTAACTTAGGATAAAGAGATAAAAGGAAGTGCCACTTATTAAAACTTTAAAACCACTTGAATATATTTATTTCACTCTTGTAAATGGAACTTTTGATTGAATTGAAATGATATAATGTGATTAATTAATAGAGGAGGAATGATAATTCAAACAATAGAGGAACCTATGATTTACTTCTTTGTTGGTTTGTGTACTTAATTCTTGGCAAGAAAACTCTTAAAATAAATTAAATTCACTATATTATTTGGGAGTGCAATGGTTTAAGTGTGGGAGAGTGATGAGAGATGAATTTTCCAAAATTATTTCATGATTTTAATTATAAATTAATCCCCTAATTAATTTAAATCATGGGTAAATTGTACATTTTTTATTCTTTGGTGAAATTTGGAATTAATTTTTTAGATGTATCTTTATTCTAATTTTCAATGTTTTTATTTAATTTTGATTTTTAATTCTAATAAATCCAATGTTGAGAAATGGTATTTCATGGTTTTTAGGGAAAAATAACAAAGGTAGTTGAATATAAGGCTTCATATTGCCCATTGTAAAGATTTTTCTCTATATCATAAGACTTTAGGACTTTTACAAATCTCAGTCTGAGAATTATTATAAGATTTTATCAAACTTAAGTGTAATACTTCAGCCTTGAGCATAAGGCTTTAGGAATTTGCCAAATTTTGGAAGAAAGAGCATAAGGCTTTTCCCATGAATGTAAAGCTTCAGTAATTTGTAAAATATGAGGATCATCCCATCATAAGGCTTCAAAGACTTATAATATGAAAATCAGTGGCACATCAAAGCCCAAGTTTGTCATCAATTTAGGCCCAAACCTAACTAGTTCATCTTCATTATAGTTATATCATGAACACACTATAAAAGAACTCAACTTCCACTATAGATGTAAAGCACCAAAACCCTTCTTCTTGGTTTATTCTCAAAGGAGTACAGACCTCAATCATGGGTAGAATTTATAATATGGGAAGATTCATAAATATGATCTCAAATAAATTCATCTCCACCATCAACTATGACATGTAGAAGAAATATGAGGAAAGAGAAGTTCAATAATTTAAATTGAAATTGTCACGACCTCCTCCCTACAAATGGTACCCCTCTTAGGTCGACAATGTGAGAAGAGAGATAATGGCCCCAGAGTATTTCCTCTAGTAGGCCATGGGTTGGTGACTAGCACCAAGGGTATAACAAACACACGGATGGGAGGCATTACCCTCTAAGAGAAACATGTGGAAGAGAGAGATAAGACAGACACCAAACAACTCTTGAACAAACTACAATATAAAAGAAATCCCAATTACACATATGTAATGTCATGAAAAACTACTACAAATGAAAGTGGAAACTGAAAGAACCAAAATAAAGTAAAATGACAGTGATCACGAAGCCCAAACAACTCCTACAAAACCCCCAAACTAGTAGTAACCAACCTGATTGTAATATAACAGAATTTCCATGTAATTTTTTTAAATTATATGGAATTATTTCAAGACCACACTCTTTGACAAGACGTGATTCTGATGCCTGGTGATCCCATAATGGAATTTTGAACTTTTTTTTTAAGTTCATTTAAGTAAACGTGCAAGCGGGTTTTTCTAACTTTTAAACTGGTGCTCGGATCAAAAATTTGAGGGCACTGTTGAACTCAGAATGCCAGGATTCACATAGAAAGGACTTAACTTTGACCAGCGAGGGTCGACCAGAAAAGTTAGATTTCAGACTTTTCGGGAAAAAATAAAATAACTTAAAAAGATTTTTTATTTTTATTTTCAAAACCATTGAGCGGTGGATGCGGTGTGGCGATGAGGTGCATTAAATAAAGCTCATTAATGGATCATTTTTGTGTAGCATAATGATTCATTAATTTAAGTGTAATGATGTGACATCACGATATAACAAAAACGTTGCAACATGTTTTATTTTAATGGTTTAACACATTGGTGAGTTGGGAATCAAAGGGTGGATTTTTCTCTGATGAACTGATAGGGAGAACTCTCTCCAATGACGAACGAAGAATGCTGGCAGGATTGCTAGTAATATAGACACTTTATGAAGAATGGGACCAGGAAGCAACACATGCCAACAGAGTTTGAATCCTTGAGGGTGGAGCGCTTCAATGACAAACATCGATCAAGGTAGGTTTTTTTTTTTGTTTTTAAGTTTTCCTCATTCTTATTCTAAAATGAAGAATGCAGATCAACCCATGAATAGGTTGATCTGTATATTGTTCTTTCATGTGGTAGGGTGTTCTTATTGGGTTTTATACAGTGAGATTAAATTATTGTTGATAAAACTATAATCTCAACCTCCTCCCATTTTTAAAACTCTAACGCAGAGGGTGCGGGCTGACACAAACAAGGCTCGAGCCCCTCTGCTTGTGCGTTCTTCATGGCCGATTTTTTGAAATGACAACAAGGAAAATTCAAGGCCTTCGCAGGGAAGGAGACACCCAATGGAGGTTGAAGGCGCAGTCGTTGCGAAGAACGGACCACCGGTATGGACCTGGTGGCCCGTGGAAAGACTCGCCAGCAGTCGCGACTGCGATCGGGTGGCGGTGCACCGAAGATGACTATCGAGGTTGGCTCAGGCCTTGGTATAGTGGGAGGAGCCACTGGTTGAGCCGGCGGTTGGAGGAAGGGACGTTCCCCTTCGGTCACGTCAGTGGAGTGGCCCACAGCTTTAGGTCGTGGTTCTTAGGGGCATGCGGTCCTTGACCGTGTGCGGGAAATTCGGTCAGCTGCGTGGCAGCAGGTCGCGGTCGCTTGATCAGGGTAGAGAAGGCGGCCCCGTAGATGACCCATGGGGTGATGGGGATCTGGATGTGGCTTCTAGCCACGTCCCAGCCAGTCGGACCGGGCCGGGTCTGGGTCGGGTTAGCAGACTCAAGTCGGATCGGTCCGACCGGGTCGGGTTGGTTTGACTGGGTCGGGTCGGTCCGATCGGGTCGGACTGGACACAGACCCAATCGTCCACTTTTTGAAAAAACTCCAATATCTTTCAAAATGAGCATCTGATTGATGATCTATTTATGGTGTTGTAACCCTCACAATGAGGCAGATCTTTTGGCATACTCTATGAAGGTTTTCATGAAAGTTGAAATTTGATAAATGTCTTGGGGAGCAGTTCTCCCGAGATCAAGAGTGTTATGTGAAGAAACCCTATGGTTGGCTGAGACCTAAAGAATGATGACTAGTGACCCTATATAGATTAGATATTATGGCTCAGTGGGAAGTGGATTTTGTGTGACCCGGTAGGCCCATGATGGGGAGTAGTTTCTGTGTGACCTGGCAGACCCATGGTACTCGATAGGAGGAGTACCTTAGTATGGACAAGGTGGGAAGCGGCTTCTGTGTGACCCGACATTCCCATGGTGGGGAGAAGATTCTGTGTGACCCATCATACCCATGGTACTCATCAGGGATGAGTACCACAGTAGTCCTAGGTTAGTGGGAAGCGGCTTCTGTATGACCTAACAGACCCACTATACTCATTGAGGAGGAGTTCTCCAGTAGCCCATGGTATTCGACGTTGTGACTAATGGTCCTACTTTCTTACTCTAGAATATACCAGGTGTGATCTATCTTGCTTCATGATCATGCTTTGTGATCATGCTTCTTGGTTTGTTTGTGTATTGTTTTGTGTTATTTCCTTGGTTTTTTGGGGTCCCTATTGCGTATATTGTTACTCAACCCTTCACGGGATTCACCTTCATGTGTTGTGTCTAGTGAAGATGATCGATGCCTTGATAGAGGACTTGGTGGCCCAGGACTCGGTGGTGCCTAGTGAGACCAGGCAGGCAGGGCATACTTCTACGGATTCCAGTAGCTACTTTGTACTTACCCATCAGGTGGTGTTTTCAGTGGATGTCTATCCAGAGTTTCTTTTTTTACTTTCCTGTTTTCCAGTTAGTCTTTTGTTGGTTTTGTATTCTGGATAATTTTACTTTCATTTTTACTTGTACTCGGTGGTTATTTATAGTGGAATGATTGTTTTACTTTCCAACCTTGAGACGTTTTTTGTGTGTGCGTGCGTACAGGTACACACTAAAATGTATCCCACTTGTAGGTTGACACCTTCAGCACTAGTCGCCAACCCCTAGCCTTCGGGAGGTGGGCTTGGGGTATGTCACAACATGAGCCCTGGGGGATAGGTCATGACAATGTGGTATCAAAGGTGGTTAGTTCTACCTCAAATATTGAGAGTCTACTATTTATTTTGGGGAAATGATGTTGAATGTTTCGAGTTCGGATTCCATATTTGGGGAGTCCAATGTTGGTGCAGTGGCCGAAATATCTATAAACCAGGACCCTGAATTCTTCTTTTTGGCTATATACATGAAAAAACTGGTTGCATAAGTGTCTCCATATGATCTTCTTGAATAAGAGTCATCTCACCATGTATAATCTTCTGACTGTGGTAAATCTTGATCTATATTAGGATGCCCCCATGCAGACAGCCAGCTCATATTCTGATGTGTGATCATGTGTATATCCTACCTAGTGATGAGGCATCGGTTCAGGGACCAGTTCTAGAGATGGCCTCCTCGGGTGGTGCACCGATGTTTCCACCACCCGTTGATTAGAAGTTACTACCGGCATTACTGGTATAGGACGTACACAGACTCAGTGACTTGCATGAGTTTCATAGACAAAGACCTCCCAGGTTCAGGGGAGAGATAGATCCTTAAGTCGCTAAGGACTAGATAGAGGTAGTGAACTGGGTCTTCTGTTTAGTGTGGACATCACTTGACCATATAGTGATCTTGGTCATGATCCTTTTGTAGGGCTCAACAGGGAGATGGTGCAGCTTGACCATCCAGATGCATGATGAGGCGACCCTTTCCTAGAAATACTTCTAGCGGCTTTTTTGGGAGTATTTTTTCCCCGCGACTTTGTACTCTGTGCTCATACAGAAGTTGCTTCACCTGCAGTAGGGAAGCATGTCAGTGGCTCAGTAAACTGCGAGGTTTACAGACCTCTCTCACTACTCCATAGGCCTGGTGTGGGGCCCTTTATTTAGGGCTTGGACCTTTGAGCAGGGAATCATAAAGGAGATCAGGGCATTCATGGTGTCTCTCAGCATCCCCACTCAGGCTGGAGTACTGGAGCGAGCCCTTCTTATGGAGAGCTTCCTGGCGGAGCAGGCACCGACAACCGGAGCCACCAGAAGACACCAGGTGGCAGAGTATTTATTGGTGAGTAGCAGGCAGAAGACAAGGGGACCCAAGTGGGTCAGGTCTTTCAGGGAACAACCCAAGGACTTGAGGTCGGTAGTGCGGGAATCCCAGAGTAGAGGGAGTTAGGAGGGAACTGGGTTGTGCTTCATGTGTAGCGGGTAGGGACACATGACTCCTGACTACCCGACCTGCCACACAGACAATCAGTAGACAGTTGAGGGACTGCCAAGGAATAGGTAGATGTTCGAGCAAGGAGGTCTGTAGGGTGGCAGATGTGGTTGGGGAGCAAGCGGAGTGGCAGGCGATGGACAACAGTTCTAGGTGCTACCACCACCACCCCCAAGTGTCCACCATGGGCTCAGGGAGCCGGTAGATAGGGGTGAGGCCAGCTTTAGGCGATGGAAGCATATGATCATTGCACTCCAGAGGTGATTAGAGGTACGATTTGTGTATTCTCCACCTTATATACGGTTCTTATAGACACAGGTTCTATTCACTCTTTCCTTGCCACAAACCTCGTTCAAGGCTTTAAGATTCTGGTGGATTCGTTGGCTTGATCCTTACGATTAGATACTCCTACGATAGGGTTTTCAATGATTACACATTGGTTTCGGAAATGTGATATTACTCTAGGAGGTGAGAGTTCTACTGGGATCACCTAGTAGTGGAGTCGAGGCCTTACGACGTCATATTGGGTATGGACTGGTTATCTACCATCCATGATCAGATTAACTATTTTAGGTGCAAAGTGTGGTGTGTTCGAGAGGATGGGACCAGGTTTTCCTTCACCGATGAGAATGGAACCTTTGCAGCATAGGAAGAACTTTCTCAGAGGAGGGTGCAGTCGATCACTCACCAATTAGCTAACCTCACCCTCAATGTGGTGGACGATAGGAGTCCTATCTTTCCTATAGTGGTAGAAGAGTATGAGGATGTCTTTACTGAGGATATATCGGGACTACCTCCTTGTAGGGAGGTAGACTTCAGCATTGACCTATACCCCAGTACGACACCGATATCCATGTTTTCATATCGGATGGCTCCCACAGAGCTTTGTGAATTGAGGGTACAGTTGAAGGACTTGTAGAAGAAGGGCTTTGTGAGGCCCAGTATTTCACCATGGGTAGCCCTAGTGTTGTTTTCCAAGAAGTTATATGGGATCTTGAGGATATGCGTGGACTTATATCACTTGAACCAGGTGACCTTGAAGAACAAGTATCCACTGCTGAGGATTGATGACCTCTTCGATTAGCTAAAGGGAGCAAGGTGTTTCTCAAAGATAAACCTCAAATCAGGCTATCATCAGCTTTAGGTACGGGATGAGGACATTCTGAAGATAGCCTTTAGATGCCAGTATGGCCACTATGAGTTTTTGGTGATGCCTTTCGACATGACCAATGCCCTAGCAGTGTTCATGGGACTCATGAACAGGATCTTCCAGCCTTACCTCAATTGTTTCATGGTGTTCTTCATTGATGACATCTTGGTGCAATCAACGTCGGAGGATGAGCATGTTACACACATGTAGATAGTCCTGGATACACTTTGAGAGAACTAGATTTACAGTAATCTCTCGAAGTTCCAGTTTTAAATTTGGGACTTCCACTTTCTAGGACACGTCATCTTAGAGGCTGGAGTTGTAGTGGATTTGGTGAAGATAGAGGCAATGCTTGCTTGGGAGCCACCTAGGAGCGTGACTGAGGTGCGGAGTTTCTTGGGGTTGGACGGATACTACCAGAGGTTCATGCCTTACTTTTCTAGAGTATAATCGCCCTTTTCAACTTTGACAAAGAAGGGATAACCCTTTGTGTGGACAGAGAATTGTAAGCAGAGTTTCTAGGAGTTGAGGTGGAGACTGACGAGTGCCCCCATCTTGAGACTACCAGAAGAGGGATTTGGGTATGTAGTATTCTAGTACACATTAGGAACTAGACTAGGTTGTGTCTTGATGTAGGATAAAGTAGTGATCACCTATGTCTCACGACGGTTGATGAAGCATGATCAGAACTATGTGACCCATGACTTGGAGTTAGCAGTAGTTGTCTTCACCTTGAAAATGTGGTGCCACTACTTGATGGGTGAACGGTTTACCATCTACTTCGACCACAAGATTCTTAGCTATATATTCTCATAGAATGACATGAACTTGAGACAGTGGTGATGGCTAGAGTTACTCTAGGACTATGACTTTGAGATAGTATATACTCCTAGGAAGGGGAACTTGGTGGAAGACACGCTCAGTAGGGGATCTGGTTTACAACTTCTGAGTGAGATGACAGAGCAGCTAGCCACGATGCAGATATACTTTGTGGACAGTGATGGGGCATCTTACCTTCATTCAATGATTTTCACTCCGCCACTCTTACAACGAGTTAGGGAGGAATATATTGTGGATGTTGACTATGAGGGCCGACGTGCTCAATTATCCTTAGGACAAGCTCTAGATGGATTTTCGATAGGTGGGGAGCACATCATCCTTTTCAGAGGATGCACCATAGTACCAGTGATGTTGTATGAGGAAGTGTTGAGGGAGTTTCATACATCCCCTTTGGAGGTAAATCTTGGTGTGGCGAAGATGTATCAGGACCTCTGAAATTAGTACTGGTGTTCAAGGATGAAGAAAGTGGTGGAAGAGTTTGTTTCAAAATGCCTCACTTATCAACAAGTGAAGGACGAGCATCAGATCTCAGCAGGCTTGGAACAACCACTTGAAGTACCAGAATGGAAGTGGGATGGTATATATATTGACTTTGTGATGGGGTTACCACACACATCTAGGGGAAACGATTTTATAGGGGTTATCATTGACCGACTCACCAAGTCGGCTCACTTACTACCCATCCGGGAGTAGGGATCGGTAGAGATCTTGGGACGCCTCTACATCTAGGAGATAGTGTGGATTCATGGGGTTCCTTTTATTATCGTCTTATACCATGACTCTCTCTTTAAATCCTGGTTGTGGAAAGTATTTTAGGAGGCATTTGGAACTTAGTTGCATTTGAGCACCACCTTTCACCCTCAGATAGATGGTCAGATAGAGCAGACCATACAGACCTTTGAGTAAATGATTCATGCTTGCGTACTTGATTTTTGGTCGTAGTTGGGAGGACCATCTTCCACTGGTGTATTTTGCATACAATAATAGTTATCACTCCACCATTAGCATGGAACCATTTGAGGCCTTGTATAGGAATCCATGCAGATCACCTCTATGCTAGACAAAACCAGGGGAATCAGTACTCATGGGTCCAGAGTTGGTATGAGATACCACTGAGAAGGTGAAAATCATCTAGGAGAGGATGAGTACTACGCAAAGTAGACAGAAATTGTATGTTGATAGGAGACAGAGACCCTTATAGTTCGAGTAGGGAGACCATGTGTTCCTTCAGGTCTCACCCTGACGGGTTTGCAAAGATTTGTCTGAGGTGGCAAGTTATCTTTTAGGTTCATCAGACCTTTCCAGACTCTCAGCAGAGTTAGAGAGGTGGCGTACCACCTAGCTCTTCCCCCACAGATGCACTGGGTGCATGATGTTTTTCACATGTCGCAGTTGAGGAGGTACGTACATGATCCATTGCACATCATAAACTGGGGAGAGATGGACATTGATGATGGGGAGATGTTTTTAGAGTTCCCAGTAGAGGTATAGGATCGATAGTAGTGGGTCCTTCATGGACAGTCGATTCCTATGGTGCATGTTTGCTGGTAGCACAGAAATCTCCAAGAGAGTACATGGGAGCGGGAGGCTCAAATTCGTGCTCAATACCCCCATTTGTTTGATTATCCTTTGTTTTGTCTTTTAGGGACATAAATCACTAAGGTGGGGAGAATGTAATATCTCATAATTTCCATGTAATTTGTTTTTAATTATATGGAATTATTTCTAAACCACACGCTTTGACAGCATGTGATTCTGAGGTCTGGTGAGCCTAGAATGGAATCTGGAACTTTTTTAAGTTTGTTTAAGTAAATGTGCAAGTGGGTTTTTATAACTTTTAAACTGGTGCTCGGATCAAAAATTAGAGATCACTGTTGAATTCAGAATGATGAGATTCACCTAGAAAGTACTTAACTTTTACTAGTGAGGGTCGACCGGAAAATTTAGTTTTCAGAATTTTCAGAAAAAAAAATAGCTTAAAAATATTTTTTATTTTGTTTTTCAAAACTGTTGAGTGGAGGACGGTGGTGCTACGGTGCGATGATGAGGAACATTAAATGAATCTCACTAATTTATCATTTTTTTATTATAACGATGCATTAATTGAAGCGTAATAGATATGTTGTTTCATAAATGAAACAGCGTAACGATGCGACATCGAAGCGTAACAGAAACATTGCAACATGTTTTCTTTTAACGGGTTAACATATTGAAGAGTTGGTAATCAAAGGGTGGATTTTTATTTGATTAAATGATGGTGATAACTCTCTCTAACAATGAACGACAAATTCCATTAGGATCGCTAGCAATGACGACGCTTTACGAAGAATGGGATCGGGAAGCGACGAGTGCCAACGGAGCTTGAATCCTCAAGGGAGGAGTGCTTCAACAATGAATGTTGATCAAGGTAGGGATTTGTTTTGTTTTTAAGTTTTCCCCATTCTTATTCTAAAACAAAAAACGTGGATCAACCTAAGAATAGTTTGATTTGTGGATTGGTCGTTCATGCGGGAGGGTGTTCTTCTTGGGTTTTCAACAGCAGGATTAAATTATTGTTTATAGAACTATAATATCAACCTACTCCCATTTTTAAAACTCTAATTTGGAGGGCACAGGCCGACATGAACAAGTCCCAACCCCCTCCTCTTGTGTGTTCTTCATGGATGAGTTTTTGAAATGGAGACAAGGCAAATTCGAGCCCTTCGCAGGTAAGGAAACACCCCACGAAGGCCAGAGGCACAATCGGTGGAAAGAACGGACCACTAGTACTGACTCGGTGGCCCATGGAAATACCTTCTGGCGCACTGGCACTAGCGTCGGCAGCCACAGGCGGGTGGCAGTGCACCACGACAGCGTGCTGGAGGTGGCTGTTGTGGCCGGCTCAGGCTATGGCGTAGCGGGAGGAGCTATCGGCTGGGCTAGTGGCTGGCGGCAGGGACACAGCCCCTCATTCACGTTGGTGGAGCATACTGCAGCCGCGGGCCGCGTTTCTTGGGGGCACACGGTCCTTGACTGCATATGGGAAATCTGGTCAACCGCGGTCGCTTGACCACGGTGGAGAAGGCAGCCCCACAGACGACCCATTGGGCGATGAAGAGCCAGACACAACTTCCAGTCGCGTCCCAGCTGGGCGGATCGGGCAGGTCATGAGCCGCCCCAGTGGGCTAGACTGGTCCGGACCTAGGACGATCCGAGTTCGGGTCAGGTCAGTGAAATCGGGTCAGACCGGACCCAACCGACCCCTTTTTGAAAAAAACGCCAATATCTTTCAAATCGAGCATCTGATTAAAGAGTCGTTTGTAGTGTTGGAACCCTTGCAATGAGGCAGATCTTTTGGAATACTCTATGTATATTTTCATGGAATTTTAAATTCAATGAATGGTATGGGGAGTGGTTCTCCTGATATCAATCATGCCATGTGATGAAACCCTACAGTTGCTGAGACCTAAAGACTGCTGATAAGCAATGTTGTGTGGATTAGATACTATGGCCTAGTGGGAAGTGGATTATGTGTGACCCAATAGGCCCATAGTGGGGAGTGGATTCTGTGTGATATATTAGATCCACAGTACTCGATAGGA
Source organism: Viscum album (assembly GCA_963277665.1). NCBI lineage: Eukaryota > Viridiplantae > Streptophyta > Magnoliopsida > Santalales > Viscaceae > Viscum > Viscum album. The sequence goes on from OY728160.1 coordinate 1,738,670,040, forward strand.
GGAGTACCTCAGTATGGATAAGGTGGGAAGCGGCTTCTGTGTGACCTGACATGCCAACAGTGGGGAGCGGCTTCTGTGTGACCCAGCATACCCACAGTACTCATCAGGTATGAGTACCACAATAGTCCTAGGTTAGTTTGAAGTGTCTTCTGTGTGACCCAAAAGGCCCACTATATTCATTGAGGAGGAATTCTCCAACATCCCATGGTGTTTGATGTTGCGACTAATGGTCCTACTTTCCTACTCTAGAATATACCTGGTGTGAGATGTCTTGCTTCATGATCATGATTTGTGGTTTGTTTGTGGATTTCTTTATGGTCTTTCCTTGGTTGTTTGGGGTCCCTACTGAGTATATTATTACTCACCCCTACACAGGCTTTTCCCGCACGTGTTGTATATGGTGTAGACGATCGACACCTTGACGGAGGACTTGGTGGCCCAGGACTTGGTGGTGCCCAGTGAGATCAGGCGGGCGGGGCATACTTCTATGGATTCTAGAATCTACTTTGTACTTACCCATAAAGTGGGTTTTTTAGTGGATGGCTATCCAGAGTTTCTTTTGTACTTTCTTGTTTTCCATTTAGTCTTTTGTTGGGTTTATATTCTGGCTCATTTGACTTTCAGTTGTACTTGTACTCAGTGGTTATTTATTATGGGCTGCTTGTTTTACTTTCCATCTTTGGGATGTGGTTGTGTGTGCATACATACATGTACTCAGGAAAATGCCTCCCACTTGTAGGTTGACACCTTTGGCTCTAGTTTCCAACCCCTGGCCTTCAGGAGGCGGGCTTGGGGTATGTCACGGCATGGACCCCAGGGGACGGGTTTTGAAACTAATCTCCAACCTACCCCAAGTGACCAGAAAAACAATTTATATAACATAGGGTGAGTATAATAGTATACTCGATAGGATCCTCCCCATAGTCTCTCATGTAAAAGTAAATAAAGCATGTTAAATCACAGTGAACAACAAGTGAAACGAACTCATCACCTAAACAGGTATGCTAAGTTCTCAGCCTCACCATGGATACTCTCACCAAGTATCGCATACAAGAGTATATAATATAATAAATAATATCAAGGGTACCCCGCTACCATTTCCCCACTGGTTTTCCATTTTTCCCCAACGTCACACGTCCTGAGCATCTCTCTCCAAAAAGGCTAGCCTAAAGACACTTGGGTGAAGCACCACAACATGAACCTCGTGCAACACAGACCACTACGTCTACATAATGAAAAGTACCAGGTAGTTTCCAGGATCCACCACAACCTGAATAATGTGTATCATACATTGGGTATTATACCTCAAGCCATTACAGCCCATACACCGAGTAAGGATTCACAAGCCATCACAGCCTATAAATGTTATACCTATAGTAGTACTTAGGAAACTATATCCAGAATATATGTGTGTAAAATAACCACAAGCCATTATATCCCTCTATACACATATATGGGTAAAACTAACCATCATGTATACCAACACAATTAACTACCAAGAGAAGGGATTGGGGCCGAAGGGGGTAGTCAGCTATCTATCCTCCCACTGGGATGTTGGGGAAAACACCCCCCCCCCCAGGGCTCAGAATCCTAGGGGTGTCAGTTTCCCTAACCGACAGGGTGGAGTATCATATAGAAACACAAAAATTACATGGTATAATATATATCACAACCACAATATGGGAAAAACCTAGTTTTAGACTCAACTGCAGCTAATGTCTCTCAGACTCCCAGTTTCCACTACTAAGACTAGATATCCTATAAGCACACAACCATTTAAAAAGATATATTAAGTTACTTTATCCCTTTTTATCAGTTTCACTTTATGTTAATTAATTATTTAAACATTAATTAACCATTATAAATTCCATATTACATTTAATTATCATTCCAACCAATATCCATGCTCTCTAGGCATAACCAAACCGAGTCCATGGCTTCTCAGAGTCACAACCTCGGTATTGCATCCCAACAAGCTCCAACCCCATGGGTTAAACATCATTAATTAATTTATTTAACAACATTACCATTTTCCATATTTTTAGGTATTCTAAAAAATCATTCTAAGCTACCAAATGCAAGTGGATCAACATGGTGAGTAGATGAACTACCCGTAGAGTCTTTTCCACCTATAACAAGAGTGTAGACCCATCCATCCTCAAGAAGATAAACATGGAAAGCGCGTGGCATACCCCATGCATCTTTGCCTCTTTTGGAAGGAGGGTAAGCAAGACCATCTACCTCAAGCAGTGGGGAAGTTAAAATAGATAAAAAACAACAGCTTCAATAACAATCACTTTCACATCTGTAAGAACCCGGATCTTCCTTTCAGGTATGTTTTTATTTTCAAGTTGTTTTTTGAGGAAAAATGGGAAGAAGGGAAATTTTAGGAGTGCATTCCATGTACTTCCTTGTACACGCCGTGTACCTTGCCTCCGAGTCTAGGCTGTGTCTGGCCATGTCACATCCGCATACACGACCGTGTGATGACGTGGTAGGGCCTCTTAAGGCGGGGTCCGGTAAAGGCACATACACGTCATGTATCCCAAGGGAACACGCCATGTAATTTTATTTTTATTTGTTAAATCAGACTAGGGTCGCGTCTAATTTGCAGAAACACCTTATTCTCAACTTGTCTCATCTAGGAGCGACCGTAGGGCACGATTCTTCTCCGAGCCCCCGACCAACCATCTGTTCTCCTAATAAATCGTTGTTGATTGCGTTGTAATCACCACAGTGAGTTCTTCATTCTTCTAAACCCTCATTCCTTGATTTCTTCTCTTTCATGAGATATCCTTAGTTTAAAATTTTATACATTTTTATAGATCTACGTTGTTTTAGGCTAATTCAAGGGTCGATGCTGGAGTATATCAATTGTACAATGTCGAGGTAGGTGTTTTGTACCTTTCCATAGTTAGTATTTGAATTTTATGTGCAAAATTACCCAATACCCTAGATTGGGGTATTGCGTGTTTAGGGATTTTAACCCTGTTGATTCCTGTTATGCTTATTTGCTTGAGTTAGGGATCTTTTTTGTAAATATGGTTATTTTTTCATACTATGGAGGTGTTTTCCCATGTTTGATTTGATATTTACAATTTGTTCTAGCTTTTCCTATTAGGATGATTATTTTCCATCCCTAGTATTGTTAGGATGGAGTGATATTATCTGATGTTGTGGTATGCCTTATAGCTATTTATCCAAGTAGTACTTTTAGGTTTACTTTAGCTGTTGAACATCATTTGTGCACGATTTCTTTACACAGAGCTATGGGAACCTGGTGTAGTGAGACCATAGGTGGAATTGGCGTTGAGGGCTTCCCCATAGTGTCTATTATTTCTTTATCACGTTGTGATACCATAGGGGGTATTTACATTGAGTGCTCCCTTAGTGTGTTTATAGTTACCGTTATGAGACCATAGGGGGAATTGACGTTGAGTACTTCCTCAGAGTGTTTATAGTTTATCATTAAAATATTATAGGGGGAATTGATGGTGAGTGATTCCTCAAAGAGTCTTTGCATGATACCAAAGGGGTTAGACAGTGTGAGATTACCCAGGAGGTCATTGTATCCTTATATAAGTTAAACCAGAGGGGTTAGGATGTGTGAACTTACCTAGAGGGTTACTTGAGATTGATTGGATGAACTAGAGGGGATAGGCTATGAGAACTTCCCAGAGGGTTGATTGTTTTCATTTGGTTGATTATTTGACGAATGTAAATGAATGTAATTAAAACTATAGGACTATTTACTTTTGAGTACTTCCTTGTTCATTTCTTCTTTTTATTATTATCTTCTATATATATTCACTGACTATTAGGCACATACCTTTGGGTGGTTGCCTACTGGAATTCGTCTCACACCCTGTTTGGATCATTCTGTTGGGCCCAAACATATTATATTGTTGCAGTTATAGATAAGGGAAATCGTCATTCTACTTTAGGTTCTTGATTGATGTGGAGCTGGAGAGCATGAGACCAAGCTGAGGCTTGCGATGCTGCTGGAGTTATTTAATTTTTTTCTTTGTAATTTGGTTTAGTACTATATTCTAACATTGTAACTTGTTTGGATACTTTCCTAGATACTTGTGACATGCATCATTATTGATATATATATGTTGCAGTTGTTTATTTACTTCCAGTATTCCCATTGTTTACTTTTGTATGGTATTATTATTACTTCTACAATTATTATCTATTTATTTCTACTGCATTACTCTTCCAATGAGGGCATAGTTTCCCCAATATCACACCCAAGGCCCTCGCTGCTAGTCATAAGTCTCTGGAATTTGGGGAAATGCGCTTGAGGATATGTGACCAACTGAGTATGGGGAACCTCTGGGCGGCACCCAGAATCGGGATGTTACAAAGTGGTATCAGAGGAATTCTTTTCTTCTTTGACTTACTGTTTGGAGCCTATATCCAGGGATAGGAAGGAATAGGTAGTTAGTAATAATCTATTCCTAGGAGTATATAACGTGTATAGGGAAAAGCTAATTTACCTCAATTATTGCAATTTTTTGGTTTGCAATTTTACAGTTGATTTGATTTCACCATTGGGTGATTCACATGTTTTTTGCTGTTAACGTTGATAATATTGAGGTTTTATTTCTGTTGCAACCCAATGAGATGAGGGTATTCCATCTCATGAATCATATAGACACTTTCTAGAGATCACATGTCATGCATTCTTGCCATGAAATTTAGGGTGCATTACCGATTGCATGTTGTTGTGATAGATTTTATTCTAGATATGCATGATGTTGTGATAGATTCCTTGATAGAAAACCTGCTATTTGATAGGTTATTGAATTGTGTAAGGTTTCATTTGAATGAATGCCAAACTTTGGTCCCTAAGGTGTTATGGGCCCTCATGGATCGGAATTTGGTGGATCATTTCATTGTTATTCCTTGTATATGACATTTATAAGATTCCAAGCTTTGATTCGCAGGGAGTATGGGCCCTCACAGATCATAATTTGGCACTTTAATGTTCATTTTAGGGTTTTTCTAGGTTCTGGAGTGGTTTCTGAGGCTTACTGTCTGGAAAAACCCAAAATACACGGTGTGTATTGCTGAATACACGCCATGTATCCTTCTATTCGGGAAGGAACTATTTTTCTTAAGTACACTTTGTGCACTGTATGTACACCTCGTGTAGTCTCTAACCATTTCACTGGTTGCGTGGGCAGAGACACAGGGTTGGGAAATCCTTGGAGGAACACGCCGTGTATCGGACGTAAACACCATGTTGTAGGGATCGTGTGACTAACAACACAGATGGATGAAACTTAGGTTATACACGTCGTTTCAATATTGAACACGTAGTGTAGTGTAACCCATGTATCTGGTCGTGTGACTAACAACATGGGTCGGTGAAATCCTATTAGTACATGTCGTGTCTGGCACAAATATACCGTGTGGGTTAGTTGTGTAGAATAACTCGGGCAGGGGAAAATGGTTCAAGTACATGTCGTGTCATGGGAGAACACACCGTGTGTATGGAGTGTTACATGACCAGGGTTGGAAGGAGTACACACCCATGTGAAAGATTAATGGAACATTCCGTGTAGGGGTCATACACACCGTGTATTCGTGTTTTGAAAAACCTGAATGTTTTCTTTCTCCTATTCCTTTATTACACTTCTAAGTTTCATTCCTTGATAATATTGAACTAAGGTGTGAGCTTGACCTTGTAGAGTCATTCCACTGATACTTCCTCTAGTTGTACGCCATATACAGGGCAATGATTAGACACCGGACATGGTAGATCAGGGATTACCAGTAGACCCTCATGTCGTGCCTGTCTTGGCACCAGCCATCATTTCGGATACAGGTGCTGATGCACAATTCTGAGAAGGATTCATAAGGTTTATGCAGACCTTCCAGGGAGTATCACATCCTGCCCTGTCTATGGAAAAGTTGACGTGGTTTATTCAGAAGCAGCAGCATCCCACTTTCTCAGGGGATGGAGGACCTCAGGATACTGAGTCATGGTTAGAATCCATGTTATTTATCTTCAAGCTTCTGGAGATTCCTCCAGAGAGGAGGGTGAAGCTCGTTACTTATATTCTTCGGGATTTTACCAAGAGATGGTGGGATGTGATCTCGCAAGAAGGATGTCATCAAGTTATGTCTTGGGGTGAGTTTCAACGTACCTTCTATGACTACTTCTACCCGGAGACTTTGAGGGTCGATCGAGCTTGAGAGTTCATGAGTTTGGAGCAGGGTATTCTCTCAGTCATGGAGTATTCTTCTCGCTTCACAGATCTAAAGTGCTTCACAACCATTCTGGGAGGTGATGATTTATTCCTAACGAGGAAGTTTGAGGATGGTCTTAGGCATGACATTTGTTCATAGGTGAACATATTCAGGTTAATGACCATATCTTCCATAGTCAACTAAGTGCTGATCACAGAGCACAAACTGATGGATTCTAGTGCTGTGGGCCAGGGTGGTTCAGTATCCAGAGTTAGTGATTCTTCGATTGATAGCAAGAAGCGCCACAGGGAGTCTACATGTGGAGATCAAAGTAGGCGAGATACACCTTTAGGTATCCAGGTGGTATGCTACCAGTGTGGGAAGGGTGGGAATATGAGGAAACATTGCCCGAGAGACCCAGTTGAGTGCCGATATTGTAGCAATATCGGTCATCTTCAACGTTTCTGTCAGTTTTTCTCACTAGTAGCTGGTGACAGAGGTTCTTCTATGACTCCTCGTTCAAGAGAAGGACCACCAGTTTCTCACCAATCTGGGAAATGGTGTTCATATGACCATTCAGGCTGAGGTGGAGGTCGTGGCTGTGGTATCTAGTTTCCAATATTCCAGTGACAATAGGGTGGATCAACTCAAGGTGGTTAGGTAGGCTCACAGGGTCGCAGTCACTACTGGAAAAATAGCCTATACCCACAGTTCAAAACCGTGGGTATATCCCCCAAAACCGTGGGTATAGGCTATACCCACGGTTTTGGGAACCGTGGGCTGGAAAGGCGTCGGTATAGGGGTCTCAGCCTATACCCACGGTTTTGGATAACCGTAGGTATAGGGGTGTCAAATGTGGCACACTATTGTGCCACCGTGGCACACAACAGACCCCATGGTTTGAAAACCGTGGGGTATTTAATTTAAAAAATTGGCGCCCATGAGGTTTCGAAATCGCGCCTCCCTCAGGGCCTCACGGCCGCGCTCCACCATCGAACCAACCGGGATATGAATTTTATATGTTATGTATATATCTATATGCTAATATATATTAATATAATCCACGTTAGGTTTTTAAATTCAAAAAATGCTAACACGGGGTTTCGAACCCGCACCTCCTGCTACGCAGCACGCCCGCACAGAACACCGGACCAACCGAGCTGTTAACTTTTTTTGTTATAGGTACATATATCGGCATATATATATTAATATAATGGGGTATTTAAATACAAAAAGTGCGTCCATGGGAATTCGAACTCTCGTCTGACAGTAAACCTAAAATCCGCTTTGAGGTACCAACCGAGCTGACATTTCTACTTGTTATATATATATTCATCTACCTATATATATTAAAATGGTCTGTGAAAAAATTTCTTCCCGCCAAATATTTTTTCGTGTCCCACCTAATGTTTTTTCCCCGCCATAACGTGGGAAATCTATACCCACGGTTCTCCAGAACCGTGGGTATAGGTCTTCCAAAAAAAAATGCAATACCTACGGTTTTGAAGAACCTTCGGTATATGTCTTCGGAAAATACCCTATACCCACGGTTTTCTCCAAAACCATGGGTATAGGTCTTATTAGAAAAAAATACCCATGGTTTTTGGCACAACCGTGGGTATAGGTTCCCATACTATACCTATACCCACGGTTTGTTGCAAAACCGTGGGTATAGACCTATTTTCCAGTAGTGAGTACAGGTCAGACTTTTTCAGTGGAGTAGACCTAGCAGAAGTAGGATCCCAGACCCTCTACAGTTAGAGGTACGATTCCATTTGCCTCAGTTTTAGCTTCTACACTTTTCGATATAGGGGTTGCCCATAGTTTCATATCTATTGCTATTGTGGAGATCCTTGGGCTTTGTATCTTTACCTCTGTCGATATCTTGATTTTGGACACTCCGTTGGGGACAAGAAAGTCTAGTGTACGATAGTGCAAGAAGTTCCCTCTTGAGGTTGGTGGGTGTCACTTCTCATGGGACCTTTATGTCTTATAGATGGAGGGCTATGATGTCATTTTCAGTATGGACTGGTTAGTTCCCTTCCAGGTTGTTGTTGATTTCTATCGCCATAGGGTGAGTTTTACATCACTATAGGATGAATCATTTTTACATAAGGGTGAATGGGATGTTCAGACGAGAAGAGAATGACCCAAGCATTATGGTTTGGGATGAGTTACATCCCATATCTCTAGTCTATATTTGGATGACCAGGGGAATTCACAGTTAGACTTTCCCTCAGTGGTCGATAATTTCAGGGACGTCTTTCCAGAGGAATTTTTAGGTTTTTCTTTAGAGATAGAGGTGGAATTTTCTATTGATATTGTGCCAGGAGTGGCACCAGTGTCCATTCCTCCTTATAGGATGGATACACTGGAGTTAAAGGAGCTTAAGAAGCAGTTAGAGGAGTTACAGGTGAAGGGTTTCATCCGACCCAGCACTTCTCCTTGGGGTTCGCCTGTCATGTTTGTGAAGAAGGAGACAGTACCCTCAAACTTTGTGTGGATTATTAGAAACTGAACCAATTGACGGTCAAGAACCGATATCCCTTACTGAGGATTGATGATTTCTTTGATCTGCTTCGAGGAGCCCAGGTGTTCTCAAAGATTTACTTGAGATCTGGTTACCATCAGTTTCATGTTAGACCATCTGATATACCTCTTATAGCCTTTCAAACCAGGTATGGTCTATACGAGTATGTGGTTATGCCGTTCGGTAACACGAATATGCCTGCAATTTTCATGTCACTGATGAATAGAGTGTTCCATCCATACTTGGATTCTTTCATGGTAGTCTTCATGGACGATATATTTGTGTACTCTCACACTCGACACAACCATGCTATCCATATTGATATCATTTTGAGTATAATGAGAGAGCATCAATTATATGTTAAGATCTCAAAATGCCACTTTTGGATAGACCATATTCACTTCTTGGGTCATGTTATCTCAGAGAAAGGAGTATCAGTAGACCTAGAGAAAGTGAGGGAAGTAGTTTCCTGGGAGCATCTTTTCTAGGGCTGGCTGAATACTATAGCCATTTCATACAAGACTTTTCATGCTTAGTAGTGCCACTGATGGGCCTCACTAAGAAGGTTGTGAAGTACTTATGGTTAGATTCATGTGAGTCAGCCTTTCAAGATCTGAAAGGGAGGTTGACTTCAGCATCGATACTAGTATTTCCAAAGGCAGCAAAGAGCTATATTGTTACTATGATGCATCAGGTATTGGGTTGGGAGTAGTGCTTATGTAGGGGGGAGGAATCGTTGCATACGAGTCTTGGCAATTGAGGCCACATGAGAGAAATTACCCGATGCATGATCTTGAGTTGGCTGTAGTTGTTCATGATTTACGTTGTTGGAGACATTATCTTTCGGGAGAGCATTTTGTGTTTTTAACTGACCACAAAAGTCTCAAGTATATCTTCACTCAGCACGATCTTAATTTGAGACAGCGAAGGTGGGTTGGGTACCTTCAGTCCTTTGATTTTGAGCTTTCCTACATGCTTGGGAAAGGCAATGCAGTGGCTGATGTGTTGAGAAGGAGGACTCAGATACAGGTAGTTCAGGAGACCATCAGTGAGTAGTATCTTATAGATCTATTCTCTGAGATGAATTTGGAGGTGCATGATAAATAGGGGTAGACATTTCTTTCTTCTGTGGCTGTTACCTATACTCTACTTTATCGAGTGCGAATGAGTTAGCTATCAGATTCTGAAGACCTAGTCCTATAGGATAGTGTGTTAGGGGAGGACCCTATTCTTGGATGGACTGTAGGCAAGGATGAGATCTTTAATTTTCATGGGCACGTATGGGTTTCAACAAACATACATGAGGAGATGATGTGGGATTTTCATTCCCCAGTTTGGGCAGTTCATCCTCATGTCACCAAGATGTATCGAGATCTGCACTGTCATTATTGTTGGATAGGTATGAAGAGAGATTTTGCTGGTTTTTTCATGAGGTGTTCCACCTGTCAGTAGGTGAAGGCAGAGCATCAGTGACCAGTAGGTCTTTTTCAGCAGTTACCCATTTCCGAGTGGAAGTGGAATGATGTCATGGTGGACTTTGTGACAGGTTTACCAAGGTCTCTTAGATGGAATTATGCAGTTTGGGTTGTCATTGATAGACTCATGAAAGTTTCTCAATTCTTGCTGATTAAGGAGACCTCCAGTGTAGATGGGCTGGGAAGGTTGTACATATGGGAGATTGTATGTTTACATGGAGTTTTTCGCTCCATTATTTCAGACAGGGATGATCATTTTACTTCTCGGGTCTGGCAGTGACTATAGAGGGCTTTGGGTACACAGGTACTTCTGAGTACATCTTACCATCCTCAGACTGATGGTCAGTCCGAGTGTATGATTTATGTGCTGGAGGACATGCAACAAGAATGCATCCTAGATTTTTGAGGTTCTTAGGATAAGCACATACCTATGGTGGAGTTTTCCTATAATAATAGTTTTCAATCAACTATTCAAATGGAACCTTATGAGGCTTTGTACAGTAGGTCATACTGATAACCCCTATGTTGGCTGGAAGTAAGAGAGGCAGCTATGTTGGGACCTCGTCTTATTTAGGAGATCACAGAGCAGATAGAGTTGATTCAGAAGAGGATGGCTACTGCACAGTCACGACATAAGTCTTATGTTGATCAATGGAGATGACCTCTAGAGTTCGAGGTCGGAGAACAGGTTTTACTACATGTCACACTGAGGTTGGTACATAGGAGGATTGGGAGACAGGGTAATCTTTCGTCAAGATATGTTGGATCGTTTGAGGTTTTGGAGAGAGACGGGCCGGTTGCCTATCAGTTGCAGTTACCTCAGAGGTATCGGCCTATGCATGACGTCTTCCATGTTTCTCAGCTACGACGTTACTTCTTAGACCCATATCATGTTTTCCAACCCGAGGAGGTTTATTTGGTGGTGGACACATCGTTTGAGGAGCATCCTATCCAGATTGTTGATCACAGCACAAAGGTTCTCTATGGCCGGTCTATTCCTCTAGTACGGGTGTTATGGCAGCATGAGAAAGTATAGGATGAGACTTGGGAGAGGGAGGCTGATGTGCGATCACAGTGGCCAGAGTTGTTTGATGGTTCTTCTTCTACATTGTCTTGCTAGGGAAATTCATGGACAAATTTCTTTAAGGGGGAAGTTTGTAAGAACTCGGATCTTCCTTTCAGGTATGTTTTTTATTTAAAGTTGTTTTGAGGGAAAATGGGAAGAAGGAAAATTTTATGAGTACATCCCATGTACTTCCTTGTACATTCTGTGTAACATACCTTCGAGTCCAGGTCGTGGCTGGCCATGTCATGGCTGCATACATGACCATGTGATGACGTGGCAAGGCCGCTTAAGGCGAGGCCCAATAAAGGCCCATACACGTTATGTATCTCTAGTAAACACGCCATGTACTTTTCTTTTTATTTGTTAAATTGGACCGGGGTCGCGTCTAATTGGAAGAAATGCCTTCTTCTCAACTCGTCTCATCCAGGAGTGATCGTAGGGCGTGATTCTTCTTCGATCCCCCGATCGACCATCCGTTCTCCGAATCAACTGTCATTGATTGCATTGGAATTTCCACAGTGAGTTCTTCCTTCTTCTAGAGCCTCATTCCTTTATTTCTTCTCTTTAGTGAGATATCCTTGGTTTAACGTTTTAGAAGTTTTTGTAGATCTATGTCATTATAGGATGATTCAAGGGCCGACGCTGGAGTATATCGATCGTACAATGCCGAGGTAGGTGTTTTGTGCCTTTTTGTAGTTAGTCTTTGAATTTTATGTGCAAAAGTTCCCAATACCCTAGATTGGGGTATTTCATGTTTATGGATTTTAACCCTGTTGATGCATGCTATGCTTTTTTGCTTGAGTTAGGGATCTTGTTTGTAAATAGGGTTATTTTTCCATGGTATGGAGATGTTTTCCCATGTTTGATTTGATATTGACCATTTTCTCTAGTTTTTCCTGTTAGGCTACTTGCTTTCCATGCCTAGTATTGTTAGGATGGAGTGATATTATCTAATGTTGTGGTATGCCTTGTAGCTATTTAGACAAGTAGTACTTTTAGGTTTACTTTGGATGTTGAACATCGTTTGTGCACGATTTCTTTACACAGGGTTGTGGGAACCTGGTGTAATGAGACCATAGGGGGAATTGACATTGCGGGCTTCCCCAGAGTGTCTATTATTTCTTTATCACACTATGAGACCATAGGGGGGATTGATGTTGAGTTCTCCCTTAGAGTGTCTATAGTTACCGTTACGAGACCACAGGGGGAATTGATGTTGAGTACTTCCTCAGAGTGTTTGTAGTTTATTGTTAAAAGACTATAGGGGGAATTGATGATAAGTGTTTCCTCGAAGAGTATTTGTTTTCATGAGACCAAAGGGCTTAGACCGTGTGAGCTTACCCATGAGGTTGTTGTATCCTTGTATAAGTTGAACCATAGGGGTTAGGCTATGAGAACTTACCCAGAGGGTTACTTGAGATTGATTGGTTAAACCAAAGGGGATAGGCTGTGAAAACTTCCCAGAGGGTTGCTTGTTTTCATTTGGTTGATTATTTGATGAATTTAAATTAATGTAATCGAAACTATAGGACTATTTACTTTTGAGTACTTCCTTTTTCATTGCTTCTTTTGCTTATTGCCTGTCATATATATTCACTGACTATTAGGCATAGACCTTTGGGTGGTTGCCTACTGAGATTCGTCTCACACCCTATTTGGGTCATGCTTTTGGGACCAAAAAGATTATATTACTTCAGGTATGGATAAAAGAAAACACCCTTCTACTTTAGGTACTTGATTGTTGTGGAGATAGAGAGCATGAGACCAAGTTGAGGCTTGTGATGCTTCTGGATCTATTTACTTGTTTTCTTTGTACTTTGGTTTAGTATTATATTCCAGCATTATGACTTGTTTGGATGATTTCCTAGATACTTGTGACATGCATCATTATTGATATATATGTGTGTGTGTGTGTGTGTTTTGCAGTTGTTTATTTACTTCCAGTATTTTGATGTTTACTGTTGTATGGTATTATTATTGCTTCTGCTACTATTATTTGTTTCTTTCTGCTACATTACTCTGCCAATGAGGGCATAGTTTCCCCACTATCGCACTCAAGTCCCTCACTGCTATTCGGTAGCCTCTGGCATTTGGGGAAATGCGTTTGAGGCCATGTGACCAACTGGTTATGGGGAACCTATGGGCGGTACCTGAAATTGGGAAGTTACAACGTCGATGGGTAAGCCCAGCTTCAACCCGTTCCATCATCCCCAGTGTCCTCCCCAACACCCACATGCATAACCCAGTGCATCTTTCCACTCCAGGCATCAACTGCTACCACCACCACCACTAGGCCTCCCTGCCCCCACATACCACAACATCCTTCCAGGCTCATCCATCCCTAGTGCACACCGCAACATAAGAAGCAGGAAACAAACAACATAGAAAATGGTCTCTTGGCTCTAAACAAGACATTTAGCCTTCACACACAACAAGCACTCGCAACTCCAAAGTCTAAGGCGCTTAGAATTTATAAGCAAGTGGGTAACTCAGAACCCTACAAGTCATTATCTTTATCACACAAATGATTCTTTATTCCATATTGAATTGATTGATTCATTTAAACATGCATAATTGCATCCATTTTATTATCATCAAAGCACAACAACAACAACAACAACCAAATTTATTAAACATTCCTCTTTATCTTTATCCAATTAATTTAAAATTAATCCCGAATTTATGTTCTTTACCAATTTCCAACAATAACGGCATGCTAAACAAGAAAATCATAGATATCGCATTATCTAGAAAATCAAGAGGCAACAACATCACTAGGCAATTGATACCAATTCTTTAATCCAGTTCAAATATTTATTATGTCAATTTCATTGTGATTCAGTGGGATAAAACATGATAACTCTATGATTTCACGTAAAAAGGAATAGAGAATCCAAGAATCCCCTAACTTAAAAGGTTTTAGGTGTTCTTTACATGAGAACGGGCCAACATAACAGATCATTATCACCTCTCCCGCAATGACTGCATCCACACAAGGACGCTGCAACACCACCGCATAAACCAACACCAAAGAAAGCTCCATTTGAAACATGGAGATAACATGCCATCACATTTCAAGGATAAATGGGAGGAAAAATATCAAGGAACCCAAAATAACAAAGGTAGAATATACCTTATATCGAAGACGGGTCGACACTTCTTGGTTGCACCAAAACAGGGGGTGTGCATGCTGTAGAAAAAACTCCAAGGGGAAACGATCCAAGGATAGCACAATAACACAACTCCTCGGGAACAAAGGTTTGGGGTGCCTCATACCAAGAGAAAGGGGAAGGAAGAAAAATGGTGGAAGTTATCTCGTCCCTTTTGAAAATCTAAAAAAAGCAGCGGTTTAGATACGGTTTAGATTTTCCATTAAAGGCAGATCTGGTCAAGACTACACGATTTGAACGAGTAAAGGCACCCAGACCCTTAGGAAAATTAAGATAGGATTTATGAGCTTTGAACCAGCCTTAAATCCCTTAAAATAAGGCTTGGAATTCATTTTACGTAAAAGATAACCTCAAAGGGGTGAAACTGTAGGAAGCTAGAAACATCGACCTACCGATAAATGACATACCATTCTAGAAACATTGTTCAACCTACCGATAGATGACCTATCATCCTAGAAACACTGTTCAACCTACCGATAGATGACCTACCATCCTAGAAACACTATTCAACCTACTTATAGATGACCTACCGGTCCTGGAAACACCATTCAACCTACCGATAGATGACCTACTGTCCTGGAAACACTATTCAACCTACCAATAAATGACCTATAGGTTCTGGAAACAATGTTCAACCTACTACTAGATGACCTACAGGTACTGGAAACACTATTCAACCTATGAATAGATGACCTTCCATCCTGGAAACATTGTTCAACCTACATATAGATAATCTACCGATCCTAGAAACAGTGTTTAACCTACTGATAGATGACCTACCATCCTGGAAACACTGTTCAACCTACCGATAGTTGAGCTACCGTCCTGGAAACATTGTTCAACCTACTAACAGATGAGATAACTTCCTAGAAACACTATTCACAGAACTAGAAATTTTGAAAAGTGTTAGAAATAAGTCACCATGACCTCCCAGAACACCTCAAACACCATATTTTTACACAGGAACAGACCAAAGAGGTTTGAGCCATTACATCAGATACCTCTCAAAATATTCTCATCCTTGAGAATCAAAAAGAAACCTAGAGAGGAAACAAAAAAGTGGTCATCAGAACATCCACCCTACGAGATACCTCTCAAGGCTCTCACCACCATAGAATCTCAACTGCTTTATAAAAAAGAACAATGCAAAACCACATGAAAAGTAAAACCTGCTCCTAAGCACTCTATTAGGGGAGATACCTCTCAAAAGAGATTAAACCACAATAATAAATAAGATAAATCCATCTCATAAACAGGAAAGGTATACAACCACAAAATGAACATCATTACAAGAAAAGATCTAAACATCAAATAGCTTAGGGTACTAAGTGCATATCTGCGACTCATGTTCCCAGGTATTCTCCTCCACACCATTTTACTGCCACAAGACACAAACCAAGGGGATATCATGCCCGCACAACACCTTATACTTGTAGTCCTGGATCTATACAGGCCACTCCTTGAAGGTTTCATCATCATCAACATCAATCTTACCCCAATCGATGACATGAGAGTCATCATGAAGATAACGATGGATCTGTGAAACATGAAAAACATCATGTATCATGATCATCTATGGGCAGGAGTGCTACCCAATACGCCATGGATCTAACATGAGACAACACTTCGAAAGGCCCAACAAACTAGGGAGAAAGCTTAATCCCACAACCAAACCTTCACTGCCCATAACGGGGAGTCACTTTCAGAAACACGTGACCCCCAACATCAAACTCTAGAGGTCTCATCCTATGATTGGTATAGGACTTATAATGATCTTGTGCTGCCTTCATCCTCTCTCAAATAACCTGAACCATCTCTATCATATTTTTTACTAATTCCAGCCCAAGAATTGATGACTCTCTGACCCTAGTCCAGTATAACGGAGAATGAAAAGGCCGACCATACAAGGCTTCAAACAGCTCCATACCAATGGTGAAATGGAAACTATTGTTGTAAGAGAACTCTACCAAGGTTAGGTGCCTCATCCACAAACCTCCAAAGTCCAATACATAAGAACACATCATGTATTCAAGAGTCTTGATGGTCTTTTCTGTTTGTCCATTCGTCTACTGATGAAAAGCAGTGTTAAGGCATAGCTGAGGACCAAAATCATGCTGGAGACATCTCCACACTTTAGAGGTAAAATGATTATCTTAATCATAAATGATCATCCTCAGGAATCCATGGAGACTCACCACCTCCTCCAAATATTTCCTCGACAAAACCTCCATTGAGCTCGACTCCTTGATTTCTATGAAGTAGGATGATTTCGTCAAACGATCTACTACTACCCATATAGCATCGTAGCATCCCTGATCTCGAGGTAAACTGATAAAAAAATCCATTGATATTTTCTCTTACTTCCACTGAGGAACATCTAACAGCTAGAGAAAACCATCAGGAACACGATGCTCAGCCTTCACCTTCTAGAAGACAAAGCATCATGACACAAACTCTAAAACTGCACATATCACCTAGGACACCAAAACTGACTCCTCAAAGAACGTTATATTTTTTTCATGCCAGGATGTACCGCTAAGGTTGAACTATGGAACTCTCTGAGAACCATCTCATGCGATGAAAAAGGAATGAAAATCCTCCCTTGAAAAAAAACCTGGTGTTGTTATCCACAGACCAACCATTAGGGGTCTCGCCACAAACAACTCAGCCTCTCCAGACCTCCACCTCAAGATCCCCCAACTGGGACTCTTATACCTGTTGTACTAAAGATGATTGCACTGTCATATGAAAAAGACAACCTCTTCCCCCAACTTCTTTCATATCCATATGTAATTCTAAAAGTTCTTCCATCACTCTCTATGAATCACCAGATTCATGCACTGCACCACTAAATGAATTCTAACTTAGCGCATAAACTACAACATTCCCCTTTCTAGGTGTATATGAAATTTTGAAGTCATAGTCCAGTAATAATTCCATCCACTAATGCTAGCGTGAGTTCAAGTCACACTGGGAGAAAACATAACTCGGTCGCTTATGATCAGTGAAGACCACAAAATGATTTCCAATGAAGTAATGTATCCAAAACTTCAGGGAAAACACCACTGATACCAATTTGAGATCATGTGTGGCATAGTTAAATTCATGGGTACACAACTATCGAGACCCATAAGGAATGATTGGTCTCTACTGCATCAGAACACAGTCTAAACCCAGATGCGAAGCATCACAAAAAACCTCAAACTGAACTCCTTCTACTGGTAGACAAAGAACTAGATCACTGACCAAATTCTACTTTAGATACTCAAAATACACCTGAAACTGATTAGTCCACACAAATTCTTGATCCTTCCTAGTCAACGTCGTCAGAGGAGTTGCAACCTGAGATAAATTGGCTACAAACCTCCTGTAATAGCCTGCGAGACTAAGGAAACTTTACACCTCTACCACTATCTTAGGGGATTCCCAAGACACAACTAATTCTATCTTTGAAAAATCCACAGCTACACCCTATTGGGATACAACATGACTTAATAAACAGACTTCTCGAGCCCAAAACTCACATTTTGATATCTTCCCAAACAGTTACTGATGGCAAAGAAATCCCAAAACAGCATGCAGATTCTCTACATGCTCCTCCTTGTACGTGGAGTACACAAGGATGTCATCGATGAAAATCACCATGAACTTATCCAGGAAATCACATAACACAACGTTCATCAACCACATGAACATAGTTGGAGAATTCATCACACCAAATGGCATCACAACAAACTCGTAATGCCCATGAAGACAACATAAAGAAGTCTTTAGGATATCCTCATCCTTCACACGCATCTGATGATATCCTAACCACAAATCGATCTTCAAGAACCAAATTTCACCCTTTAGTTGATCAAATAAATCATCAATCCATGGAATAGTATAGAGATTCTCTACTGTAACTTTGTTTAAGCGGTGATAATTGAAACACAACCGCAAAATGTCATCAGCATTCTTTATGAACAAAATTGGTGCACCCCATGGTTACACACTCGGTCAAACAAAAACACACTATAATAGACCATTGATCTATATACGCAGCTCCTGTAACTCAAAAGTCGCCATCCTATATGGAGACATTGAGATAAGATGTGTGCTTGGCTATAGCTCGATCCCGAACTCAATCTCCCATCGAGGGGGTAATGCTACAACCTCTTCTGGAAAGACATCAAGGTACTCTTCCACGACCTTGGGAAATGCTGACTACTGAACCTCTGATAAACTCAACTTCAGGTCATCCATCAATGATAAATAGGACAAAACATGCCTATAACCCATCTAAGGGTCTTGGTTTCCAACAAATGTCATTGGATTTCCATCAACATCGAAGAACACAACCTTCCTCCTGAAACAATCCATGATAGCTTGAACTGAATACAACCAATTCATGTTGAGGATGAAATCATATGGTTGTATCTATAAACATAATAAATCTCCCCAAGAGCAGTTTTTCCCCATCACTAGTTCACAATCTCTACATACTCCAAACAAGTCAGTTCGGCCTCTAACTAGTGTATTCAACACTAAGGGCACTGGAAGCCTCTCTACGTCAAGTCCCAAATCATGGAAAAGGGTAGGTGATATGAAGGAGTGTGTCTCTCCTGAATCAAACAAGGCATGCACCCAAGTATAAAACAATAAAAGGGTACCTTGAACGATGTCTGGCTCTCTTTGTGCTGGCAACGCTAACGCATGAATCTAACCATGACCTGCTACACAACCTCCCTGAACCTGAAGGCGACCACCTCCATGACTATGATTTGATCTCTAAGGAAGAGGAGTGTCCTGGGGGGTGTCCTCTTTCTGTCCCATCTGCTCTTTGTTGATCCAAAACTGGTACAATCTGCTGCTATTGTTGCCTCGGCTGGAACTGTCTAAATGGAGGAACCTGGAGCAAAACACCTGAAACATGCTGACTGCTCTAAAATTTCGGTCACTCTCGATGATGATGAACTTGTCCTCTATAAGAAAAAAGAGAACCTAGTCCCTTAGCATAGTCCTGAGAGCTGCTGCCCCCATAGAAACGAGATACAGAGGGTTGGGACCTACCCTCGGTCGAACAGAAACTCTTCTTCCCTAAAAACCAGGAACCCATATCATAGATCTAATTTGTGAGTAATCCTGATGAATCTCCTCTAATAATGATATTATTCTAGATAACATCCTCTCAATGACCTCTTCCCTCTCCAACACCTCAAGATACATCATCAGCATAAACTGGGTGACCTAGTGTTGGATCTTTGGATGAAAAGCCTCCTCAAAAATACCTCACTCTGGCCTCCTCATCTGGAAATAGGTTTAAATCATATCGCAAAAGGTTTCTAAAATGAATTCTAAACTCTCAAACATTGGAGATTCCCTGTCAAAGGGTAAGCAGCCCCTAGTGATTGGCCACCTTCGTGGTCTAAGAAAGAAACTCTGCTCTAAAATACTCTTGGAACTTCTCCCAAGAGACTGATAACTCCTTGTGACCCTCGAGGAACAAGAACCACCACTAACTCACTGCCCCACATAACATCGTCACAACCAATGACACCCAGTGATCCATCTGAGAACAGATCTAACTAAAATCTATCTCGACCTCCTCCATCAATTATTCCATGACTACATCTGAAATGGAGCCCTAGTACTCCTACAGACTCTAAAACTAAAAATACTAGAGTGTCCTCCTCCAAGTGTCGTCATTATCAACCTCTACTCTACAACGGTCTGCTGGCGTAGCCTGCTGGACATCTTCTGCACAAAACTGAAGAGGACTTCGACCTAGATCCATACCTGTAAAAGGAAGAATGGTTATAGCTCCTAAACCTGGAAATTGGAAGACTTTAACATTAATTAATTTTTTTCTTTTATTTTTTTTAGGTTAACTTATCCCAAGGTCTACCCATTCAAACACAGGCGCAAAGAATAATGATGCATGATCCTTTGTTAGGTCTCCACCCTGTAACTAGTATCACCTCATTTAGTATCCACTATAAACTTAAAGGTCTATGCATCAGATCACAGGGGTCCCTAAATACCTATGTCTTAGTTGGTATCTAGTGTTTATAGCACTTGCTAGACTTGATTGACATTGGTTCCCTACCAACTCATGCAACCTCACCTATGCCTAACTCCAAACCCCATCTTATCCCTCAAACAAACCTCTAATACCACTCTATCAAGACCCCCTCCCCACAAAGGGCGCCCCTCCTGGGCCAACAATGTGAGAAGAAAGATAATGACCCCCGATTCTCACCTCCAGTAGGCTTCGGGTTGTCGACTAGCACCTAGGGTATAACAAACACATATATGGGAGGCATTACCCTCTAAGAGAAACACGCGGAAGAGAGAGATAAGATAGACACCAACCAACTCCTACTCAGACTATAATATAAAATAAATCCCAAGTACACATATGTAATGTCATGAAAAACTGCTACAACTGAAAGGGGAAAACTGCAAGTTCTAAAAGAAAGTAAAACGACAATGACCACAAAGCTCAAATAGCTCCTATAAAACCCTCAAGCTAGTAGTAACCAGCATGATCTCCAATCTGCTCCAAGTGACCTAAAAAATAGTTTATATAATGTAGGGTGAGTATAATAGTATACTTAGTAGGATCCTTCCTTGAGTCTCTCATGCAAAAGTAAATAAAGCATGTTAAAGCACACTGAACAATAAGTGAAACAAACTCATCACCTAAATAGGTATGCTAAGTACCCAGCCTCACCATGGATACTCTCACCAAGTATCGTGTACAAGAGTATATAATATAATAAAGAATATAAAGGGTACCCAACTACCACTTCCCCACTAGTTTTCTACTTTTCCCCAACATCGTACGTTATGAGCATCTCTCTCCAAAAAGGATAGCCCAAAGACACCTGGGTAAAGCACCACAACATGCACCTCGTGTAACACAAACCACCACATCCACATAACCAAAAGTAACCAGGTAGTTTCCTGGAGCCACCACATCCTGAATAACATGTATCATACATCGGGTATTATAACTCAATCCATTACAGCCCATACACTGAGTAAGGATCCTCAATCCATCACATTCTATACACATTATACCTATAGTAGTTCTTAGGAAACTATATCCAGAATATATGTGTGTGAAATAGCCACAAGTCATTACAACTATCTACACACATATATGGAGAAAACTAATCATCGTGCATACCATCACAAGTAACTACCAAGAGAAGAGAGTGGGCCAAAGGGGGTAGTCAGTCATTCATCCTCCCACTGGGATGTTGGGGAAAACACTCCACAGGGCTCAGAATCCCCAGGGTGTCAGTTTCCCTAACCGATAGGATGGAGTAGCATATAGAAATGCAAAAATTACATGGTATAATATAGATCACAACCACGTTATGGGGAAAACCTAGTCTTATACTCAACTATAGATAACATCTCTCAGACT
The DNA here is from genome assembly GCA_963277665.1 of Viscum album. Lineage (NCBI taxonomy): Eukaryota > Viridiplantae > Streptophyta > Magnoliopsida > Santalales > Viscaceae > Viscum > Viscum album. The sequence continues at coordinate 1,738,691,899 of OY728160.1, forward strand.
CTCAGTTTCCACTGCTAAGACTAGATATCCTATAAGCACACAACCATTTAAAGAACTATATTAAGTTAATTTATCCCTTTTTATCAGTTTCACTTTACATTAATTAATCATTATCAATTCCAAATTATATTTAATTATTATTCCAACCAAGATCCATGCCCTATAGGCATAACCAAACCGAGACCATGACTTCTCAAAGTCACAAACTCAACATTTCATCCTAGTAAACTCCAACCCCATGGGTTAAACATCATTTATTCATTTATTTAACAACATTACCATTTTCCATATTTACATGTATTCTAAGAAAGCATTATAAGCTGTCAAATGAAAGGGTCTCAACACAGTGATTAGATGAACTACCCTTCGAGTCTTTTCCACCTATAGTAGGAGCGTAGACCCATCCATCCTTGAGAAGCTAAACACGGAAAGCATGTGGCATACCCCATGCATCTTCACCTATTTTGGGAGGAGGGTAAGAAAGACCATATACCTCAAGATGTGGGGAGGTTAAATAGATAAAAAACAATAGGTTCAACATCAACCACTTTCACATTGATGGGTAAGCCCAGCTTCAACCCGTTCCATCATCCCCGGTGTCCTCCTTGACACCCACATGCATAAACCGATGTATCTCACCACTCCAGGCGTCAACTGCCACCACTACCACCATTGGGCCTCCTTGACCCCACATACCACAACATCCTTCCAAGCTCATCCATCCCAGGCGCACATCACAACATAAGTAACAGGAAATGAACAACATAGCAACTGGTTTCTTGGCCCTAAACAAGGCATTCAGCCTTCACACATAACAAGCACTCACATATCCAAAGCCTAAGGAGCTTGGCCTTTACAAGAAAGCGGGTAACTCAGAACCCTACAAGGAATTATCTTTATCACACAACCGATTATTTATTCCATATTGAATTAACTGATTCATTTCAACATTAATAACTACATACATTTGATTGTCATCAAAGCATAACAACAACAACGACAACCAGATTCATTAAACATGTCTCTTTATCTTTAGCTGATTAATTTAAAATTAATCCCGGATTTTTTGTTCTTTACCAATTTTCATCAATTATGACATACTAAACAAGCAAAGCATAGATATCACACTATCTAGAAAATCAAGAGGTAATAACATCGCTAGGCAATTGATGCCAATTATTTAATCTGGTTCAAATATTTATTATGTTAATTTCATTGTGATCTAGTCGGCCAAAACATGCTAACACTATGACTGCATGTAAAAAGAATAGAGAAGCCATGAATCCCCTACCTTAAAAGGTTTCTAATGTTCTTTTCATGAGAACAGGCTAACACAATGGATCATGATCACTTCTCCTACAACAACTACATCCACACAAGGACGTCGCAACACCACTGCATCAACCAACGCCCAAGAAATCTCAATTAGAAACATGGAGATCACATGTTATCACATGGCAATGTGAAATAGGAGGAAACAGATCAAGGAAACCAGAAGAATGGAGGTAGAACATATCTTATATCGAAGACGGATTGACACTTCCTGGTTGCACCAAAATAGGGGGTGTGCATGCAGTGGGAAAAACTCCAAGGGGAAATGATCCAAGGATAGCACAATCACACAAATCCCTAAGACCAAGGTTTGGGGAACCTCACACCAAGAGAAAGGAAAAGAAAGAACAAGGGTGAAAGGTATCTCATCACTTTTGAAAATCTAAATAGAGCAGCGGTTTAGATACGGTTTATATTTTCCATTAAAGGTGGATATGGTCAAGACTACATGGTTTGACCGAGTAAAGGCACCCAGATCCTTAAGAAAATTAATATAGGAGTTATGAGCTTTGAATCGGCCTTAAATCCCTTAAAACAAGGATTTTAATGTATTTTATGACAAAGATAATGTCAAAGGGGTGAAACTGTAGGAATCTGGAAACACTGTACACCTACTAATAGATGACCAACCATCTTGGAAACACTGTTCAACCTACCGATAGATGACCTATCAGTATTGGAAATGTTGTTCAACCTACCAATAGATGACCTATCATCCTAGAAACATTGTTCAACCTACCGATAGATGACCTACCATCCTGGAAACATTGTTCAACCTACCGATAGATGACCTACCTGTATTGGAAACACTATTTAACCTACCGATAGATGACCTACCATCCTGGAAACATTGTTTAACCTACCAATAGATGACCTAACATCCTGGAAACACTATTCGACCTACCTTTGGATGACCTACCGGTCTTGGAAACACTATTCAACCTACTTATAGATGACCTATTGTCCTAGAAACACTGTTTAACCTACCAATAGATGACCTATCGGGCCTAGAAACATTGTTTAACCTACCGATAGATGACCTAACATCCTAGAAACACTATTTAACCTACTGATAGATGACCTACCATCCTAAAAACACTATTCAACCTAATGATAGATGACCTACCATCCTGGAAACACTGTTCATAGAATTGTAAATTTTGGAAAGTGTTAGAAATAATTCACCTTGACCTCTCAGAACACCTCAAACACTAGATTTTCACAAAAGAATGGACCGGAGAGGTCTGAGACATTACAAAAATTGTTGAAGGAGGAATAAGGCTTTCCAATTCTTATAAATACATTTCCCCTCCACTATTATAGAGGATTCGAACCTTAGCCTTCGGCCTGGTCTCAATTGGTTAGGGTTTATTATGATTTTCTATATTCTAATTTCATTATGTTTTTATTCAATTGTGGTATTATTCTCTCCCTAACTTTCTTTATGATCATTACTTTGTATTGTATAATAATCTCCCAAGATTCCATCCAAGATGGAAGGCTAACCTGATGGTCACTTCCTGGATGAAAATCAGTGAACCAGAGTTCACGAACTTGGCTAAATTTTTTCTACTTTATTCAGAGGACCTTGGGATAGTGATACATTGAGGAGAATATTTTACCTCATGTTTCTTGAATTTACCTTTACTTACACACTAATAGACATCTATTCCTCTCCCACTATTTAGATTATTGATGTATGGTGGGATCAATGATTTGAATGGAGGATGGAATCACAATTGTGACCCATTTGATAGAGTGATGATATGATCACTTTGGGGAATCTCCTTGAGTGTGATGATCATTTATGAATTTGAAGCGATGGGGTTGTGTGTATTCGATTGGAGAACATGGAGGATTGAATAGGGAGTCAAGGTTTTGAGATAATGAAGGATTATTATGGTTGAATCCAGGGGTGTCTCCCTTTCTTACATTTCATTTTTCATTATCATTTTCCTTCCCTATTTCATGAACTAAACATCAATTCCATTTCTAGATACTTTAAGAACCTATATAAAAAACATCATAATAAATTAATATTATGAGGAACCAACCCATGAATCATTGATAATAACCTTGGTTAGTCCCACTGGACTGCATTCTAGGTTAAAATAAATTTTGTATGATGGCTCGCTCCAACCTCTCACATCGAGGGGAGGTCATCTCTAAATGGAATAGTGTTCACGCAATTATTTATTGAATTTTATCCAAATTAATGGGGTTTAAGGACTTCTCACAAAGTTTTCTGAAGAATGTGAAAAAGATAATTATAATTGTAATTATTTTTTTTTGGTAACAAATTATACATTTCCAAAGTTAGTAATTAATCTATCATAATATGTGAGGCATGACTTTTCAATATATGTAATTTTTAATGACTCAAATAAACACATCATGAAATGTACTTGAATATCCATTAGACACTTTTATATTTTTTAATCTTAAAAATAAAACATTTTTTTTCTGATTTTTCATTGAAAAAATTGATGTTGGATACTTCCTATTCTCATTTTACCATAAATCACACTTTATATTTTATGCTTCTAAGTCCTTATGAGCATTTATATGATCCTTAGTTTTCCCTTGTTCATTAAGAATTGTATAAGAAAATTGTCACACACATTATTCTCAATGTGCATAACATTGATATTGTGACATAACAAATTAGATTCCTAATTCACACTCAAATTTACCCAAGAGATGAAGGTAGAACGGCCCTTGTAGTCTAGCTTGGGTTGTCGAATCCACTGAGACCTAAGAAGATACCTAAGATACACAACCTATGAGATGAATTTTTGGCTATGAAGTTGCCAACTTTGGGTTGATTTTATATGGGTTTAAAGTATCACTAACAGATTAAAGTTAATTCAAATTAAGATAATGAGTTGATCCTAGGTTATCGCTCGGGGTGGATTGGATGAATTCCTTTTTTAAAGATTTCAATTTCATTAACTCGAGAAGGATCCATTCAATGAATTTAAACTAAACTCATAAAATACTGGTTAAACACCTTCACAAACACATTATAATCACCTATACACTTGTAGGATCATTTTCATGAGCACTACAAGGTAAGGGATATTATTAGCACATAAACGTGGGGTGATTAAATTCAATATGGAAGAGGAAGAGAGAAAATCATTGAATAAAAGAAACTCAAATAAAAGAAATTAATAAACTTTTAGAGAGTAAGAAATAACATTCAATATATCCCCTTGATACTCCCTTAGATCAACCCATAAAATAGTTAGCCCTCCATTGATGACATTTCCTCAACAGAAGCGGGAAGTAGACTTACGAGGGTGGAATTGAAGAAGTAAAAACAACAACAAAAATCAATCACTCCACCATTGTGTGATAAATCTCACAAAGTATGGTGTGAATAAATTCACACTTTTAGAAAAAGGTATCAACATGATATGTAGAAGAATATAATAAGAGTAAAGTAAGAACTTTTATTAAGAAACTAAGGTGAATTGAACACCTTACATGAGAAAGAAATGCGATTACAAACACAAAGCGGCAACATAACACTACAATGAAACCAAGCACAAAAGATGATAAACTCTTCCACAAAAACTACCTTAAATAGGAATTTTTGGAGCCTTGGGTAGATTCTACAATAGTACAAAGCATACCACTTGATTATGGTGGGCCTAGGGTGGTGGAAAATAAGGCAGAGTGGACTTCTTTATCCTTGACTCGAAGTGGCAGCCAGCTTGCCTCCACCGAACAAATGCGCCTATATGAACTTATATATGGCCTAATTTAAGTGTTCCATAGAATAAGAAAATGGAACCCCGGATGTCTAATAACCTCCTGTAAAATTTCAGCCCAGTATAATTTGTTTTTTTCTAGATATGATTAAAATTATGGGCTGTTTTTCTGGGCCACAGAATTTGGACCAGAATTTTATCTCCAAATTGGGACGCCTTAATAACCACCATTGAAGATGAATTAGCACTGGCTCATGAATAATTATTTGTTCCTATATATGTATTATATCATCCCACAAAATTTGGGCTTCATTGGGCCTGTATTGTGTGCCCCACATTCTCATCAGTGGGATGATGTCCAATCTGCCTTCTCCAGAATTATTTCCTTTCATCACCAATTATCCTCATCATACTTTATGAATCCTCCATTGATCCATGAATGAGAAATGTTCATAGTGAAGTTTATATCCATTTTCCAAAATATAAAATTAAAATATGGATAATTACATTCCTTAAAATCAGATGAATCATTGGGCCTAAATTGGTATACATTAGGCATGAAGTGCACAAATGATGAGAATGATTGTTCAAAATTAAAATCCACTAACTCTGGCCCATAAAATCAAAAATGAACATTTAATAAAATTAAAATTTAATTAACATATGTATTTTTATTGGCTAATCAATTCCCCATATGTAAGATCTGAAAATATACTCATTTTCTTCCATTAATGTGTCTCGCTTGTATCTGTTAGAGTTTTAAATCTTTTCCCTCCTTAATTTAGCCAAAAGAATTTTCCAAACTCAGTAACAATATTTGATAATTATGCCAAGGTCTCTGATCTAAATAATAACTTTGGTGGAAGCCTCAAATCTATTTTTCCATTGAATAGTGACTTGTCAAACCAAATCGATGAGATGTATCAAGGAATTAATGATGATGCATGAAACACCACTTTTTGTTATAATTCAATCTTTGAGGCTCAAAATAAAAGTTACAGACTAGAAAAGTCAAACCAATGTGTGTGTTCTAATGGGAAAAATTTCCTAGTCTAGGAAATTCATTGATGGTCCATATTAGGACAGCGTGCATTTTGAACATTTTCATGGAAGATGAATCATAATTTTATACACCAACATTCCATAACTCCTGTAATTCTTGGATAAGAGTCTGAAGATATACATCAATTTTATTTCCAAGCATTTTTTTTGTTATAATAATCATCGATATGATGAATGAAGTTTGTTTCATGCACATCCGGGGAGGTAAACTACAAAGGATCAAAATAATCATTCATATGCTATAATTGCTACTTAATGTCCCAAAAGGATTAAATCCATCATATTCTAATCCCAAATGTACATTTTTAGGATCATAAGAAAAATTAGGACGTAATGAATCGAAGGTATTCCATGATTTTGAATCTCTCAAATGACACATAGAATCATCATTGTTATTGTCCAATGCATGCCACTTCATATGTTTAATGCGCTTAGATGACATAAACATTCTTCGCAATTGTTGTTTTAAAGGAAATTAATGTAAAATTTTTGGTATAGTTTTATTTTTATATTTCTTCAAGGTAGTATATTGATTAAGACTAGCATCATTATTTATTAACTCACATCTAAAAGTACTACATATTTTTCACCCTTCTCTATGAGAATCTTCTCTCTAGTATAATATACAATCATTGGGACATGCATGTATCTTCGTATAATTGAGTCCATAACTGATAATAACCTTCTCCATATCATAAAATGGTGCATAGATCTTAACTTCAGTAGATACAACATGAAATTATTCCAATATCATGGACATTACTTTATTTTTAATTCCACATAGGCACTTGATGTGGTACAAATTCAATGGAAAAGATGGTTTTGAATACATGGAACGTCCTTCATATAATTATTGGTTTTAATCTTTTACTAATTCAAAAAAGGTATTTGTTTTCTCAGTTAAGTTTCCCATTGTATCAGTCTCCAAAACATCATCCATTAATATATTGTCATCTTAATCGGGTTGTCCTGTAGTTTTGGAAGCATCATTGGTATTTTCAACATCAATATGTGGATCAATTGATGTGTTAAACTCCTAATGGTGTTTCCCTACCATGCCAAAATCATTATTTATCATGTTTTGAGTTTAATTATCCATCATTGGGGCATTAACCTGTTCATTTTGATGTTGGACATAACTGCTCGAGATTTCTGTAATGTTCGATTCTCCATGTCAAGTCCACCGCACATATTAAGGTGGATATTATTTCAATATCAAGTGCTCAAATACTTTATCTCTATTTAACCATCATTTTAATTTACATTTGGTACATGGACACTTTATTCTTTCATCCACTGATCAATTTTCAATTACAAAAACTAAACATTTATAAACCCCTGACATACATAGATGTGTTCCAAGGTAATTCAATCCAACTTTTATCCACATGCAATTGATTTCCTACAATTTGAAATAAAAAATATAATTATATAAATATAATGAAATAAAAGAAAACATTTTAGTTAAAATAACAAGACTACCCTAAATCCAACACCCAAACAACCCATCTATGAATGAAAATGCATATTAAAGGGTAATAGTTTTGACTATAAAAATCATAGCAGTTGTAACATCCTAGACTAAAATAGCCACCTGAATAGTGCTATCGGGCTGGGTGTTACTGACCATAAGTGAACCTCCTCAAACTCTAAAGGTTTCCGACTAGCAGTGAGGGTGTAAACAGGTATAATGGAGAGGTTATATCCTCTGGGAGGAAGATAAAGGTACCGATATGAGTGTAATAGAATAACATGCAGTGGAGTGGAAAATAAATGACTCAAAAGACTCGAACTAGACCTGCAGAGTGGAAGCATATTCAATATCAATAAATAGCGAAATCAAAATAGAAACAACTACAGCGGAAAGTTAAAAGAACAGCATGTTAAACACCACTTTTAACCTCAACTAAAACAATAAGGTATGCATCCATAGTAGGTCATACATGTCAAAATAAAAATGGTTCTCATGGCTAACCACAGTAGATACATATAATAATAAGCATGCTAATATAGGAATGAAAGATAAACAAAATTAAAACTCTATCTAGGCATAACCTCAAGGTTTATGCCAATCTCCATGCCAAACAATACTACGATCCATCTCTTGAGGTTGATCCTTTACCTGTACATAAAACCATAAAGTCTACATGCGTCTTGAAGGGCCTGTGTAGGGTGTGAGATGATTCTCAGTAGGATTCCAACCAATGGTGCATACCTAGTATATGTGTTTAAACGGAAAAACATTTCTAAGAAAGGTAAATAGTATGATGTAATAAATAAACACAACCTACACTAGTGATCAACAGACACAAGAGAGTGTCACCTGCTTCGTCCAACGTCGGAATCTCGGAAGCAAAGAGAGTCTTTAGACCATGGCCCTAGGTACCCCTGTAGTCACAAATCCCAGGTGAACCCCCAGGTTCCTACTCAATCATATAACCCGGCACCATGTGCCTCCTGACATTGTGTGTCTTATGTACCGACATCCTGAAGGCACACCCAAACAGAAGTAACCCGGTCCCATGGACCCCTGCTCGAAAGCTCACGTCTGCCCATGGCATGACAACTAGAGGAACATCGATGTCTGTGCTCAAATAATAACTGGAGGAACAACGATGTCTATCCAAAAATAAATAACCAGAGGAACAATGATGTATGCCCTCAATCCCATAACCCGGTAGCCTCATCGCTACCAACTGAAGGCTCATCACCTTCCACGTGGCTTCCTACGGCAATCACCCCCAAACCAATAGTACCTAAACCGCAACTATCAGGGGCCTCTACCCACATGAGTGGTCAAAACCACCTCATCACAGAGTCAACCTATGTGCACACAACTCAAGCGGCTTTTGGCCTTCACGGGTGAGAGGTAATCACCAAAATAAGAACCCAAGCCACACCATCTCTCACACCTCATGTCCCTATGACCATGTTGCTAAAATTTGATGGTCATGTCATCCAAGTATCTTGGGCCATGCCCAACCTGATAGTCACACTGCCTCAAACCAATGTCCATGATGCCAAATCCCGTGGTCAAAACCACCCAAGAAAATCTGGGCCCCACCCAACCTGTGATCAACATCACCCAATTCTGATGGTCATGCCATCCAACCTCGGGCTAAGCCCTTCACAATATCAAGAGCATAAGCATATATAATCTCAACCATTACATATATATATATAATCACATTAAAACACTTGTAAATAGACAATTCAATTTAAATAGTTGGGTTGCACTAACTACCATCCATCACATAGCAACACTGAGGTCTTGAATGCCTCTAACAAGCTTAAGAAAGCTTAAAAGATTTAAACATACCAATATAAATCAAGATAATTCATTTAAAACCATTTTATCACCTCCGTACAAAATAACCCAATGAGCAACGACCTCTCACTCGACCTTGCTCAAGCATAACAGGTAAGGGAATACCCAATGAAATCCTACAAGGTACAACAATTAAATTAAAATTCAATAATAATGTTCTGCTCAAAAACTCATTGTTTCACTAAAAGCCGCAACCCCCAAATGTCCTTGAAAACACAAAACAAAGTATGTAAAACCTATATCATACTTATACAAAGCTCATCATCTAGTATCAACCTCTAATTCAGTCTAGAATAAGGTAAATATACACAACGAGCATAAATTACCAAACTCCTATTACTTGGTCGAGAAATGAAATCATGAAGAACCGATCAAGAGGAATTAAGAGCTTACCGGTGGGGTTCCAATGGATCCAAAGACGTTCGAATCAGACTTAAGATAAAGAATCAGGAGAAAAATGAAGTCCTAATCGACTGGTTTATGAGGGTTCTGTCCAGAATAAGAAAACGAGGCTACGGGTCATTTTAAGAAAAATTTACAAAGTACACGTCGTGTACTTGGGACTACATGTCATATAGGTTATTTTATTATTCCAATGATGTCCAAATTTCACTAACTTACTTTTCAGGTCTTGTTGACATAACTACACAACGTGTGGAAGGAAATACACAGTGTGTACATGTAAGATCCTCTCCACCCTTACTGACATCCCTACACACCATGTATAACCCTTACATGGCCTATATGTACATGGCGTGTACTTAGGATTAGATGATGTGTAACTCCAAACCATGTCAGTACTTAGCCATTTTTCCCTTATTTTCTCAAAAACAACTCAAAAGGAAAAAAGAAAAAGGAGACTCATACCTCGAAGGAAGAACTGGGTTCTTACAAACTTCTCCCCTTAAAGAAATTTATCCCTAAATTATCCTTATATGGGTGGTGAATGAACACTCTGGAACAACTCCAGCTCAAAGCTCAAATCAATCAAAGGTCTATCAGCCTATTTTCCGGACTCATGGTCCCCCCGTGATGCTTCACTACTACAAATATGGCTTTTATCAGAGCTAGAAAAGTGCATTAACAGTGCTAAAAAAGAGTTGTTGATCAAGGTGAAGATAAGGGGGGATCCCTTTTATCAGCGCTTTTAAAAAGCACTGATAAAAGTCAAAAAAAATAAAAAATATAAAAATATATATATAATTCGTGGGGGAGCTTTTAACAGCACTTGACCCCCTTTATCATCGCTAGGTGGACCACTCCAGTGCGCTGCCCTTGCCCGCGTGTCCAACACATGCCCCCCACGCGCACCTCCTTGCTTCCACCAGAACTCGAACCCGCGACCTCCCCCTTGCGCGCCTGCACCTTTACCACTAAGTCATTTCGTTTTTTTCTATTTAATGATATATCTCTTTATTTATATATATAGTTATATTTATTCGTATATTAATATAGATTCATGTTAATATAAATATATTTAGTTATATTAATACATATATATTTATTCATATATTAATATATATTTATATTTATTTATATATATATAGTTATATTTATTCGTCTAATAATATAGATTCATATTAATATAAATATATTTAGCTATATTAATACATATATATTTATTCATATATTAGTACATATATATTTATTTGTATATTAATTTATATTTATATTTATATTTATTTATATATATATTTTTAGTTATAATTTTTAACTATATATTTATTTGTATAATAATATATATTTATAAGATTGGTTTTAAATACATTTGTAAAATATGTTTTTTATGTGTTTTTATAAATAAATACATAAATACATACATACATATATACAAAACAAACACACACACACACACACACACATATTTACGAATAAATACACACATATATATATATATGTGTGTGTGTGTATTTGAAAAGCCATAGAATGTTAAAACGACCATAACATCTAATCCAGAAGCCTTTTTCAACTCCACAACCAGTAAAATCGAAGAAAATGAAACAATATTTGATATGATATGTGGTGTAGGCCTAATAGACATCCGGATCAGAAGTTATACTTGTTTGAATGTTAACAAATCGAGGTATCCCGACTAAAAACTCAGTTTTGGAGGCCTTCTGGGCATTTTTTGGCCTCGAAAAATGTGACAAAGGTTTTTCTTGGGTCATTGTCACGTAGAGCTCATCGCAGGCTTCGATTTGATATGTTGTAGATCTCAAACGGACACCCGGATCAAAAGTTATGGTCGTTTGAAGTTTGAGTTACGTTTTCAACATATTTTAGATCTTTTATTATTATTTTGATTTTTTGTGTCTTCAAATTGTTATTAAATGACTTTTAATCGATGATAATTTTCAAATTATTAATTAATTATATTTTTTAAAATATTTTAAAACCATTTTTACTAAATTTCTTATATATTAAATGTAATAGTCTATTTATACTTATCTAAATCATATTTAAAAAATATATATTATATTTATATCAATATAAATATACTTATATAACAATATATTATTTTTCATGATTTTTTTTTGAAACATAAAATTTATCAGCGCTGGGAAAAAAACTGATAAAGCCCCCCTTTATCAGCGCTACTAAAAGAAGTGATGATAAAGGGGATCCCCTTTAACAGTGCTAAAAAAGCGCTGATAAAAGGGGGGTCTTTATCAGTGCTAAAAAAAGCGTTGTTAAAGGGTCACTTTTAACAGTGCTTTTTTTAGCGCTGTTAAAAGTGCCCCTTTATCAGTGCTTTTTTTAGTGCTGATAAATGCCCCCTTTTATCAGCGGTTTTTTTTAGCGTTGATAGAAGGGTAGCACTTCCCTTTCCCATTTTTGTAGTAGTGCTTTATCACCCCTGCACCTCATCAAGTGATCCCATGTCGCTTCTGAAACCCAAACATATCTCGCACCGTATCGGAACCCACCTCGATCCCATGGCATCCATGGAACAACGAGGCTCTACATCCCATGGATTCTCAAAACAACCTGGTGCCTCACACTTCAATCACATCCCACATCCTTGATGCCCCGATGCCCAAGGCACCTCAAGTAACCTGCATCCTATGGATGTCCCGACGCCTAAGCACCTCAAGTAACCTATATCCAACGATGCTCCTGATGCCTAAGCACCTCAAATAACCCCCATCCAATGATGATCCTGATGCTAAGAACCTCATACATATATAATCACACACCCAAGATGGTGCCAACCTATTGACCAGCGTCTAATCAGTCCAAAAACATCTTGTGCACCTTGTGCACTCAAAATAGACATGCCTCAATAGGTTATTCCAAAATAAGAAAAAGAAAATCATGGCCACACCTGCGGCATACCTCTGACCCTCATCGGCTCACCAGCATGCTCAACCCCTGGTAGCTCCATGGTGTGCACCTAGCCTAAAACACGACTAATTGAAGCATGTCCTCCACCCTGCGGTGTTGCACCAGCCATCAGCCACTGACTCCACGATTGGGTCTCATTGTCTCTGCCACATCCTGCACGTGCAACTGAACCTTAGCTACCATCACCTGGTACCAAACCTGAACCAACTCTGGACACCACAGTCTATCTCGGTCCCTAATTGTCAGCTATCTGAGAAGGCTTCCTATAGAACCTCTCGAGATGTCCAACCTGTCCACATGTCTGACACTCCTTTGGAGGCCTATCGCACTGAGCTTGAATATTCCCTGGCGGCCCACACTGAAAGAAAACCACTATTGAACTTCCACGAGGTGGTCTAGCTGAGTCCTTGGCCTAACCTCCCTACTGGAACTCATCCCGACCTCATTTCCTACCATTTGAAATATCACATGAAGTCGCCGCCCAGCCCAAGTGAGACCTGTTCGTTAAGTTACCCTCAGCTATGAGCACCTGATTCACCGCCTCTAAGAACGAGGTTAGCCTAAAGATGTTTACCTTCACCCGTATGGCGTACTGTAAGCCATCTTCAAAGCGTCTCACCCTCAAGGTGTCATCACTTACCATACCTGGTGCAAAGCGTGACAACTCAATGAAAGTAGTTGCATAGTCTATGACAGACATGTCACCCTACTGAAGGATCAAGAACTCTTGATCTCTCTATGCCCTCAACATATCTGGGAAAAAGTTCTTGAAGAATCTTTCCTCGAAGTCCTTTTAGGCTAGTCCCTCATGTCTGCGAGCCTGAACCTACACATCCCACCAACGCTTCATTGGTCCTCTGAGCATATACGTCGCTAGTTTGACCCTCCGCCCTGGAGGTGTCTCGAGATGCTCAAAGATCATCTGCATGCTCTCTATCCAGTTCTCAGCCACTTGTGGACCACCCTCACCCTGAAAAATAGGTGGGTGATGTGACTGGAACTCCCGAGTAAGGTTATCCATAGAGGGATCTGCTCCCTGAGCACCTCTGTCGATCCCCTACAAAACACATATCAGACTAGATCGGAGCTGCTTGTTGAGCCACGACCCGAACGCTGTCAAACCTAGCAGCTGCCCTACCTGTACTGGATCCTGAACCTGATCATGTTCCTGATCATGTACCTGCAACTCATGCTCCACCTACCCCTCAGGGGTTTGAACCTGATCATGCTTTTGTGACATTGTATCATCACCCGCCTGACGCTTCATCGAATCGTCTAGGAGGAACTCACTGAATACCATAAATGGTCAGACAACCCATATATATATATATATAACAATATATTCAACGCAGATAGGAAAAGCAGTAAAAGGCAGCGCATAACTACTACCCTTACTCTCCCACACCACAAACATGCCCACAGCATCCCGGCCTCATGACCTCCTTACCCACCCTTAACAGAGCCAAGTATCAAAAGTACCTCGGGTCATGCCCGTCCTGACAACGAACGTTGCCTCAAACCAACGACCGAGTCACCCAATCCTAGTGATCAACATGACCTCAACCATAAAACTCGTCTGCTCGTATAGGAGCCAGGCCCAAATCCCCTACCACATGCAATTCTACAAATATATAAAGCACGGAAGATCACATTTCATAAAAACAACAATTTTATCAGGAATTTCACCTTTTTCTCATGGAATTTGATATATATCACATGAAATTATCACTTCACAAAGCATATGTGCATATATGAAATTGAAATACCCTAAAAATGTGTCTATCAAAAGCCAAACCATACCTTGCCTTACCGAGCCAGGTCCAATTCTCCCTTACCACATCGGGTCAAGGGTCACATATCACAACCAATAATCATCACAAACCAAGTGATCCACCGAGGTGGAAACCATATAAACTGTAATATGAGCAAAAGCAAAACAACAATTTCTCACCCAAGGTAACTTGGTATGTTCCTCATACCTAGGGTTGCAGGCACCCAAGCACAAGCTAGAAACTCAATTCCAATCACAACCTATCTCATGTCTACCATATCCCAAATAGTAAACTAGCAGAAAACAAAAAGAATTCTCGATCTCATTAGTAGCTAGTGGAACACTGCTACTAAATCTCAGTCAAGAACTCCTCTGATACCACTTTGTAACATCCCAGAGCCGAACAACCACCCAAACAGTGCTATCAGGTCGGGTGTTACTAACCTTAGGCACACCTCCCCAAACTCCAAAGGTTACCGACTAGCAGCGAGGGTGTAAACTAGTGGGGAGGCTATACCCTCTGGGAGGAAGATAAAGGTATTGGTCCGAGTGTAATAACATAACATGCAGTGGAAAATAAACGACTTAGCATACTCGATCCAGACCTATAGAGCGGAAGCATATTCAATATCAATAAACAGCAGAAGAAAAATAGAAACAACTATAACAGAAAGTAAACAGAACAGCATGCTAAACACCATTTGTAACCACAACTAAAACAACAAGGCATGCGTCCATAGTAGGCAATACATGTCAAAATAAAAAGGGTGCCCATGGCTAACCACAGTAGTTTTATATAATAATAATACATGGATGAAAGTTAAACAAAAGTAAAACTCCAGGTAGGCATAATCTCAAGGTCCATGCCAATCTCCATGCTAAACAGTACTACGATCAAGCTTCTGAGGCTGATCCTTTACCTGTACGTAAAACCATAAAGTCTACACGCGTCTCGAATGGCCCGTGTAGGGTGTGAGATGAATCTCAGTAGGATATCACCCAATGGTGTGTACCTAGTATATGTGTTTAAGAAGACAATCATTTCCAAGCAAGGTAAACAGTACGATGCAATAAATAAACACAATCTCCACTGGTGCTCAGCAACCACCAGGGAGTGTCACCTACTTTGGCCAACGCCGGAATCTCAGAAGCAAAGAGAGTCATCGGGCCATGGCCCAAGGTACCCCTGTAGTCACAAAGCTTAGGTGAACCCTCAGGTTCCACCTCAATCATATAACCTGGCACCATGTGCCTCCTGATACCGCGTGTCTCAAGTACCGACATTCTGAAGGCACGCCCAAACAGAAGTAACCCGGTCCCATGGACCCCTGCTCAAAAGCTCACGTCTGCCCATGGCACGACAA
The DNA here is from genome assembly GCA_963277665.1 of Viscum album. Taxonomy (NCBI): domain Eukaryota; kingdom Viridiplantae; phylum Streptophyta; class Magnoliopsida; order Santalales; family Viscaceae; genus Viscum; species Viscum album. The sequence goes on from OY728160.1 coordinate 1,738,707,817, forward strand.
CTGGAGGAACAACGATGTTTGTCCTCAAATAATAACCAGAGGAACAACGATATCTGTTCTCAAATAAATAACCGGAGGAAAAATGATGACTTCCCTCAAATAAATCATCGAAGGAACAACGATGTCTGCCCTCGATCACATAACTTGGTAGCCTCATCGCTACCAACAGAAGTCTCCTCACCTTCCACGTGGCTTCCTACGGTAAGCACCCCCAAACCAATAGTACCTAAATCGCAACTATCGGGGGCCTCTACCCACACGAGTGGTCAAAACCACCTCACCGCAAAATGAACCTGTGTGCACACAACTCAAGCGACTTTTGGCCATCATGGGTGAGTGGCAATCACCAAAATAAGAACCCAAGTCACACCATCTCTGACACCTCGTGTCCCTGTGACCATGTCGCTCAAATCCAATGGTCATGTCATCCAAGTATCTCGGGTCATGCCCAACTTGACAGTCACACTGCCTCAAACCGACGTTCATGATGCCCAATCCCGTGGTTAAAACCACCCAGGCAAATTCGGGCCTCGCCCAACCAATGATCAACATCACCTAATTCCAATGGTTATGCCATCCAACCTCGGGCCATGCCTACCACAATATCAAGAGCATCAACACACGTAATCCCAACCATTACATATATATAATCACATCAAAACACTTGTAAATAGATAATTCAATTTAAACAGTTGAGTTTCACTAACTACCAGCCATCACATAGCAACACCGAGGTCGTGAATGCCTCTAACAAGTTTAAGCAGAATTAAACATTTTAAACATACCAATATAAATCAAGATAATTCATTTAAAACCATTTTAGCACCCCGACCAAAATAATCCAATGAGCAACGACCTCTCGCCCGACCTTTCTCAAGCATAACAGGTAAGGGAATACCCAACGACATCCCATAAGGTATAACAATCAAATTAAAATGCAATAATAGGGTTCCTCTCAAAAACTCGTCGTTGCGCTAAAAGCCAAAACCCCCAAATGTCTACGAAAACCCAAAATGAAGTATGCACCGCCTACCTCATACTCGTACGAAGCTCCTCATCCAGTATCAGCCTCTAATTCGATCTAGAACATGGTAGATCTACACAACATGCATAAACGCTCAAACTCATGTAACTTGGTTGAGAAACGAAATCATGAAGAACGACTCAAGATGAATCAACAGCTTACCGATGGGGTTCCAATGGATCCAACGACGTTCGAATCGGACTTAAGACGAAGAATCAAGAGCAAAATGAAGTCTCGGTCGACTGGCTCACGAGGGTTCTGTCTAGAACCAGAAAACGAGGCTACTGCCCGTTTTAAGCAAAATTTACAAAGTACACGGCGTGTACTTGGGGCTACACGCCTGTAGGTTCTTTTACTGTTCCAAAGATGACTGAATTTCACCGACTTACTTTCCAGGTTTTGCCGACATGACTACACAACGTGTGGAAGGAAATACATGGCGTGTACATGTAAGATCCTCTCTACCATTGTCGACATCCCCACACGCCATGCATAACCCTTACACGGCCTATCTGTACACGACTTGTACTTAGAAGTACACGACGTGCAACTCCAAACCATGTCATGTGATAGGTTTTCTCAGTACTTGGCCAGTTTTCCCCAGTTTTCTAAAAAACAACTCAAAAGGAAAAAGAAAAAAGACTCATACCTCAAAAGAAGAACTGGGTTCTTACATCATCAAATAAGGGGTAATAATTCTAACTACACACCTCAAAGCTTTATAAAAACCCATTCATTAATGAAAACACGTGTCAAATTCAAAAGTCTCATGTTCACCTCTCATTCCATCTTTAAATTATTTTTCAATTATGATCAAGATGAAGCATGACAATTAGCAACTACAACGGTAATCAAGGGTCGTAAATCAGAGTTAAGCATGCTTCCCAGTTAGACAAACATCTCATGCTTGGCTTTTAATATAAAATATTCCAGACAAGGTGGTGTTTGATTTGATAATTATGAAAACAAATTAAAATGGGGTTATGAGTGTTCGGTATGGATCAACCTTAGACCCGTGTTATTCAATTATTTGGTGGCATTGGTAATGAGAATGGTATAATAAATTTGTAAATTTTAATTTCTTCTATAGGAAGTAACAATGCCTCTGGATGTTTCGAAGGAAATGCAGGTCCATTATATGAAAAATATCACGTACAATCTACCATACACATGACTTGTTAATCCCCCAAAATATTAGATGGCCTTAAATTATAATAACATATGGTTTGGGATCTATTTGGGATTTTAGATATATCATATATAATTAATTATATTGAGCCACACATGAATATTTTGGGTAAACATATGATTTATTATATTGAAAGTGATCATTAAGTGATCGGGAAAATCATTTTAGGTTTTGGGGTACAAAAAGTATTGTTTGGTATTGGGGAGCCCAAGTGAATAATTGAGGTGTGATCGAAAAACATCATTGGTTGTTCGCCATCATAGCTGAAAAAATGTTATTTTTTCTACACTAATACAACATTGAGTGTAGAACCCACTGAGAAAGTGGTATTTTTCAAAGGATTATTATAAATTTTTAACTCAAACAAGATAAAAAATAACATTAACTAAAAGATGTGAGTACCAAAAACCATATAAAGACAAATCAAATTATGATAAATATGTTTGATAGAAATGACAATGATGAACTCAAAGAACATGACAAAAATAAGCAATAATAAGAAAACAATAACACAAGAAAAAGAGGAAGAAATTACGGAATTCTCAATGGTGAACAAACTAGAGAGCATAAATGGAGGTTGGTGAGAGAATAGAAGTACAAACGGCATAGGATTTGCGGTGGAGCATGGTGACGGACATACAACTAAGGGCCCGCAATGGAGCATGGCGATGGTGTGGAGGCCAACGAGGCGGGGGCAACGACATGGGAGTGGAGGTTGGTGACCATGGAGCATGACAAACGATGAGGTGTGGAGGGTGGGGGTGGGGGTTAAAAAAACATACGTGACAACGGTTTTCATAAAAAAACACCGAATACACGTTTTAGTGATATTTTTGAAACACACTGCTAAAAGGGGTGAAAATGAACGTTTAGTGGCGGTTTTTGAAACCACTGCTAAATATGTATTTTCATGTAAAATCCAATGTTTTTTCCCCAAATATGCAGTGGTGTAAAACAGTCACAATTTAAAGAATAATTAATTACTAATTATCATACTAATGATTTATTGCTAATAAATTTAAACAACAATACAAATGATTTTTACTGCCATTCAAAACAAAACCCAACGGTGTCTTGTTTTCTATCAACTACGCAGAACGTTTTCTTACATATTTTTAATACATATTAAGAAACTTTTCATGTTTTCATTCTCTAAAAAAAGTTTTGAAAAGGCGTTAAATTATGAAACGGAGAACTTTTTTTTAGAAAATGAAAATGAAAACAGTTGACATTTGAAAAACAAGACTCGGGTTTTATAAAAAATGAAAATGGTTGAATGGATAATTCTCATAATTTGTCGTTTTCTTTGCATATTCCAGAACAATCTCCAATACACATTTAAAAAATGAAAACGATTTTTTTTAAACCCAAACACAAAGGTTTTAAAAAATCTTCCACCCTCATTTTCATATACTAAAAAAATGATTTGCATTTATATAATCTAATATATTGCCTTATACATTTTAAAAATTCAATAAATAAATATTTTTCAAAATAAAGCACGGTTTCATTTTCTTAATATCAATTAAATTCATAAATACCGTGTGACTGTATATAATATCCAGTTATTTTATTTTTACTACCCGTATCCTATACTACAATAATTTTGGTACTTTATATCAATATTCATCATATTTTTTATCAATAATATTTATTTATTTTTATGTTGATTCATTACATATGCACTGTTAAATTTAAAATTGAAATACAAAAAAAATTAAAAAAATATAAATATAATCACAATTGTCACATGAAATTTAAGTATATAAAAACTTGTATTGATAAGAAATATATATGTATTTTTAAATAAATGTTTAAATTAATATAACTATACAATACACACACACATAATCAACAAAAAAAAAAATATCGATTTCAATTAAACAAATACAAAATTTAATTTGCGGATTTGAATGATGCAACAAAAATATGAAATAAGGGGGAAAAAAAGAAACTGAAATTGGGGTTCAGTTGTGAATACTGTAACGGCGTTATAACTAATTGGATAGAATGAGGTCGGTACGTTATCTCCAGATGAATGGCCACCCGACGGTTTTCGGGCGCTAACGGCGATAAACTGAAGGTCCGAGGACGAAAATGCAAATATGGATCAGCGTTCCCGGGAAGCATGAAAAATGCGATCGTAGTGGCGGAAGCTTCACTGTCACCGGTGGTCGCAGCCTTCTCCAACGCAACCCACTCCTCGTCTACAACCACCGTCGCCTCTCCTTCCCCAGTCCCGCGCCTCTGTCGCCCCGTCCAATTTGTGTTCTACATTCGAAACCCTAATCCCACAGCTTTCATTAATGTCGATTGCTTATCCCACTGCTCCGAGCTTCTATGCCTCGTTGAACTGCACCAGGGCCGAACCAGCTAAATTTCTTCGATTCTCGTGCTCCACTGGCACTTGTTTCCGGAGGAGTCGCCTGATCATCTCATCCAGGCAAAATTCCGCCATGTCATCGGGGGCCGGCGGTTCTGTCTCGGATAACGGCGACGTCCAGTACGAGCTGCAGCACGGAATCTCGCCTCAGCGATGGAAAGAATCTCCGGTGTTCGTGGCCCTGCCGTTGGACGTTGTGAATTCAGCTGGGCAGGTGAGGAGGCGAAAGGCAATGGCGCAGTCGTTCAGAGCGCTCGTGGCCGCTGGAGTTGAAGGTTTGGTGATGGAGGTTTGGTGGGGATTAGTGGAGAGAGATACACCTATGGTTTACGAATGGAAGCCGTATCTAGAGATAGTGGCCTTGGCGCGAAAATCGGAATTGAAGGTTCGTGTGGTGATGGCGTTTCACCAGTGTGGAACCGGACCTGGTGATCCTAAATGGTTGGTATCATCAGTGATTCTAAATGTTTGTTGCGTCTGTATGGCTTGTGCTTCTCCTCTATTTTCTTGCTTTTGAATTAAATATTCTCTTAATTTAGTATCTTTTGTTTAGTCTCGGCATTCCTGTTCTCATTCCATTGTCTCAACCAAGTTACCAAATCGTTGTCTCGGAACAAATATGCTCGCATTGTCATGCATTTTTTTTTTGTATATTTCATTATTAATAAATAATTAATGGAGTGATCACTGTTCCCCTTCTGTTATATGCGATGTTCAGATTAGACGCTACCGCGTTGGTTCGTGACTGGAATTTTTGTTAATTAATCTATTGATTTTTAATTTATGCTACGTCTGCATGCTGCAGCATCGTGGTTAGACTGGCACGCAGACCACAAGAGAAACTTACGTTTGGTTTACGTTACTTGATAGTGTTATACTGTGTCCACTACACCTACTAAGTGAGGCCGATGCCATCTATTTTTTGGAAAAATAAAAATCAATGGGCTTTGACTAAACCACGTATAGACATCATGGACCAAACCCATAATCCTCCAACATTCTCGCTCAACCTCGGTCATATATATTCATTTATATAAAAAATTCACATGTGGTCCTGGCTCCACTCCTTCATTTTCCTGCCTGGATGTACCCAAAGGCAAGGTTATTCTTGTTAAGGTTCTCACAAATAAAATGACAATACATCTCTGCATGTTTAATATGCTCATGGAAGATATAATTATTAGCAATTTTGATAACCTAATTATCACGCCAGATGTGTGCAGATTTTCCTGTTGAAAAACTGATCTCCTGTAGAATCTGCCATGTCAATAAAAATTCTGCAGTCACATGAGTCATAACACAATATTTCAGCTCAACACTCGAATGAGATACAACCGCCAACTTTTTACCCCCTCAATAGATCAGATTATCATTGATGAAAACAATACTTCCAGATGTAGATTTTCTAAAGGATAAACATTTTGCCCAGCCATCATCACAAAATGCCTTAATCTCCATATGTTCATGATCAGAATATAACAAACCTAGATTTAGTTCCTTCTTGATATATGTGATAATACAAAGAATTGCATCCCAATGTAATTTAGTAGATTGTTCTATAAACCGAATGAACCTTTTAACCACACAAACAATATCTGGCTGAGTCATTGACATGTAGCCTTGCTTCCTGAACAAACAACGTTATCTTTATGGCGAAGATAAGGGTCAACTGTATCAGCATGAAACATATTTGTTTTCTGCAATAGTTTGAGGAAACAGTTTGTTTGAGTCAAGAAAAAATCTTTCGAACACTGAACAGCCTCTATACCCAAGAAATACTTTTGCGAGTCTAAATCCCCAATATGAAAATTATGATTAAGAAATGATTTGAGACGATTAATGCTTGCATAATGGTTTTCCGTGATCACCATATCATAAACATAGGCAACCAAAAAGAAACTCCCAATAAACAGTCCTTGAAAAAATACCAAGGACCCTTCTGGCTTCGAGTGAGGTCAAAATCAATCACAATTGTATAAAATTGACCAAACTAGACATGCAAGGACTATTGAAGGCCTTAATGAGATTGGCTAAGACAACATACATTCAAACTCTTTCCCCCAGGTAGTTGATTCATATAAATCTTTTCATCCATGAAGTCATTAAGAAAAACATTTTTTACATATAACTGATGAAGTGATAAGTGGTGAATGACCGACAAAGAGATGAACAAGGGGCCATAAACCATTTTAACAATCGGAGAAAAAGTATTGAAGCAGTCAATTCCATAAGTTCGAACACGCCCCTTGACGATGAGACAATCTTTGTGATAATTGAGAGAGAATTTACATTAAGCCGAACAACGTAGATCGATTTACAATCAACGACCTTCTTCCTAGGCAGACGAGGTTTCAAATCCCAAGTTTGACCGGTCTTGAGAGTTTACAACACATCAAGCGTAACAAAGAACAATCAAAATGAGCTTTGACATCGACAAGAGTATGAATCATTGAAATCATATCCAAAGTAACGACTAGAATAAATGTAGAAGCAAACACGCCACAACAAGGAGTAGATAGAGGGCAGATTCGAGTACCAATCCAAACTATGATAGGCAACCCACTATCGAAGGGTAGACGAGCAATTGACAAAATGTGCACCTTAGTAGCAACGGACAAAACATCCAATGTATTTCTTGAGCGATGTGTGTGAATGCGACCGAATCATGGATCAACTGATACCTTGGGAGGAGGTGGAATGGGCACCTTGGGAGGATGTGGGGAGGTGACCTCAGGAGGTGATGGAGCATGAGAGTGGAGTGTAAGAAAGACACCCGAAGGTCAAAATCATAAGGCTCAGATTGTTGAAAAGGAGCCTAAAGGAGGAAAACACAACAAGTGGCACGCAATTAGAGATGACATGATGCCTAATTGGTGAGTAACAACGATATTCTAACCTTGTGCGTGGATAACAAAGAAAGATGTGCGACTTGCTTTGCTCAGATAACTACAAACCCTTGGAATATGTAAGGCATTGGAATTAACCAACATCTTGGTCATGGTAATCTCGAACTTGGGATCCAGATCGTTTAGCAGGCAAAAGAGAATCAACTTCTCATATCGAGCACTCATTTCCTTAGGTGTTTGAGGAACAACCCACAACTCGAACAATTCACCGACAAAAGATTTTCACTATGAAAAGTATGCAAGGACATGACGACCAGGGGAAGGGGTGAAAAGATGAGAGATCCAAGAGTAGTTGTTGGTCTCGAAGAACATCATATGGAAGTCGTCTCAAAGTTCCTTCACGACGGAAGCATTTTTTCTGGCATGTTTGACGATCTCACCCATCAAGCTGTGAAGCAACACAAATATCCGATTATCACCTGTCTCTCAGAGGGCAAAAACAATATCCTTGGAGTTTGGTGGTGGTTCAACAACGTGTGTATATTTGTTTATCCATTTGAGAGCGACACCAACGTTTTTATTCCACATTCAGAAAACAGTGGAATCAAGATGTGTCGTGACAGTAATCACATTAGAGGGTTTTGAGAAGTCATAGCAAGGATAATTGATAGGAGAATGGGGGAGTCCCTTGATAGTTTTTTTGGGAGTAAAACCCGACATCCCGTGCTTTACACATATCGTAGGAGGGGGGCACATGCGGGAGAGTCTGGGGGTGTTGTTTAACTGCCCGGGGCAGAGCTGTAAATTTGCATATTAAGTAAATGTGAGTTGGGGGTATAGATATCGGGGGGGGGGGGGTCGGGACAAGGGGGACATTTGATTGTTTAAGCAGTTGGAAGGCGCATCATCTTGGCTTGAGGAGGAGTGCCCTTCCAGGGGAGTCGTCTGAGTTTCTCTAGAACAGTCTAGAGAGTTGTTTGTAAATCTGAACCGACCATTGATCCAGTAAGAATTCGTTCTAGCATTTTTGTAAATACTCTCCCAATTGGACGATACTTTATCAATTGATTCTTTCATTGAGAGATGAAATGCATTCGGATAGAGTGATTCTAAAGAGAGAAACTAGGAGGAAATTCGTGAATCGAGAATTGAAGAAGTCGAGGTAGCTTATGACCACGCGAATGGAGAATAGAATCACAAATCTAGAAACGACTGTCTCTGAGTTGAAGTCGGAATTCCGGCTGCAGGAAATTGGATTATAGTGGCAAGAGAAGCCAATGTAGGAGTTGGTGACGACAATGAGCCAACTCAATCAGTTTGTGCAGAGTCAGGCGGAGATTTCAGGACGAGTAATAGACAAAGGCAAGTTTGTCGATGTAGAGGAAGGCCATGGCAGCTTGAGAGCAGAAGCTGAAGGAAAAGATCGGAGGAATGTGGCAGACTTGGATGATGGAGGAATGTGCAACACGGAGCGGGAAGAGTTGTGAGCATTGTCCAAACAGGTGGAGATGCCAATATTTACAGGAGAGGATCCGGTGACATGGATCGCAAGAGCTGAGACCTACGTCTCAATCCACCAAACTCGGGAGAAGTTGAAGGTGCCGCTGGCACATATATGCATGGAAGGAATTGATAGGATCCAAGTGCGAGAGAGTGAAAAATAACAGAGGTTTCTTTTATTACTAGCAGCAGTAAGGACAAGAATTATAGAAGATCAGAGACAAAGCAGAAGAAGGGAGAAGAATAACTCCCCATGGAAACGCTGTTCCTGAGGCCTGGCCGCAACCTCTTCCAGTGGAGCTGAAAGCCAAAACACAAATCTAATCGGTGATCCCCCACTGTGTACAACTTCCCTTATTTAATATCCCAGCCACCCCCAACTGTCCCAATCTTCTACAACCAACAACTCTATACAACAATTACACAATAGCATGACCCTTATACTTCACCCTTCCATAGCACCAGCTGGACCCTTAGCAACAGAAAACACCCACACAGTCCCCCTCTCTCTGGCCTGCGTTGCAGAAACCAGCCTTCCCACAACCAACCACCATTCCACATTCCTATAATTTCTCCCTCCTTGAAATTCCATGTTGCCCTCAAGGTGAAAATATAAGAAAATGTTCTCAAGGATAGACAAAATTCCAGTTTTGATTTTTTTCCTTTCAAACTGAACCACATCGGATTTACTAGCTCCATTAGCAGAACTTGCTGTCATGCACTGGATGTCCTCTCGATTTACTTCAACTGCATCACTGTCATGCACTGGATGTCCTCTCGATACTCTAGAAGCAACGAAATCATCAATTTCACTGGTGTGGGTCGGCCACTTCGTTGTCGCCATCAAAACACACACAATTATCGCACATCCCATTGCAATCTTGTAGTGGCCCACAAAATACTCAATATACGCTTTGTGGCACCGTTTTTTGATTGTGTCTACAACATGCGGGATAGCCGACTGCCCACATCTTTTATGCCATGTTTGGCAAAATCAGCTAAAGGAGCTCATTCTGCATATGCATCAACAACATACAAAGCTGCAGTCATTGTGTATGCATACGATTATATTCTTAGCTGTAGAGATATTCCAATTAAAGAGGCAACTGTTACTTGCCCAAAACTATCCAACGTTTTCACTGTGTCCACATGATCTATTGTATCAAAACATTTAGCCGCTGTAAAAACAATAGCTGCAGAACTATTTTCAAATGTTTCCATCCCAGAAAGCAACTGTGTCAGGGTCTGTTTTTGCGCATCTTTACTAACCAGGCATGCACTTCGCCAACTCTTGTTTTTTACAGTCACAGTCAGGGTAAGCACAGCCCCGCCTGCCCTTCCAGAACCTTCATGGTCTGAATCGACCATTATGAATGGAGGTCTCATCCCTGTGTGTCCCATTTTAATCCGAACATGCTAAGCAGATAGGATTTTCCCCTTCATCTTCACACATTTCAAGTCTCCATTTGCTCTATTTTTGTTCTCAGAAACATTTGTTCCGTGGTATGCATAACAATTCCTGAACCCGCCCTGTACAAGGCTGGTGCAATATTAGTACTGGCTCCAGAAACAACTTGGCCGCTCTTCCATTTGGTTCAACTTATTCTCGGAATGCGAAAATTTCCTCGACTTCAAATCAGTTCTAGGAAATGTTGTAGCCATGCATGAAAAAACATCACATCTATTGCGCATGTTACACATCAATCCAGCTGGTAAACCGTACAACATAAGTAACCTGATTGCATCAGCGCCTTGGCTCTCGCCTCCCTTCACCGCCTCAGCAACCCAAAGATGCTCTGTCAGTGTTCACATGGCTTGTTGGAGAAGCCCTTGCGCCGCTTGAGCAAACTTTTGTTGCTTTGCCTTCTTGCCAAACGCCAAAGTATGTACAACAGTTCTTCGAAACTTGTCTGGCGAACTTCCTCTACACGTTCTGCAGGCATCACTCCCTGCTCACACCTCGCATCGTCTGCTCGCGTGCTCATTTCTTCCGCAAACAGAAGTGTTGAAGGATTTGAAGGATGTCGTCGAACAAATAATTCAACATGTGCCCGCACCTGCGTCAGCACTTTCTGCAGCGTCTCACGCTGCGACTGTTCTGGATCGGAAACATCAAGCATGAGTCTCAGAAATCTCGGAGTATGCAGTTGAACAGAAATTCCAGGTCTCTTCGATTTGGTTGGCCGAACTACCTCCACATGTGCTCAAGCTAAGGAACAACAATTTTCTCTAACACATGTGGAAGAAAACGAGGCATGTGTCTCCATTCCCCGAAAATCTTGAACAATTGGGTGGTACTCTTTGGTCGCACGACTTCCACAGTTAGAAGTTTTATAGAATTAGACGTACTGTGGCGATCGAAAAGCTCTCTATAAGCTCGCGTTCGTGCCTGCATGGATTGCCGCATGAGCTCCGCTTGCTCTGTGTCATGCATTCCCCTGTCATCTACCGCTATAATCCTCCTTCTGTCTCCATTGTTAAGAACAAACTTGTCATGACCCGTCCCCCGGGGCCCGTGCCGTGACTACCCCAAGCCCGCTTTCCATAGGCTAGGGGCTGACGACTAGCACCGAAGGCGTATTCTCTAAAACTGGGAAGACATTGTCTTTATAACCTGTAAACACACGCAACCAGCACACAACAAGATACGAACTCAAGTAAACTGAATAGTAAACAGAGTGAGTACAATAAGTAAAAGAGGCCAGAATACAAGCCTAAATGGAAAGTACAAGAAACTGAAAGTACAAGTAAACTGGAACAGCTCTTGCGATCACCCGCCAAGGATCCTACCTGAAGGGTAGGTACAGCTCTCGAACGGTCGTCTCTGCGGTACGCCTCGTCTAAGGTCCACCTTCGAGCTACCTCCAGTCCTGGTACTCTCGTCCTCTGTCAGCGCTGTCTGTCGTTTGCACCAAACACAACGAGGTACGGACATAGCCCGTGTAGGGGTGAGTATAACGATACTCAGTAGGGACCCCGAGACCCTCAAGGTCTCACAAAATCTACAAAGGATAATCCACAAAGCATGAAATCAACTGACAACCCAACTTAGGTATATGCCTATACATATACCTAAGTTATCAAGTATACCCATCTCAATCATGAGGAAACACAGAGTCCAACTCAAAAGCCCAAAGCTCAACTGTTCCACAAAAAAAGGAATACCGCGAAGGTAAGTACCACACAGGTACGCCACACAGAAGAATATCACCAAGGTATTACCACAAAGGAAAGTACCGCTCAGGTACGAACTCAACTCACACCAGGTATAACTTAGGTACAGTAGTAGAGATGATTAGATATAACTACTGAATCATCTTACTCTGTTAAGAGGCAGACCCACGAAGGATCGCTAATCATCATCAGACCCACACAGGATCTCTCGGTGCTGACCCACACAGGATCGCTCGGTGCTGACCCACACAGGATCGCTCGGTGCTGACCCACACAGGATCGCTCGGTGCTGACCCACACAGGATCGCTAGGTGCTGACCCACACAGGATTGTTAGGTGCTGACCCACACATGATCGTTCGGGTAGTCCCACATGGAATCCTAGAGCGGTTCCATGTGGGACCCTCAATCACAGACCCACAAAGGATCTTTTCCTCAAGTCACAACCAGCTACTGGGTTCCCGTACTAAGCTTGCTAGTCTCCGGGAGGGTCCGCTCCACAAGCCACTGGTTGATACTCCAACTGCCACGAAGTCCCACGAAAAAGTATCACAAAGGACCGCCACGTCATAGGGGTCTCAACGCAACAGATGGTGCGTCAAACGAACGCCCGGTTTGTACGTTATTAACCTTTTAGTCCCGAGGGTCCGGTTAGATTCGTGCTCGATCCAACCCGACCGTTCCTCAACTTTATCCAAATTTCTAGTGGGGTATACCAAAGGGACCGTCTCGCTCCAAGGTTTCCGGCGCCGCAGATGGTTCGTCAAACGGACACTCGGTGCCAGAGTTATGGCCAAAAGAGCGAAAATGGGTCGAAGTTGTCGGACCGACTCGGCCCGACCCGGCCTGGGCCGACAAAAGTTGTGGAGGTTGTGCAGGGGCGCACGGTTGGCGCACGGTCTGAACAAACCGTGCGGCCAGCCCAGGAAACCGTGTACCCTTGACAGCGGGCTCCGCACGGGTGGCGCACGGTTTGTCAGACCGTGCGAGCAAGCCGTGCGAAGTCCCTGGGTGAGACAGTGACAACCGCACGGTTGGCGCACGGTTTGACAAACCGTGCGACCACTTCAAGTTCGTGTTTTTAAGTCCCAGGCCACTCGAGATTTCCCATTTTTCCCTCATTCTTCCTCCCACTTGTGGCTCACGTGGGAGTTCCGGTTTTCAGAGGTTGGGGGAGCTCCTTAGCTCGTTTTGGAGGCAAATCGAGGGGTTTCTTGGTGGGCCCGGCCCGGCCCGTGCTGGGCGGCCCGGCCTGGCGACGGGGCAACCACGGAGGCCACGAGACGGCGCGTGGGCCGCGGTTGCGCCGTCGCCTTCGTCGCAGCCGGTGGTGTGCCGATCGCCGTATCCGAGTCCCACCGGTGCCATTCGCCGACACCGGTCACCGCCCTCTTTCATTGCGAGGAACACAACAAAAACTCAAGAAAAATGCGGAGAGGTCGGGCCATGTTCGTTTGGCCCGCACCCTCTGCGTTAGGGCGGTAGCAAGCGGCTTAATAAAACTTGCATGAAGAACGTCAAACCCTACAACCTCCGACAATGATTATTCCCAAACCTGCAAAAAGAAAACATCCGCGGATCAACTAATTAGAGAGTTGATCTGCATTCTTTGTTTTAGAAGGGAAGAACATGAAACATATAATCATACACAACTAAACCCCTACCTCGTTTGATTGTTGACGTCGATGAGAGAAGTCGAAGTTGTCGACGTTCGTCGCGCCCGCCACACGCCTCCGATCCCGAGCTCGTTCGTCGGATAAACGCTCTTCGATGGAGGTGGTTTTTCGTTGTTGAAGATGTCCACCGTTGGAGGATGTCTCGAGGAAGAAGTCGAAGTCGTGCGTCGGCGTCCTTCGTTGGAGGAGCTCTTCGTTGGAGGATGTGTTCTTCCAAGTTCTCCTCTTGCCAACCCCTTCCTCTCAATTCCGCCAAAATGAAAAGTAGCCCACATAATAGAACAAGTTATCTATTATTTTTGTTGGCATAATTTCAAATTAGCTTAATTAATTAATTGATGAGTTGGTATAATTAATTAAGGGGTGACACAAATAAAGTGGGGGAGTTCAATAGGTTTTTCTCCCATAAAGAGGGGGGTTCAAGGGGGTTTTAGCCTCGGGTGGTCCCCACCTCCATAACCCTCATGGGAGGTTAATCCTGGTGGTCCCCACCTCCATAACCTCACATGGAAGGTTTAGTTCTGGTGGTCCCCACCTCTCAACATCCACATGGGAGTTCCAAATAAAATAAAATGTTACACAATTTTATTTTATTTTATTCTTTCACGAAAAACCCAAATTCTATCTTTCACCCTCGACCTACTGCGGTCGAGGTGAAGGTCCCCTTATGCGAATACCGGCGCTGCGAGTTCAACGATGCCCTCAGATTTCAATTCCGAGCTCCGGTTTAAAAGTTACAAAAACCCGCTCGTACGTTTTCTGAACGTACCCGAAAAAAAAATTCCGAAATTCACTCCGGGCCTCGGAATCACGCGCTGTCAATTTTCGCGGACTCGTAAAATTCTCATATAATAAAAAATTTTACATGGAATTTCCGGGTCTTTACAAAACTCCCCTTTGGCATCCAGATGTCTAGGTCTGTTTCCTGAAACTTTCACTAGTCGCGCCAAGGATTCCGACATCTCCCTGCATTGGGCTCTCCAAGCGTTGTTGGCCTACCTCCTCTCGGCATAGTCCAGACTACAGCTCTGTGACAAACGCTTCCAGAGTAGAGATACAACTCTCCTTGCGTGCGGGCAGAAACTTTTACAACAACCTCTACTTCAAGAACAAAATTTGATTTCTTGAATTTTTCTCTCTAGAATTCCTATCCACAGCCACGACTCTCTGGCTCTCAAGATTCCTCTCAATAGAAGCACCAATTGATAGGATCCGGGTGCGAGAGAGAGAGCGATAACATAAGTTTCTTTTATTACTAGCAACAGTAAGGACAAGAATTACATAAGATCAGACAAGTAGAATAAGAAGGGAGAAGAAGAGAACCCGTGGAAACGCCGCTCCTGAGGCCTGGCCACATCCTCTTCCAGCCGAGCTGAAAGCCAAAACATAAATCTAATTGGTTATCTCCCCACCACCTATAACTTTACTCAACCACCCCTGATAGGAATACAAGTAGTATAGTAAAGGGTGGAGACTCTTAACTGCTAAGGGTAGAGTTTAAATACCAAAGGAAGTTGGTAGCTGGTTGTTAGTAGCCTAGAGTTGTTAGGCGGTGGGTGGAGAATATTAAATCAGGGGGATGTTGTAATAGGCCAGGGGAGGGGGAATTGTATGGGGAAAGCTCTTAGCGGGAGTTGGACGCGAGGGTTAGGCCTCGATCTTGGGAGCAACGTCTTCGAGGGAGTACTTCTACCTCATCTCTCATTTCTTTGTCTTCTTCTTGTTCAGTTCCCTTCATCTTCTTTTGTAAATCTGCAGTAGTTTTACTGTTTCTTGAATAAAAAATCCTTTTTTTTGGATTCCTATCAATTGGTTCTTTCATTGAGAGAAATTCTTGAGGAATTCTAGAGAGAAAATTATTGAAGAAAGAGGTTCTTGATCGGCGGGCGAAGCAGATGCAACAGTGGAAAACGTCTCAGGGCGATTGTGGAGAGGAGATTTCTGGAGAGATGTTCTGGAGAAGTGATTTCTTGTTTGCGAGATTTTGATTGAGTCGCGGCTGCTGGATGCCGATGAGAATGGAAAGCAGAGTCACAACGCTTGAAACGAACGCTAAGGAGGTATTGTCAGATGTTTTAGAGTTGAAAACTTGATTCCATCTACAAGAAGCCATGATGCAAGAGTTGTGTGCTATGGTGTCACAGCTGTATAAGGCGCATGCGGAGAATGTGACGCGACCGGTAAGCAAGAAGTTGACAATAGCCGAGGAAGGTGTGTGCACAGTATGAATACAGGAGAAAGAAGTGGAGATCGACAACTCACAATGGTTGAGGCTGTTAGGGAAGCGCGACCTGTGGATTTTGAGGAAATGCACATTGTTACTGTAACGTCCCCCGATCCGGCACTCTCTCACGTGACCCAAAAGGGTGGGTTACGAGACCTGAAGCGCGTCTCCCCGTACGCCAGAGGCTGCCGACTAGCAGCGGAGGTGTGATATGTATAGTGAGGAGACTATACCCCTGGTATGAAGTGTCATAGTAGTGAAAATAAGCCATATAAACAAAAGCAATCAAAGTAATAAACATAGCGGAAACCAAATAACCGAACTGGGAAAATAAAGGAGAAACCAATATACCAAAAAATGAGGTATCATGTAATGGTAGACTGATATGTATCTAAATGTCAAACTGAAAACATTACAAATAAAAGAGTCATCTAACACAAGATAAAACCCAAAAGACTTAGGTCCCAACCCCATGTCGGACCCATCTCCTAATTCCAGTCCATCCAGTAAGCAACAAGTCAGCAATAAGGTCCCTTGCCCTTATCCAAACCTGCATCCATGAAATCTGCTTGGTTTCCAAGCGGTGGTCCGAATAGGGTGTGAGTAAAACTTAGTAGGTTGACACCACTCTGTCTAAGCAAACTAGTATGATAAGAAGTGCATGCAATAATACGATAAACATGTCATGACCTGACCCAATTCGGGGCTCAAGCCGCAACCACTCCAAACCCGCCTCTATAGGCCAAAGACTGATGACCAGCGTCGAGGGCATAACCAACACGGAGAGGCCTTTGCCTAAGTACCTGCACACACACAACCATCTCGATGCAGAAGTGCAGAGGAAGTAAAAGTAAAAGAAGCAAAAAGCTAAGGGAACAACCATGCATGTAAAATCTTTAGACAGTATAAGAGTACAATAGTGCAAATTGAAAAATAATGGGGCAAAATACATGTCCAACTAGAAATATGTCCAACTAGAAATATGTCCCAAAACTAGAAGGTAAAACGCTGAGAGAGCCCAGCTCCTGATCTCTAAGCTGCGACCACCACACGCGGTCCAAAGTACCAGGTATCCCAAAGCTCCTCTGAATTCACCGCCGACCAGTTCGTCGTCTACATAAGACATGACACGTGCGAGCAAAACCCATGCAGGAGTGAGTATATATACATACACAATAGGACGCCCCGAAAGTTGAAGAGAGAGCGATAAGAGATACAATAGGAGTAGAAAGACAATAGGTAGTAAACGTGATACAGTGAAAGAGAACAACTCGACCCAAACCAAGAGAGAGAGTTACCTCGTCCAAACACAAGGGAGCTCAACACGGTGCGTAGATGAACTACTCGTCGAGTCTTTGCGGCCCATAGCAGGAAACTAAACTCATCCAACTGCGAGAAGCTAAACACGGAAAACACGTGACATACTCTGCGTGTTTTCGCATCTCATGGAAAGAGAGTAACCAAATCCAAAGGTATGGATACAAATAAGTATATATATACGCTCAGTCAAATGAAGCCCAAACGAGAGAGTAAGGGGATCTTCATCTCACAGTTTAACCTAAGAAGAAGTGTCACCAACTTTTCTAAAAGTCTATCAACGATACCCGACATCTCACACGTCTGCCCAGAAGCAACCAAGTCAAACCACTCCTTGTCACTGTGCCGCACAGTTGAGGGGTCACAATTTCTAAGTAAAGGACCCATGCCCTGGTACAACAGGAGGGTTCCACTCTGATAGTCGATGGAGGACCCATGCCCTGCCCAACAGGAGGGTTCCACTCAGGTGGTAGATGACCCATGCCCAGCCCAGCTGGAGGGTTCTACTCTAGTCATTGAGGACTCATGCTCAGCCCAGCTGGTGGGTTCCACTCGGAAGTCTGTAGAGGATCCATGCCCTGTGCTGACATGAGAGTTCCACTCTAGGACTCGGTAGAGAACCCATGCCCAACCCAGTTGGAGGGTTTCACTCTAAAAGTCGTCGATGACCCATGCTCAGCCCAGCTGGGGGGTTCTACTCGGGAGTCTGTAGAGGATCCATGCCCTGTGCTGACAAGTGGGTTCCACTCTAGAATTTGATGGAGGACCCATGCCCTGCCCAACAAGAGGGTTCCACTCCGGTGGTAGAAGATCCATGCCCAACCCAGCTGGAGGGTTCCACTCTAGGAGTCATCGAGGACCCATGCCCAGCCCAACTGGAGGGTTCCACTCGGGATGTCTTTGGTGATCCCGCGTGATCACTGCCGTCGTCGAGCGTTGCCTAACCAAGCGTCGTGCCCCGAGCATTCCACATCGTATCCCCAAAGCCACAATCGAGGGCACCATTGCGTTATATGCCGAAAAACACTCAGGATAGACTACTCGTGAATCAAAATCCGAACCCAAACGAAGTAGATACGGAGGCTTGAAGTTTTCTAAAAAAAAGCCAAGGGGTACACGGCGTGTGAGGGGACCCACACGGCGTGTGGTCCCACTCCTTCACCTGCCCATGTCCCTGGAGGTACACGGCTCGCCAAGCGTGTAGGAGTACATGACGTGTGAGGGGATATACACGGCGTGCCCAATGCCACTCGGGGTCCTGCCCGTGTCCTTGGCCGTGTCCATGTATCCAAGTCGTGTCCGTGTGCTTTACCCCGTGTCAGTGAACTTTAGTACACGGTGGTGTGCTTGACCATGTACTCTCACATGGGGTCCCGCCCGTGTGCTCTGCCACACGACTCATCCACCCGGGGGTGCGGTACATGGCATGTAGGAGGGCTACACGCTGTGCCATCCTTATGAAAATTCTAAAACCCTAGCCGCCACAGCGAGGGGGCTACACGCTGTGTGTTCATTGTGATACACAACGTGTAGTCGGGATTTTCACAGTTTTCCAGATCCGCTTTCCGCACGCCGAATATGGACTTTGCCTTCAATTTCGGCCTCGTTATCGGATTTAGCGTCGACCGACAAATTCCGGCCCTCAGGTGGCCAAAAATTCGATTCCTGAAGCCTCGCATGCGTCGTCTTGCACCGCGCACGCTCCGGCTACTTCCGTTGTTGATTATTCGATCGCCAATCGTTGAAACAATCATCCACAATCCGCAACCGTCCCATATCTGTGCCCGATTCATCTATTCGTCCCTCACTCGCGAATCTGTTGCGATTTCGGGGGCCCGATCGGGCTCGGTACTGCCCGACAACGTCAAACCGGGACCGCGGGGTTTAACCTATGAAGAACACGAAGAATTTGAGGGGGAAAAACACAAGAACAAAGGTTTAAACATCATTGCCAAGCGTTCTTGTCCGACGATAAAAAACGGGGATACCCATGGTTGGAAAACCAACGAAATAATCAATTTATTTGTTACATGGACGCATGCAATGGTCCAACAATTGACGCAAATCATAAACAAGATGATTTTGCTCAATAAATTTAATCAAAGAGGGCGTAAACCACAAATTGATGAGTCCTACCTGGAGATTGGATCATTTGTCGTTGAAGAACACGCTTACCAACGATCGAAGGAAGTCGTTGTGTTCGTTACGTCCCGATCTGCTCTGATCCAAAGTTTCATCGTTGTCCGAGGTTATTCACCAACAGAAGTAGGAAAGAGAAGCTCTTGACGGTCCCAGGATTATGAGGCTGACACTAGGCAAATCGCTATGACAATATACTTATAGATATTTCAGTTAGGTTAAATAAATAAATCAATTAAATTAATTAATTAATTTATCCAGTGAATGTACCACCAACGGGTGAGGTGTTTGAATGCCCTGTGTCGATCTATTTTAGGTCGCACTTAGGGTAAACAACGCGTTCCAGACTCAACCTTGGTCTCAGTTTTTTGATCCGAGCTTCCGTTTAAGAGTTATCCCAATTTTTTTAAGAAATTGCGTGCGAGTGATATCAAATATATTTAATATTTTCATAAAATTAATTCTGGGCACACCGGGTCTCAGAATCGCACTCCATCTCAGCGCCTAGCTCTGAAAATATATATAGAAATATTTAAAAGTTTCACAAGGCAAAAACCAGGTCTCTACATCATTCCCTCCTTTAAGTTTTTCGTCCCCGAAAAACAAAACTAAACAAACAACTTGGGATACTGAGCCCGCATCTGGCTCTTCTGCTCCCAATAACTCCCTTACACATTCCCGAGTTGCCACAACACGCGAACCAATGGGATGATCCGTCTACGCAGGGTCCTCTCTTACCGATCCTCGATCGCTACTGGGTGCTCCGCAAAGGTGGCTCCATCCTCGATATCCAGCTCGCCCCAGTCGATGACGTGCGTAGGGTCATGCACGTATCTCCTCAGTTGCGACACGTGAAAAACGTCATGCACCCACTCTAACTGTGGGGGTAGGGCGTGGCGGTAAGCAACCTCACTAACCCTTTGCACGATCTCGAACGACCCAATGATCCTCGGGGATAACTTGCCTCCCCGACTGAATCTCCACAATCCTCATCATGGGGAGAGACTCTCAGGAAAACATGGTCTTCCTGCTCGAACTCCAAGGGCCTACGACTGCGATTTGCGTAATATTTTTGCCTACTCTGAGCCGTTCTCATCTACTGAAGGATGACCTGAACCTTCTCTGCCGTCACCTGCACCATCTCTGGGCCCACAAGAGATGTCTCGTTAATTTCTGTCCAGTACAAGGGTGACCTGTAGGGTCTTTCGTACTGGGTCCCAAAAGGTGTCATGCCGATGGTAGAGTGGTAGTTGTTGTTGTACGCAAACTCTATCAAGGGCAAGTGATCCTCTCAGCTCCGGCCAAAGTATAGCGCGCAGACCCTCAACATATCCTCCAATACCTTGATAGTGCGCTCGGTCTGCTCATCCGTTTGGGGGTTAAAGGTTGTACTCATCTTCATTTGGGTCCCGAATGCCTCTTGAAGGTCTCTTCACAATCGTGATGTAAACCGCGCGTTACGATAAAAAACAATCGTCGAGGGTATCCTATGAAGGCGAACGATCTTCCGTACGTACAACTGTCCCAAACTCTCCACCGAACTCTGCTCCCTGATAGCAAGGAAGTGTGCCGACTTTGTGAGTCGGTCAACTATCACCTGAATAGCGTCATAACCGTTTTCTGTGCGTGGAAACTCTGTCATGAAGTCTATGAATATGTCATCCCACTTCGGGATCTCAAGGGGCTGCAACAAACCTGTCGAAACTTGGTGCTCATCCTTCACCTACTAACAGGTGAGACATCAAGATACGAACTCAGTTAGGTTTTGTCTCATGCCGAACCACCAAAATTGCCGTTGAAGGTCCATGTACATCTTCCCCACACTGAGATGTACAGCTAGGGGAGAAGTGTGAAACTCTCGCACCACCTCCTCCCGCATCGTGACTGGAACTACCGTCCAACCTTGGAAAAAGATGACATGATTCGCTCCTTCAAAATATCCATCCGTTGAATTACCTGTGGATATCTGGTCATGTAAGACCTCACAGTTGATGTCTCCCAGCCGGGACTCTCTCATACGCTCGAGAAGCGGAGGAGTCAACACCATCGACTGCAGAAAAGTTGTACCCTCATGCTCCACCAGGGTCAGCTGCAGGGAGGTCAACTGCTCCGAAGCCTCCTGCACCAAGCGAGCATGAGACTTCCTGCTAAGGGCATCTGCTACCACGTTGCCCTTCTCCGGAGTATAGACTATTTTGAAGTCATAGTCCCGCAGGAACTCCTACCAGTGCTGCTGTCTCAGGTTCAAGTCTCTTTGCGTGAAGATGTATTTGAGACTCTGATGGTCTGAGTAAACCACAAAGTGCTCATCCAGAAGGTAGCGCCTCCAATCTTCAGGGCAAAGATTACCGCTGCAAGCTCAAGGTTTTGAGTCGCGTAGTTCTGCTCGCGGGGTCTCAACTGCCTTGACCCGTACGCGATAATTGCCTGCCGCTGCATCAACACGCAACCGAACCCAGCTCCCGAGGCATCGCAATTCACTACGTGCTCCACGCCTTCCTCTGGTAGCCTCAACACAGGAGCACTTGTCAGCCTTAACCTCAACTCCTCGAAGACCCTCTGACATTGCTTAGTCCAGGTAAAAGGATGCCCTTTCCGCGTTAGGGCGGTCATAGGGGCTGTAACTCTGGTGAAGTTTGCCACAAACCTCCTATAATACCCTGTCAAACCAAGAAAGCTTCGTACCTTTGACACGCTCTTCAGTGGCTCCCAAGCAAGCACTGCGTCGATCTTTACTGGGTCCACGGCTAAACCATGCCTAGAGATGACATGCCCTAGAAAGTGAACCTCATAAATCCAGACCTGACACTTCGAGAGTTTCTCATAAAGTTGGTGCTATCGATGCAAATTTAGGACCAACTTCAAGTGCTCTACATGTTCCTTCTCTGATGTAGAGTAGATGAGTATGTTGTCGATGAAGACAAACCACAAACTGGTCTAAGTACGGCTGGAAGACCTGGTTCATCAAAGCCATAAACATGGCGGGGGCATTCGTCACACCAAAGGGCATCATTAGAAACTCATAGTGTATGTAGCGACATCGGAATGCCTTCTTTGGAATATCAGTCTCGCGAGCTCTCAACTGGTGGTAGCCAGATCTGAGATCGTTCTTCGAGAACCATCTCGCGCCTCGCAACTGGTCAAAGAGGTCTTCAATCCTCGACAGGGGGTACTTATTCTTTATCGTGGTCTGGTTCAGGTGACGATAATCCACGCAAAGCCGCAAGCTCTCGTCCGCCTTTTTCACGAACACTGGTCAATGCCCAGGGGGACACATTGGTTTTGATGAGACCCTTCTCTCGAAGGTCTTCCAACTGTAACCGCAGCTCCCAGAGCTCGGTAGGGGCCATCCGATATGCCTCAGAAGATATCAGAGCGGTCCCGAGATGCAAGTCGATACAAAACTCCATCTCTCGCCTCGAAGGTAGTCTCAGAACGTCCTCGGGGAAGACGTCCATGTAATCCTCCACAACTGAAGGAATTCAGATGCCTGAAGAGCCTGTTGCACCAAGGGTTATACTTGCCAGCTGATGGGTGATGGGCTGCAGCCTCCTGCTCGCAGAACCCACTTGTCCCACCATGAGATCTCTTTCGCCCCTAAAGGAGAATCTCGTTCTATCAGTGCGTAGACATATTTTCTGCGATGACAGTCAATCTGGGCTCAGATCATGGACAACCAATCCATACCCAAGATGACGTCTGTTGAACCCTGTTTTTATTATTCTGGGTATTCCCGAGTCCCACATCGGAATACCCCTTTATGTATTCCGTATTTTCAATCTATAAAAGAAGGCCTCCGCCTCACCTTGAGGTATGGAGATTACCTCTTCTACATGGTATCAAAGGGAAACATAATCCCGAGCCCTCCCTCCTTTAGATATTTTTTCCCTCTCCTCCCGGATCTGCCCTAAGTGGCAACCCTCCCCTCTTGGGTCTGCCCTACGCAGCCACCCCCCCTCCTGCGGGGTTGCCCTACGCGGCCACCCCCTCCCCTCCCGCGGGTCTGCCCTACGCGGCCACCCCGGGCTCTACCCTACGCGTCGCTTCCTCTACTGTGCCGCACTCCGGCGTCCCGATCCCGGCCCCGCCCTTCCCAGCGGCGACTCCCGGCCCGCTCTTCCCAGCGGCGATCCCGGCCCGCCCTTCCCTCGGCGTATCCCGACCCCGCCTCGTCATGAACTCCCGGCCGCCCTTCCTTGTCCAGGTGCTCGCCCGGCGGCTCCCTCAACCCGCTGCGCCTCCCTCCAGGCGACCCCCCCAACCTCCCTGCGGCTTCGCTCAGCCCCGACGACGGCAACGACCTCTCTTCCCGGCCGCGTCCCGCCCTTCCCAGCGGGTGCACTCCGCCCCGACGACCTGCTCTCCCGCCTCCGTCCAGGCGCAACCCCCGACGACCTGCTCTCCCGCCTCCATCCAGGCGCAACCCCCACCGGCTTGCTCTCCCTTCCAGGCGGCATCCCGTTGTAACCGGCTCCCCCTTCCGGATGGCATCCCGACATCCTCCAGCGGCTAACCGGTTTCCACCGGCTCCGCCTCTCCCAGCGGCATCCTCCAGGACGACCGACCCTCCCTTCCCGGCGGCATCCCAGCGTCCTCCTAGATCCCTCTGCGTGCGACACTCACCAGGCGACTCCCTCGCGACGTCACCGACAGCCCGCCGCCTCCGCGTCAGCCCTCCTACGCCGGTGCCACCCCTCCACCGGCTACCTGATTCACCGGCAGCTCCCTGTGCATCCTCCCGGTTCTTCGGCTCCCAGAGGTGTTTTCGACTCCCGGCGCTGCCCGCCTTCTTGCGGCCGTTCATCGCGGCTGCGGTCCGACGCCTCCGGCGGCCTCCCAACTCCGTCTGCGACCAACACTAACCGGAACAGCGGCGCCCAACCGCAGAAAGTCCCGTATCCCTGCGGTCTCCCCGGTTGGTCAGCCCTCGTCGGCCCGCCTCTCTCTCCGCAGTCTCCAGGCGCCTCTTCCCGGCGATCCCGCCTCTTCCCGGCTACTGGATCCGATGCGGTCTCCCGGCCCCCGCCCTCCCCAGCGGTCTCTCGGCCCGCCTCCCACGGTCTCCCGACCCCTGTCTGAGCACTCATCCTCATCTCATCGAGCGCCAGCCTGGATGCTCGACACCGGTGCGTCCGAACATCTCACCGGGGATTTTGGTATGTTCACTACCTACCATCCATCTATTAGTGCTTCTCCAATCACTATTGCCAATGGATCAACAATCCCCATTGCGGGATTTGGCACATGCCATGTGACCCCGTCTATTAGCCTGCCTTCAGTCGCTCACGTTCCTCACAGTCAGTTTAATCTTCTCTCCATCAGCAAACTCGCTAAAGATTTAAATTGTCCTGCTATTTTTACATCCTCAGGTGTTGTTTTTCAGGAGCGGTCGACGAATCGGGAACTTGGTCGAGGTCATCTGCGGGCCGGGGTGTGCATACTCGATCTCCCACAACCTCTTGCTTGCTCATCCACCTCAGCCCGTGCCCTTGACCTTTATTCTCGCCTTGGTCATCCGCCCGCTTCCGTACTACATAAGCTTTGCCCCCAATTTTGTCCTAACCTTTCCTTCCATTGTGAACCCTGCAAGTTTGCAAAACATCATCGGGTGACCTACGTTCCTCGATTGGACCCGCGTGCCGCGAATCCTTTCGACCTTGTTTATTCCGATGTCTGGGGTCCTTGCAGGGTTCCTAGCCAGTCCGGGTTCCAGTATTATATTACCTTTATCGATGACTACTCCTGCATGACCTGGCTCTACCTTCTTCGTGATCGGTCTTAAGTGTTTTCTACCTTTCAGACCTTCTACAATGAGATTCATACTCAATTCTCAACCTCCCTGAAATGTCTCCGCTCCGACAATGGACGAGAATATTTATCTACACCCCTTCAACAATTTCTCAAGGATAAAGGCATTATTCACCAGACATCCTGCCTCGATACACCTCAGCAGAATGGAGTGGCCGAGCGGAAATATCGCCATATTCTGGAGACTCCCCGTGCCATCCTATTCCACATGAAGGTGCCTCTCAAATTTTGGTGCGATGCTATCCTGACTGCTACATACCTCATTAACCGCCTCTTTTCTTCTATCCTTTAAGGGGAGACTCCTTTTCGAACTCTGTTCTCCTCTCTCCCTCCTCACTCACTTTCACTGCGTGTCTTTGGATGTCTCTGTTATGTCCGTGACACTCGGCCCGGTCTCTCCAAACTCTCTCCTAAATCCCTCCGCTGCATATTCCTCGGCTATTCCCGCACTCAGCGTGAATATCGATGCTTCTCTCCGGACCTACGACGGTATATCATCTCTGCTGACGTCTCGTTTGTTGAGAGCTCTCCCTTTTCACATCCCTCTCCCCATCCAGACACGGGCATTGATGATTGTCTTCCTCTCATTATCCACCCTCCACTGGTGTCTCCCCCTGCTGCTGATCACCATTTTGGTACGGTCTACTTTCGTCGCCCATCGACTGTACCCCCTGTCTCGGCCGAGGACCCAATCATCCCCGCTTCGTCCGATGCTCCTGCCCCGACACCAGACGACTTGCCCATTGCACTGCGGAAATGTACTCGATCTTGCCAGCGTACTCCTCTATTTGTCTCTTCATACAGCGGTCTGTCACCTCTGGAGACAGTATCTATTCCTCGCACAGTTGGTGATGCCAAATCTCACCCGGGGTGGCTAGCAGCAATGCGTGATGAATTGCAGGCTCTGGAAGAAAGCCATACTTGAGATCTTGTCCCCCTTCCAGCAGACAAAAAGGCGGTTGGTAGCAAATGGATTTACACAGTCAGGCTGAATCCCGATGACACTCTCCATCGACTCAAAGCCCGCCTTGTGACAAAGGGCTTCGCGCAGACTTATGGTATTGACTACTTTGATACCTTCTCTCCAGTTGCGAAGATGGCCTCCGTTCGATTATTCATCTCTTTGGCCGCCCATCATCATAGACCTCTTCATCAACTGGATGTCAAGAATGCTTTACTCCATGAATTTCTTGAGGAAGAGATTTATCTACAGCAGCCCCCCATATTTTGTGCCTCCGGCGCCGAGTCTCACGTTTGTCGACTCCGCCGCCCTCTTTACGGCCTCAAGCAGTCTCCTCATGCTTGTTTTGGCCGATTTAGCACTGTCGTCACCGATTTCGGACTCTCCCGCAGCATGAAGGGCCACACAGTGTTCTACAGGACGACATCTGCTAGCATCTCTGACTACTGTAGCGGAGCTGACCGACCAACACCATCAGGCACTGTAGCAGTGTGGACTTCGGAGTCAACTTCACTGTAGCACTTTTGACTTCCAGCCGGCAGCCACTGTAGCGCTTTTGACAAAGTCGGCCGTCGTTCACTGTAGCGACGTGAACTTACCTTTTCGGAACAGTGATCGTCTTCTTCATTTTATAGCCCATTTTTGGGCTAGGGTTATCACAAAAAAAAACCTCTGTAATTTGTTGCTCCTGAATAGTGAAATTCTGCCTCTCCCGTGGATGTAAGGATTATTCCCGAACCATGTAAATCGCTGTGTCCTTATTGCTTTCTTTCGTTTTTTTTCTCGTTTCTGTCGTTGTGTCTCCCGACGATTCCGCAACATGTATCCTGTTGGTCGTTTATGTGGATGATATCATCATCACCGACAGCGACTCTGATGGAATCACCCAGTTCAAGGGGCATCTTCACCAGCACTTCCACACTAAGGATCTCGGCTCTCTCACATACTTCATAGGCATCGAGGTCTTCTATTCTCCAGACACCATCTTCCTCTACCAAAGGAAATATGCGTTGGATATTCTGCAAGATGCTGGGCTGACACAGATCACTGCTGTGGACACTCCTCTGGAGCCTGGGGAACGGTCTCTCTATGACTCCTCAGAACCGTATTCACACCCAGAGCGGTACCGTCGACTGGTGGGCAAACTCAATTATCTCACCATGACTCGTCCCGACATTGCCTGCGCTGTTGGCAAAGTGAGTCAATTCATGGAGCATCCGACCACCTCTCAGTGGGATGCTGTCCTCAGCATCGCCAAGTACATCAAACGAGATCCTGCTCGTGGTCTTCATTACTCCCAACATACTCATATGAATATTGAGGCCTTTTGTGATGCTGATTATGCTGGTTGTCTTGCTACTCGGAAATCTACTTCTGGGTTTGCCGTGTTCTTGGCAAACAACGTCATCTCCTGGCGCAACAAGAAACAGACTGTCGTCTCCCGCTCCAATGTGAAGTCTGAGTACCGAGCCATGACCACTGTCACTACAGAGATCATTTGACTTCGACATCTCCTCCAGTGCGAAGTCCGAGTACTGATCCATGACCACCGTCACTATAGAGATCATTTGGCTTCGACATCTCCTCCAGGAGCTTGGCTTTCCTCCGCAGACATCTGCTCACATCTGGTGTGACAATCAGACATCCACCAAGATTGCTTCGGATCCCGTTTTCCATGAACGCATGAAGTATATTGTGGTGGACTGCCACTTTCTTCGCCACCACCTGGAGCATGATCATGTCAGCCTTAGCCACATCCCGACGGCAGACCAACTTGCTGACATCTTCACCAAAGGCCTCCCAGGAGCTCGCCTCGCCTCGCTCAGTTCCAAGCTGGGCATCCACAACATCTACGACCTAGCTTGAGGGGGAGCGTGTCTGGTCTTTCCTTGATGATATCTTTCTTTTGTGGGACTCGTGTTCCAAGTTGGGCATGTCCAGCTTGAGGGGGAGTGTTGAACCCTGTTTTTATTATTCTGGGTATTTCCGAGTCCCACATCGGAATACCCCTTTATGTATTCCGTATTTTCGATCTATAAAAGAAGGCCTCCACCTCACCTTGAGGTATGAAGATTACCTCTTTTACAACGTCATAGAGTTCTATCGTGGCGGCCAGACGGTCTCACGTGAACCTCTCTCCACCAAGCGATAACTCGCACTGCTGACAAATAAAAGATACAGAAGAAGTGTTCCCCGTGAGAACCTCAAGATGAAGCTGCTGGGCTAACCCCTCAACTGGGAGCTCCATCTCTCACATTAGGAGTATAGAGATGAAGGAATGACTGACACCTGTTGTAAGAACCTGGTTTTTGTTATAAAAGACTTTGGAATATTCTTGATGTTATTCCGGAGCAGCGTCTTCAGACGGCGTGCGATTCCGAGCCCCGGTGTGGCCGAAATTAAATTTTCAGTGTGTTCACACTGGGAACGCCAAATAAATGAGATAACTCCTAAACGGTAATTCAAATCCTAAATCTGAGAGTACGGATGAGTTCGAAATGGGGTGTT
Source organism: Viscum album (assembly GCA_963277665.1). Classification (NCBI taxonomy): domain Eukaryota; kingdom Viridiplantae; phylum Streptophyta; class Magnoliopsida; order Santalales; family Viscaceae; genus Viscum; species Viscum album. The sequence goes on from OY728160.1 coordinate 1,738,736,565, forward strand.
TACCCCAAGAACGACATAAAACATGTCGGCGCGGGACATTGGGACCCCTCGCCCGTTGACGGAACATTAAACGGATAAATAAAATAATTAATCTATTCGTTTAATGGTTAAACGCAAGTATCTCTTAAACGGTAGCTTGGATGGGGAGGCCGAGGGCACCGTTGAGTCCGGAACGTGCTGTTTACCCTAGGAGGGGTGTAAGTTTCGCGGGCGCGGGCCTTCTGTGGAAAATGCCACCAGGGGCGTTCTCGTAATTTAGCGGTTTTGGTCGTTAAATTTTATAACTTTTGGACGGGGCCTCAGATTAAAATTCCGAGACCACCGTTGTGCTCGGGAGGTGGTGTTTACCCTAGGGGAGGCTTAACCTCGACCCCGTCAAGAGTTATGGACGCGGGTCTTCGGGTGAGTGATTAAAAATTAATTAAAAATTTTAATTCTTTTTTCCCTTACTTAAGCCAAACCCACCTCCTTCCCCTCCTTCTCCCCCGGCGAAACCCCCCCCTCACCCAAGAACTTCCATCCTCCTCCACCTCCCTCCTCCGATCAAGGCGGCATTGAGCGGCGGGTGCGGTAGCGGCACGTACGGCGAAGCTCCGGTCTACGCCCTCGCAGGTAGGCGGTCGTTGTTTTCAGTTTTTAAATTCCGAGCCCCTCTTTGAATCCCAATTTTAGCGTTGTTATGCTATCAATTTTGCCGAGCGAGGGTAGTAGATGCGTAGGGGCTGATCCGAGCTTCCCAACGCACCTTTCGGATTGGAAATCCGAGTTCCGGGGAGTCCGGGGTGACCCGAGAAAGTTTCCCGGCCAAAACTGTGTTTTTCCGGCGAGTATGGAGGTTTCCGGCGAGCGCAGGGGCGGTCCGGCGAGGTCGGCGGCGACGACGACTCTCATCGGCAGCGGAGGTCGGGGCAGGGCGGCGTCGGCGCGGCGGGCGTGCGGTAGGCGGTCTGGGCGAGTTGCTGGAGGCGGACCGGGCAGCGGGGGCGCCAGCTGGGGCGCGACGACGCGGAAGACCGACCTCCGGGCCGGTCCAGTTCGGTGGACCGCGGTCCGCGCGGGCGAGCTGCGGGCCGCGGTGGCCCAGCCGGCTAAGCCGCGGGCCGGCCGGCTAGGGCCGATCCAAGGGGTGTGGACCGGCCGGACCGGTCCGGTCCACCCCCGATTGCGTCCGATGACGTTTAAACTGGCGTAAATTTTAAACCGTGGGTCGGAATTGTGTGCCGTCTGCGGCAACGTGATCCTCGGCTCGAGACGAAGGTTTTGAGATGGTTTCGAGAATTTATAATTTCCGAGACTGGGGCTCGGCGACGCAAAGCGTCCGCTAAACAGTATTTCGCGCACTGTCGAGATTTTGTTTCGGATGGCGCGAGCGCGTCTGGAGTCCGATTTGGGCGCAGTAAGAGGCGTTGAGACCCTAGCGTCGAGACGAAGATTTACAAGGGGTTTTCAGGCGTTGAAACCAGAGTTGAGACGTGGGCCCCACGACCTGTCTTTTAAGCTGCGAGCAGCGTTTAGCAACTTTCTCATCGGATGTTCGTTCGGGGCGTGTGAGCAGTCATTTTTGGGTGTTTTTCCGAGGGCATTGCATTGGCGCAATACGCCCGCTTTAATTCTGCACGATGGTGTGGGCCCCACGCAGGTCGTTTTGGGAGTTGGCGGTGATTTCTTTCTTTATCACCGGGTATCCGTTTCAGACAAGTGGATAGCTAATCTTGTGTACTTTTTCGAGAGGATCGCAACGGTGCGATCCGTTCGTTGCGATTCGGGACCGAGATGCGGGTCCCACGAAGCACCGCTCGTGTGCGGTACGGCGAAATGCATCTTTTTCTCCAGACATCCGTTCCACGCAAGTAAGCAATCAATTTGACGTGCCTTTCCGAGGAGATCGCAATGGTGCAATGCGTCCGACTGTTTTCGGGACCGAGGCTCGGGACCACGGGACGCTGCTCGGGCGTAAAGCGGTGTTGGCGACTTTTCCGTCGGATATCTGTTGGAGGCGAGTAAATAGTCTATCTCGCATGTTTTTCCACGAGGATTACAATGGTACGATCCGTTTGGATGTGCAGAGACTCATTCGAGATCTCATTTAATGTGGAAGCATGAAAGGTGTACCGGTGGGGGTTCTTCCTGCGGTGTTTGTAGAGAACCCTTGGCGTGTGATCGCGTTCACTCCCGTGTGAGTGAAGTTGATGTTTGAAGAGATGTGGTTGGCCATGTTAGGGCCGTGGATGAAGCAGGTTGTCGAAGTTATGTTTACGTCTTTTTGCGTTGACATTGGGTGCCGTGTGCACGATAGCCCTTGGGCTGGCAATGTGGCATACTCTGGGAGTATACGGGAATGCTTGGAGGTACATGTTGTAGTTTGTACCTGAGAATGCTTGTGCGCTTGGTTTGGAGGTGAGTTTGGGCCACATGTCGTGTGGGCCCCATGTGTGTGCCGTGTTCTACTTTACGTACCTTTGACCTATCGTGACGTAGAGGGTCCTCCTGTTCTCGATGGTTTCAACCAGCAGGGTTGAGTGGGTCCCCCTGGTCCTGTTCTCGATGGTTTGACTGACAGAGTTGTTTTGGTTCCCCTGTTCTTTCAGCTGAGAGGGTTTTCAGTGTTGTGTCCCTTTCACCGGACTACGACATCGTTTACGGCTACGTGCGTTCGTACAGTGTGGGTGTGCTCCCACTTTCTGGAGTGAGTTGTCTCGGTCCGCTTCGACAGTAGACTCAGCGGATTGGAGCATGTATCACCCCGAGAGGCCCGGGGAGATCCTCGCGTCCCTTCGTGTTCCCTGGTAGGGTTCTTTGGGTATCGGTGTGACCAACACATTACGCGGGCACCGATCCTCTACCCAGGAGGTTGTTTCCAGTAGGGTAAGGAGCCCCCAGTGTGCCCTGGGCGCAGACTCCCTAGCTGTGTATTGAGATACCATCCAGCAGGGATGACCAGTGCGGTACCATCCAGCAGGGATGGCCAGTGGTGTACCATCCAGCAAGGATGGCCAGTGCGGTACCCTCCAGCAGGGATGGCCAGTGGTGTACCATCCAGCAGGGATGGCCAGTGCGGTACCATCCAGCAGGGATGGCCACTGGGGTACCATCCAGCAGGGATGACCAAAGCAGATCCGGGTCTCCCTCCAGCGGATTACCCTTTCGCGGGGCTGGGCAGTGGGAACCCGTCGACTTTGAGAAGACCTCTCGACTGTGTGACAGTGACGAGGTGTGGCTTGACGCTCCCCCAGAACTCTCAAGAACGAGGGGCGCTTTCCCCACCGAGACGCGTCCTTGTGATGCGACCTAAAACCGTGCGGACGAGTCAGTGCCGCCCAAAGCGGATAGTGTCGAGGTGCGGTGATTTGAGCTCCTTAACTTGCCGTTTGGGGCACACGTACGGATACTGGGTATCGATGGTGTTTACTCCTGGGACTGTTGGCTACTCACTTTCTTGGGCTGACCTATGGGACGGAGATCCCCTTACGATCTTGTTTGGGTTTCTTGATAGAGCATATATATATATGTATACCTTGTTCCAGTACCCACTCCTTGGGTTTTGGCTACTCTCCTTCCAGGAGAGGCGAAGACGCGCGGGGTATGCCATGTGCTTTCCGTGTCCAGCTTCTCGTGGTTGGACAAGTCTACTCTCCTGCTATAGGTAGTGAAGACTCGACGAGAAGTTCATCTTCTCACCGTTTCTAGCTCCTTGTGATAGGACGAGTCTTCTTCCTTCCTCTTGTTGGGTTGAGCTGTACTCTTTACTGCACTCTCGGTTATACTCCTTTACTTTTCCCTGTTCGATTTACTGCTCACCTCTTCAGTACCTTCTTTGTTGCTCCCTCGAGCCTTCGAGGCATCCTACTGAGTATTTTTATACTCACCCCTGCTTGGGCTTTGCCCGCACTTGGTGTGCCCTTGCAGACGATGGACAGGTTGGTCGTGACTTCAGTGGAGCCTAGGAGTTCGGGAGCTTGGACCGCGTGCGGTGGTCGTAGTCGGGTTCCAGGTGTGGGACTCTCCCAGCTGTTTACTTTTGTTCACCTATTGCCGGGTTGTGACACTTTTCTGGTTGGGCGCGTGTTTTACCCTTTTCTTTCCAGTTTCCCTTCAGCACTTGCTTTGTACTGTTTAGAGGTCGATGCACTTTTTGTGGTTGTTTATAGCAGTTGGTACTTTACTTTTCTTTTCTTTTCTTTTTACTCTGCACTTCTGCATTGAGTGGGCTTCGTGTGTGTGTACAGGTACTTAGACAAAGGCCTCCCCGAGTTGTTTAGCCTTCGGCGCTTGTCGCCAGCCCCTGACCTATGGAGGCGAGCTTGGGGTAGTTGCGGCTCGAGCCCGGGTAGGGTCGGGTCGTGACACCTGTGTCTACTAATACTGAAGCAAGAGTAAAATAAACACAGATTGTACCTCTAATCATCTCGTGCACCGCAGGGTCATGAGCCTCCAAAGCTTGCAGCTGTCCGCGCCCCCGATCACCAGCTCCCTAAGCCCGACGCGGGCCGCCTGGTGGTGGTGGTGGAAGGATCTCATAACGTCGTTCACCACCCATAGCTCATCCTGCTCCTCTGCCAGCTCCGCCTCCTTGGGGACCGCCCTGCCCTCACCTGGGAGATCCCTGATCATGGCGCTGCCTCTGCCTCCTCGGGTACTCATGCGATATGTGAGCTCGCCCGTCACAAGCATAACACCGACCCTCTTCGGGCTGCCCTGGTGCTTTGCGCTGTCCCTGTGTCGCACGACCACGTGCCCGAGTCTGATAGATCCCCTGCACTGAGATCCTGCCGACTGGCGACTGCTATCTGCTGCAGACAACTCAGCTTTGTGACGCCCACCGCCAGCTGTAGCCGTCTGACGTCCCTCTAACAGAAAGCTCTCTGTCACTAGTGTTCGCTCCAACACCCCGACATAGGTGGGGATGCACAAGGGCACCACGCTGTCATGAATCTCTCTGCGGGGTCCCTTCTCAAACTTTAATGCTCGGAAGTAGCCATCCCGGATCATGTCAAGGGAGTATCGGGTAAGGTCTGTGAACCTCGCTGCTGCAGCTCCAGAAGCTCTTGAATCCGAACCGAGCACAAGCAAGAGGGGTAGTACTCCTCACAGAACAACTGCTGGAAGTCGGGCCATGAGAGTGTCGAGTCATCGTGCATCTGAGTAACAAGACTCCACCAACTCCCAACTGCTCCGTGGAAAAGGTTAGCTGCCAGTGCAACCATCTGATCCATCGGTGTCCGGATAACTCTGAAGATATGAACCACTGACTCTAGCCAATCCTCTGCTGCCTGAGGATCTGGTTCGCCGCAGAACATCAGCGGCCTTTGGCGCTGGAACTTGCGGAGCGCCCTAAGCTGTGCGCATCCTCAGCCCGCTCTGCTGGGGTGATCTACTGCTCGACAGCTGGAGGTGCTGCTACCTGCCCACCTAGAGGAAGGAGCTCGTTGGATGAACTCTGAACCGAGGCCTCATCGCTCATTGGATTGTCATCACGATCCAGAACTGGTATCCTGACTGACTGTCGTCGTGGAGGCATCCCGAAATTTAATCAAGACGTGCCACGGTTAGATGAGCATTATATATATATATGTATATATATATATATATATATAACAATCGGGAGCTGACTCAAGGACAGTCAAAGACTCAATCTTATATGATGCATGTACAATTGATCCCTGCAACCAATGTCTCGGTACACCGAGTCGACAAGCAACTAGTTAAGGTCCTGGTGAATGGATACGTCGGTCGCCCGCACTATCATTGGATTCCCTGGTCTGAGAGCCGCACTTGAGACAACACTATTGCTCTAAACCCAACCAATTCCTCGTAAGGGGACTAATCCCAACACCGTCCCAAGGATCAAACTACATCTGATATCAATCTGTCACGACCCGACCAAAGTCGGGGCTCGAGCCGTAACCACCCCAAGCCCGCCTCCATAGGCGATGGGCTGACGACCATTGTTGAAGGCATAACTAACACGGGGAGATTTTTACCTAAGTATCTGTACGCACACATACAACCATCTCGATGCAGAAATGCAGTGGAAGTAAAAGAAGCAAAAAGCTAAGGGAACAACCATGCATGTAAAACCTCTAGACAATATAAGAGCAAGGTAGTGCAAACTGAAAAGTAAAAGGGCAAAATACACGCCCAACCAGAAATATGTCTCAACCAGACAAAACCAGAAAGTAAAACGCTGAGAGAGCCCAACTCCTGATCTCCAAGCTGCGGCCACCGTACGCGGTCCAAAGTACCAGGTATCCCTAAGCTCCTTTGAAGTCACCGCCGACCTGTCCGTCGTTTACATAAGATATAACACGTGCGGGCAAAGCCCGTGCAGGGGTGAGTATATACATACCAAGTAGGACAACCTGAAATCTGAAAGGGGAGCAGTAAGAGATACAATAGGAGTAGAAAGACAGTAGATAATAAACATGATACAGTGAAAGAGAATAGCTCAACTCAAACCAAGAGTGGGAGTAACCTCGTCCAAGCACAGAGGGCTCAGTAAAGTGAGTAGATGAACTACCCGTCGAGTTTTTGCCACCCATAGCAGGAGTAAACTCATCCAACCATAAAAAGATGAACACGAAAAGCACGTGACATATCCCGCGCGTTTTCACATCTCATTGAAAGAGAGTAACCAAATCCAAAGGTATGGATATAGATAGGTATATATATACGCTTAGTCAAAAGAAGTCCAAACGAGAGAGTAAGGGGATCTCCATCTCACAGCTCAACCCAAGAAGAAGTGCCGCTAACAGTTTCAAAAGTCCATCAACGATGCCCGACATCTCACACGTCTGCCCGAAAGTAACCGTCCAAGTAAAACCACACCTCGTCACTGTGCCGCACAGTCGCGAGGCCACAATCTCTAGGTAGAGGATCCATGCCCTGTTATAACAGGAGAGTTCCACTCTGATAGTCGATAGAGGACCCATGCCCTGCCTAGCAGGAGGGTTCCACTCCGGTGGTAGAGGACCCATGCCCAGCCCAGCTGGAGGGTTCCACTCTAGTCATTGAGGACGTATGCCTAACCCAACTCAAGGGTTCCACTCGGAAGTTTGTAGAAGACCCATGCCTTGTGGTGACAACAGGGTTCCACTCTAAGAGTCAGTATAGGACCCATGCCTAGCTCAACTGGAGGGTTCCACTCGGGAGTTTGTAGAGGACCCATGCCCTGTGCTGACAGGAGGGTTCCACTCTAGAAGTTGATGGAGGACCCATGCCCTACCCAACAGGAGGGTTCCACTTCGGTGGTAGATGACCCATGACCAACTTAGCTGGAGGGTTCCATTTTAGGAGTCATCGAGGACCCATGCCCAACCCAAGTGGAGGGTTCCACACGGGATGTCTGGTGATTCTGCATGATCACTGCCGTCGTCGAGCGTTTTGCCTAACCAAGCGTCGTGCCCAAAACATTCTACATCGTATCCCCAAAGCCACAACAAAGGGCACCATCGCGTTCTACATGGAAAAACACTCAGGATAGGTTACTCGTGGGCCAAAACCTGAGTCCAAAGGAAGGAGATACGGATGATTGAAGTTTCCTTAAAAGGGGCCAAGGGGTACATGGTGTGTGAGGGGACCCACACAACGTGTGGTTCCGCTCCTTCACCTGGCCGTGTCCCTAGAGGTACACGACTCACCAAACGTGTAGGAGTACATGACGTGTGAGGGGATATTCACGGCGTGCCCAATGCCACTTGGGGTCCTGCCCGTGTGTTTGGTCGTGTCCGTGTATCCAAGCCGTGTTCGTGTACTTTACCTCGTGTCCGTGTACTTTACCCCGTGTCCGTGTACTTGAACCCGTGTCTGTGTACTTCGGTACACAGTCGTGTGCGCCTGACCGTGTACTCTCACACAGGGTCCCGCCCGTGTGCTCCGCCACATAGCTCGCCCACCTGGGGACGCGGTACATAGCGCTTAGGAGGGCTACACTCCGTGCCATCCATAGGAAAATTCCAAAACCCTAGCCGCCATAGCCAGGAGGCTGTACGTCGTGTGTTCATCGTGATACTCTGCGTGTAGTCAGGATTTTCACAATTTTCCAGATTTGCTTTCCGCGCGCCGAATTTGGATCTTGCCTTCAATTTCGGCCTCATTTCCGCCCGTAATCGTCGGATCTAGCGCCGACCGACGGATTCCGGCCCTCCGATAGCCGGAAACATGATTCCTGTCGCCTCGCACGCATCGCTTCGCACCGCTCACGGTCAGACTTCTTCCGTCGTCCATGATTTGACCGCCGATCGTTGAAACAGTCATCCACAACCTGCAACCGTCTTAGATCTGTGCCTGATTCATCGATCCGTCCCTCACTCACGAATTCGTTGCGATTCTGGGGGTCCAATCGGGCTCGGTACCGCCCGACAACGTCGAACCGGGTCCGCGGGGTCCAACCGGTGAAGAACGCAAAGAATTTGAGGGGGAAAAGCACAAGAACAAAGGTTTAAAGACCGTTGCCAAGCGTTCCTGTCCAACGATCGAGAACGAGGATACCTATAGTTAGAAAACCAACTAAATATTCAATTTAATTATTACATGGGCACATGCAACAGTCTAGCAATTGACGCAGATCATAAACGGGATGATTCTGCTCAATCAATTTAATTAAAGAGGGCGTAAACCAAAGAGGGCGTAAACCACAAATTGATGAGTCTTATATGGAGATTGGATCGTTTGTCGTCGAAGAACGCGCTCGCCAACGATCGAAGGAAGTCGTTGTGTTTGTTGTGTCCCGATCTGCTCCAATTCGGAGTTTTGTCGTCGTTCGAGGTGATTCGCCAACAGGAGGAAGGAGAAGCTCTCGACGGTCCCAGGATTATGAGGCTAACCCTAGGCAAAACGCCATGGCAGTATACTTATAGATATTTCAGTTAGGTTAAATAAATCAATTAATTTATCCACTGAACGTACCGCCAACGAGCGAGGTGTCCGAACGCCTCGCACCGACTTATTTTAGGTCGCGTCTAGGGTAAACAACGTGTTCTGGACTCAAATGTGGTCTCGGTTTTTTGATCCGAGCTTCCGTTTAAGAGTTATCCCAATTTTTTTTAAGAATTACGCGTGCGTGATATAATATATATTTAATATTTTTATTAATTTAATTTCGGGCACATTAGGTCTCGGAATCGCACGCCGTCTCAACGCCTAGCTCTAGAAATATATATAGAAATATTTCAAAGTCTTACAAGGAAAAAACCGAGTCTCTACAAAATATGCGTATTAATTAATTCAACAATTAAATAAATACAACAACCTGCTTCGACACCATGCCGGAATGTCTCTGTGCATGTTTCACAATAATGCCAACCATAACTATATAACCATGGTAAAACATAACCTGCCTTGGCGCCATGCCAAATTGTCTTTGAGTATGTCTCACAACCATGCCAACCACAACCATATACCCACGGTATAACAAATCACTGAGTCAAGCCTGCTATATAAGCATCGCAGCATGTGTCAGGGCCTAGCCCCGTATATAAGCATCTCAGCATGTGTCAGGGCGTAGCCCGATATATAAGCATCTCAACATGTGTCAGGGCATAGCCAGATATATAAGCATCTCAACATGTGTCAGAGAATAACACAGTATATAAGCATCTCAACATGTGTCAGGGCATAGCACGGTATACTATCTTAGCATGTGTCAGGGCATAGCCCGATATATAAGCATCTCAGCATGTGTTAGGGCATAGCACGGTATATAAGCATCTTAGCATGTGTCAGGGCATAGCCCGGTGCCCGGTATATAAACATCTCAGCATGTGTTAGAAGTGCATATCACCACAGTAAACATATCACAAAAATGACCACATGAAACCAAATGGTTAATTATGCTAATTACCATTTCTCTTTCAATTTACCCATTATTTCAATTAATCAATTAACCCATTTTCCATGGTGAATCTATATCAAACAATCACCTGAATCACATGTCATGCTAAAATCATATGTAAGTCATTGCCAATTCATTATTTTCAAAGGGTCGCTCACCCAACGGGTTGCCATAAGCCAGGTCACATCGTCAATTGAATCCAAAGGGATCCAGTGAAGAATCCAACTTGGGATTATCATCATTCCATTCAATTAATTAATTATTGAACATGCGTTAGCGAAACCACAATATTGCATAGACTTCGCAATTGAAAATCATACTATTGAGTTAAGATTTAGACCCCCTACCTTTAACCGGCGAAGTACGCAACGCTTCCAACGACAAACACCGATAAAGACGAAGATGCAGAAGATCGCAAGGATAACCTAGATCAAAACGGATCAAGATCAAAACCAATAACGATCACAGTCAAGAGGTTACACCGCAACGGTCAGAGAACGACGAAAGAGAAAGAAAAACAAAGCAGAACCACTTACTGGGGGATCGATCGCACAAACGGGACATGCGGAATGGAGAGGCGCTCCAAAATCGCCTGGAAGCTACCCTAGGGTTGAGAGGAGACGGATGCATGCGAGATGAATGAGAAATCAGCCGCACGACGTACTTTAAAACTGCTGCTTGGGGAATTACACGGTGTGTAATTCATTTACACGTCGTGTATTTCTTTTTAGAAGGATACGCTGAAAAACCCATCGCCTCGGCCGAATATAAAATTCGCCCGAACATTACATGTTGTGTGATTGGTTCACGACGTGTAACCACTTCACGTCATGAATCAGTTCACGACATGAGGCAGGTGGCTTTTACACGTCGTGTAACCCATTTACACGACGTGTAAATGTCCTGCAGATAGTTTTCAGTCCAGTTTCCTTATAAAAACCGGAATTCCCTTTTAAGGCTTCTCAACTTACCAAGAACCCTTGGTAACACTTGACCCATTTATACTCGAACTCCATTAATTCTAACAGAAACTCCAAATCACTCTCCGCGTGGATCCTCTCCAGTTTTTTCAAGTTTCCTCGCAACCCAAGTCCACGTTTATTCAAACAAACAAACATCCACGACGAAACATGATCATCAAGGTTTAAAGGCGAGGCAAAACTCAACCGAAAGAAGTTTAACGAAAAACTTGGAGAGACGCACCTGGAAAAAGACGGGATCTGACAACCTTCCCACCATATAACAGCTCGCCCCCGAGCTGCTCCAAGCATCACTGTGGGGTCTCGGCGAACAAGTTTGGCCACTGTGCTCGAATGTCAAACTCCCTCTCCCAAGTCTCCTCATGAACTCGTCCATGCCGCCACTGCATTCGAACCAACAGTATAGTCCTACCCCGAAGATTTCTCTCACTACGCTCCACGATCCGTATCAGATGTTGCTCAAAGGACGCATCTATATCAAGCTCGGCGTCTACTACGTCTACCACATGAGAAGGGTCTGGATGATATCTCCGAAGCTGCGACACGTGAAACACGTCGTGCATGACACTGCAGCGTTGTGGAAGGGCTAATCAGTATGCCATTGGACCGACCCTAGCCACTATCTAAAATGGCTCTAAAAACTTGGGCGCTAACTTTCCGTGTTTCCTGATACATCGTTGCCCCAACCTAGGCGACACCCGAAGGAAAACACGATGACCAACCTCGAACTCCAGAGGTCGTCTTTGATGGTCAGTGTAGGATTTCTGCCTGCTCTGCGCGGCCATCAACCGTTGTCTGATCAATTGAACATGCTCAGACGTCTCCTGCACGAGACTAGGCCCAACAAGTGCCCACTCACCTGCCTCCAACCAACAAGGAGGCGAACGACACAACCTGCCATAAAAAGCCTCGAATGGTGCCATCTGAATCGATGTTTGAAAGCTGTTATTATATGCGAACTCCATGAGTGCCAAATGTTGCTCTCATTAACTACCGAAATATAAAACACAAGCTCGTAACATATCCTCCAGAACCTGAATAGTCCACTCAGATTGACAGATGATAGGCTGTGCTCAAAAGGGCCTACGATCCCAAAGCCTTCTGAAGACCCTGCCAGAACCGCGACACGTGAAACGGGGATCCCTATCCGGAACGGTACTCCTCGGAATATCGTGCAACCGAACTACCTCACGCACGTAAAGACTACCCAGATCATACACTGCGAAGGTCTCCCTGATAGGCAAGAAGTGGGGCTACCTTCGTCAGTCGATCCACAATCACCTATACTGCATCATTCTTACGGGTTGTCCTGGGTAATCCAGTCACAAAATCCCTAGTGACATCATCTTATTTCCACTCAGGAATGTGCAAGGGGTGCAAAAGCCCAGCTGACCTATGATGCTCGACTTTCACTTGCTAACAAGTGAAACATCTCGCCATAAAGCCTACTAGCTCCTTTTCTGACCACCAGTACTGTCTATGGAGATCACGATACATCTTTGTCAAACCGGAATGTACTGCCCATCTAAAAGCATGAAACTCCCTCATCAGCTCCCCGCGTAAGTCCGTAGAAACCCATACTCGGCCACGAAAAACAAGATAATGGCCACTGCCAAAAGACCATCCCGATGGCGTCTCCCCACCATATAAGATGTCTTTCAGAACTAATCCCTCCGGATTAGATAACTGCTTGGTCTTGATCCGGTCCAAAAGCACGGGTATAACAAATGTCGAAGTCAGAGTTATTCATCCCTGAAACTCCTGAACATCTAGATGCATGTTTGCAAAGAGGGCCATCGTTTGCCACTCGTTGCAAGACTCCCACACTGCCTCTTTCTGCGTCCTTCGGCTCAATGCATCGGCAATGATGTTGCTGTTGCTCGATGTATAATCCAACTCGAAGTCTAAAGACCGCAGATACTCGACCCACCTCCTTTGTCGAAGGTTTAGGTCCCGTTGAGAAAAGATGTACCTGACGTGGAAACGATGGGAGTCGCAACTACCAAAATGATTTGCAGATGAAGAAAAGATAGAAGAAAGAAACACACGGGACGCAAAGATTTACGTGGTTCGGGAAATGATCCCTACGTCCACGGAGAGGCAGAATAATTTCACTACAAAAAAATCCGGGAGCACAATTTACAGAAAGTATCTCAGAGTTTCTCACTAAGAAACTCTAGCCCGAAATGAGCTACAAAAGGAGGAAGACGATCCACTGTTCCACCAACCGCACAGGAAGTTCGCATCGCTACAGTGAAAGGTGACTGAAAATCCATGTCGCTGCAGTGCTGTGGCTACCCAAGTCAAAAAGTGCTACAGTGGCCGACGGTTGGAAGTCCAAGGAGCTACAGTACTGTTGACTCCAAAGTCCAACCTGCTATAATGCCCTGTCGGTGTCGGTCGGTCAACTCTACTACAGTTGTTAGAGATGCTTCAGCCCCCCAAAATTTGGGCCGGGGGCTTTCGGCCCCCGGACCCCTGGAGCAGGGGCGTGTTGCCCCCTGCAACCCCCAACGAGCTCACCGCGGAGCTCGACCCGTGAAGTTGCGGTTTGGTGCACAGTATGGGCTAAAAGCATTCAGCCCAGTCATCATCCAGAACGAATCAGACTACATCAATCCAATAGTACCTTAGGCTCTTGTGGTCCGTATATACCTGCATCTCAGGGCATGTGCCACCGCCGCTAACTCCAGATCGTGAGTAAGGCAATTCCTCTCGTGCGGTCTCTGCTGCCTGGAGCCACAAGCAACCATTCGATCCTCCTGTATTAGAACTACTCTGAGGCCAACTTTGGATGCGCCACAGTACACGGTATAAGCATTACTCGACACAGGTAAAGTGAGGATAGGTGCTGAGGTCAGCCTGCCTTTCAACTCCTGAAAAATTTTCTCGCAAGTGTCCGACCAAAACAAACTTCACTTCCTTCTTGGCCAGTCCTGACATCGGTGCTTCTAGACGGGAGAAGTCTTGGATAAAGCGTCGATAATAGCCTGCCAAATCCAGAAAGCTCCGAATCTCGAAGACATTCTTAGGCTGCTCCCAAGATACCACGACTGCAACCTTCTCTGGGTCCATAGACAACCTTGTCTCTGAGATGACATGACCCAAGAAGTGCACTTTATCAATCCAGAAACTGCATTTGGTTAGCTTAGCATAAAACTGATGTTCTCTTAATGTACTCAAGACGATATCAAGATGTTGGGCATGCTCGTCTGTTGACTAGGAGTACACTAAGATATCGTCGACAAGAACCACCACAAACCGGTCCTGAAAAGGATGAAAGATTCTATTCATCAAGGCCATGAATACCGCCAGTGCATTAGTCAACCCAAACGGCTTCACTACGAATTCATACAAACCATACCTCCTAAAAGCAGTCCGAGGTATGTCCGATGGTCTCACCCTTAATTGGTGGTATCCTGATCTCAAATCAATCTTGGAGAAAATCCTAGCACCTCTTAGCGGATCAAAGAAATCATTGATGCGCGAAAGGGGATACCTCTCACGACCCGTCCCAATGGGGCCTGTCCCGTGACTCTCCAAGCCCCCTTCCAATAGGCCAGAGGTTGATGACTAGCGTCGAGTAGGCATATCACTAACATGACAAACTTTAGCCTAAGTACATGTACACATGTACACATCTTCAAGCCCATACAATGCTGAAATGTAAAAACAACTGAACAACCATGCATGCATACATCTAAATCCCATAATCAGAATATGACAGGAAGTAAAAGAAAGTAAACAGGGTCAAATACAAACTCACCACAAATAGTCTGAAAACAAGTCCAACCTGAAAGTAAAATCGGGGACTGTTGTCAAGATACCGCAGGAACACACCTCGGTCTGTCCGGTCTCACTAAGCACCGTCTGATCCTGGTCCCTCAAAGACTCTATCAAAAGGTCGGTCGTCTGCATAAGACACGACACGTGCGGCAAAGCCCGTGCATGGGTGAATATAACAATACCCAGTAGGGCACCCCGAAACCACAAAGCATATAAAAAAAGATTAACAGTCAGCTCTACACAGGTATATGTCTACAATGCATATAACAAGAATATCCGTATATACTTAACAATGACACACAGTCTAAAGGTAAAGTCACAACTGTAATAGCCAGCCTAAGATCCCAGCTCGAAAGATCCACAAAGGATTCATCCGGGAGAACACACTCCACAAGTCTGATAGCACTGATGACGTCCGTCCGAGAGGTAGTACTTGTCGGGTCTCGGCATTAGAAACATATGCTGGAAGTCTTGAAGAGATACAATACATAGATGAGGATCATACCCAAGTCCACGAGGTATACCAACAACTCAATTTGGAATAACCCGCTAAGGAGAGGATCGACGCCCGCGTAGTGTTGGTCACGACGATTCAAAAAACTCCACCTAGGGCAAAAAGATGATAGTGGATCTCACTCCAAGACTCACAAAAGGATTCCAACAACTCTATCTAAGAAGTCCTGCTGAGGGATCGGTGTCCTATGTGTAGGAGGCGATTCCATATTAACTCTCAAAGAATGGATATGTGGAACGTACCCTAACGAAACTTGTCCATGGTACAGAGGACAAGGGCTCCAAACCAACATTTAAGGAGTACACGACGTGTAGTATGAGTACATGCCGTGTCCCTTCGACCTCGGGTTATGCCCGTGTAAACGACATGTGTCTGTGTTGAAGTACACGGTGTGCTGCTGCCTGTGTACCAGTACACGACTTAGCCCGTGTATGCCCAGCCTGGCCGTGTCCGTGTAGGATTACACGGCGTGCCTATTCCCGTGTACTCCAGCCCGTGTCCGTGTACCCTCCGAGGTACACGCCGAGCCATTGGGGAGGGGTCACACGCCGTGTGATCCTTAACTTCCTCCCGAACCCTAGTCGTCGTTGTAAGGGCCCCACACGACATGTAGCTCTGAAGTACACGTCGTGTTCATCAGGTTTTTCCAGAAACCCTTGTTCTTCATTCCGTGTACGCTCGCGCCGACGCCGCCTTGGATTTCAGCCTCGATCTCGCTAGAAATCAAGGATCTACTCTGGCCGACCCTTTCCGCCGTCAATCACCGGATTCCGGCCACCCAAACCGCTTGGAAATCCTTCGCACGCTTCATTCACCGTTGCATGCCAAAGAACACAAAAATCAGGTGCCCAAAATCGTCTGATCCGCTGCCGATTCCGTTGTCGCACCACCGTCATGTTGTGCCGAGCCCAGATCTACAATATCGAATCGTTGCGCCAAGAAATGGGTGCACAACGATCTATTTCTCGGTGGATGTTGAACCTCGGGTTAATGAAGACCGCCCGCGATAGATGAAAAATTGGAGGGGAAAAGTACAAGGAACAATCACGAGGAACGAATTTCGGTCGATGTTCGTGTCGACCTCGATTCGTTGCCGTTACAACGACGAACGAAGAGATAACAAATAATCACCAAGAAAATTCTATCAATTCTCGTATAAAACCTTCCCATCCCGCATTACGCAAGATCTGCGGATTAATCTGTTAGTTGATTAATCTGTGTTCGTCGTAGAAATAGAAAACGGGGAAAGAGTCCAATCAAAAAAATGTCCTACCTCGATTCAGATCAATCGCTGACGAAGAACGGGGCTGCGCTGTGATCATTGGCGAGATCCTCTGATTCCGTCTCGCACCGGTCGTCGATCTTCGATCTGATTGTCGTTTGTTAACGGGGAATCCCCCATAGACGTTTACTTATAAAAAAGGTTAGGTTGCTGCGTCAATGAAATAAATAAAATAATTTAATTAATTATTTTATTCATTTTAAGCCCGCGACGACTTTGCCACAAACGCCCCACACCGACAAAGGTTATGTCGTGCCTAGGGGAAAATTTGCGTTCTGAACTCACCGGTGCCCTCAGATTTCTGATTCGGTCCTCCGTTTTGAAATTATTTTACTTTTTTTTTTGGAAAATTGCGCACACTTGCTATTTAATATATTTAATATGTTTCAAAGATTTATTCCGGACATACCGGATCTCGAAATCGCACGTTGTTTCAACGTCTGGTCTCGAAAATAATCCATACAATATTAAAAAATAATACATGGAAATTTCCGAGTCATTACATTTTCCCCACATTGGGGATTTTATGTCTCGAAAAGCTAAAACAAGTGGCTACACAAAGAGATGTGGGTACTGAGCACGAATATGAGCCTCTCGCTCCCATGTGTTCTTCTGGAGATTCCCGTGCTGCTATTGGATACACACCAAAGGAATCGCTTGTCCACGAAGGATCCTCTCCCGCCGATCCTCAATCTCTATTAGATACTCAGCAAAGGTAGCTCTATCCTCGATGTCCAGCTCGTCCCAGTCGATAACGTGCGATGAGTCATGCACATACCTCCTCAGCTGCGTCACATGAAAGACATCGTGTACCCGGTCTAACTGCAGTGGTAGAATTAAGTGGTACGCCACCTCACCAACTCTACGTAGTATCTGGAAAGGGCCAATGAATCTCAGAGATAGCTTGCCGCCCCGGCCAAATCTCCGTAATCTACGTCGAGATGAAACCTGAAGAAACACATGATCTCCCTCCTCGAACTCCAAAGACCTCTATTGTTCGTCTGCATAAGACTTCTGACGGCTCTGTGCAGTTCTCATTCAGTCCTGGATGATCTGCACCTTCTCGGTAGTAGGTCGCACCAACTCTGGGCTCATAAGTGCTAACTCTCCTGGGTTAGTCCAGCAAAGTGGTGACCTGCAGGGTCGCCCGTACAAAGTCTCGAATGGTGCCATACCAATGCTGGAATGATAACTATTGTTGTACGCAAATTCCACAAAGAGTGATGATCCTCCCAGCTACGACCGCAGTCCAATATGCAAGCTCGCAACATGTTCTCCAGAACCTGAATGGTTCTGTCTGACCGTCAGTTTGGGGGTGAAATGCTGTACTCAAGCATAACTGAGTCTCGAAAGCCTCCTGTAATCCCTTCCATAACTGAGATGTGAAGCGAGTATTACGGTCATAAACGATCGTCGAGGGAACTCCATGGAGTCGGACTATCTCCTGCACGTAAAGACGCTCCAAGTTCTCTACTGAACTCTGCTCTCAGATGGCTAGGAAGTGGGCCGACTTGGTTTGTCAATCTACGACCACTCAGATGACATCGTGTCCCCTGGACGTACGTGGTAAGCCCGTCACAAAGTCCATGGATATCCCATCCCACTTCCACTCTGGCACCTCAAGGGGTTGAACTAAACCTGCTGGAACTTGGTGCTCAACCTTCACTTGGTGACAAGTCAGACATCGAAAGACGAACTCTGCAACTCCCTTCTTCATCATTGGCCACCAAAACTGATGTCGGAGGTCCTGGTACATCTTTGCCGCACCTGGATGTGCCGCCAAATGTATGAAACTCTCTTAGAACCTTCTCCCACAATGTCACTGGTACCATCGTGCATCCTCTGAAAAGAACGACATGCTCCCCACCTTCAGAAAATCTGTTAGGAGCATGTCCAGTGGATATCTGAGTATGTAGGGTCTCATAGTCGGTATCCCTAAGCTGTGCCTCCCTGACTCGCTGCGAAAGTGGAGAGGTAACAACCATCGATTGGAGGTAAGCTGCTCCATCTGCATCCACAAAGGATTACCGCAACGAGACCAACTCCTCCGACGCCTCACTCAGCAACTGCGAACAAGATCTCCTGCTGAGAGCATCCGCTATTATGTTCCCCTTCCCAGGAGTATAAACAATATCGAAGTCATAAACTTGGAGGAACTCTAGTCATCGTTTCTGTCTCAAGTTAAGATCCTTTTGAGAGAAGATATGTTTGAGACTCTTGTTGTCAGAATAGATGATAAACAACTCGCTTATCAGGTAATGTCGCCACATCTTTAGTGCGAAAACTATCGCTGTTAACTCAAGATCATGGGTCGCGTAGTTCTGCTCATGTAGTCTCAACTGATGTGAACCATAGACAATCACCGCCTGCCTCTGCATTAGAACACAACCAAGTCTGGTCTCTGATGCATTGCAGAAAACTACGTACTTGACACCCTCTTCTGGCGATCCCAAGATGGGAGCGCTCGTCAATCTCTGCCTCAACTCCTGAAAAGTCTGCTGACACCTCTCCGTTCGCACAAAAGACTGCCTATTTCGGGTCAAAGCTGTCATGGGTGCCGATATACTGGAGATACCAAGTATGAATCTTTGGTAATAGCTTGCCAACCCAAGGAAGCTCCACACCTCCGTTACGCTCTTGGGTGGTTCCCAAGCTAACACTTTCTCGACCTTGGCTGGGTCCATTACTACTCCATCTGCTGAGATAACATGTCCCAGAAAGTGGACATCCTAAATTTGGAACTGGCACTTCAAGAGCTTCCTGTAAAGCTGATTCTTTCGGAGTATGTCCAAAACCATCCTCAAGTGTCTCACATGCTCCTCCTCGGACGTCGAGTACACTAGGATATCGTCGATGAAGACCACCATAAACCAGTCTAAGGATGAAAGATCTGGTTCATGAATCCCATGAACACTGTTGGGGCGTTCGTCACGCCGAAAGGCTTCACCAAGTACTCATAGTGATCGTATCGGCATCTGAATGTCGTCTTCGGTATATCCTTGTCCCGTACTCGTAGTTGGTGATAACCTGATTTGAGGTCAACCTTCGAGAAACATCGTGCCCCTCTCAACTGATCGAAGATTTCATCGATCCTCTGTAGCGAATACTTATTCTTCACGGTCACCTGGTTCAAGCGCTGGTAGTCCACACATAACCTCAAGCTCCTGCCCGCCTTCTTGGCGAACAAAATTGGGGCTGCCCAGGGTGAAACACCGGGTCTAACAAAGCCCTTCCTTTGCAAGTCCTCCAACTGCACCCTCAGCTCGCGAAGCTCTACGGGAGCCATCCGATATGCTGGGGCAGATTTCGGGATCGTCCCAGGGTTTAGATCAATGCAGAAGTTTATCTCTCGGCGGAGAGGTAAACCTGAAACATCCTCAGGGAATGTCCTCATACCCCGCCACCATTGCATGGAACTGAAAACTCATAACATCCACTGCACCGAGGGTCATGCTAGCCAACTGATGATGCACCTTCCTATGCATGAGTCCATCATGCGCTGCCTGAGTTTCCTTTTCGTCCACAAAGGAAAACCTAGTCCCATAGTTGTGGACACATCACATCCTCCGCCTGAAACAGTCAATTTTGGCATGAACTGTAGATAATCAGTCTATACCTAAAATGACGTCGTAAGGACTCATCGCTGTTACAAAGAGATCCCAACAGAAACTTTCGCCTCCAAGAGTCAGGTCACATTGTCGGCACAAGTGTGTGATCGCTGAGTCATCTCCAAGCGCAAGGGTCAAGCTAAGGGCTCAATCGGAATCTCTTGGCCTCGAACCAGATAAGTGACAATAAATGAATGACTAATACCTGTGTCTATCAGTACTGCATCTAAGGTAGAAAAGATACAGATCATACATCGTATCGTTCCTGGAGCCTTTGGGTCGTAAGCCCCGACTGCTTGCAGCTACCCCCGCCCCTATCCTTCGGCTCCCTGAGCCTAGTGCAAACCACCTGGGGGTGGTGTTGGTAACAGATCAAAGTGTTTACCACCTCCAGCTGCTCTCCCAGCTCATCTGTCTTGTCCGCCGCCCTGCGGACCTGTCTGCTCCTGCCTCTGCCTCTGGCTCGATGACTTGTCTACGGTCTTCCTGTCCTATACAGCGGGTCGGACAATCTCGTGCAAGATGTCCCCTACCTTCACATGAGTAGCACTGTCTCTCTTTGGGATGACTGGACCCATCCGGTGAGCCCTGAACCATAGACCATCCAGGTCCCTGAGACTGACGTCGGCTCCCTGCTCCTATGTGTCCACTGCCGGCAACCACTAGCTGTGTCTGCTCAGCCAAGAAACTCTCAACCAACAAAGCTTGCTCTAGCACTCCAGCATGGGTAGGAATGCATAGAGGGATGACGCTGATTCAAATGTCTCTACGTAGTCCTTGCTCGAAGGTCTGAGCTCGGAAGAATTGATCTCGAATCATATCCATTGAGTACCTGGAGAGGTTGGTAAATCTCGATGAATACTCAGCTACCGTCGTGCTGCCCTGCTGAAGCTACAAAAGCTCCTTGATACGTACAACCCTCAGCGTAGTTGGAGAGAACTCCTCTCTGAAAAGGCGTTCAAACTTTGACCATGCCGGAGTCGCCTCATCGAAAGACTGAGTCACTAACCCCCACAATCGTCTCGCTGAGCCATGGAGAAGGCTCGCTATCAGGACCACCATCTGATATGTTGGTGTCATGACCAGACAAAAAACTCGTGTCACTGCCTCAAGCTAGTTTTCAGCCGCTTGTGGGTCGGGCTCACCTCAGAACATGAGGGGTCTCTGTTGCTGAAACTCATGAAGTGCGCTCAACCTGCGCACCTCGTCCGTTGGTACTGCGGGTACCATCTGCTGCTCTACAGGTGGTGGTATAACTTGTGCACCACCTGGAGGTAACACATCTAGAACTGGTTCCTATATCGATGCCGCATCGCTGAGGGGATCATCCTCGTGATCTTGATGCTGGATCCTAGCTGATATACGTCGCGGAGACATCTTGAAATAGACAAGATAGACTATGGTCAATGAGTATATCTGGGGAGCTGACTCAAAAAAGACATGAAAACCACAACCCATTCGTATATGATGCATGTACCATTGTTTTCCCTGCAATCAGTTTTCTCATGTATCAAGTCGAAAAGCAGGTTATCAGAGTCCTGGTGAATGGATGCGTCGGCCGTCGTACCAACACTGGAGTCTTTGGTCTGAAAGCCGAACTCGAAACACTTAACATCATTGCCTCAAACCAATCTCACAGATTCCGGTCCTAAGGTAGAACCGACTACTTTGATACCATTCTGTCACGACTCGTCCCAATGGGGCCTGTGCCATGACTCCCCAAGCCTGCCTTCAATAGGCCCGGGGATGGCGACTAGCGCCGAGTAGACATATCACTAACATGAGAGGTCGTAGCCTAAATACCTGCACACACTCACATCTCTAAACCCATACAATGTTGAAATGTAAAAAACAACTGAACAACCATGCATGCATACATCTAAATCCCAAAACCAGAGTACGTTAGGAAGTAAAGGAAAGTAAACAGGGTCAAATACAAACCCACCACAAAGTTTGAAAACAAGTCTAACTTGAAAGTAAAATTGGGGACTGATGTCAAGATACCACATGGACACACCTCGGTCTCCGGTCTCACTAAGCATCGCCTGATCCTGGTCTCTCAAGGACTCTGTCGAAAGGTCGGTCTTCTGCACAAGAGACGACACGTGCGGGCAAAGCCCGTGCAGGGGTGAGTATAACAATACCCAGTAGGACATCCCGAAACCACAATGCATATAACAAAATAATAACAGTCAGCTCTGCATAGGTATATGTCTACAATGCATATAATAAAAATATCTAGATATATTCAACAAAGACTCACGGTCTAAAGGTAAAGCCACAACCGTAATAACCAGCCTAGGATCCCAGCTCGAAAGTTCCACAAAGCACACGTTCGGGAGAACACACTCCACGAGTCTAATAACAATGATGACGTGCGTCCGAGATGTAGTGCTTGTTGGGTCTCACAATTAGAAACTTACGCTGGAAGTTTGAAGAGATACGATACACAGATGATGATCACACCCAAGGCCACGGGGTATACTAACAACTCAATTTGGAATAACTCGCTAAATAGAGGATCGATGCCCGCGTAGTATTGGCCATGGCGATACAAAGAACCCCACCTAGGACAAGAAAATGATAGAGGATCTCACTCCGGGCCTTACGGAAGGATTCCAACAACTTTATTCATGAAGTTCTGCTGAAGGGATCGATGTCCTTTGTGTAGGAGGTGATTCCATACTGACCCTCAGGGAATGGATATGGGGAACGTACCCTAACGAAACTCGTCCAAGGTATAGAGGACAAGAGCTCCAAGCCAACATTTAAGGAGTACATGACGTGTAGTAGGAGTACACGCCGTGTCCCTTCGACCTCGGGTTCTGCCCATGTAAAGGGCTTGTGTCCATGTCCGTGTCTGTGAAAAAGTACACGACTTGTTGCTGCCCGTGTATGCCTAGCCTGGCCATGTCCGTGTAGGAGTACACAGCGTGCTCGTGCTTGTGTACTCCAGCCCGTGTTCGTGTACCTTCCGAGGTACACGTCGAGCCATCGGGGAGGGGTCTTAAGCCATGTGACAGGGTCACACGCCATGTGATCCTTAATTTCCTCCCGAACCTTAGTTGCCGCTGTAAGGGTCCCACACGGAGTGTAGCTTCAAAGTACATGCCATGTTGATCGGGTTTTTCCAAAAACCCTGGTTCTTCCTTCCGCGTACGCTCGTGCCGTCGCCGCCTTGTATTTCGGCCTCGGTCTCACTAGAAATCAAGGATATACTCCGGATGACCCTTGCCACCGCCAATCACCGGATTCCAGCCACCCAAATCGCTCGGAAATCCTTCGCATGCATCGTTCGCCGTTGCATGCTAAAGAACACGAAAATTAGGTACCCAAAACCGTCCAATCCACTGCCGCTTTCGTCGTTGCACCAGCGTTATGTCGTGTCGAGCCCAGATCTACAATATCGAATCGTTGGGCCCAGAAATGGGTGCGCAACGATCGATTTCTCGGTGGATGTCGAACCACGGGTTAATGAAGAACGCCTGTGATGAATGAAGAATTGAGGGAGAAAAGTATAAGGAACAGTCACGAGGAACGGATCTCGATCGATATTCGTGCCGACCTCGATTCGTTGTCGTTAGAACAACGAACGAAGAGATTACAAATAATCATAAAGAAAATTCTCTCAATTCCCGAATAAAACTATCCCATCCCGCAATACGCACGGTCTGCGGATCAATCTGTTGGTTGATTGATCCGTGTTTGTCATAGAAATAGAAAACTGGGAAAAAATCCAATCAAAACAACATCCTACCTCGATTCGGATCGATTGCTGACGAAGAACAGGGCTGCGCCGTGATCGCTGGTGATATCCTCTGATTCCGCCTCGCATCGGTCGTCGATCTTCGATTTGATCGTCGTTCGCCAACGAAAACTCCTCCAACGGTCCTTTGGATCTCTAGGTTTTAGCGGCTAAACCTTGGAATCCCCCATAACCGTTTACTTATAAAAAAGGTTAGGTTGTTGCGTCAACGAAATAAATTAAATAATTTAATTAATTATTTTATAAATTTTACGCCCGCGATGACTTTTCACACACACCCTGCGCTGACAAAGGTTATGTCACACCTAGGGTAAAACCTACGTTCTAAACTCAATGACGCCTTCAGATTTCTGATTTGGACCTCCCGTTTTGAAGTTATTTCAGTTTTTCAAGAAAACTACGCATGTGTGCTATTTAATATATTTAATACGTTTCAAATATTTATTCCTGGTACATCGGGTCTCAGAATCGTACGTCGTCTCAGCGCCTGGTCTTAAAAATAATCCATACAATATTAAAAAATAATACATGGAAATTTCCGAGTCATTACCATAGTTGTCAAATAGTGGTGTCTTGGCCGCGGTCTCGCCGTCGCGGTGCAGAGCGGCGACCCTCTGCTTCTGGTGGGTGGATCGCGCTCGGAACGCGATTGCGCCGCATCCACCGTGATCTCGGCAGTCGCAGTTTGCTGCGATCCTAGCGGGAGCGGCCGTGTCCTGTAACCAAATGCCTTTTTTTGCCCCCGACTGCGACGCCGCTGCTGCCCCCCGCCTGTGATGCCGCTGCTGCCCCCCTCCTACGACGCCGCTGCCGCCTCCGCGGTGCGGAGTGGCGACCCTCCGCTTCTGGTGGGTGGATCGCGCGCGGAACGCGATTGCGCCGCGTCCATTGCGATCTCGGCTGTCGCAGTTCGCCGCGATTCCGGCGGGAGCGGCCGCGTCCTGTAACCAAATGGCTTTTTTTCCCTCGACTGCGACGCCGCCGCCACCCCCCGCCTGCGATGCCACTGCCGCCCCCCCGCCTATGACGCCGCCACCGTCCACGCTGTCTCTGACATGCGACGCTGCCGCCACCCTCGCCTGCAATGCCACCGCCGCTCCCGCCGACTCTAGCCTGCGATCCCGCCGACTCTATCCTACGATGCAGCCGCCGTCAACCCCTCGATGCCGACAACTAAGCCGACCCCAACGACGCTGCCACGACTCTAGTTTTTTATTTTGTTTTTTTTATTTTATGCGTTTTTGGTTAATTTCCCTTCCGCTGGACTTTAATTTTTTTTTCTTTTACTATTTTTATTATGTTTTATACTCTATTTATCATATTTTTTGTTTTGTTTTATTTTTATTATGTTTTATATTTTATTTATCATATTTTAATTTAACATATTTTAATTTTTCAGTATATACATGTGTATTGAATTTTATAATTTAAATTATATTAATTGATCCGCGATTGGATAAAAAAGCGGCCGCGATGCGGATCGCGTCGCCGCTATCCTGTTATAGGACCTCGCTGCGTCGTACTGCGATCCGAGATTGACTACTATGGTCATTACAATATCAGTTCTTGACCGTCATCAGGTTCAATCTCCGATAATCCACAAATAAGCGCAAGGTACTATCAGCCTTTTTAGGGAAGAGAACTGGAGAACCTCAAGGAGATGTACTAGGCCTCATGAAACCTTTATATTCCAGATCTTCCAACTGATCTTTCAACTCCCGAAGCTTTATTGGTGCCATTCTGTAAGGCGGAATAGAAATTGACTCAGCTCCCGACATCAACTCGATCGTGGACTCAATCTCTCGCTTGGGTGGTAAGCCAGAGAACTCTTCAGGAAAGATGTCCTAAAAATGGTCCATCACTGGAGTGAAGGTACCGGGGCCCGCAGCGGAAGCCGATGGGCTGGAGATTTTAAAATTTTCATCGACGGGACGACAGAACTTGTCGTCACCGACGATCCGAGCCCCGGTATGGTCCGAGGATCTTGCATAAATTTAAAAGAGCACAAAAATAAAACTGAACTTACCTGTTCAGATCTGAAGCTGCGCTCGACTGCAACTCATCGCCGACGATCGTTGCTTCAAGGATCCATAACAGGATCCCTCTAGATCGTCCACACGTGCTTCAAAAAATTTGCGGGA
The DNA here is from genome assembly GCA_963277665.1 of Viscum album. Classification (NCBI taxonomy): domain Eukaryota; kingdom Viridiplantae; phylum Streptophyta; class Magnoliopsida; order Santalales; family Viscaceae; genus Viscum; species Viscum album. The sequence continues at coordinate 1,738,762,471 of OY728160.1, forward strand.
GTGCCGATCGTCGAATTTCGGGTGCTAACGCGGCGATCCAATGATATCTTCGACGTCCCGACGATCACTGTGATCCTCTTCCATCGATGCTTGAAGACGGAACTTGGATCGACACTTGAGGAGAGACTCTCTCTCTAGAAAGCGGGAGGAGAGAGAGGGTGTCATTCATAAATGAATGAATAGTCCATGACGAGAGAACCTCTTTCTCTATTTATAATGGATGATGTAAAACACCCGGTAGGGTTCCACGACCCTCGGAAAATTAACGTCCACTAAATAATAATTATGACGAACTAAATTGCGTTATAAATATTATTAATAATTTATCACATATTTGTAATATATAAAAAATATTACGTGATAATCCCGAGTCATTTAACTCGACTCGCCATTCCCGCTTAATATTAAACGAACCTTGAATATTGTAGAAGGATAAAAGGAGAAACTTGAATCCCCAAGGTACTCTCTAAATGAGGCCTTGAAGTTCTTTTATAATGAATACTAAAGACCACACCGGACCACAAGTCCGATGTGGGATGCAGACTCCAACACTCCCCCTCAAGCTAGGTGTACCTAGCTTGGACACATAAAGAAAAAAGACCAAAGCAACGACAATACAAAGCAAACAAGAAATGCTGCAAACGCTCCCCCTCAAGCTGGACATACCTTGCTTGATTACAAAACAAGTTGAAATAAAAAGAAACAAGCGACGATCATAGGTCCCCCTCAAGATTGCAACCCCCCTTAGGATGATGGATGAATGAAGTTGTCGCGGGCGTAGTAGAGGAATCACACAGACCGGGCCGGTTGACGGAGCGCCAGGAATGCCGCACTAGTGGGGCCGGTCGATGAGACGTCGGGAAAGCCACACTAACACCGGGAAAGCCGCACTTGCGGGGCCGACGACGGGAGGCGGTGATTTCGTAGAGTCGTTGCGGGATCTGGCGGCACCAAAGGACATCCTAGGCGGTTGAAGTGCTGCGCCACGGTGGAGGAAGCGTGAGGGCGTGCTGGTGGACAGGGAGGCGGCTGCTGGGAGTCTTTGGGAGATGCCGGCGACGGGAGGCGGGGATTCTGCAGGAGGTGCCGGTGCCGGGAGGCGGGGCCGCCTGGCAAAGGAGCAGCCATGGTGGACGGGAGCTGTCTAGAGGAGGTGCAGGCGTAGCAGGAGATGAGGCCGCTGGTGGTGTCACGAGCCACAGGAGAGGGCCGCGAACAGGGAGGTTGGCGGTCGACTGGAGGCACGTTGGATGGGAGGAGCCGACACACAGGGAAGGGAGGCGGAGGGCTGTTAGTCGTCGCGCAGGGTGCGGGGGTCGGGTATCGCCGCAGGGTATGTGTGGCCGGCAGGATTGGGGAAGCTGGGAGGGAGAAATGGTCCGAGAGTCGCGGTTGGATCCCGTCGGGATCGGGAGGCACGACCTACGACAAGACCGTCGCGCGTAGCGGGGAGGGGACGTCGTGGAAGGAGGCGCCGTGAGGGAGCATCGACGGGAGGGAGGCGGAGCCGAAGTCGCAGCGGGAGGCGGGTCGGAGTCACAGGAGAGCCGCGTGCGGGAGAGGTCCTGCGGGCGGGAGGATTCCGCCGGATGGGAGCCGTCGAGAGCTCGTTCTACTAGGAGAGAGGGATAACCCGCAGGGGGGCGGCGGGAGATACCTATGGCTTGCTGGCTATGGTGGCCGCCGCCCCCCAACGGGGAGAAACCCTAGAAGTCGATGGGAAAAAAAAAACGGGAGGAGGGCCTCGGGATTTGTTTCGCTCTGATACCATGTAGAAGGATAAAAGGAGATAGACCCGAATCCCCAAGGTACTCTCTAAAGGAGGCATTGAGGTTCTTTTATAATGAATACTAAAGACCACACCAGACCACAAGTCCGATGTGGGATGCACTCCAACAAATATTAAAATAATATTCGTTCGAATAATATTTTCTCGTATTTACTTAATTTGTAAATACTTTAAATAAATTCAATTCCAATTATTCATAACTTGAATAATATTGAATTTATTTATTTCTTTGGTGATCGATACCTTGGACAATACTCGGACGCCGTAGTGGGGCCCACCATGTCCAATATACATATTCAACTGAATAGGGCGGATTCTTGAATACGCTATTGTGTGTGACCCTCTAGACCCTTATCTCGATAGTAGTGAATAAAATCCAGAGATCAAAAGCAGAGTCTAGCAACCCATCAAAGCCCCTAAAGAGATAAAGATTGTCATAACAACGACAACTAAACTACGAACACTAACTGTGTACTATAATATTTGTTTTTAAATATCTCTTAAAGCAGGACGCAAACTTGTGTCATCGTCCTTTTCTTGCTTTATTATTTGTTGATCTAACCAGATGGATTTACCTTTCGACTGCTTTGGCCAAAGACTTATGAAGGTAGCACAATCCTGATCAACCAGACCTGAGATATACAACTTCCATAACCTGGAAGCGACAAATCTTTTCTTGATCATTCAACCAATGTCATACTACCAATGACGTATCCAACACAAGTTACCTCGCCATGATTTCAATATCATGGTTTTTTCCTTGCATCAAAGTACACAATCTAATGACACACATTGGTAATGCTCTCAAGTCGGGAGACCAATATACATGTTCGTAGATAGGAACAACCAATGGCACCCAAAACATGTGGTGTTCCTATTGGCAGGTCTGTGCTCATGATCTTACTATTAGAGATCACCAAATGCAAATTTCATGAGAAGAAGTCTCAATGCTTATGAGCCCCCAACACCTGATAGTCAAACATCTATTGTGTCCAATCAGTATGATGTATCTAGACCACAGGACCTTTGTTTAAGATTAATGTCATAGTATCTTGAGGTTCTCATTATAGTTTAGGATCTGCTATAACCTTTTGATACGACAATTAATCTAGGACATTACCATTAAATAGTGGACGTAGAAAAATTTACACTATAATGATAAGAATACATCATGTATAACTAACCATATACACGATATGGTAATCAAAAGTACTGCATAGTTGGGTTTAGAGCACCCACTATTTCAACATGGAGAAAAAGTATCCTGCTACATCCCTCCATCATCCAGAAGAAGGCTTGCTATCCGAGCTGTGAGACAATCCAATTTGCACTGAATTGGTCCGGCAAGACTAGCTTGAAGACCCCACTCAACCTGGTGAGTATAGGTGCCTCCGTCTGGAGATAGAAAGGTAACTTTCCTCCGATAACAATCGATATAAGCCTGGTATAGAACTAGTCAATCCGTACCAACAATCAAATCGAAACCCGTCATTTCCAGCACAAACGGTTCTCAAAAGAAACGACAACCACCAATCTCTAAAGAACACATCTTGCAATGTTTGATGTTCTCTGACCGCACTCCCAACGATGTATCGATGGCAAAACACCATCCAAGTTTTCCACAACCAAGCCCAAACCGTTTGTAAAAAAGAGCAGATAAAAAGGAATGCGATGCTCCTCTATCAAACAAAACACAAGGTAAGGTAGATGATACAAGAATCGTACCTTTGACGGTAGAAGGTCCTGCATCCAAACCGATTGGAGTAGATTGCACAGCATGCAGCTGGCTCCGCCCTCTGCCCTGGGCTCTAGTCTGACTCCCTTGTGCTATTCCCTCTGAGTGTTAGTGCCGCTCCTGCACTGGGGTGCCACGTCCCCTGTCTCGGCTTAAACGACTAGTAGAACTTCAGTTACCTGCCTGTTGTGGGGTGACTGGGCCCCTTTCAGACTCAGGTGTCTGTCTTGATCCCCTGTTACTGGTCTGCTACGGAAAGTTTCCACAAAACTTCTGAAGATGACCCAGTCTGCCGCAGACACGACACTCAACTGCGGGGTAAGAACATTGCGGGCGCTTGTGGTCAAATTTGCCACACCGATAGCAATGCAATGGAACACGGTCCTGAGATGGCTATCCACTGCCTTGGCGAAAACTGTTATAGCGACGCTTCTTGCTACCCGAAGAACTCTTAATTCTCCTTGCTGAAACAGTCTAGTTGCTGCTTGGGGCCTCTATCAAATTCCCCTCTGTGATGAGTGCTTGATTCATCACGTCCTCAAAACTGCTCAAATGAAGAACGTTCACCTGCGACCTGATCTCATAGCGAAACCCATCTTGAAAACATCTCGCCCTGGAGATCTCATCAACTGCCAAGGATGGCACAAAGCGCTGTAGGTCGGTGAAACGTCCAGCGTAGTCCAGCATTGACATGCCCTCCTGTGCTAGATGCATGAACTCGCGATCCTTCTCATCCCTCAACGTCTCTGGATAGAAGTGACTTAGGAACTTCATCTCGAAGTCCTTTCAAGATAACTCCTCTTGCTGCCCAGCTTACTCCAGAATGTTCCACCATCGCTTGGCTGGTCCACAAAACATATATGTAGTAAGCTTCACCCTCCTATTTGCGGGTGTCTCGAGGTGCTTGAAGATCGTCTGGACTGATTTGATCCAAAACTTGGCTGCCTGGGAGCCCCTCTCCCCAGTGAATGTAGGCGGATGCTGTAGCTGAAACTCTCTCGTTAGCTCCGACATCGAAGATACGATGCGAACAATCTCCCTCTCTATGGATCACATGACCCTCAGAGGCTGTCGCGAAGCTGAACATCCATATGATCCTCATGAGCTACAGGAAGCTCTGATTTAGTTGCGTTGGGAGCGTGCTGTTTTCCACTCTCCTGACGCTCAATTCGAAGATGACGAGGAAACATTTTCTCTACAAGACAAACGCACACCTTAAAGCATTGAGTAACAACAAGGTCAACCTCAGCAGGTGACTACAACAGAGAACCACTAACTCCTGGTCTCTCTAAACATGACTTAACAAGTGATTTAGCATGACATAACAGTTCTTTCATTTCATTTATCAGGTATAACAGATATTTCATACCATAGTCCACACAGGCAATAAATCACATGCATATAAGTATGTCCCTATCATGAACCATGCATGCCAGTGTATAATCCCTATGTGCCTATCATGATGCATGCATAATCATCTCGACACATCCTAGTCTTCATTCTACCTTTCCCAAACAGTAAAGTAATAGAAAAGAAAACCTGCTGCCTTTGATACCACTTTTTAACGTCCCCCAATCCGGTACTCTCTCACGTGACCAAAAAGGATTGGTTACGCGACCTTAAGCGTGCCTTTCCGTACGCCAGAGGCTGCTGACTAGTAGCGGAGGTGTGATATGTATAGTGGGGAGACTATACCCCCTGGTATGAAGTGTCATAGCAGTGAAAATAATCCATATAAACAAAAGTAATCAAAGTAATAAACATAGTGGAAACCAAATAACCAAACTGAGAAAATAAAGGAGAAACCAATATTATACCAAAAATGAGGTATCATGTAATGATAGACTAATATGTATCTAAATGTCAAACTGAAAACATTACAAATAAAAGAGCCATCTAACACAAGATAAACCCAAAAGACTCAGGTCCCAACCCCATGTCGGACCCATCTTTGAACTCTAGCCCATCCAGAAAGCAGCAAGTCAGCAATAAGGTCCCTTGCCCTTGTCCAAACCTGCATTCACGAAATCTGCTTGCGTACCAAATGGTGGCCCGAATAGGGTGTGAGTAAAATTCAGTAGGTCAACACCACCATGTCTAAACAAACCAGTCTGATAAGAAGTGCATGCAATAACGCGTTAAACAGGTGTATTTATTAATTCAAAAATTAAATAAATATAGCAACAATCTGCTTCAACACCATGCTGGAATGCCTCTGAGCATGTCTTATAACCATGCCAACCATAACCATATAACCATGGTAAAACATAACCTGCCTCGGCGCTATGCCGGAATGTCTCTGAGCATGTCTCACAACCATACCAACCACAACCCTATACCCATGGTATAACAAATCATTGGGCTAAGCCCGGTATAAGCATCGCACCATGTGGCAGGGCCTAGCCCGGTATATAAGCATCTCAGCATGTGTTAGGGCATAACCTGGTATATAAGCATCTCAACATGTGTCAGGGCATAGCCCGGTATATAAGCATCTCAACATGTGTCTAAAGTACATATCACAACAACAAGCATATCACAAAATGACCGCATGAAACCAAATGGTTAATTCTGCTAATTATCATCTGTCTTTCAATTTACCCATTATTTTAATTAATAAATTAAGCCATTTTCCACGGTGAATCTATATCAAGCAATCGTCTGAATCACATGTAATGCTAAAATCATATGTAAGGCATTGCCAATTCATTATTTTAAAAGGTTCGCTCACCCAACGGGTAGCCATAAGCGAGGTCACATCGTCAATTGAATCCAAAGGGATCCAATGAAGAATCCAATATAGGATTATCATCATTCTATTCAATTAATTAATTATTGTGCACATGCGTTAGCACAACTACAATATTATACTTCGTAATTGAAAATCAGGCCATAGGGTCAACATTTAGACCCCCCTACCTTTAACCAACGAAGAAGGCAATGCTTCCAACGACAAACACTGACAAAGACAAAGGTGCAGAAGATCGCAAGGAGAACCTAGATAAAAACCGATCAAGATCAAAACCAACAACCACCACGATCAAGTGGTTAGACCGCAACGGTCGCAAAATGACGGAATAGAAAGAAAAACAATGCATAACCACTGATTGGGGGATCGATCGCACAAACGGGACGTGCAGATTGGAGAGAGGCGCTTCAAAATTGCCTGGAAGCTGCCTTAGGGTCGAGAGGAGAAGGTTGCACGCGGGATGAATGAGAAATCAGTTGCACGACATACTTTTAAAATTGCTGCTCGGGGAATTACATGACGTGTAATTCATTTACATGTAGTGTATTTCTTTTTAGAAGGATATGCCGAAAAAATCCATCGCCTCGGCTGAATATTAAATTCGCCCGAACATTACACGTCGCGTGATTGGTTCACGACGTGTAACCGCTTCACGTCATGAATCAGTTCACGACATGAGTCAGGTGGCTTTTACACGGCGTGTAAATGTCCTGCAGATAGTTTTCAGCCCAATTTCCTTATAAAAATATGAACCCCCTTTAAGGCTTCTCAACATACCAAGAACCCTCGGTAACACTTGACCTATTTATACTCGGACTCCATTAATTTAAACAGAAACCCTGAACCACTTCCCGCATGGATCCTCTCCGGTTTTCTCAAGTTTCCTCGCAATCCAAGTTTGCGTTTATTCAAACAAATAGACATCCACGACGAAACATGATCACCAAGGTTTAAAGATGAGGCATAACTCAACCGAAAGAAGTTTAACGAAAAACTCAGAAAGAGACGTAGCTGGAAAAAGACGGGATCTTACAGTTACCTAACTGGTGGCGATGCCAACTTTTGCTGGAGAAGATCCGGTTAAGTGGATCACACACGTAGAAACATATTTCTCGATTCATCGGACACGAGAGGAGTTGAAGGTTCCAACGACTCAATTGTGCATGGAAGACATGGTTCAGTACTCGCTGATATCTTTGAAGTCAGTCAAGGCAGGGCTCACATCGCGACAGCTCAAAGAAGAGTTGTTGGGGCGATACGGAAGTGCAGAGGATGACCCCGTGATGTTCTTAAAGGATCTGTGATAGACTGAGACTTTGAATATGTATATAGATGAATTTGAACAAGTGGTTTTGCGAATATCGGATATCTCTGAGAAGTGGTACGTGAGTTTGTTCATCAAGGGATTGAAACCAGAGATTGGCAACACTATAATGATGCACGAGCCACCTGACAAGGCATGGCTGTTTACTTGTCTAGGCGAGTAGAACGTGAGCTATTGGCCAGAGGAATAATTGAATAGCCTGAACCACGAAACAGGAAGAATGCATTTCGGAGCCAATGGTGGACCTGGAGTACAAGTGCAGCGAAATTTGTTCGAACAAGAGAAAGAAGGGTTGTACGCCTGAGGAGGTGACCTAGGAGATCGCATAGTTGCTACGGATGCAGTTCCCTACGTTCCAACTTGAGGACCAGGTGGATTTTGATAGGAATACGAGTAGTATAGTAAGGGGGTAAAGACTCTTAATTGCCAGGGGCAGAGTTTTAAATACCAAAGGAAGTTGTTAGCTGGTTGTTGGTAGGTTAGAGCTGTTAGGAAGTGGGAGGAATATTAAATAGGGGTTGCTGTAATAGGCTGGGGGAGGGGGAATTGTAGAGGGGAAACTCTCAGCGGTAGCTGGATGTGAGGGTTAGGCCTCGACCTTGGGAGCAGCGTCCTCCAAGGAATACTTCTACCTCATCTCTCATTTCTTCTCTTTCTTGTTCTTCTTCTTCTATTCCCTTCATCTTCTTCTTTCAGTCGGCAGCAGTTTTGCTGTTTCTTGAATAGAAAATCCTTCTCTTTTTGGATTCTTATCGACCCCCAACCGCCCCAACCTTTTACAACCAACAACTCTACAACAATTACATAACTAACCCATCTCCACACACAAACAACATGATAAGACCCTTATACTTCACCCTCCCACATCAACAGCTGGACGCTTATGCAACAACAAACACTCATGCAACTCCCCTCTCTCTGGCCTGCACCGCAGCAGCCAGCCTTCCCACAGCTAACCATCATTTCACGTTCCTATCAAGAATGGTCCATTATTGGATCATCTCAAGAATGGTCCATTATTGGATCATCTTGCCGAAATCAATCAAGGCAGAGCTCACTTGGCTGCAACTATATGGAAGTGCTACTGAGGAAGATCTTGTGATATATTTAAAAGGGCTTCTGCAGACCAGAAATCAGGAGCACAATGTTGATGCATGAGCCGCAACATAAGACATGGTTGCTAGCACTAGCAAGAAGGGTGGAAAGGGAGTAGCAGGTGAAAGGGATAATTAAACAACTTGAGGTGCGAAATGGGAGTTCTGTACCCAACGGACAAGGAAAGGGGTGAAATACTAGTACTATAAAATTCGTCCTGACAGCAGAGGGGAATGGAAAGGAGAGGAGAGGAGAGGAGAATATGCAACACTGTGGAAAGGAGTGCGTAACCTGTTCAGAGTGGAGTTTGAGTAGCGAAAAGCGAAAGGATTATACTACACCTATGGACAAAGATTTAGTCTGGGGCACATGTGTGCAGAGAAAGGTTTCAAACTGATGGTTTGAGAATGTGTGGAGCCTTGTAGTGATCATAAAGTGGAACCTGAGAAAGCAGAAGAAAAAGGAGTGGTTGGAGATCATAGAAGCGAAAAACATCGGAAGCAATGAAGCGAAAAAACAGATCACAGAAGAGTAAAAGGGAAAATAATAGAAGAACGAGAACACAAAGATTTATGTGGTTCGAGATTAATCCTTACATCCACGGAGAGGCAGAATTTCACTATGATTCGGGAGCACAATTTACAGGAGATCTCTCAAAGTTTCTAATTAGGAACCCTAGTCCGAAATGGGCTATAAAAGGAGGAAAACGATCCACTGTTCCACTAACCGACAGGAAGTCCGCATCGCTACAGTGAAAGACGGCCATCCAAGTCAAAAGTGATATAGTGGCTGTCGGCTGGAAAGTCCAAAGAGGTACAGTGAATGGCGGTTGGAAGTCCGCGTCGCTACAGTGCCTTGTCGGTGTCGGTCGGTCAGCTTTGCTACAGTGGTCAGCAATGCTACAGTGCCCCCAAAATGGGCTGGGGGCCTTTGGCCCTCGGACCCGCTCGACCCGCGGAAGTTGCAGCCTGGTGTGCAGTATGAGCCACAAGCATTCGTCTCAAACATCATCCAAACCGGATTGGGCTACACCAATCCAACAAATGTGTGGAGCCTTGTAGTGATCATAAAGTGGAACCTGAGAAAGCAGAAGAAAAAGGAGTGGTTGGAGATCAATGGGAAATGGAAATGCTTGGAACCATAGTCTCTCTTCAGGACAAGGCGAGGGAAAAATATATTAGATCTATGCAAATGGAGGGAAGCATTGATGAAGTATCGGTATTGATCTTGGTCGATAGTGGAGCGACTCATAATTTTATTTCAAAGTAGCTGTTGAGGCCCCTCAAAGCACCTGTTACTGAGACCAAGCCGTTTTGCATCAAATTGGGTGATGGACACCAGGTGGAATCAAAAGTATTTTGCAGGACCTTGAAAGTGAAATTGGGAGTTGATGAGTTTGAGGTGGATGCTTATGTTTTTGACACTACTGGGCCGGATTTCGTGTTGAGAAGAACTTGGCTCGAGACGCTTGGATATGTCACTATGCACCGGAAGAATATGACAACGGAATTTTTATGGAAGGGGTGGAATATAACTCTGCAGGGAATGAGACAAACACATAATTCGCCAGAAGCTCTCCAAGAATACCTTGGGAAGGGGAAGCTCCAAGTGCCGAGATTACAGTGGATAACGTTTGGAGGAGAGGGGATAAAGAAGACAAAATTAAGTGTGTCAACAAGTTCAGTTGCAAAAGTTGTTGAGTCGGTTCAAAACAGTTTTTGAGGTTGCCTAGAGGATTACCACCAAGGTGGGCGACCGATCATGCTATTAAGTTGAAAGAGGGAGCGAATCTTGTTAACATTAGACCATACAAACATGCCTATCATTTGAAAAATGAGATTGATGAGCAGGTCCAAGAACTATTACAACAAGGATTTACTAGGCACAATATTAGTCCTTTCTCCGGCCCGATCATTTTGGTAAAGAAGAAAGGCGAAGGACGGAGGATGTCTGTCGATTATCGAGCATTGAATAAGTTGATATTTTCTGGACGATGTCCAATTCCCGTGATAGAAGAATTGATGGATGAGTTGCATGGGACAAAGTACTTTACCATGCTAAACCTGAAGTCCGGATTCCAATAAATACGAATAAGGGATGCTGATTTAGGGAAGACGACTTTCAAAACCCATAAGGGACACTGAATATCTACTTATGCCATTCTGATTAATGAATGCTCCAACAACCTTCTAGGCCACCATGAACGCAGTCTTCCACCAAATGTTGCGAAGGGGGGTATTGGTTTTTTTGATGATATATTGATCTATAACGGAGGATGAGAGGAACATGTGGAGAAGATGCAGAAGTTGTTACAACTCATGAGGGAGAATGCGTTGTTTGCTAACCAGAAGAAGTGCTCTTTTGGAAGGAGAACCATGGAGTACTTGAGGCATATCATCTCAACCAACGGTGTTTCAATGAACCCCAAGAAGCTGGAAGCTGTGACGTAGTGGCGGGCGCCAAGAAATGTGAAGGAGGTCAGGGGTTTTCTGGGCCTTATGGTGTATTACAAGAAATTTATAAGGGATTATGAGAAGATATTTCTAGATCTTTGACAGCGTTAACCAAGAAGGAAGGATTCAAATGGACACTAGAAATTCAGGAATCTTTTGAAAACTCAAGTGAAGTATAACTTATTGTCACGCCCCGCCAAATGGAGAGGATGCATGGTAATGAGGTTCTCTAGAATCCTCTAGAAATCTCTACATCTCCACCAGGTTCCAGAATATTCCAGACTTCTCCGGAGTGTTGCGGAACACCCCTTGGGCCTTGAGGGCTCTGGAACATTCTAGACCTCTACGGAAGGTTGTGGATCTCAACGGGTTCTAGAATGCTTCATGTATATTTTAGTAGGTTAGACTAGAATACTCTAGAATCTTGTGAATGTGTACATGTTCTAGAATGTTGTAGACTTTGCCACCCAACCTTATATAAAAGGAGTGACTCCTCATTTGTAAAGACATACAAAAGTTGAGAGCAATTGAGAGCTTCCAAAGCAATTGTGTCTTGTGAGCTTGTCAAGCACTTCCCTTACGATCCTTACTTCCGTTGTGAGTGTGGAAAAACTGAATTTGTCTAGGCTTTGAGTGAGGAAGCTAGTCAAGTGTCGCATGAGAGCTTGAGAGAAGGCCAAGTCCCGTGACTATTGGTATCAGAGGTGTTCAAGGCAAGTGTTCGAGGATGACAAGCTCAAATGTGGAGGATCCTAGTGTTGTGGCCGAGAAGGAGACCATGCTGCCAATCCCTAAGAAGACCAAGGGGAAGTCTCGTGAGACCGTGGAAACCCTTGAGGAGCGTCTCCTAAAGGCGGAAGATCACCTTGCTGACTTGAATGAAAGGCTCGAGTATGTTGAGGGAGATGACGAGGGAGGGGAACTAGGCATCGTGGGCCTACGTGAAGCGCTCTTCAGTCTCCAAGATCGAGTCATGTCAGTTGAAAGGTAAGCCAATGAGAATGATGCGGAGAAAGATGCCTTCATGGATTGGACAAAGGGGGTCTTGGCACAACATGGGGAGGCGATGACCAGGTACGCCCAAACTCTTGATCAACTTAAGAAAGAATGGTCCAACTACCGTGGCGAGATGACTGGTGGTGTGATTGTGAGGGGCACACCAAAGATTGATGTGTCTCGTCCAAGACACTTCAATGAGAAGCGAGATGCCAAGGATGTAGACAACTTCTTTTGGCAAGTGGAGCAATACTTTGAGGCTATTGGCTTGATGGAAGACATGGGCCGTGTGAAGATCGTCGTTCTTTACTTTGGTGACGATGCATCTCTATGATGGAGAATGAAGCACCAAGAACTCAAGGATGGTGGGAAGTCACTTCCATCATGGGAAGAGTTCAAACAATGAGTTTATGCTCAGTTCTACCCTGAGGAGGCCAATTGGGAAGCAAGAGGCAAGTTGCGGACTTTGAAGCATACGGGGACAATCCATGAGTATGTTCGGGAGTATGTCTCTCTGAAGCTCCAGGTACGTGGCAAGCCTGACTATGATCATATGTATGATTTCATCAAGGGTCTTCAGCCATGGGCACAACAAGAGGTGCGGGGTCGACAACCTAAGACCTTCACCGAAGCCGTGTCCGTTGTCGAGTCCTTTGTGGAATACAAGAAGAAGGTTGAACCCCCTAATCCCAAGGAGTACAAGGGTAAAGGTGGGGCAGAGCAAGAGAAGAGGTGGAACCGAGATGCCCATGACAAGAGAAAGTCCAAGGAGTACACCAAGGGCTTCTCAAGAGAACACAAGCCCCAAGGATGTTACTTTTGTGATGGGCCACATCAGTGGAGAGAGAGTCCCAAGAGGAAGGCACTCAACTCCATGTTTGAAGAGGAGGAAGTTCCCAAGGAGCGGAAAATGGGAACTTTAAGGCTCTTCAATGCGTTGGAGGTGAAGAACCCGCCTAAGGCGCCGCCTAAGGATGGGTTGATGCATGCAAAGGTGGAGTTGAATGAGAAGACTACCTTTGCGATGCTCGACACAGGAGCCACACACAACTTTGTGACCGAAGACGAGGCGAGGAGACTTGGGCTAGTTATAGCCAAAACAACTAATCGCATGAAAGTCGTGAATGCCACACCTAAACCGGCGAGTGACATTGTTCATGGAGTTACCCTTTGCATTGGCGAATGGAGGGGAACCATTGACCTCACGGTGGTTCCCATGGACGACTTCAAGCTAGTGTTGGGGATGAAGTTCTTCAAGCAAGTCATGGCCGTACCAACACCACACTTGGAGCAAATGGTGATCATGGAGGAGAGAAGCCTATGCATGGTGACAACAACGGTATGTGACAATCACAACTTGTCTTTACTTCCTGCCATGCAAGTGAAGAAGGGTTTCAAGAAGGGAGAGGAGACCTTCTTGGTTGCTTTGAAAGAAGATGGGCCGGTGGACGACAACCATGAGTTGCCAAAGGAGGTGAAGGACGTGTGTTTCTCCTGGAAATGGGGATGACCTTGTTTGTTTTAAGGTTCAAACTTTCCAATCGGTTTCTAACGGGTTTATTCGTAGAACCGGAAACATCCAATGATTCTATATCCATTTGGACCTACTTTCCAAAGGTAGGTGCCCATTAGTTGTGGACTGATGAGGCTTAAGAATTTGCATTGGTCAAGAAGATGAGAGTTCAGACTCATCACACCTTTTTGGGGGGAATTATTGTCTACTCTGGGACTCTCTTATAGATTTAAGTTATGTTCATGAATCCTTATTAATTTACCAAGCATGAAAATGAGTTTTTTTTTAGATCTTGCAATCAATGATTGATATGTAGGGAATTTAGAGAGTCTTTTATATGTATTTGAGGTTCTTCATCAATAAAGAATCATCCATATGAATTAGAGATTCTTAGTCAATGGTATCCTTCCATACATTATATAGAAATCTCTTGGTCATTATGATGACCATACTGGTTTTAAAGCCACTCAGTGGGGCACTTGAAGTTTATTGTTATTCAGAAAAACAGGATTATTTCAGAGTTGAGATCGTACCTGCAGATGGGCTACCTACGTATCCTTATTAAAAAGAAAGAAACCAGAACCCACGTAGTTCGATAAGAAGGATATAGTTTAATGTCATATGGGACGGAAAAAAATTAATGAAAGATGGGCTTGAACCTTAGAAAGGCTTCCTAGGTACTCTACTTTTAAGGCAGAGATCAAAGTCCACGTAGTTCGGGTGAAGAAGTGTGATGTTTATGCATGATTAATGGCCTAAAGAGAGATGTTGTAATTACTTTTACACTCTAAGTTCACGTGAGTCATGCTCGGTGTGAGAAACAAGAGGTATCAGTAAAACTGACGATTGTGCCACGAAAGATTCAATCATAAGAAATGATGTGGGGCTTACGTATGTATGACTGTCCAAAAGCAGGGTCCATAAAGGTATTTGTACTTTATGGAGATTTGGGATTTTAACCCGGGACTTACTCCTGAAAAGGAAACCCAAATTAAGGACTTATGATTGTGTTTTATTCCTGAGAAGAATGCCCAAATCAAAAGAAATTAAGACTGGGACTTACTCCTGAGGAGGAGACCCATATTAAGAGGACTTGTAATTTGGGGCTTACTCCTGAGAAGGAGGCCCAATGAATTACTCTTAGATAAGGAAGCCAACAAAGGAACCATGCCACAAATGGCTTTGAAGAGAGTTTTAAATGCTATCTTTGAAGAGGAGAGGTGGATTTGAAGAAAGGAGGTGACTAGTAAGGAGGCGCGCAAGTGTTGTTCTGGCGCGCAAGTCCTGGTCGCGCAAGTATACTTGCGCGACATGAGTCACCTTGGGCGACGAAGAATCCATAGGGTAATACTTGGGCGACTTTGAACTCAAGCCCTTAGTATCATCCCTAGAGGCTTCCAGAAGGGTGGCGCGCAAGTTCCCTTGAGAGGGAAAGGCGGCGCGCAAGTGTCTTCACTTTCCTTAAGGGCTGGACACTTAGGCGCGCAAGTATCGATGAGTTCTAATACTTAGGCCTTATTCTTTCTCTTTAGAGCTTCCATTCTAGGTAAAGAATTACCTTAGAAGTGTTCGGAAGATGTCAGACAAAGACTTGGGCGACCAGAGCTTGAATCTGAGTTTTGGAAAATTCGTCCCTCAAATGGGGGGCCCATAGGGGCTATTTATAGGCCACTGAACACCTTGGGCGAAAAAAGGAATAGGGCGCGCAAGTGACTTGCGCGACCCAAATATGGCGCGCAAGTGACTTGCGCGACCAAAAGGAAACTTGCGCGACCCATTCTTAAAGGTTTCCTTGTTCATGCCTTTGTCAATTTTTGATGTTCTTCAAAAGATGACTCTCTTTGTGCTTAAGGTATCCCCCTTTGCCATTCGTTAGACTCTGTGACGGAAAGGAGCGTCAACAGCGTGCTAAGAGAGTTTTGCGACGTCATGCCATCAGAGTTGCCCAAGAAGCTACCACTTAAGAGAGGTGGATCATCAGATTGAGTTGGTACCTGGATCAAAACCACCTTCCATGGCACCCTATCGCATGGCTCCACCCGAGTTGGAGGAGTTGAAGAGGCGACTGAAGGAGATGTTGGATGCTGGGCAAATCCAACCATCAAAGTCGCCATATGGATTGCTCGTGTTATTCCAAAAGAAGCATGATGACTCCTTGAGGATTTGCGTGGACTATCGAGCATTGAACAAAGTCACGGTGAAGAACAAATATCCTATCCCATTGATAGCGGATCTATTTGATCAGTTGGACAAGGCACGAGTGTTCACAATGCTGGACTCGAGGTTGGGATACTATCAAGTTCGCATCGCCATGGATGATGTGCCAAAGACCGCATGCGTGACAAGGTAAGGATCCTATGAGTTCTTTGTTATGCCATTTGGTTTGACTAACACCCCAACGACATTTTGCACCCTTGATGAACAAAGGCTTCCACCAATACTGACAAGTTTGTGATAGTCTATTTGGACGACATTGTTATCTATAGTGAGACAATGGCGGACCATGTAGAACACTTACAAATTGTGTTCAAGGTATTAAGGGAGAACGAGTTATATGTGAAGAAGGAGAAATGTTCATTTGCGAGGGATGAAGTTCTCTTCTTGGGGCACAAGATCAAAGGGGGCAAATTCATGATGGATCATGAGAAGATCCATGCTATTGATGAATGAGAGAGGCCAACCAAGGTTCCTGAGTTGTGATCATTCCTTGGGTTTGTGAATTATTATCGGCGGTTCATCTGTGACTACTCAAAGAAGGCAACTCCACTCACCGACTTGCTAAAGAAGAACAAGCCATGGGAGTGGGATGACAAATGCAAGGAGGCATTTGAGGGATTGAAGAAGACGGTCATGGAGGAACCGGTCTTGAGTTTGGCGGATCCAACCAAGCCTTATAAGGTACACACCGACAGACTTTGCTATTGGGGGTGTGCTCATGCAGGAAAGACATCCTATAGCTTTTGAGAGTCAAAAGTTGAATGACACCGAGATGAGGTACATGGTGCAAGAGAAAGAGATGACGGCTGTGGTGCGTTGTCTTCGGGCATGAAGACATTATCTCTTAGGGTCGAAGTTTGTGATGAAGACAGACAATGTTGCCACAAGCTACTTCCAAACTCAGAAGAAGTTGACTCCAAAGCAGACAAGATGACAGAAATTCTTGGCCGAGTTTGATTATTTCTTGGAGTACAAGCCTGGGACAGTAAATGTGGTGGCCGATGCACTCACCAAGAAGATGGTGTTCAGCCACTTGTCTTGTGTGGACGATAGGATCTTGGGTAGGATCGAGGAAGGCATGGTGCATGATCCTATAGCTAAGAATGTCTTGGCTCTTGCGGCGGAGGGCAAGACAAGGAGATTCTGGGAGGAGGATGACACTCTTCTTGATGCAGAAACGTCAGGAGTCGCAACGACAGAAAGAAATGATTCAGAGAAGAGTAAAAGGAAAAAAAAGGAACGAGAACACAAAGATTTACGTGATTCGGGAATAATCCCCACGTCCACGGAGAGGCAGAACATCACTACGATTCAGGAGCAACAATTTATAGGGAGTTTTCAGTGTTCTCAATCACTCACAAAACCCTAGCCCGAAATGAGTTACAAAATTCGGAAGACGATCCACTATTCCACCAACCACACAGGAAGTCCGCATCGCTACAGTGAAAGGTGGCCACTCGAGAAAAAAGTGCTACAGTGGTCGGCAGCTGGAAGTCCAAGGAGTTACAGTACTGTTGACTCCAAAGTCCGACCTGCTACAATGCATTGTCGGTGTTGGTCGGTCAACTCTGCTACAGTGGTCAGAGTTACTACAATGTCCCAAAATTTGGACCAGGGACCTTCGGCTCCCGGAGCAGGGGGCGCGTTGCCCCTGCAACCCCCAACGAGCTCACCGCGGAGTTCGACCCGCGAAAGTTGCGGTTTGGTGCGCAGTACAGGCCGCAAGCATTTGGCCCAAACATTATCCAAATCGGATCTAGCTATAACAATCCAACACTTCTTACCATAGGGAGGAGGATATATGTCCTAAAATGGGGGAACCTGCGGAGGGATCTTATCAAAGAGTGTCATGACTCGAGATATGCAGGACATCCAAGGCAACATCGCACAAAGGCCTTGCTAGAGGAAGCATATTATTGGCCGAGGATGGAGGACGATGTGGAGTCCTATGTGAAGACTTGTCTTGTGTGCCAACAAGACATGGTGGACAATCAGTTGCCGAGGGGATTATTGCAGTCATTGCCCATTGTGGAGAGGCCATGAGAGACTGTGATCGTGAACTTCATCGTTGCATTGCCGAAGTCTGAAAGGTATGGAAACATCATCGTGGTCGTGGACAAGTTCTCGAAGTATGCCACATTTCTCACTTCAAGGCTACTCTTTAAGCATGTGGTGAAGTATTGGGGGATACCACGACACATCATCAGCGATCGGGATCCACGCTTCACGGGTAAGTTGTGGACCGAGCTCTTCGGATTGTTGGGATCCAAGCTTCATTACTTCACAAGCTTTTATCCCCAGACAGATGGGCAGACGGAGAGGGTGAATGCCTTATTGGAACTTTACTTGAGGCACTTTGTGAGTGCCAACCAGCGAGATTGGGTCAAGTTGCTTGATGTGGCCCAGTTCTCTTACAACTTGCAAATGAGTGAGTCAACGGGGAAGAGTCCATTTGAGGTGGTGACCG
Organism: Viscum album; assembly: GCA_963277665.1. Lineage (NCBI taxonomy): Eukaryota > Viridiplantae > Streptophyta > Magnoliopsida > Santalales > Viscaceae > Viscum > Viscum album. The sequence continues at coordinate 1,738,780,809 of OY728160.1, forward strand.
GACAATAACCCCTCACTCCTCACACAAGGTACTTGGGGAGAAGTACCAAGGAAGCAGCCCTACTGCCTACTCTATGACAAAGAAGTGACATGAGCAGACAAACATGACGAGAACCCATTTGCACAAAGCTGCCAAGAGGATGAAGAATTGGGCTGACAAGGGGTGAAGAGATGTGAGCTTCCAATCTGGGGACAATGTGATGGTGAAACTCTTGCCTCAGTAACACAAAATATTCAGGAGGGTGCATAAGGGCTTGATACAGCAATATGAGGGACTATATGGGGTCATGCATTGGGTTAGGGAGGTATCATACCGCTTGGAGTTACCTCCCAAGCTAAAGATTTATCCAGTCTTCCATGTGAGTATGTTCAAGCCATATCATGAAGACATGGAGGACCTGAGCAGAGAAGTGTCAACAAGGGCACCTACCGCGGTTGTTGATTCGTGTTGGAACCCATTTAAGTGTAAATGGGTGAGTCCCACATCGGACTTACCCGTCTTGTATATTGGTTTCCTAATCTATAAAAGAATATTCTCACCTCACATTGAGGTAAGAGGGAATTCACCAATCTACATGGTATCAGAGAGATTTTTATCCCGAACCCTCCCTCCCCTGCGGATTCCCGGAATCCTCCCGGCCCCGCTTCTCTCCCTGCCCCCCCCCCCTCCTGTCCCTCCCGCGGCCCTCTGTCCCGCGGCTCCCGGCTCCCGCGACTCCTCCCGGCGGATCTCCTCCCGGCAGGCCCTCCCTCCCGGCGCACCTCTCCTCCCGGTGGTCGTCCCTCCCGCTACGCCTCCACCTCCTGGCGGGCCTCCCTCCAGGTGCGGTACCTCGCCCAGCGGGCCTTCGCCCAGCGCCCGACGTCCGCCGTCCTCCCGCGGTGCGCCCTCGTCCCAACAAACCCTCACCGGCCCTCCCACGTGGCTCCCGGCTCCCGACGGCATCTCCCGGCCCGCTCCCTCCTGCGCGCGCCATCTTCCGCCTCCCCGGCTTTCGGTGCCTCGCTGCGGCGCACCCCGCCCTCGACGTCCCGCTCTCGGCGGCTCGCCCCGCTTCGCCCCGGCACCCTCACCCTCGCCTGGCGCGCTCCCGGCACCCTCGCCTCCAGCGCCTCCAGGGCCTCCCGCCGCCTCCCGCGCCTCCCGCTGCTCCCCGGCGTCTCCGCCAGCCTCCCTTCCCCAGCGGCCTCCCTTCCCCGGCGGTCTGCTGCTGTCCGGCGACTCCTTTCGCCCTCCTGCGCGCCTCACGGCGGACTTCCGGCCCCGCCTCCTGTTGCGGCTTCCCGGCTCCGCCTCCCTCCCGTCGGCCTTTCTCCCGACGCGACCCTCTGCGGTTCTTCCCGTCGGCGTCCAAGCCCCGACCGCCTCCCGCTGCTCCCGGCGCCTCCCGCTGCTCCCGCGCCCTGCAGGCTCCCGGCTCCCGGCGGATCTCCCTCCAGTCCGGCGACCCCTCTCCGGCGGCCTCTCCCGTCCCGCTCCCCAGCCCGTCTCCCAGCGGCTTCCCTGCAGCTACCCTGCGGCCTTCCTGCGCCGTCGGCCCAGCCCCCCCCTGCATTAATGGCTGGCGTGTCCGCCCGCGGCCCTCCGGCATCACCTCCGGACGACAGCATTCCGGCAGGGCCGCACCCTCACTTCCATTGTCGGCCTTCCCGAGCACCTATGCACTCAGCCGAGCAGCTCTCCCATCCTCCATCATCGGCTCTACCGCACCGCGGTCCTCCTTCATCCAGTACCCGTTACAGGACAACACTCTCGCCGGAGGAGATTGCTTTGGTAAAATCTTATCGCGCGACTGCGCCACCATCTTCTTCTCTCGCCCCACTTGCTCAGACTGGCAACTCCACCGCCTGTGTTTCTAATCGACAGACAGCTTGGATGTTTGACTCCGGTGCGTCAGAACATCTCACAGGAGACGTTGGTATGTTCACTACCTATCATCCGTACACTGGTGCCTCTGCCATTACTGTTGCTAATGGCTCAACCATCCCTATTACCGGATATGACACATGTTCCTTGACCCCGTCTCTTCCCCTGACGTCGGTCGCTCATGTTCCTCAAAGTCCCTTTAATCTTATCTCTGTCAGCAAACTCACCACAGATTTGCATTGTGTTGCTACTTTTAGCTCATCTGGTGTTGTTTTTCAGGAGCAGAAGACGAATCGGGAAATTGGTCGAGGTTATCTTCGGGATGAGGTTTACCTGTTTGATACCCCTTCATCCCTTGCTTGCTCATCCACCACAGCCCGAGCCCTTGACCTCCATTCCCGCCTTGGCCATCCACCACCTTCCACCCTCCATAAACTTTGCCCCCAATTCAGTTCTCACCTCTCCTTCCATTGTGAATCCTGCAAGCTTTCCAAACATCATCGGACGACGTATGCTCCTCGTCCGGAACCACGTGCAGCGGCTCCTTTCGCTCTTGTTCATTCCGATGTATGGGGTCCTTGCAGGGTTCCTAGCCAGTCAGGGTACAGTTATTATATCACCTTTATTGATGATTACTCCCGCATGACCTGGCTTTACTTTCTTCAAGATCTGTTGAAGTATGTGTAACTTCCTGCCCCACTTCCTTGGTAACTTCCTGCCCCACTTCCTTGGTAACTTCCTGCCCCACTTCCTTTGTAACTTCTCTTTGTAACTTCCCTTTCTTTTCTATAAATGAGGGCCCTCTCCTCACTTTGAGGAGTGTGGGGATTTCTGATTTAACATGGTATCAGAGCAGGTTTTTTGAAACCCAATCCCTCCCTCCCTTTTTTTCCCCTTCCTTTAGGGTTTCCCCGTCCGGGGGGCGGCGGCCTCAAAGTCCCGTAGGGTTACCGCCGCCGCCCCTCCGCCTCGTGTCCCGCCTCTGCCCTACGCGGCTCCCCGGCAGCTCTCCCTACCGACGCGGCAGCCTCCCGCGCGGAAGCCTTCCGCTCCGGCTTTATCCGGCGACGCTTCTGCCTGGCGCGGCTCCGTCACGGCGGCCCTTCCTTCGCGCCCCAGCGCCCTCTCCCCAATGCCTCGCCCTCGGCGCGCCTCGCCCCGACTCCCGGCGGCACTCTGTCGCGGCAGCCTCCCGCGCCTCCCGCTGCTCCCGGCGCCTCCCGCTGCTCCCGCGCGCTCGCGGCTCCCGGCTCCCGGCGGATCTCCCTCCATGTCGGCGATCCCTTCCGGTGGATTTCCCTTCAGGCGCCCGCTCCTCCTGCGCGCAGGCCCTCTCCGCCTCGGCTCGGCTTCGCACCGTCCCTGCGCGCTTCTCCAGCGGCACGCGTCCTCCTGTCTGCCGGCATCCCTCCTCTCCCGGCGGATCTCTTCAGCAGCGGGTCTCCCTCCCTTGCGGACTCCCAGCGCCGCCGCTCCCGCGTCGCCTCCCCGTCGGTCCCGGCAACCACGGCTCCCGCGCCTCCCGCTGCTGCCCGCGACGCCTCCCGTCGCCCCTCGCGGTCCCGCTGTGCGCTCATCCCGGCGCCCGCTCATCCCTGCGGCCTTCCCCCCCGGCGGCCCTCCTCCTTTGCGAGCCGCGGATCACCCAGCGCCTCCCGCGGATCACCCGCGGCTCACCCGGCAGCTCTCCTGCAGATTTCCCGGCGACCCTTCCGGCTGGCCGGCTGCGCCTTTCCCGCCTTGTTCTTCCTGGCGACCTCCCTTCCCCGGCTGCTCCCTGCCGGACGACTCCCCGCGCCGGCGGCCTCCCTTCCCCGGCTTGCGGCTCTTTCCGGCAGCCCGCCTCCTGTGCGAGTCTTCCGCCGGCTCTGTTGACGACCGGCTTCCACCCTTGCCAGCCTCCACTCCTGCCGGCTCCTCCAGCAGCTGGCCTCCATTCCTGCCGGCTCCTCCAGCAGTCGGCCAACAGCCCTGCCGACCTCCCGTGCCACCTCTGCTCTACTGCTCCCTCCATGCCGACCTCCTCCTGCATCCTGCGGAATCCCCGCCTCTCTGCCCGGTGCCTCCTGTGAAATCCCCGCCTCTCTGCCCGGCATCTCCTGCGGAATCACCGCATCTCATCGCCGGCCTCCTCCTGCGGATTTCCCGGCGCTTCGACGACCGGCACCCGCCATTGCGGATTTCCTTGGCACCTTGACGAACGGCCCTCCCGAGCGGATTTCTCGGCGCTTTGACGATCGGCCCGACATTACGGTTTACCGGCGCTCTGACGACCGGCCCGTAGTGCGGATTTTCCCGACGCTCTGACGACCGGCACCCGCCAGTGTGGATTTCCCGGCGCTCTGTTGTCCGGCCCCGCACTTTTCCGGCGATGACCCATCATTTTCAGCGGCATCACATTACAATCTTGAGGGGGAGCGGCATCATCAACGATTTTATTATTTCTGTTTCTTCTGTTTTCGTCTTGTTTTGTCATCAAGCTGGGTATGTCCAGCTTGAGAGGGAGTGTTTGCAGCTTGTTGCTTGCGTTTTTTTTTTCATTATGTGTCCAAGCTAGGTACACCTAGCTTGAGGGGGAGTGTTGAAGTATGTGTAACTTCCTGCCCCACTTCCTTGGTAACTTCCTGCCCCACTTCCTTGGTAACTTCCTGCCCCACTTCCTTTGTAACTTCTCTTTGTAACTTCCCTTTCTTTTCTATAAATGAGGGCCCTCTCCTCACTTTGAGGAGTGTGGGGATTTCTGATTTAACAAGATCGAACAGAGGTTCTCTCAACCTTTCAGACATTTTTTCAGGAACAGACACAGTTTTCTCTCCCTGTGAAATGTCTCCGCTCTGACAATGGGCGAGAATACTTGTCCACTCATTTTCAGCAGTTTATGAGGGCCCACGGCATCATCCATCAGACCTCCTGTCCTGATACCCCTCAGCAAAATGGGGTGGCCGAGCGGAAACACCGACATATCTTGGAAACCGCTCGTGCCCTCCTCTTCCACCGCCAGGTGCCTCTTCTTTTCTGGGGGGATGCCATCCTCACTGCTACTTACCTTCTCAATCGTCTTCCCTCCTCCATCCTTCAGGGGGAGACTCCTTTTCATACCCTATTTCCCTCTCTCCCTCCTCACTCCCTTCCCCTCCGTGTCTTCGGATGTCTCTGTTATGTCCGGGACACTCGCCCAAATCTCTCCAAACTATCACCCAAATCCCTTCACTGTATTTTTCTCGGGTATTCCCGCACTCAGCGCGGGTACCGATGCTTCTCTCCAGACCTCCGCCGGTATATCACCTCTGCCGACGTTTCGTTTGTCGAGAGCTCTCCTTTCACTCTCCCCTCTCATTCTCCTGACACTACCATCGATGACTGCCTTCCGCTCATGGTTCACCCGCCTCTGGTGTCTCCTCCGACCGGTGATCTCTTTGGACAGACCTCTCGTCGTCCTTCCACTGTACCTCCCGTCCCGGCCGAGGAAACCATTGTTCCCGCTTCGCCTGATGTTCCTGACACAGCTCCCGCGGATGTGCCGATTGCGCTCCGGAAAGGTACTCGCTCGTGTCAGAATACTCCTCTCTTTATATCTTCTTATAGGGGATTGTTCGCTCTGGAGACCGTGTCGCTTCCTCGAACGGTCGATGAAGCCAAATCTCACCCCGGGTGGCTAGCCGCAATGAGAGATGAATTGCAGGCTCTGGATGCCAACCGTACTTGGGATCTTGTTCCCCTTCCGGCAAACAAACAGGCGGTCGGCTGTAAATGGATCTTCACGATCCGTCTCAATCCCGATGGCTCTCTCTGCCGCCTCAAAGCCCGGCTTGTCGCCAAGGGATTTGCTCAGACATATGGCGTCGACTACTTTGAGACCTCTCCAGTCGCCAAGATGGCCTCGGTCCGCCTCTTCATCTCTCTGGCTGCTCATAATCACTGGCCACTTCATCAACTCGACGTTAAGAATGCTTTTCTCCATGGCTTTCTTGACGAGGAGGTCTACCTGCAGCAGCCCCCTGGTTTCTCTGCCTTTGGTGCCGCCTCCCATGTCTGCCGTCTCCGTCGCTCCCTCTACGGCCTCAAACAGTCTCCTCGCGCCTGGTTTGGCCGCTTCAGCACTGTTGTCACCGCCTTTGGCCTCTCTCGGAGTATGAAAGATCACACCGTCTTCTTCCGTACGACGGCACACGGCTGTATCTTGCTTGTCGTTTATGTTGATGACATCATCATCACAGGGAGCGACTCCAGAGGCATCGCCAGCCTCAAAACGCATCTTCACCAGCACTTTCACACCAAGGATCTTGGTCCCCTCACGTACTTTCTTGGCATCGAGGTCTCCCGAACTGCGGACACTATCTCTCTCTGCCAGCGCAAGTATGCTCTTGATATATTGCAGGATGCCGGGTTGAGCACCGCCACCACAGTTGACACTCCCCTTGAGCCTGGGGAACGCTCCCTTCATTCCGACTCGGAACTCTTTCCTCATCCTGAGAGCTATCGGCGCTTGGTTGGTAAACTCAACTACCTCACCATGACGCGTCCCGACATTGCCTGTGCCGTTGGCAAAGTCAGCCAGTTCATGGAGCATCCCACCTGCTCTCAGTGGGATGCTGTCCTCCGCATTGCCAAGTACATCAAGAAAGACCCTGCACGCGGCCTTCGGTACTCACATCATGCTCACATGGATATTGAGGCTTTCTGTGATGCGGACTATGCCAGTTGCCTCGCTACCCGCAAGTCTACTTCGGGATTCGCCGTTTTCTTCGCCGGTAATCTCATCTCTTGGCGCAGCAAGAAGCAGACTGTGGTCTCCCGTTCTAGTGCCGAGGCCGAGTATCGGGCCATGACCACTGTCACTACTGAGATCCTCTGGCTTCGTCATCTTCTCCAGGAGCTCGGTTTCCCGGCATCGACTCCTGCTCATATCTGGTGTGACAATCAGGCCGCCACGAAGATTGCCTCGAATCCCGTCTTCCATGAACGGACGAAGCATATCGAGGTGGACTGTCACTTTCTCCGCCACCATCTGGAGCAGCACCATATCGGTTTCGGCCATATCCCGACGGCTGATCAGCTTGCCGATCTCTTCACCAAAGGTCTTCCCGGAGCTCGTCTTGAGTCTCTCACTTCCAGGCTGGGTGTTCACAGCCTCCATGGCCCAGCTTGAGGGGGAGTTTGAGGTTGTCTTGTTATTCTTTCTGTATGGGACTCTATCCAATCTGGGCATGTCCAGCTTGAGGGGGAGTGTTGGAACCCATTTAAGTGTAAATGGGTGAGTCCCACATCGGACTTACCCGTCTTGTATATTGGTTTCCTAATCTATAAAAGAATATCCTCACCTCACGTTGAGGTAAGGGGGAATTCACCAATCTACAATTCGTATGACAAGCAGGCGGATCTCATACTCGACGATCGGATAGTTCAACAATGTGGAGTGCCACAAAGCAAGGAGTACCTAATCAAGTAGAAGAGCTTACCAGAGTGCGAGGCAACCTGCAGACAACTTGTGGAAGTTCACAAAGGCAATCGAGGAGTACCATCAGGACGCGCCGAGGACGTCGCCAGAATAGGTTGGGGAGGATGTCACGCCCCGCCAAATGGAGAGGATGCATGGTAATGAGGTTCTCTAGAATCCTCTAGAAATCTCTACATCTCCACCAGGTTTCAGAATATTCCAGACTTCTCCGGAGTGTTGGGAACATCCCTTGGGCCTTGAGGGCTCCAGAACATTCTAGACCTCTACGGAAGGTTGTGGATCTCAACAGGTTCTAGAATGCTCCATGTATATTCTAGTAGGATAGACTAGAATACTCTAAAATCTTGTGGATGTGTACATATTCTAGAATGTTGTAGGCTTTGCTACCCAACCCTATATAAAGGGAGTGACTCCTCATTTGTAAAGACACACAGAAGTTGAGAGCAATTGAGAGCTTCCAAAGCAATTGTGTATTGTGAGCTTGTCAAGCACTTCCCTTACGATCCTTACTTCCGTTGTGAGTATGGAAAGACTGAACTTGTCTAGGCTTTGAGTGAAGAAGCTAGTCAAGTGCCGCACGAGAGCTTGGGAGAATGCCAAGTCCCGTGACATTATGCTCCTATGTTGAGTATGCCAGATTTTTTAAATAGATTTGTGGTGGAGTGCAATGCTTTGGGTTTGGACCAAGTTCGGTGCTCATGCGGGAGGGGCGTCCCTTAACTTATTTCAGCAAGGGGTTGTCCGATACCAATCTTGCGAAATCAGTTTGCGAAAAGGAACTCATGGCATTGATATTGCCAATTCAGTACTGGAAACGGTATTTGTTGGGGAGGCAATTTGAAGTTTATACTGATCATTGAAGCCTAAAACATATACTGAATCAAAGGACGAAGGATCTAATTCCTCAATTGGAAAGTATGATCTGGTTTCTCAATTGGAATTTTGGTCGATAGATTGGTTCTATGCAGCTAGCCGATGGAGGCAAATCCTTAGCTCATATCGCGGAAGGATCCAAAGCAGAATGTAGAGGACCACCCCAATAATGATTTATTAAGTTGAAGATGAGCACCTTTTTAGCATCCTCGCTGTTTTCTGCCAAATTTGTATTTTTTTATTTTTGTTTGCTCTTTTTTTTTTAATTTCTGTTTGCACTTTAATTTTCATTTAAATAGATGTCAAATGAAACTCAGGTTCTTGAACATCTGAATGACATTTGTTTTAGAATTACTAGGCATGGCAGCGCTCTTTCTTGCAAACATTAAAATTTCATGTTTTTTTTTCGGGGTAGTCTTCTCTCTGCCTGAAACATACGGCTACTATGGACTCTCCAATTTCTTCATTTTTTGTTTTCATCTCATTTTATATTGCCTTTGCTGTTGGCTCTGAAACTTCTCTTTCTATGAAGGATTCCCCTTCCTCGCTTTGTGCAAGAAGTAATGATAAAAAATCCAGAAATTGCTTATTCTGATAGATTTGGAAGAAGGAACTCCGAGTACATTTCTCTAGGATGTGACCTTCTTCCTGTGCTACAAGGGCGATCGCCAATGCAAGCCTATTCTGATTTCATGAGGAGTTTCAGAGACACTTTTAGACCTTTTCTTGGCGGTATAGTGACAGTAAGACAATTATTTACACTCGATGCTTGCATTTTGATTGTTCTTTTTTTGACATTTAATGCTTAGAAAGGCTGCCAAATCATTTCTTTCCACTTTATTCACTGTTTCATTTCCAGGGTGTTCAAGTCGGGATGGGCCCGGCCGGTGAGTTGAGATATCCTTCATGCCTTTCTCAAAAATTTGTATGGGACTGGTTTTCTCGTGAACATGGCGAATTCCAATGCTATGATAAGGTAACCTGGAAAAAAATACTTTTTTTTTTCTGTTTTGTGCATCTATACGTGCCGAAATAACTATCAAATAATAAAATGTTAGAATATTTAGATATTTAAGATATGGTTTGACTGATCAACGGTTTGACTGGGTCGACTTATCTTATGTATCTTGAATTTCAAATCTCCCGTTCTCTTGGGCTTGTATTTTTTTACCTTCATCTATGTACAGAGCAACCCTGCCTCACTGAAGGTACAGATTTTGGTTCTTCTCCTTCTGTAGAAAAAAGTCATAAAAATTTGTAACTTACGGGGCTTGCTGGAAAATTTTCTTTGGAATTTCATCATTTTTTAGTTCAGAATTATTCGAATGCCAATATTTAGAGCACTTCCTGAGAAAATTGTGGGAGTGTGTTTGGAAAAATATATTGACAACTGATTATAACACTTACCACTTACGATAAGTGCTTCTGTTCAAGTGTTACCAGATTGCTTATTGAAAAAGTGTTTTTCTGCCACTTATTTATGTGGCTTTCTTCTGGAATTTAAGTGTTACTGTTTTTTCAGAAACAAAGCAAATACCTCTTATTTTTTCAGAATGCTTATTAGAAGTGATTAGTGCTGTAAGCAGCTGTCAAACAGACCCTTGATCGTTGAGTGCTGGGTAAAAACTATCTGCCCTGCTGATCCAATGGCCCATAATGAATTTTGCATGCCCCAATAAACGCGTGATGGCATTCAGCTGGGTAATCCCGATGCACAACAATTCTGGAGCGTTTTGGCATTTCAAACTTGTTTTTGGCATTTTGGGGCTGTTTTTGAATATTTTGATTTTTTTTTGAACATTTTTGCCAAAACAAAAGCCCCCCTCCCCCAAATAATCATCTCCCGAAATGTATTTGGGGCATTTTTCATTATTTTAATGAATTTACAGAAAATTTTCAATTTTTTTATATTTATAAAAGTATCCCATTTTTTTTAATATTTACTTGTTTTCTCCATGTGTTGGTGTCCTATGTTTTTTGAAAATTGTTGTGTGGTAAGTGTCGGTTGCATGCATTGAGGTAGTTCCTTGCATATTCTTGAAGTTGCAGTGATAGATACATTTTTTGGTACTTGCCATTACTGTATTTTGTTACGTCTTCTCCACTGACTGCCATAATGATTTTGCTATCACACTTTCCAGTACATGCTTGCATCATTGAATGCTTCCACCATAAGTGGAATGCAGGAACCAGATGGCCCCAGTTTTGGTAACAACTTGATGCAAAGCTTGGAACAAACATGGTTTGTCGGACAAGACAGTTGCTGGAACATGTTGCATGACAACTTATTCTTAAATTGGTACTGGGGAATGCTTCTCCTCCATGGAGAACGTATCTGCAAAGAGACCAAAATCATCTTCCGGGGCACGGAGGTCGATCTATCAGCAAAAGTCTCTGGGGTACCCTGGCATTACAACAGGCAGGAGTCCCATTCCTTGGAGTTTTCCTCCGGTGATTACACTAAAGTAGTCCGAGACGGGTACCTCCCAATCGTGCGGATGCTTGGCAGATATGGCTTCACTTTGTGCTGCGCATGCTTTGAAATGCAAGATGCCGTGGGGAAGCAGTTCAACCCGGTGAGCAGCTCGGAAGGGTTCCTCAGACAACTGGTTCGGGCGGTCAGGAGCTGTGGGGTGGCCCTACAGGGCGAGAACGCTTCGTTGGATTTGGATGAGAAGTCGTTCCAGGGGGTGGTGAGGACATCGAGGTTGTACTCGGATGGTGGTGCTGAGAAGCCGTTTTTCTCGTTCAATTTCATGAGGATGAGGGGCAGCCTGTTTGAGTACCACAACTGGGTCCATTTCACGCGGTTCATGAGGCAGATGACCAGTGCCGGCATCTTCCGGGCCCGGCTCGGGTTTGGGGGTGGGGTGGCATGCCTGTCGTCTGCTTTCAGTACCGTCAAAGCCGGGTCTGCATTTGCATAGCTGAACTGTGGTGATGCTGCGGGCTGCTTGGCTGGGCTGAGTTTTCTATTTTTACATGGTCTCTCCCCACCACCTTTTGTCTGTCTTTTGGGTTTTACCTTGCCTTCCCAATATTTTAGCGGTTGGCCTTTTTACCTGAATGATGATATAGATTGCTTTCTTTTCTACATGGAAGAGTAAGAAGCTGATACTAATCATTGTTGTTGAAGTCCCAAGCAATTTGTCACTTTATATTCATGTATGTATAGTTTTGTGCAATCTGATGATAGGTTTGGCAAAATTATTTATGATTTGCAGGGTGCAGCTATTAAGGCACACTGTTATTTCATTTTCCTTTATGTTAATTTTGTTACCTATATTGTCGTATGTTGAGTTACAAGTGAAATTCCTTTAAATGACATCTTGTTATTCTACATTTTCAAAATGGGGAAAATGAGGAAACAATATTGTGATTACAAGATGTCATTTGATGTGATGAAATGATTTTAAATAGAATTGGAAATGGAATAAGTAAAATGGGAATGGGAATGAGAGTATTGTTGAATAGCCAAAATATTCTCATCTTCAACCATTAAAACCATCGCCACCTCGACTCTAGTTGGTCGTTGATTCTCATCTTCTCATCACTCTCTGTTGGCCTCACTCCAAGCGAACTAACAGCGATTGACCCTCCCCTCACTAGTCTGCACATGACTGCAACCAAACGTGGAGAGATCGCACCAATTTCTATTGGCAACAACTATGGTCGAGCTGAGGATGAAGCCCGCTGTTTGGGGATTACAAACTAGATACAATGATTGCAGGGTGGAGAAAATAGGTTAGGGACAACAGTTGCTAATTGGGGATGACGACTGTGGATGATCGAGCTGGGTAGAATGGTTAGGGACGATCAGTTTGGGGATGACAATCGCTTGACCGAGGACTGAAGAAAAAGAAGACTAGGGTGACTATTTTAGTGGATGAAGGGTTGCTTCTTTCAGACGAAGGATCGTAAATAACGAGACTGAAGAAGAACCAGACGGGGGTGGATGTTTTTGTTTGAAAAATTGGATTTCCAACATATCTCAACATTTCCATTACTTTACCAATGGAACCCAAATTCCATGTAACTTTTGATTGTTGTGGATTCCAATTCTCATTGACCAAACACATGAAAATCACCTTCCATCTCTCTTTACTTTTACATAACCGAAAATTCATCCTACCAAATATAACCTTAAAATTTTCGCTAAATATAAGTGAAACCAAAACCTTCAATATTTTGAAGGAATAAGGAAGTGAATTAAGCATATGTATGCGTAGGATTTTTTTTGGTGGGTGAACCTGACTTGTTTGAGCCTATTCAAAGAACATCAAGCTGGCCTTTGGATGAGGTGCTTTAACCTATCAAATGGTTATAATCTTTTGGTTTTAATTATGTCCCTCAAGATGTGCCTTTCGGTTCTAATGGTCGCGACAATCTCATTTTTTGATTTAATATTTAGATGGTCAAACTCATTTCTTTTAAGTAAAAAATGATTTGGATAGAATCTGATAGGAATGTAGGGGGTACTGGACCAGGGGCAGTATTGTTATTCCTTGAAGTTGTTGGGAAGTGGTTAGAGGGACAATATTATGTGGGACCCAAGTGGTTAGAGGTGGGATGTAAAGAGGTTATAAAAGGGGAAAAGAGGAACTGCACTGTTTGAGGGAATCGGCCAGCTCTGCTTGGGCAAGAGCTTCTTGAGGAACTCTTGAGTTTCTTCTCTATTTTATACTCTTCTTCTCCTCCCTACATGTATTTCTTCTCTGTTTTTATCTCTAGTTAAATATTAAAAAGGTTGTCCTCTGTTTTTCTTCATCAATTGATCTGACCTGCCGGCGCGCACCGTTCTGTTCACCAATGGCGTGCACACCCGGACGACGCTCGATACTTTATCCCCACTATTGTTAGAAGTCACTCGCACAGGTGCACTGTTGGGCTTGTTGCGGTTCTTTCATTTCTGTCAGCAGCTCGCTTCTGCTAGGATTTCTACGACGGCAACAACATACCAAATTTCTGCAACCAATGCGTCTAAATCCCCCACCGTCGCATCTCCTAGCAGCAGCGCTGCACACGACTAAAAGACACACAAAACTTGCTTCAACCTAGAGGATGACGACGCTGGCGGCAATGTTGAATGAGGTGGCACAACAACTCGCTTTGCTCCAGCAGAAACAGTTGGAGCGGAATCGGGCATGGGCTACGCATTTTGAACTCGAATGGTGCAAATTTCATCACACTCTTATTCTGTCACGACAACGCCAGCAGATGCTGCACCCTGTGGTGGACCAGCATAGTTTGGGGTCTGGGCTATTTGAGGAGGGGACTTCGTTAACGGCGGAGGGGATTGCAGCGCAAACGACGATGGTTGGCGAAAAAATAGCACAGGGGCACAACACGAGTATGGCCAAACCACCCACCGGGCTCCCCCTTGACCAGTTGTCACCCGCACGTAAGGTGGAGCTACCAACTCTTTCGTTGGACGGTAAATGAGATGCTTTTTTCAAGGCGACTCTTCTCTTTGGGTTATTCAAGACTTGTATCTAGGCTTGATTGTAGTGGTCCACCAATTAATTAGTTTGTGCACAAACCTCAAGTGTGACTTTCTGTACATCATAGGTTTCCAACTAGTGTTGAAATATACAATAATCACTTGGGGTGACTATGCCCTTGATAATCAAACCAAAAAGGGATCATGCTGAGATTTATCAAAAATCTTGCACGATCAGTCTATAAAGGGGGTGAGTCCTCATTGGATCCTGTAACCTCAACATACAATAGAAAATGAACGTATTATATGAAATACAATAAAATAGAACACCCATAAACACAAAGCATATACAAAAATAATAATCAAGGCCAAGGGCCAATATATGAATCGTAAAAAAAATAAAATACAAGGCCTAAATTCCAACCCAACTCAAAACCTCTCACTAAACCATCGACCTCCATGACACCACTCACCACGATCGATAACCTTAATCCCAGAGTCATACCTATACTTACACACATCACAAAGTATGAAGGTCTACCCATGCACATGGAAAATCACACCATGTGCATATCTACTGACCAGCAGGTTTCTCCTGTTGTCCTCAATTCCTTTGAGGCAAGCGATAAACATGGATGCATGTGTTATGCTTGTGGGTGATAATCAACCCACCCCAAAACATAAGAGAAAGATAAATAAAAGAACCAACAAGCATAAGTGAACATAAGATAAAACACACCATAAAAATAAATGGATTACCACACTTTCTATCCAACTCACAAACACACACCCATACTATAGCATCCCGCCTTTTTTTCACATAAACTTTCATTACATTAAAAAAAACTGAGGATCTTTAAGGTCTAGTGTCTTGGAAACCAGGAACTTAATACATGAAACAAACAAAATTCTTCTTAAACACTTGAAAGAATTCTCCTTATGTTCATCTTAGGTTCATTACTGCATCTCATAACCTGGGGACATACATCAAAAGAAAGGGTGAGCAGAAGGCCCAGTAAGGGAAACATGAGAAACATTTTACATGTGAACTTGAGATACTTCAATAAGGTCATGAAAAGAACTTTAAGGCATGAGAAGAAATCATGAGACATATCATAATAAAAATAACATTTTTCATAACTTGAAGATGTGGCTACATCATTTAACATAGACAATCATGAACATATCACCAAGGTCCATCCCCAAGGTGTCATTTGAAAATTACCAAGGTTATTCACCAAGATATCGTGAAAATTGTAATCTCTAGTGGTTACATCATTACCCAATGCATTGGAGCGCTATCAGGGCGCACCCTTAAATTTGTCTTTATCATCATGTGAGCCACATATATCATCATAAATAATTTCATAAACAAACCATATAGCATAAAAGAAATGGGTTTCATTTCATAATCATAAAGTTTCAAAAACTGCTTTAAAGATATGATCTTTGTGTCACTTTAAAATCCACGGAAGGGGAGAGCGGGTTTCATTTGTGTAAATCCCAGAATTTAAAATAGAACATTTTGATATATATGTGAATACCCCTATAGAAATAAGATCTTTGAGTATTCACTTTATAACATAAAATAATTTTGAGAAAAGAGAGAGGCATTTTGAGACGAAAATTCTGCAGCATAACGACTATGTTTTGGGTTTTTAGAAAACATTGAAAAGAGAGGGGACATGGGTCAAACATTCATAAATGACCCATAAAACAGTAGAGGGACAGAATATAAAGGATTTGAGAACATGGTAATGAAATTTGAAAGATATACCATATGAAATGAAGAACATGAAAGGAAGAAAAAAATAAGATTTCTCTTATGAAAATTCGGCAGCCCAACGACGTCACTTAAACTTCAACAAAAATGAATTGATGAGATCAAATAGGGTCTCTCATCATATAAACATAAAAGATCAGTATGATAGATATATAGATCATACCCCAACATAATACAAAAGGAACTTGAAATACTTGACATGAAAGTAGATCTTTGAAAGACGAACGAATCCCTTAAAAATTCGGCAGCCTAACGGCGCCACTTAAAACTTCAAAATACTGAATTGAAGAGATCAAATGGGGTATCTCATCATATGATCATAAAAGGTCAGTATGATAGATATAGAGATCATACCCCAACATAATAAAAAGGAACTTGAAAGACTTGACAAGAAAATAGAACTTGAAAATGAGAAGGGTGAAAGAATCCGTTACAAAAATTTCGGCAGCCTAACGACACCACTTAAACTTTCATAAAATGAAAAGATGAGAGTAAGAGGGGGTCTCTCATCATATGAACATAAAAAGGACAGTATAATGAATATAAAAGAACATCCTCCAACATAAGAACATGGAGCATAAAAGGAATGACATAAAAGAGATTACTTGAAAAGAAAGAGAGAGGTCAGATCCCTTACCTTAAAACGTAACTCTTAAAACTCAAAGGTTTGGACCTTGAGGGCTTGGGGCATCTTGGGAGGACTCCTTGGGAGGTAAGGAGACCAGAACTTCGTTGAGAATGATTTTGGAGTCCAAAGGATGAGATAATGGCTTGGTATTTATAGGGAAAGTGAGGGGACAAGGCATTAATGGCCAAAGGACACCTCAAAAGTGGGTTTCTCAAAACCATGTGCTTTCCCAAGATATTTCCCATGAAGTTAGGACACATGGGGCCCCCAATACAATAATTCATCACCTTTGGTCGGCCAACCCATAAAATATCTCATGACATCATCATGACACAGTTATGATGTCATTAAACATACCGAAACCCTAAAACTGTATTTTTACTATTCACTGAAAATTCAACTTTTTCAGAAAAATCCCAAAATTTCACCTTAACCAAATATCGATGCTCTGATTACAAAAATGAACTCCATTTTATAAAAATAATTTTCTAAATATTTTTAATTTAATTTTTAAATAAATACACTATTCACAGAAAATTCATTATTTCAGAAAAAACCCCAAAAATTACCATATAAAATAATATCGACGCTCTGAGTTCAAAAATGAAATCCATTTTATAAAAATAATTTTCTAAATATTTTTAATTAATTTTTTAATTAAAAAACACTATTCACCCGAAAAAACTAATACTTGAATAATAATATATGAAACCGTTATTTAACCATTTTATTGAATCACATTACTTAATCAAGGTGCCTAGATTATATTAATGCTTTATTTAAGTGAGATTACTAATCCATTTGGTCACATTACTAATTCTAAGCATAAAATCACTATTCATAATTTACTATTCATCAAAAATCATGTTGATCTTATTAGACTCTAAATTTCGTACTGAACATAATTATAGAAGACCATTTTTTGAAAATCATTACACATTTTTAATTATTTAAGGTTTACATAAACATTTTTTAAAATATCTTTTTTCTAAAATTCATCAAAAATATGCATACTATATTTATCCGGTCATTTGAAAATTCATAAACTTCAGCATAAGAAAAAATCGAAATTTTTATTTAAAATAAAGGATTACACAAGGCAGTTATGGTCTCCTTACATAGCCCCTTATCACACCAGCATAGGACCTAAGTGTAAGGTGTGCTAAGGTGAGAGAATCCGAGGGAGGCTCGGCCAACATCGCACGAGTAGTAATTTCTATCAGTTTGAACTTCTCACGAAGGCGATTCCTTTCTAACTTCACACGATGAAGTTCGACTTGGGTTTGGTCCAGAGCAAAGCCCAGTGGTGCTACCTCCTTCCCAAGTTCTGTTAGATGGGCTTCGATTGGTCCAAGACTACTGGGTGAGGCCATCGAATCTTCTTTCTATATTAATTAACCAAGATTACTTGTATTTAGAGACAATAATCAAAACGTTTAGTTTCCAGTGGTCATATTGACCAATGGTCATATAACAGTCAAAAACCCAACAGTCTCATTTTAATTATACTCATGTTATCAAATGAAACATTTTTGTTGAGTATAAAAAAAATAAAATAACACACAAAATTAGGAAACAAGATTTATTCAAAATTTCGGGTTGTTACAATCTTCTCCCCTTAAGAAATTGCATCCTCGCAATTTTTAAAATTGGGTTTTGAAATTTCATTGAAAGTACCACATCGGAAAAGGAGTCAGTAAAACTATTACTTTAAAAGAAGGAAAGGGAAGTACAAAGGTCACCCGAGTTAACCCACACTAGGATTCCATGTAGGAAAACATGGACATGGAGGAGAAAACAAAGGGTCAAGTTCTGAGGGAGAGTGATAGAGAACATGATTAGGAGAAAGTTAACTATAAGAAAATCCCAAACTTATGATGTGTGTAAACGGTCTTTGATTACCTAGTAGGAAACGTAAACCACCAATGTTTTTGTTTTACGTTTCTTTTCATAATTTTGAGGAATTCTTTTACTACATAGAACAAAAATATAAGGAAATATAGCTACCTTCATGTAGAGTTTCATCCTTTAATAAGTTTCTACCAAAACTAATCTTTTCTCCAAACGATGAGCATTCAAAACTACTTGGTCTCATCAAAATTCAAGAATAATCTTCTAGAGAATCACGTATTCCGCAAAAGAAAAACTATCTATCTTTAAACATTTATCCCAAAAACAGAAAGGGTAAGATAAAAAAATTCTTCAAAAAGAAAGATTCTCATAGGAAGGGAAACTACTTTTAAATATTCAAAGTTCCACGGTACTACCCAGAGTTCATCATAGACCATTCTGTAAGTAGCTGTCCTTAAAATTCCTCAAAATAACCCAAACTAAGATTGAAACCCAAATACAAGAAGGACTTGATAACATAGTCTTCCAAGATAAACTTTATCGTTCATCTCCAAACAACATCAACCACTCCTAACATCCTATAACCAAAGTAACTAACCTAAACATATTTTCCCATGATAGGTCAATCATTTCCATAAGTAATCTATAATACCATAAGTTCACCTTAAATTCTTCAATTCTTCAAAATATAAGTCAACCTTACTCCTCAAATAAAATACCGTAGTAATCTATTTACCTCGATCAAATAGGGTTCCCAAAATAGTGAACATCTTCCAAAATAATAATCATCTTTTAATCCCCTAATCATCTCTGTCATATTAATACAAAAATAGTCACATTTCCTATCTCGTTGGTTGCTGGGACATGTTCTTCCATTTCCCGCCATTAACTAAGAAAATAAAGGACAATTAGGGGCTTAAATACTTAGCCAATAATCATGAAAAGGAACTTAAAAAATATAAGGATAACTTTTAGAAGAATAGTATACCCTAACTTGTGATCCCCTAGGTTCCAATCTAGGTTATCCATGATCATATCTTCTTATGTGAACCTTTATTTTATTTTATCTTTGTTCCTTTAATAATGGTTCATACTAAGCTTATGAATTTACCAAAGCATATCCCCCGGGAGTGTCGTAACCAAGAGTGCAGCAAGGCCCGTTGTCGTGTACCAGTTCCCGTTTGATTCTAGCTCAAAGCGGTGTTTTCGGGTTTTACCCCTATGTACATCTGTGCCAGAGCCGCCTCTACCTGCTCGTATCCAGACAGGGATGTATTTTCTTGGCAATCCCATACTCAATACTCACCAAAATACCAGGAAGATTTCCTATATTTAAACTTTTATATAGGGTTATTCCTAAAGTTTTCATATCCTAATTTCCACAAATAACTAAACAAACCTTTGATACAAACTATAGCATCCCGCCTTTTTTTTCACATAAACTTTCATTACATTAAAAAAAACTGAGGATCTTTAAGGTTTAGTGTCTTGGAAACCAGGAACTTAATACATGAAACAAAAAAAAATTATTCTTAAACACTTGAAAGGCTTCTCCTTATGTTCATCTTAGGTTCATTACTGTATCTCATAACCTGGGGACATACATCAAAAGAAAGGGTGACCAGAAGGCCCAGTAAGGGAAACAAGAGAAACATTTTACTTGTGAACTTGAGATACTTCAATAAGGTCATGAAAAGAACTTTAAGGCATGAGAAGAAATCATGAGGCATATCATAATAAAAATAACATTTTTCATAACTTGAAGATGTGGCTACATCATTTAACATATACAATCATGAACATATCACTAAGGTCCATCCCCAAGGTGTCATTTGAAAATTACCAAGGTTATTCACCAAGATATCGTGAAAATTGTAATCTCTAGTGGTTACATCATTACCCAATGCATTGGAGCGCTATCAGGGTGCACCCTTAAATTTGTCTTTATCATCATGTGAGACACATATATCATCATAAATAATTTCATAAAAAACCCATATAGCATAAAAGAAATGGGTTTCATTTCATAATCATAACGTTTCAAAAACTGCTTTAAAGACATGATCTTTGTGTCACTTTAAAACCCACGGAAGGGGAGAGCGGGTTTCATGTGTGTAAATCCCAGAATTTAAAATAGAACATTTTGATATATATGTGAATACACCTGTAGAAATAAGATATTTGAGTATTCACTTTATAACATAAAATAATTTTGAGAAAATAGAGGCATTTTGAGACGAAAATTCTGCAGCATAACGACTATGTTTCGGGTTTTTAGAAAACATTGAAAAGAGAGGGGACATGGGTCAAACATTCATAAATGACCCATAAAAGAGTAGAGGGATAGAATATAAAGGATTTGAGAACATGGTAATGAAATTTGAAAGATATACCATATGAAATGAAGAACATGAAAGGAAGACAAAAATAAGATTTCTCTTATGAAAATTCGGCAGCCCAACGCGTCACTTAAACTTCAACAAAAATGAATTGATGAGATCAAATAGGGTCTCTCATAATATGAACATAAAAGATTAGTATGATAGATATAGAGATAATACCCCAACATAATACAAAAGTAACTTGAAATACTTGACATGAAAGTAGATCTTTGAAAGGCGAACGAATCCCTTAAAAATTCGGCAGCCTAACGACGCCACTTAAAACTTCAAAATACTAAATTGAAGAGATCAAATGGGGTATCTCATCATATGATCATAAAAGGTCAGTATGATAGATATAGAGATCATACCCCAACATAATAAAAAGGAACTTGAAAGACTTGACAAGAAAATAGAACTTGAAAATGAGAAGGGTGAAAGAATCCGTTACAAAAATTTCGGCAGCCTAACGACACCACTTAAACTTTCATAAAATGAAAAGATGAGAGTAAGAGGGGGTATATCATCATATGAACATAAAAAGGACAGTATAGTGAATATAAAAGAACATCCTCCAACATAAGAACATGGAGCATAAAAGGAATGACATAAAAGAGATTACTTGAAAAGAAAGAGAGAGGTCGGATCCCTTACCTTAAAACGTAACTCTTAAAACTCAAAGGTTTGGACCTTGAGGGCTTGGAGGCACCTTGGGAGGACTCCTTGGGAGGTAAGGAGACCAGAACTTCGTTGAGAATGATTTTGGAGTCCAAAGGATGAGATAATGGCTTGGTATTTATAGGGAAAGTGAGGGGACAAGGCATTAATGGCCAAGGGACACCTCAAAAGTGGGTTTCTGAAAACCATGTGCTCTCCCAAGATATTTCCCATGAAGTTAGGCCACATGGGGCCCCAAATACAATAATTCATCACCTTTGGTCGGCCAACCCATAAAATATCTCATGACATCATCATGACACAGTTATGATGTCATTAAACATACTGAAACCCTAAAACTGTATTTTTACTATTCACTGAAAATTCAACTTTCTCAGAAAAATCCCAAAATTTCACCTTAACCAAATATAGATTCTTTGATTAAAAAAATGAACTCCATTTTATAAAAATAATTTTCTAAATATTTTTAATTTAATTTTTAAATAAATACACTATTCACCGAAAATTCATTTTTTCAGAAAAAACCCCAAAAATTAACATAACATAATATCGACGATCTGAGTTCAAAAATGAAATCCATTTTATAAAAATAATTTTCTAAATATTTTTAATTAAATTTTTAATTAAAAAACACTATTCACCCGAAAAAACTAATACTTGAATAATAATATATGAAACTATTATTTAACCATTTTATTGAATCACATTACTTAATCAAGGTGCCTAGATTATATTAATGTTTTATTTAAGTGAGATTAATAATCCATTTGGTCACATTACTAATCCTAAGCATAAAATCACTATTCATAATTTACTATTCATCAAAAATCATGTTGATCTTATTAGACTCTAAATTTCGTACTGAACATAATTGTAGAAGACCATTTTTTGAAAATCATTACACATTTTTAATTATTTAAGGATTACATAAACATTTTTTAAAATTTCCTTTTTCTAAAATTCATCAAAAATATGCATACTATATTTATCCGGTCATTTGAAAATTTATAAACTTCATCATAAGAAGAAATCAAAATTTTTATTTAAAACAAAGGATTACACAAGGCAGTTACGGTCTCCTTACATAGCCCCTTATCACACCAGCATAGGACGTAAGTGTAAGGTGTGCTAAGGTGAGAGAATCCGAGGGAGGCTCGGCCAACATCGCACGAGTAGTAATTTCTATCAGTTTGAACTTCTCGCGAAGGTGATTCCGTTCTAACTTCACACGATGAAGTTCGGCTTGGGTTTGGTCTAGAGCAAAGCCCAATGGTGCTACCTCCTTCCCAAGTTCTGTTAGATGGGCTTCGATTGGTCCAGGACTACTGGGTGAGGCCATCGAATCTTCTTTCTTTATTAGTTAACCAAGATTACTTGTATTTAGAGACAATAATCAAAACGTTTAGTTTCTAGCGGTCATATTGACCAATGGTCATATAACAGTCAAAAACCCAACGGTCTCATTTTAATTATACTCATGTTATCAAATGAAACATTTTTGTTGAGTATAAAAAAATAAAATAACACACAAAATTAGGAAACAAGATTTATTCAAAATTTCGGGTCGTTACACATACTCACTATCTCATCCTCCACACCAACTCATGTTTTCTAATATAAAACTCCCAAACTCATTCATTCAAGGAGATTTCATCACAAAGGTCAACTCCCACCAAAATAAAATTACCAAATTATAAGGGAAATAACTATAATAACCACAAAGAAGAACATTTGGAGATCACAGTTGGTACAAACATCAAATAACAATTACCACAATCTTTCTATATACAGTTATCAAGGGAGTGGTGATTCTATCTAATATCCCAATCTCTTAGGGTGTCACGAACCAACCTGGGTTGACCCCGAATCAGTCACCCGAGTTGGTCCATGGCAAGGGCCGAGAGGCATTCCTAATCCTCTCAGGCTGACAACCAGTGCCGGGGCATCAACGGAGAAACCAAGGGAACGATTTCTCCCAATATAAATAAATAAAACATCAGAAACAAACAGAGCAACCTGAATAAAACAAATACAAATTACCAACTTGATCATCATTTATACATAAGCTGAAAATACAACAAATTGCACAACAAAACCCAAACTGAACCTGACAACCACAATGTCTCCTCGCAACCCCGAGGTCCACTCTCCAATAACAAAACCAACCATCACCCACAGTGATCGAAACCAAGATGAAACCTACACCAAAGGCTAAAAACAAGAAATAACTATAGGCATGAGTATTAAAACTCAATAGGCATGCCTGAACAAATCTATTCCCAATGCATTTCCTTTAAATAAAAGAAACATCAATTTCAGGTTTGAAATACAACATATAAAACTAGGCTTTTTGGTTCACGCCCAAATTTACCCAAGAGAAGAAGGGTAGAACGGTCCTTATAGTGTAGCTTGGGTTGTCGATTCCACAGAGACCTAAGAAAATACCTAAGATACACAACCTAAGGGATGGATTTTTGGCTATGAAGTGGCCAACTTGGATTGATTTTGGATGGGTTTTAAAGATATCTAATAGATTTAAGTGTATTCAATTTAAAAGAATGAGTTGATCCTAGGTTATTGCTCGGGGTGGATTGGACGTATTTTCTTTTTAATGATTTTCAATTTCTTAAATTTGAGATGGGTTCATTTAAGGAGATAAAACAACATCATCACTTACTGATTTAATGCCTACACCCTCTAATACTAATCACCTATACACTTTAAGGATCAAGGTTTTGAGCACTTCAAGCTAAAGGATCGTATTAGTACTTGAAGTGTGTGACCTTAAATTCAACAAGGACGATGAAGTTTAAAAATCATCAAATAAAAATCCCAATTAAAGAAGTGATTATACATTAATTAGGTGATAAATAACATCCAATCCAGCCCCTTGCTACTCCCTTGGATCAACCCATAAGTGGGTTATCCCTCCATTGATCTCATGGTTTCAATGGAAGCGGAAAGTAGACTCATGAGGGAGGAAATGGAGAAGTAAAGAAAACAACAAAAATAAAATGATCACTCCACCGTTGTGTGAATAATTTCACAAGGGTTGGTGTGAATAAATTCACACCTTGATCCAACGGTATCAAAGTGATATGAAGAACAACAGAATAAGAGTAGAAGAAGAACTTTTATTAAGAAACTAAAGTGAATTGAACAACTTACATGTGAAAGACAAATTTGAGGCAACAAAAATGCAGCATAACATTACAATTGAACAAAGCATCCAAGATTCTCAAATAATTCACCACCACTGCCTTAAATAGGCATTTTGGGAGCCTTGGGTCGAACCAACAACAGTACAAAGCATCTTAATTAATTTTTCTAGGCTATAGGTGGTGGAAAGCTTGTGGAATTTGGACTTTTCCACGTTTGACCCGAGGTGGCAGCCAGCTTTACTTCACCGAACAGACGCGTCTGGAAGACCTTCTAGACGGCCGAATCAGGGTGGGCCATAGAAGAAGAAAATGGAGATCCGGATGTGTTCTAAC
This sequence comes from Viscum album, assembly GCA_963277665.1. NCBI lineage: Eukaryota > Viridiplantae > Streptophyta > Magnoliopsida > Santalales > Viscaceae > Viscum > Viscum album. The sequence continues at coordinate 1,738,805,261 of OY728160.1, forward strand.
CGCCTGTAAAATTTGGGCCCATTTGGAGATATGGATTCCGAGATATTATCAAAGTAGTGGACTGTTTTTCTGGGACGCATAATCTGGCCCAGAATTTTATCTCTAACTTGGGCCGACTAAATGACCAACATGGAGGCCTAATTAGCATTAACTCCTGAAGATTTATTTGTTCCTATACATGTCTTCTAGCATACCATAAAATTTGGGATTAATTGGGCCTGTATGTTGGGCCCCACAGTCTCCTCAGTGGGCTGGTGTCCAATCTGCCTTCTCCAGAATTGCTTCCTTTCATTGCCAAATATCTCCATCATCCTTCATGAATTCTCCACTGATCCCTGAATCAAACATGTTCATATTTAAGTGTAGATCAATTTACAAAAAAAATCAAATTAAAATATGTAAAATTCAATTCCTTAAAATCAGATGAATCATTGGGTACTTTAAATGATGTTAAAAAATGTACCACATAATAGTGCATTTTAAGAAGGTATTACAATCATAATGTGAAATGATGTTCAAAGTGTAAAATGCACTAAAATGGTGTTTATGAATAACAAAGAACATGAAAATTATGTATATTAACAATGAATATTAGCCTCATTTAGTGGCTAATCACACCCCCCAACTTGAGTTTTGCTAGTCCCGAGCAAAATATATCTAATCAAAAATGAAATTCGAATTCCCTTTTCCAAAAACATTTTAATACAAAATGATCACCAAAAAACCTTATACCAAACAATCATGAAACCCATCAAAATATTTTAATACGATATAGTTTCATAATCAGATCCCAATCCCAAGCTCATTCCTTTGATCAAATCCATCATCATTCTTCATCCAACTCAATTAGGTGTAACGATGTGTTGTGAATCACAATAGATATGGGGGTTCATTTTCATTCAATGGGAAAATCATGGAAGCGCTAGGTGGAATCAAATTTAATCCTAATATGAGTATTCTTCATCCCTCTTTTTTTTTGATTTTTTTTTTGCAATATTGCTATAGTAATTGAGATTGCAATTAATCAAATTAACCCATGTAGCAAGACTTTGCTGATGACTCCCAAACTCAAAGGCCTTAGGGCACCAAGTGAAACCCACATACTCGGGCATCGTCTCGAGTTAACTTAATCAAAAACAAATTCATATTACCATAAATAGAGATAGATTGAAAAACTCAGGGCTAGACAACTCTGGAGTCACGATCCCCAAGTGCCGAAAGCCTCGCATTTTATCAATCCATTGCTCTACACGCAAATTTTTATTTTTATTTTTTATTTTTTATTTTTTTAATAATTTTTTTTTGAATACTCATATTATTCATAAAAATAAAATCATCCTATGCTATTTATTATGGGACCCCAAAAATTCAAATTAGTACCCCACAGTCTAGAGGACGTGCATTGTGACATTTTTTATATTTGTATGAAAATATAAACGATGAAATATCACATTGGACAGCCACACTTTCCAAAATCTATGATCATGAAATTATACAAGGATTAAAATCAGAATCAGGGCATGCTAAATTATTTGATATTCAGTTTCAAAGTGTGCAATGTGTATTACCATGTTCAAAGTTAAAGGAATTTTTCCTTCCATTTACTTTTTTTTTTCAAATCATTCAATTTTTGTTTTTGACACAAAAGCATTTTTTTTTATTTTATCTCCCCCCCAACTTAAAACAACACTGTCCCCAGTGTTTGAAGAAATGAAAAATTAGAAGGAGTAGAGGCAGGGAATAAAAATTTAAAAAGGAAATTGAAAATGAGGATTATGGAATGAAGTCACCTGGTGGTTGAAGTTTGAAGTTCTTGCCGCTCAAATTTATTCCTTTGATATCCATGTCGCTTGCAAAGTTCCCTAGTGGAAAAAAAACAAAAAAAACAAAACAAAAAAAACAAAAAACAAACAAACAATATATATATATATATATATATAATAAAGGAAGTAAAATATAAGAATATATATAAAAATTATAGAATAAGGTATCACAAGAAGCCGCAGGTCAGTGGTAAGCGCGCGCCCCTGTCTCCCTTCGGTCCCGAGTTCGAGTCCCCGCGGCTTCGCCGGTTGTGACGGGGTTTGCCCCACGGCCTATGGTGTGAATTTTTTTTTGTATTATTATATATATATATTTTTTTTTCTTAACCTATTTAATAATAAAAACAAAATAAACTGATGATACATTGTCTTCTTTTTAAATTTCTGGGTAAGGTGTTACTCAAGGATCACACCATGTGACACGGATGAATATGGTGCTCCTCTTTCATACCCATCCATACTCATAATAGAAGAACAAGTCAAAAGTCTATTTTTTTTATTTTTAAATATAAAAATGATTAAGTAATCTTATTTGAAAAATAAAGATGATTCAGAAAGATTAGAAACATAAAAACCACGGGTTGCCTCCCGTGCAGCGCTTTGTTTAACGTCGTTAGCCCGACATAGATCCCAAATTTATCAATTTTTTTCTGGTTCATAGATGGGATCAATTAACTCAACATCTATTTCCTGTTTATTGAATGATTCAACGAATGTTTTTAACCTTTTACCATTGACCTTGAAAATGTGACCACTTGTGGGATCTTGAATCTCTACTGCCCCATGGGGGAATACATGATGCACTATGAAAGGTCCTGACCATCTAGACCTTAACTTTCCTGGATGTAAATGAAGTTTTGAACTATACAAGAGCACAAGTTTTCCTGGTTCAAAATGTTTGACCTTGATATTCCTATATTGGTAGGCTTGAACTCTAGCTTTATTGATCCTTGAATTTTCATAAGCCTCCATCCTTAGTTCCTCCAGTTCATTGAGATCTAATTTTTTTTTTGTTCCGGCCAATGAGAGGTCAAAATCCATTTTCTTAATTTCCCAAAAGGCCTTATGTTCAATCTCCACTGGCAAATGGCATGCTTTTCCATAAACCAACCTATATGGGGACATTCCTAAAATGGTTTTATATGCAGTTCTATAGGCCCAAAGAGCATCTAAGAGTTTCTCAGACCAATCTTTCCTAGAGGGGTTGACAGTTTTTTCAAGAATTTGCTTAATTTCACGATTGGCTAACTCAGCTTGACCATTGGTCTGTGGGTGGTAAGCAGTGGACACTTTGTGAGAAATTCCATATTTTTCCATGAGTGATGAGAATGGACGATTGCAAAAATGAGTTCCACGATCACTTATGATAGCCCTAGGAATTCCAAATCTAGAGAATATGTTTTCTTTTAGGAATATAATCACAGTTTGATGATCATTGGATTTTGTGGGAATGGCCTCAACCCATTTTGAGACATAATCAACAACTAAGAGTATGTAGAGGTATCCCCGAGAGTTTGGGAAGGGACCCATGAAATCAATTCCCCAACAGTCAAAGATTTCAACCACTAAGATGGGAGTGAGTGGCATTTGATTCCTTTTTGTGATGGACCCTACTTGTTGACACCTAGGACAGCTTTGACAAAATGTGTAGGAGTCCCTTGAGAGGGTGGGCCAGAAAAGACCACATTGAAGAATCTTAGCAGATGTTTTCTTAGAGGAAAAGTGACCTCCACATGCCTCACTATGACAGAATTTAAGGATGGACTCTTGTTCAGATTCTGGAACACACCTCCTAATGACTTGGTCAGGGCAGAACTTATAGAGGTATGGATCATCAAACACATAGTGTCTAACATCAGAAAGGAATTTCCTTCGAGCTTGAGTCCCTGAGAATTTTGGAATGACTCCTGTCACTAATAAATTTGCTATGTCAGCATACCAAGGGCAGTCACTCACAAAGTATAAGTGTTCATCAGGAAACGAATCAGACACAGAAAGTTGATTTGAGTTGTCTTTGAATTCCATCCTAGAGAGGTGATAAGCTACAACATTTTCAACTCCCTTTTTATCCTTTATTGTGAGGTCAAATTCTTGTAAGAGAAGGACCCACCTAATCAGTCTAGCTTTAGCATCTTGTTTTTGGAAGAGGTATTTTAGTGCAGAATGGTCAGTGAACACAGTGATGGGTGATCCTAAGAGGTAGGACCTAAACTTATCTAAGGCAAACACAATAGCAAGTAACTCCTTTTCAGTGGTGGTGTAGTTGATTTGGGCATTATTTAAGGATTTTCTTGCATAAGCAATGACATAAGGAGTTTTATCACAACGTTGTCCTAACACAGCTCCAACAGCAAAGTCACTGGCATCACACATAAGTTCAAAAGGAAGGTTCCAATTTGGAGATTTCATAATGGGAGGAGAGGTGAGAGAGGATTTGAGGGTTGAGAATGAACCCTCACAGATTTCTGTCCAAACAAATGGAGCATCCTTTACTAAGAGAGCACAAAGGGGACGGGATATTGAACTAAAGTCCTTGATGAATCTTCTATAGAAACCAGCATGTCCTAAGAAAGACCTCACTTCCTTGACAGTTTTGGGTGATGGAAGGTGAAGAATGATTTCAACCTTTGCTTTATCAACTTCAATCCCCCTACTCGAGACCAGATGTCCTAGAACAAGTCCCTCTTTAACCATGAAATGGCATTTTTCCCAGTTTAGGACTAGATTTTTTTCTTCACATCTTGACAAGACTCTCTCCACATTCTGCAGACATCCCTCAAAAGTATCCCCAAACACATAGAAGTCATCCATGAAGACCTCAAGAAAATCCCCTACCATGTCTGAGAAGATTCCCATCATGCACCGCTGGAAGGTTCCAGGGGCATTGCATAACCCGAAGGGCATGCGTTTGAAGGCAAAGGTACCGAAAGGACATGTGAATGTAGTCTTCCCTTGATCCTCTAGGGAGACCTCAATTTGATTGTACCCCGAGTACCCATCTAAGAAACAGTAGAAGGCATGACCTGCCACTCTCTCAAGGACTTGGTCAATGAATGGTAAGGGGAAATGGTCCTTCTTGGTGAATGAGTTTAGTTTCCTATAGTCAATGCAGACCCTCCATCCACTACTCACCCTTGTTGGAAAAATCTCTCCATCCTCATTGGTTATCACTGTGATTCCAGCCTTTTTTGGAACCACTTGGATTGGGATCACCCATTCACTCTCAGCTATGGGATATATGATACCAGCTTTCAACAATTTCAGAAGTTCCTTCCTTACTACCTCCATGAGATTAGGATTGAGTCGCCGTTGAGGTTGACGACATGGCTTTGAATCAGATTCCAGAACAATCCTATGAGTCCCGATAAGTGGGCTAATCCCAGGAATATCAGAAAGGGTCCAACCAATGGCTTTCTTATGCTTCCTAAGGACATCTAGAAGCATCCTCTCATGATTGGCTTCAAGAGAAGAAGAAATGACAATAGGATGTGTTTGATTTTCCCCTAGGAAGGCATACTTTAGTGCAGCAGGAAGTTCCTTCAATTCAAGATCAGTTTGGTTCAAAATTTCATCAGAAGATTGGGACATTGGATCAAGATCAATTTCTTTTTTTAGAGGTTCAGATAGGATTGATTCCTCACATGTAGAGGTTTCAGCTACTAGATTGGCTTGATCAGATTTAGGGAAGGAATTTAGAGGGGTCTCTATGAAATTGGTTTCTTGAAAGGTTTCACTGATTGTTGGACCTAAGACTTCATCATAAGAGCAATTTGAAAATGATTCAAGCCAAGGAGATAAAATTCCTTCATATGAACAAAGGAAATCAATCTCATTCTGACTTAAACATTCATCAAATATTCTTTGATGTTCCATGGATTCATTATCAATGCTTCCTATCATGTTTACTTCATGAATATTCTCGTCATCCCCTATTTGTGAGCTTGCATTATAGATGTTCAGGTCTAGACTCATGTTCCCAAAGGTGATGGTCATGTTCCCATTTCGGACTCGAATAACAGAGTTGATTGTTGCAAGGAAAGGATGACCAAGGATGATTGGGGTTTGTTCCTTATTTCCTAAGTTTAGATGGTTGTCAAGGACAATGAAATCAGCAGGGTAGATGAAGTTTTCAACCTTTACCAGAACATCCTTTAAAATCCCCTTTGGAACCCTAATGCTACGATCAGCAAGTTGAAGTGTGACAGATGTGGGTTGGAGTTCTTCTAGGCCTAACTGGCAGTACACAGCATATGGGATGAGATTGACACTAGCACCTAGGTCACACAAGGCTTTGACAACTTTGCTTTCTCCTAGTTCAACATTGATGTAAGGGCAACCTGGGTCTTTCAACTTAGGAGGAATGGTACCTTGAATGGTGGTACTCACATTAGCAGCCAAAAGGACTTGGTTTTTATGTGAAAATTTTCTTTTAAAAGTGCACAAGTCCTTAAGGTACTTTGAGTAGGAAGGTATAGTTTGGATGGCATCGAGAAGGGGTATGTTCAACTTGACTTATGAAAATATTTCCCTCAACGTTTCACTCAGTTCAGGCTTGGATTTCCCCCTCATGCGTTGGGGAAATGGTGCAGGTTGTGGGGTTGTTTGTTGAAGAGTTGTTTCTTTCACATTGTTATTAGTTTCCTCAGTTTGATCTTGTGGTTCATTTAAATTTTCATCCAAGTTTGAATCTTCAGGTGGGTTCTGAATTAGTTGTTCAGGTTTCTCAATTGATTTCCCACTTCTTAAAACAGTCACAGCCTTTAGTTGTTCATGAGTTGTTTGAGCACAGCTTGACTCTCCCCTTGAAGTTGAGGATGGCACCGCCTGAGTAGGCATGGGTGCCTTTCCTGTTTTGATGGTTTGAAGTTCTTGTTTTAGGGAAGAGACTTCTGAGTTCATCCTCTCCATTTGTTTGCATAGTTGTTCTAGTAGGCTTTGTGGAACAGTTTGGGTTGGTGCTTGAGTAGGTTGGTTTATACCAGGGGGATATTTTGTAGGTGGGATGGTTTGTTGAAAATGGACCGATGGCTGTTGGTATTGGATAGGTTGGGTTTGGAACTGGTTATGGGTTTGGTAGTTCTATTGAGGGTAAGGATTTTGCCCTTGTGGTTGGCTATGTTGTTGGTTATCCTTCCATCGGAAACCTGGGTGGTCATTGTACCTAGGATTGAAGGTGTTTTGGTATTGGGGCTTTTGAAAGTTTAGGGCATTGACTTCCGCTGGAGGTCCTCCTAGAAGAACATCCTTGATGGATGGAATGGTTGGGCAGTTGTCTATTTTATGGTCATGTTTGTCACAAATTGTGCAAACAAGGTCTACATTTTGGATTTCATGGACTTTCCTAAGGTCTATCTCTTCAACCTTCCTAGAGAGTGCTGCGAGTTTAGCCCTAAGGCTTTCCTCTTATCTAAGTGTATGAATTCCAGTGGTTCTTTGTGGCTTTTCAGAATAAGGTGAAGTTCCCCAAGTTTGGTTTTGTTCAGCCAGACTTTCGAGATACTCGTAAGCATCATTTGGGGCCTTGTTTTTAAAAGTTCCATTACACATCATGCCAATGAATTGTTTGTTCCCCGGACCCAACCCTTCATAGAAAATTCTCACTTGTTCAGGTATGGAAAACCCATGGTGTGGAACCATGTTTAGGGTGTCTTTGAACCTCTCCCATGTTTCATAGAATGACTCTCCCTCTTTTTCAAAAAAGTTTTGGATGCTCTTTTTAAGTGCAATTGTTTTGTGATGAGGGAAGTATTTTTTGTAGAATTCTCTTTACAGTTGGTCCCAAGAGTGGATTGATGCAGGTCTCAAGTTGTTTAGCCAATTTTTAGCTCGATCCTTTAATGAAAAAGGAAATAGCCTCATCTTAGTGGATTCTAGTTGATGTGGGGGACACATGGTTTCAACAATGTCGTTGAACTCTTTGACATGAAGGTATGACATTTCTGACTCCATCCCATGAAAGGTTGGAAGGTGGTTTAGGACATGGGGTTTGAATATGTAGTTAGTGTCTCCTATGGAATTGTGTCTAATGCATGAGGAGGCATTGGTCCAAGCTGGAGTGAGGTAGTCGTTCATGGTTTTATCAACTACATTCCCTAAGTTTGGAGCTTCTTGGTTTTGGTTTCCCATTTGATTCCCCCCAGGGTTTACAATTTGATTTTGTGGATGACCCTCCATTGGACTTGTTTCAAGTTCTGACTTTGGGATTTCAAGAATATTTGAATCTGATTTAAACAATCCCTTAGGTGCACTTGACTCCCCTATCCTAGGACTTTCCACCCTAACTAGTCTGTTTGAGAAATCGCGGGTGTAGGCGGACATGCGCCAAAAAAAACGAGAAAGGGACAAGATAAGAGATCTTGGGTGAGAGTAGAAGAATGGAGGTGAGGAAAGAAGGTTTTTTTTGGGATCTAAGGTACTTACTTGGTCCCCGGAAACGACGCCAAAATTTGGTTCACGCCCAAATTTACCCAAGAGAAGAAGGGTAGAACGGTCCTTGTAGTGTAGCTTGGGTTGTCGATTCCACAGAGACTTAAGAAAATACCTAAGATACACAACCTAAGGGATGGATTTTTGGCTATGAAGTGGCCAACTTGGATTGATTTTGGATGGGTTTTAAATATATATAATAGATTTAAGTGGATTCAATTTAAAAGAATGAGTTGATCCTAGGTTATTGCTCGGGGTGGATTGGACGTATTTTCTTTTTAATGATTTTCAATTTCTTAAATTTGAGATGGGTTCATTTAAGGAGATAAAACAACATCATCACTTACTGATTTAATTCCTACACCCTCTAATACTAATCACCTATACACTTGAAGGATCAAGGTTTTGAGCACTTCAAGGTAAAGGATCGTATTAGTACTTGAAGTGTGTGGCCTTAAATTCAACAAGGACGATGGAGTTTAAAAATCATCAAATAAAAATCCAAATTAAAGAAGTGATTATACATTAATTAGGTGATAAATAACATCCAATACAGCCCCTTTCTACTCCCTTGGATAAACCCATAAGTGGGTTATCCCTCCATTGATCCCATGGTTTCAATGGAAGCGGAAAGTAGACTCATGAGGGAGGAAATGGAGAAGTAAAGAAAACAACAAAAATAAAATGATCACTCCACCGTTGTGTGAATAATTTCACAAGAGTTGGTGTGAATAAATTCACACCTTGATCCAACAGTATCAAAGTGATATGAAGAACAAAAGAATAAGAGTAGAAGAAGAACTTTTATTAAGAAACTAAAGTGAATTGAACAACTTACATGTGAAAGACAAATTTGAGGCAACAAAAATGCAGCATAACATTACAATTGAACAAAGCATCCAAGATTCTCAAATCCTTCACCACAACTGCCTTAAATAGGCATTTTGGGAGCCTTGGGTCAAACCAACAACAGTACAAAGCATATTAATTAATTTTTCTAGGCTATAGGTGGTGGAAAGCTTGTGGAATTTGGACTTTTCCACGTTTGACCCGAGGTGGCAGCCAGCTTTACTTCACCGAACAGACGCGTCTGGAAGACCTTCTAGACGGCCGAATCAAGGTGGTCCATAGAATAATAAAATGGATCTCAGGATGTTTTCTAACCTACTGTAAAATTTAGGCCCATTTGGAGTTGTGGATTCCGAGATATGATCAAAGTAGTGGACTGTTTTTCTGGGCCGCATAATCTGGCCCAGAATTTTATCTCTAACTTGGGCCGACTAAATGACCAACATGGATGCCGAATTATCATTAACTCCTGAAGAGTTATTTGTTCCTATACATGTCTTCTAGCATCCCATAAAATTTGGGATTAATTGGGCCTGTATGTTGGGCCCCACAGTCTCCTCTGTGGGCTGGTGTCCAATCTGCCTTCTCCAGAATTGCTTCCTTTCATTGCCAAATATCTCCATCATCCTTCATGAATTATCCACTGATCCCTGAATCAAACATGTTCATATTTAAGTGTAGATCAATTTCCAAAAAAAATAAAATTAAAATATGTAAAATTCAATTCCTTAAAATCAGATGAATCATTGGGTACTTTAAATGATGTTCAAAAATGTACCACATAATAGTGCATTTTAAGAAGGTATTACAATCATAATGTGAAATGATGTTCAAAGTGTAAAATGCACTAAAATGGTGTTTAAGAATAACAAAGAACATGAAAATTATGTATATTAACAATGAATATTAGCCTCATTTAGTGGCTAATCACTTTTCACACACATATTCATTTTAAAACAAAACATGATCCATTGCCCTTTTTCCCATTCAAATATAGATTCTCTCCCAAGGAGCAGACATTAGAATTTTTTAGGAACAACATGATGTTTTCATTTAAAAATAAGGAAAGGAAGTATAAAACATTTTCTCAACACTTTTCATAAACCTTTGAAAAACCAATACAAAACTTTTTACCAAGAAATACACCATACAAGGAAGCAACAACAATGACCAAATAACACGAGAAATGGAAAAATAGCACACACAAGTAACCAACAATAAAGCATATCAATCATCTGCCACCAAAAACTAAGTGAAAAAGAACATGGGAGAACCTAGGAGCTCAGTAGAATAATCTAGAACATACTATACATCTTGACTCATCCTGAAGGCATGCCTCACTCGATGACATCAACTTGCCCACACACTTGATCACACTCTACCTGGTCTGACCGAGGGGCACTATGTCATGACCCGAACCATGCCGGGGCTCGAGCCACAACTAACCCAAGCCCGCCTCCATAGTCCATGGGGTGGCGACTAGCACCGAAGGCACAAAAAACTCGGGAAGGCCTTTACCTAAGAACCTGTACACACTCACACAACCAATTCAATGAAAAAGTACAGAGGGAAAAGAACAAAAGATACAACACTACTATATATAACCCACAAACATGCATCGACCTCTAAATAGTACAGGTACAGGTGATGTAAAGTAAACTGAAAGGAAAGAAAGGGAAAAAATACACACCCAACCAGAAAAGTTCCACAACTAGGCACTAACTGAAAAGTAAAATAGCTGATAGAGCCCCACTCCTGAATCCCAAGCTACGACCACCGTACGTGGTCTAAGCACCTGTATCCCTATGCTCCTCTAAAGTCATGATCAACCTGTTCGTCATCTGTATAAGGTATGACACATGCGTAAAAAGCTCATACATGGGTGAGTACACAAATACTCAGTAGGATGCCCCAAAAAGGAAAAGGGGGATCCATAAGAGATACTCATAAAAAGGAAAGTAGTAGATAGGACAAGGTACAGTAAAAGGAGTACATCTCAGCCCAACAAGAGAGTGAAGTAAGCCCATACAAACAAAAGGAGATAGAAATGGTGATAAGATGAACTTCTCATCGAGTATTCGCTACCTATAATAGGAGAGTAGACTCATCCAACCACAAGAAGCTAGACACGGAAAGCATGTGGCATACCTCGCGTGTCTTCACCTCTCTTGGAAGGATAGTAACCAAAACCCAAGGATTGAGAACTAGAAATAGAATATATATATATATATATATATATATATGATCAGTCAAAGAAACCCAAATGAGAGAGTAAGGGGATCTCCATCTCATAGCTCAGCCTAGGAAAAAGAGTAGCCAACAGTCCTAAAAGTAACCACCACCGATGCCCAGCATCCCACACATCTGATTTGAACTGCAAGTCAAAGGGACTTAATCACTACACCTTGATACTATTCTATTTGGGCGACACTGTCTTGCCCTCATGGTTTTAGGTCGCATCACATGGATGTGTCTTGGTGGGAAAAGTGTCACTCTTCCTCGCAATTCCAAAAGTACATCAAATCACATCTCGAAACTATTCCAAATAGTCGAGAGGTTGTGTCTCAAAGTTGAGGACCCATGCCCAACTCGACTGGAGGGTACCACTCAGAACTGCCATCAGGGACCCACTGGCCAGCCTTACTAAAGGGTATGCCTGGAATTTCCATCATAGACCATTACCCAGCCTAATTGGAGGTAATCCTAGAACTGCCATCGGGGACCACTGCCCAGACCAATTGGAGGTAAGCTCGGAACTGCCATTGGGGACCACTGCCCAGTCCAGCTGGAGGTAATCCCAGAACATCTCTGGCCATCCCTACTGGATGATACCTCTCAGAAAGCAACGAGGAACTCCACTAGCCATCCCTACTGGATGGTACCTCTCAAAAAGCATCGAGGAACTACATTGGCCATCCTTGCTGGATGGAACCTCTCAAAAAACATCATTGCAGTCATCAGATGCCACCCCAGATAGGCGTCACACCCGAATAATCTCACATTGTATCTTGAAAGTCAAAACGGAGGGCATCATCACATTCTACGTAGTAAAACACTCAGGATAAGATACCCATGGTCCAAAATCTGAGTCCAAAATAAAGAGATACGAGAGTTAGAAGATTTATAGTGGTCCATAATGCGTATGGGCCCCACATATCCTGTGACCCTTCTTCGTTGCCTGATCATGTACCTAACCATATTTGGGTACTAAATTGTGAATAAGTACCCATAGGCGTGCCAAGGTACTCCCAGAGTACATGGAACATCTAGTCAGAAGGCTGATGAGCGCACGATGCTCGTCATTGAACTAGAGGTCCAAAGCGTAATTTCACTAACACACCTCCTCCAACATCCCCAGAACACTTGACCTCATCTCTATATACACCTTCTCTACTCTCATAAGAGTCGATGCTGACCTAATTCGCGGGTTCTCTTCAAACACTATAGACGGATCTCTCACCGATATTCCTTTCATGTTCCCATGGTTAAAGAGATCATGAAAAAGTCTCTACACATTCAATCAGATCACACCATTGCAATCCTTGTGAAAAAATGCCCAAGATCGACTATTCATTCGCCCTAATCAGACATCCGATGGAAAAGTCGTATATCGCCACATTGTACTTGAATGATGTCCTGTGGGGACCATGCCTTGATCCCAAAATAAAATATACAGATCACATCATTGCGATCCTCACAGAAAAATGCACGGAATAAACTATTCATTTGTCCAAATTGGATTCCCGGTGAAAAAGTCACATTTCACCACAAGACGCCCGAATCAAGATTTGCGGGGCCCACAAATTGATCTTGATTTAAATCCCAATATTGGTCTCAAAAAGGATGCCTCAATGTCAGGATCACAACACAGCTGACAACACACAAATCCGATGTCGTATGGAAGAGTTATGACAGATGCAAGATTCCACAAGAACAACAATAATAATATTATTGGGTGTTTTGTGGTCCCGAATCACAAACCTGAATTAAATATCCAACATTAGTCTCGAATCGATTGTCTTAAAGATAGGGTCACATCACCGCTGATGACACATCAATCGGGAGTCGCACGCAGGAGTTATGGTAGGTCAAAAATTTAATAATAATATTAAATCTAATGTTTCACGAGTGTTTCATGGGCCTAGACTGCGGGTCGGAGAGAATTATATGAAATGGGCTTAAAATGATCGTATCATCGATGGGGTCACGCTGCCGTTGAAGGCACGTTAATCAGACGCCGCATGGGGGAGTTACAGGGGTTTAAATAAATAATAATAATAATAATTTATTTTATTTTTTATTCCCTTTCCCCCCCTTAGCCCCCTCCCCCCCATTTTCCACGCAGTGCGCCATGCCACCCCCTACAACCCACTCCGCCACTTGCCGCCCTGGGCCGCCCGCCAGAGCTGCCTACTCACCTCGGGCCGCCGCTCCTACCTTGAGCTTCGCCATCTTGCTCGTAACCTGCGGCCCCACCTCGGCTCCTCTGTCTAGCTTCAGTTGTCCGCCGCACTCCGACGACACCCCATGCAACCCCTGCCTCCTCCAGCTGCCTCCGTTCACCGACCACACCCAACCATCGTCCCGCACTCCACTGTGCACCCAGCCAGCTGCTCTGCCCGGCCACGCCCCGACTGCTCGCTTGGACCGCCGCCGCTCGCACCTTGCCCAATCGCCATGCGCTGCTGCCGGCAGCTCTCCGGTGGTCCCTTCTGTGGACCACCAGACCATCATTTTCCTGATCATGAATTCGAAACCAGATCGGTGATCCTCACGACGAGAGCTTCACAACGCCATCCTCCGCTCGACGATCTTACAATGATTCTATGTGCCGAAAAATAAAAGGCAACAACCATGAAAAGCGGATGAAGAACGCGGATAAAAGGGGATTTAAAACAGAGATCATACGATTACCATGTTTTTTTGAACATTGCCTTGATGATCAAAATAGAGGATTTGATGACAAATTGAAGAAAACTTAGGAATTGAAATCGAACATGCGAAAATCAACAAGAATCCTACCTCGATTGATCCGTTTATCGCTGTCGCCGCGTTCGCCTCGCTCCCACGGTGTTTAACTGAATATTTTTCGGTGGTTTGTTCTTGATTAATCAAAGAACAGAAAGGGGGTGGGGAGAGAGAGAGAGAGAGAATTAGGGGATAACCCTAATTCTAATCTCTTAAGTTTTTATTTATAGAAAAACATCATAAGCCCCGCCAATGGTCGCAGAATCCGAAACTTCCATGCCCTCTCATTTTATGTTGCGCATAGAGTAAAAACACCGTTTTGAACTCAATGATGGTATCAGATTTCAAATTCGAGTCCCCGTTTAAGAGTTATTCAATACGATGTTAGGGGTAAAATAATTAAGTTTCATTATTTTATTTATGATTTTTCCCTTGGGTGACTTTTCTCACATAAGTCCCACGCCGACAAAAGTTATGCTCTGTCTAGGGTAAAATCCACATTTCGAACTCAACTGTGGCCTCATATTTCTGATCCGAGTTACCATTTGAGAGATATACTATTTCATTTTCATGCATAGTATAAAATATACTTAATATTTTTATAAAATTTACTCCGGGCACACTGGGTCTTGGAATTGCACGCTGTCTCAGCGCCTAACTCTGGAAATATATGTAGAAAAATTCTAAAATATTATAAGGAAAAAATAACGTCTCTATATCATCCCCTCCTTCAAACTTTTCTTCCCTGAAAAGCAAAACTAGGGAAACAACTTAGGATAATAAGCTCACACCTGGTTCTCCCGCTACCAGGAAAACCTACACATTTTTGTTCTACCACAGCACACGAACCAAAGGGATGGTCCATCCTCATAAGTTCTTCTCCTATCGATGACATGTCTAGGAACATGAAAACATCTCCTCAGCTATGAAACATGGGAGACGTCGTGCACCCACTCCATCTATTGGGGGTAGGTAAAGGCGGTAGGCTACCTCACTATCTCCTTGCACGGTCCCGAATGGTCTGATTAAATTTGGGGGATAGTTTGCCTCCTTAGCCGAACCTCTAAATTCTGAATCACTACTGGATTCACTATTTTCACCTAGAACAAGGTCTCATGATTCCCTCCTACTCCACCAGGGTCGGCTATAGGGAAGCTAACTACTCCGAAACTTCCCACACTAGGTGAGCCTGGGAATTTTTACTAAGGGCATCAACTACAACATTTCCCTTTCCCAGCATATAGAATATCTCAAAGTCATAGTCCTTCAGGAATTTCCAACCAAAATCACTATTTTAGGTTCAATTCTCTCTGGGTGGAGATGTACCTGGAACTTCGGTGGTCTGAACAAACCACAAAGTGCTTTTCCAGAAGATAGTGACTCCACATTCTTAGGCTGAAGACTACCGCTGTCAACACTAGGTAGTGAGTCGTGTAGTTCTATTCATGGGGTCTTCATCACCTCAACATGTACTTGATAATTGTTGTATCAAGGTTGATGTTAAGCACACAAAGGTACCAACGAACAAGGAAGGTGAGTAAACTCATCCAACCATAAGAAGCTGGACACAGAAAGCACGTGGCATACCCTGCATGTCTTTGCTTCCCTTTGAAGGAGAGTAAACCCAAATCAGATACTCCACTACACCCACTAGCGACATCCCAAGTAAAAAGTGTCAAGCAGGAAAACTCCACTCACAATTCTAGGACCTGCTCTGACTCCCCATCACACAACCTCACCCTGAGCGCACAAGTCAAAGGGAATCTTCCACCACACCTCGATACTATCCTCTTTGGGCAGCACTGAATCACCCTCATGGTTTTTCTCACATCACAAAAACGCATCTTAGTGGGGGAAATGACCCATATTCCTCATGCATTCGAAGCTACTTAAAATAACACCAACACATAGTTACACCAACACCCCATGTCACCCCGATAAAACCTCAAGAAAGAAACAGGTAGAAAAGATTACTTCACATTGTGTCTTTAAATTTCTACTATGAAAAGTAGAAGAGACATAGAGCATACCTCTTATTATATCATGCATTGTAGGATTGTAGACATCCAAAGATTGTGGTTGTCCACGGCCCTAGCTACCATCTTCCTGATCTTGAAGTGGGTTACTTGGTAGTGGTGGTGGTAGACGGACCTCATAATGTTGTCCCCCACCTCTAGCTCCTCCTAGTCCTCTACCAGCACCACCTCCCTGGGGACCTCCTTATCCCCGCATTGGAGATCCCTGATCATAGCACTGTCTCTGCCATGGTGGTCCACCTGCTGTCTGCCCAGGGTTCCTAGTACATCTAGTCAGGCAGTCTCGTACCATGTGATCTCTCCCATCACAAGCATAACACCGGCCCTCCCTAGGTTTTCCCCACACTCTGCGCTTCCTCATCCCCATACGACTACATTCATGAGATCAATTATAAAGAGGCCTACTACGTTGATATCTTATCATCCAACGCCTACTAGCTGCAATACACTACTGGAAATTCGGGCTATAGCCATAGTTCTAAACCGTGGCTATAAGCCCAAAAACTGTGGCTATAGGTAATAGCCACAGTTCCTCAAACCGTGGCTAAGTTTGGCGTGGCTATAGGCCTAGACCTATAGCCACGGTTCCAAACCGTGGATTTAACACTATAGCCACGGTTTCAACCCGTGGCTTTAACACTATAGCCACGGTTTCAACCGTGGCTATAGGTATATAGCCACGGCTCAAACCGTGGCTGTTTACCTAACGCCACAGTTGAAACCGTGGCTATACTAAAGGCCGGATAGACTTAATTTCCACGGTTTTAAACCGTGGAATTATGTCTATAGCCACGGTTAATAACTGTGGCAATAAACCAATAGCCATAGTTTAAACCGTGGATATAGGGTGTCCAAATCCATAAAAAATACCCCCAACCCCCTCGACACCCCCCTGGACACCCCCTCGACATCCCCTGGACACCCCCCTGGACACCCCCTTGCCACCCCCCTGCCAGTCCCCCCCTGCCACCCCCCTGCAAGTCCCCCCTGCCCCCTGCCACCCCCCTGCTAGTCCCCCCTTCCCCCTGCTAGTCCCCCCTGCCAGTCCCACCCTGCCCCCTGCTAGTCCCCCCTGCTAGTCCCCCCCTACTAGTCCCCCCTGCCACCCCCCTGCTTGTCCCCCTGCCAGCCCCCCCTGCCCCCTGCTTGTCCCCCTGCCAGCCCCCCCTGCCCCCTGCTAGTCCCCCCCCCCCCCCCGCCAACCCCCCCTGCCCCCTGCCAGTCCCCCCTGCTAGCCCCCCCTGCCCAAGGATGTGTTCATGCTGAAACTGGTAAAGCACAATTCTGCTGGATATATTCTATAAGCAGATCCTCAACTCGTACTCCCAACTTGAGCACCTTATCAAAGAGGGTTCTCTACCGCAACTAGAATTAATATGAAACATCCTATCAACATGGGGTACCAACAACCAACATACATGAATCAAGAAATAGAAAATAGAGAGTTCCCAACATTTTTTACACAACCAGAACATGTCTAGGAGAATCATTACAGATCTCACCCTATAGGTTACACATGACATATACTAATAGGGATGCCACATTTTACTCTACCTGTTGTTACACCTATTCATGCTCGTTCTCAGCTAGACATTCCTCAAGGAAAGCCCCTCCCCCTCTGCTGGACAGCCCCTCCCCTGCCTGGACACCCCTCCCCCCTGCTGGACACCCCTCCCCCCTGCTGGACAGCCCTCCCCCCTGCTGGACACCCCTTCCCCCTGCAGGACAGCCCCTCCCCCTGCCTGGACACCCCTCCCCCCTGCTGGACACCCCTCCCCCTGCCTGGACACCCCTCCCCCCTGCTGGATAGCCCCTCCCCCTGTCTGGACACCCCTCCCCCCTTCCTGGACACCCCTCCCCACCCTGCCACCCCCTGCTTGTCCCCCTGCCTTTCCCCCCCTGCCCCATGCTAGTCCCCCCTGCCACCCCCCTGCCAGCCCCCCTGCCCCTGCTAGTCCCCCCCCCCCCCCGCCCCCCTGCCAGCCAGCCCCCCCCAGCCCCCTGCCAGTCCCCCCCTGCCACCCCCTACCAGTCCCCCCTGCTAGTCCCCCAGCCAGCCCCCCCTGCCAGCCCCCCTGTCCCCTGCTAGTCCCCCTGCCCCCTGCTAGGCCCCCTGCTAGGCCCCCTGCTAGGCCCCCTGTCAGTCCCCTGCTAGTCCCCCTGCCCCCTGATCTGATAACCAAGTTTATCTGATCTGATAACCACAACATCTTCAGCACTGCCAGATTCAGGTTTAACAGGTACCAATTCACCAATTCTGACATGTTTAGAAGCATGAGATAAGACAGGAACAGACTGAACTACATCAGATTTACAGACCATGTTTAGCACCCCTCCCCCCTGCTGGACACCCCCCCCCCTCTGCCTGGACAACACCCCCCTCCCTGGACAGCACCCCCCCTCCCTGGACAGCACCCCCCTCCCTCCCCCCCTAGACACTGGACTCCCCTTGCATATTTACCCCTGCTGGACACTGGACCCCTGCTGGACACTGGACCCATACTCCCCCCACCCCTACCAGCCCCCTTGTACCCCTGCTGGACATAGGACTCCCCCCTGGAAACTAGTTCTTGGGATTCCCAAATCATATTTACCCCTATTGGACACTGGACTCCCCCCTAGACACTGGACTCCCCCTGCATATTTACCCCTAATGGACACTGGACCCCTGCTGGACACTGGCCCCATACTATAGGTTCTTTGTAGGACCACCCCATACTATAGGTTCTTAGTAGGACTTGGGAAACACTTGAAACAAAATTCAGAAGTAGTTATATATGAGTAATCTAGGAAAACATACATATAATCAGTCTGGAAAATAAAATAGAATAAACTATAAAATGTTTATGGAAATAAAATAAAACATATTTGAAATTGGAAAACATTACCAGAAAAACTGTTTATCAACTAAAAAAACTACTTGGTGAAATCATGGTCACACATGCTCATCCTCAGATAAAATCTGCTTTCATTTCATGTAGTACTGCATTCAACAAAACATTGGAATTATGATTTGAAATAGAGTTACCAGATTTTATAGCACCGTGCTCACTATCTATAGGTGGTGAAATAGTTATACCTGGTGCCTGTGAAGTATCTGTGGGATGTTTTATGATATTTTCCAGATCTGGACAGCACTGCATTTTCTCTATAGAGACATTCATAACCTGCATGGGCTTAGGTTCCTGGACAGCCCTCTTGCACCCCCTTTCAACCCCCTAGACAGCCCCCTTGAACACCCCCTTGAACCCCCCATGCCCCCCTTAGTCCCCCATGCCCCCCTGCACCCCACTGGACAGCCCCCATGCCCCAACTGGGAAGGAGTTCATAGTGGCTAAATTGAAGTGGGAGCTTGGAATTGTAGTAGGGCTTGAGTTTGTATTTTTTAGTGAGAGTGGATATGGACCTGGAATAGCTGGTTTGATTTTGGTGGGTTGGCCATGGGATTTTTATAGTGCATCGAAAAATATCACTAGCAGGGCTTGGTTTGGTGTGAAATTCAGTCAAACGGTTGTGGGAACCATCATGGAAGCAACTAACAAATACAGACCAGAGCTAGTCTCCTCTACAGTGAAGACCCTTCATGGAAACTTTTCAAGCAAACCAGGTCTCCAGTTGCATCTTTGTCCATAACAAACAAGCCCTATTTGCATAGGCCCAAACAGACCTCCCTTGCCAACTTGTGGGGGAAATGTGGGAACTCCAGCATGAAATAGGCCCTCAGAATAGAACAACCTCTTTGGAATTGCATCAAACAGATTGTGTGCAACCTTTAAAACTCAACTTGGCAGTGATCATCCTCCTCCAATGAGTGCTACATGAGATGAGGGAATTATGGAAGGAATTTCATCTAAAACAGCCAAAAGAAGACATTGAATTTCCATCACAACAGGCTGATCCGGTTCAGACGACATGTGCAGAGGATGAGGATGATCTGGTTCGGACAATATATGAAGAGGATGAGGAAAAAGAAGAATTATCGAACAAATATTATGCGATACATGTATAATAAAATATGCCATACAATTCCAAACCAATGTTTTCAGTTGAATTGAGCCTTTGTACCACCTGCTATGCACGTTTTGTGGAAAGATGGATGAGAGGCAGCGTTGAGAGGATATATAGTTTGGGAATGAGGAAATATGAAAAATTATAGAGCTAACCGTTCAATGTTTCTCTAAGGAGGAGTAACCGCCGCAGAGTGTCGTCCTGGAGCAGGGACAAATCATAGCGTGATCGCGGCGTGACCGCGGCGTGACCGCGGCGTGACCGCGGAGTGACCGCGGCGTGACCGCGGCGTGACCGCAGCGTGACCGCCACAGGGTGTCGTCCTGGAGGAGTAACCGCCGCAGGGTGTTGTCCTGGAGCAGGGCCAAATCACGGCGTGACCGCCGCAGGGTTTCGTCTTGGAGGAGTAACCGCCGCAGGGTGTTGTCCTGGAGCATGACCAAATCACGGCGTGACCGCGGCGTGACCGCGGCGTGACCGCGGCGTGACCGCGGCGTGACCGCGGCGTGACAGCCCCTCCCCCCTGTTGGACACCCCTCCCCCCCTACGGGACAGCCCCTCCCCCCTGCTAGACAGCCCCGCCCCCTGCCTGGACAGCCCCTCCCCCCTGCTGGACAGCCCCGCCCCCTGCCTGGACAGCCCCTCCCCCACCAGCCCCCAACCCCAGCCCCCTGCCCCCCACCAGCCCCCAACCCCAGCCCCCAGCCCCCCAGCCCCCTGCCCCCCACCAGCCCCCTGCCCCCCACCAGCCCCCAGCTGCACCAGCCCCCTGCCCCCCCAGCCCCATGCCCCCCCAACCCCAGCCCCCTGCCCCCCCGCAGCCCCCTGCCCCCCCAGCCCCCAGCCCCCCACCAGCCCCCCTGCCACCCCCAGCCCACCTCCACCCCCCCCCCCCCCCCGCAGCCCACCTGCACCAGCCCCCAACCCCAGCCCCCAGCTGCACCAGCCCCACCCCCCCAGCCCCCTGCCCCCCACCAGCCCCCCCAGCCCCCCAGCCCCCACCAGCCCCCTGCCCAACCCCAGCCCCCCCCCCCCCCCCACCAGCCCCCAACCCCAGCCCCCTGCCGAACACCCCGCCCCCCTGAATGGAAATATTTAAATAACAAGTAGAAATGAATTAAATGTATACAAATTAAACAGAGATATAAATTAGAGAAATAAGTAATAAAACATGAATTAAAAATGTTGGATTCAGTAATTAAAAAAGAAAAGAAAAGGCCATAGTAAGATAAAGAGGCTCTGCTAGTCCCCCTGCCCCCTGCCAGTCCCCCCCTGCACCCTGCCAGGCACCCTTCCAGTCCCCTGCTAGTCCCCCTACCCCTGGACACCACTTGGACCCCCTAATAGAGTTATATTCCCAAATGAAGGGTAAGTGGTAGATTTCTAATCTACACATGGATTTTCCATTCATTGATCCCACTATAAGGCACATAGATTACCTCTTGATTTAGGAGGCATTAACACATGATAATGTAGAGTTTACCTCTACTCCAATTGAAGCCCCTTCCACCATTATAGCCTCCACTACTACGATGCCAACTAATTCAATGGTACTAAGATAATAATTGTGATAACCATTAAGATGTAATCTATTTTAGAGACTCTTATATATGTTTCCCTCCCAAACGAGATACTTAGATCATCATTAAATAGGTCTTATTTCAATGATGCCAGCCCACTTGAATACATACACTCAGATTTTTGGGGGATAGCCAGGACTAGTTCTTGTGTTGGAGGATCCAATATCATCATCTTCATAACTAAAATCTCTAAGAATGTTTGGATTTAGATAATAAAAAGAATATGATGCATTCCAAACCATTTAAACCTAAAAAGATTCAATGTAAAATCACACCGTAAAAGAATATGATGCATTCCAAATCATTATTCTATAGTACAAATGTGGATACTACTTAAATTATTTGTGGTTTGGTTGATGCTAACTATACAGGTTAGTAGTCATTCTCATTCCCAATAAGATATGGTAAATATTAATGATGTTGATCAAAAAAGCAATGTAATCGGATGCATGGAACTCGTCATACATTACCAATCCAAAAATACAATTTACATCAAAAGTGAGTCTCAATATCAGTATCATCAGAATCATGATAACCCTCATCCACACCTCCTACAGAAACACCATCACCACCTCTCACACCACCAACATCATCATCGGCATCGGCATCTGCATCCGAACCGGCACCAGCACCGGGTCCAGCACTAGGTCCGGCTCCAGCTCCAACAGAAGAATCTACATTAGCAGAACGCATCGACATCAAAAATGCATCAATCGTTGCAGCTGCTTCTGGTGGAAGTGTAGAAGAAAGGGCAGACATAAACTTCATCATATTTGCAGTTATCGCCTGTTCTGATTTTTGACTTGCTTCTTTGATTGCAGCATTCATTTGTTCCACTGTGACAAAACCAGAACCAGTACTCGAAGAAACGTTAGTAGACCAGTATCGAGATGGTACAATATTCTTCCCAGGTCGACAACGCACTCTACCCTGATGCTCATCTCCTAATACCTGATGTAGATGATCGTTTGGGCCCAAATTGTCAGGTTCTTTTTCTGCCAATGCCTCTAAAGCATTTTGTTGATTGATATATAACATGAATTAAAATTATAAAATAATATAAGGAATTAAATTCAGTAAAAATCAAAGAAATTGAAATATACTTACAATCGCCTTCTCGGTGTCAGGATTTGGCATAGTACCATCTTTCTTTTTCCGGCTTGTACAAAACAAAGTTGAGCGAGGAACGCGACCCTCAATATTTGATGCCTTTTTCTGGAAAAAAACAAAGAAATAAATCAAAATTGGAAGTTAAAAAAATTACACAAAATAAAGCTAAATATTTTAAATGTTAAATTACCTGCGTCTGCTCATGATCTGGTAATGAAGTGTGTCCGCGAGTATAAATGTGTTTCATTGCACTCTTGTTTTTTTATTTCTATTTGATTTCTCCTATAAACAAATAATTATATAAATTAATTAACATAAATAAAAAAAGTAATTTAAAATAAATTTTAAATAAATAAATGAATATATATATATAATTTTAACAAACACCTTAAACGCTGAACTCTTCCAATAGTTGATCGTCTCTTTATATTGTGATATTGGGAAATCTTGAATCACCGGTACTTCTTCAAGCTCTATACCAACTCTCTTTTTCTACCCAAGATATAAATCATACTTGTAGGCTCGCCACATTTCACCTAAATCCATTATCCTTGCAGCCTTTGCATTTTGTCCATCGGGAAAATTATATCGAAGCTGCAATGGACATAATATTTGTTAAGAAAATATTATAAATTTTTATATATATATAAAAGGTTATTAACATTACTTACCCAAATATCTGCCCAGGCTTTGTCCTTTATTTGTTTTCCAACTGCATTCCAACTTATCGGTTGAACCGGAATGATATTGCTGTGTCTAGAAAGTGTTCCCATAAAACTTTTACATTCCGTGCCATTTTTATTAATTATAGAATTGTCCTCATTGTAATAAACTATGATTTGCGTGTTCCGATTCCAAACCTCACGCATTTTTGTGCGGCCTCCTCGTCTTGTAGAGGCTGGAGCTAATCATGAAACCAAAATAAAAGAAAATAATATATATGAATTTATCATTAATCAGTAACAGTAATGTTTAAACAAATACCAACAGATGGGGGATCTGCTGACCCCTGAAGTGCTGCGTCTGGAGGGGGGGCAGCCTCCATGGTAGGTGAGATATCTACAGGAGTACTATGTATAGTAGATGAAAAGTGTACTGATGGAGGTAGAAAACCCGATGGATAACCCTGTACAGATGAGGGTGGATATGGATATGGATATGGCGGTGGGATATATGGGGGCACAGTACCCTGTACAGTGGATGGTGGGAATGGAAACTGAGGGATGAGAGTCTGAGAACTACCATCTGATGTGGGTGCGGGCAAAAAGGGATACATAAAAGGTGGGTATGGATAATATGGAGGTGGCATAATGGGAGGATGGCCTACAGGTGTCTCAAGCGGCGTAGTAGTAGGCTGACCTGTAGAATCAGTACCCCCCGCCACAATATCATCCTCAGTGGCATAATACAAGCGTCTCCTCAACGATGCAGTCTAAAATAACATAGATGATAAAATAAAATGAAGGATAACAAGATAAATAATATGAAAGACCATAATATTCAAACATAATTTGTACTTACATTGTTTCTAGGAGGAGACCTATGTTGTTTGTTTCTCAATATTCTTCTACTCCTTCTAGTATCATCATAATCAGACATTTTGACCTGGAAATTTAAAAAAATATTCTCAAATAAATAGAAATAATGAAATATGATAAATAATACAATTGTATCATAAAACAATGAGATACATTTTCATGTGTGATATTTATATTGATAAAATATCAAGACTTTTCTATGTTCAAGATTTACTAGAGAAGTGGTTAAACATAAATTGGTGAGGCTATTAATAGTTTTATATTCGATAATGGTATAAAATATACTAGTTATTTTGATATCATGTATGAAAGTTAAAAAAACAAATACAATATTGCGATAATATCAGGTAAATACTTACAAATGTGTCAACACTATGTGGGGTCTGTGACAATTTCTGGTTCACAATCTATTCTAACAATTGCATCATCCGTATCTTCAAATGCAACATTCGAATAAATACCAAAAGGTTCATCCACAACATCATTGTCATCCATGCCTTCGTCAAAAATATTTCTAGGAATAACATCAACAATAACACCAAATTGTGGTTGTAACGGGTCACTTACATAAAAAACTTGTTTAGCTTGTGACGCAGGAATATAAGGTTCATCAGTACGAAGCTGGCGGTTCATATCAATCACTCTAAATCCACAGTTATCAATATGCATTCCTTGTCATGTCATTGAATCAAACCACTTTCATTTCATCATTGCGACATGACCATGTGCATAGTAATCTAATAAAATGATTCTTTCAACAACACCGTAATATGATATATTTTCTGATCGAGGTTGCCTGTCCGATGCACTCGCATAACAATCTGTTGTGGCGCTTATCGTGACACCGTCATGCTATGTTGCCATTTTTTTTGCACAACTATTTATAACAAATTTATATCCATTGACAACCATTGACTTACAATCACGCACCACATCGTTTGGACCAAAGGACAATGCTTTTATTTCATCTGATATTTCAATCATTGGTAGAGTTAAAACCTAAAAGATACCAACATAGAATATTAAACAGAGACATGTGATTATGTTATGAGAAGAAGAAAAAGAAATCTATTACCTTTGACTTTAACCAGACAACAAATTCTTTGCTGTGCAACAGTTCCTTCCTCTTAATAGATAGAGAGTGATGTCGCTTTTTTATAATTTCAAAATGTTCTCTACAGATATGAAAGCATTAAAATGTCACAAGATATAAAGAAATCACACAATGAAAAAAATAAATATTTATTAGTTTACTTACTTCATATAATCATCAAGCACACCACAGTTGAATAATACTGTGCGATGTGCCATTTCCCACTCTTCCCTGCTTAAAGTACACAACGAGTACGATCCAGATATCCCCCCTGTTTGGGGAATTGAAGGAAATGCAGGCTCAATGGGATCATATTTCTCATCTTCAGTTCTCATTAGTCGATTAGACCTCGTAGTGACGTTATCTAGGTACGATGAACAGAAATCCATGCATTCTTGTGCTAAATATCATTTCACAATAGAGCCTTCAGGATGATATTTATTTCTCACATAAGATTTCAATGTAAACATCATTCTTTCGATATGATACATCCACCGACTCTAAACAGGACCACCAAAGAGAACTTCCATGGGAATATGCACAGTCAAATGTAACATAATTGTGAAAAAAGACGGTGGGAAAATTTTCTCCAAGTCGCAAAGAATAATCGGTGCATCTCTCTGCAATTTCTGAACAACACTTCTGCTCAATCTTTTGGCACAAAGATATCAATAAAATTGACATAACTTAATCACCGCAACTCTAACATTATGTGAAAGTAAATGACGAATGGCAATGGGAATCAACTCATGTAACAAGACATGGTAATCATGGGTTTTAAGAGATTTGAGTTTCACATCTTGTGTATTCACCCTTTTCGAAATATTACTTGAATAACCATCCGGAACCTTCAAACTTTCCAAGACTTGAAGAAATTGTTTTTTCTCCAAATTTGTCATCGAATAACAGGAAACAGGGACTTTCCACTTATTTTGACCAATTAACTCAGGATGAAGTCTTGCTCTTATACCCCAATCCATCAAATCACGACGACACCGCAAATCGTCTTTTGTTTTGCCTTTGACATTTAAAATAGTAGCAAGTAACATCTCACAAATGTTTTTCTCGATATGAATTACATCCAAACAATGACGTAATAAATTCGATGACCAATACAGAAACTCAAAGAATATGCTTTTCTTTCTCCAATTGCTGTTGGAATTCGAATTAGCATGCTTTCGCTTTCTGATATTTGATTGACTTTTTCCAAGAACATAATTCAAATCATCAAGTTCTTTAACAATATCAGTCCCTGACATTCATTGAGGTGTCTCATCTGTCTTGATGGCATTATCGAACTGTCTCTGATTTTTCCTGTATGGATGATCCATTGGTAGAAAACGTCGATTCCCTATGAAGCTGAAAGTTTTTCGAAACTTTAATCTTCGGAAACGTGTATTTTTCATAAAAATAGGACAGGATAATTTCCCTTTAGTACTCCAACCAGACATCATTCCGTAGGCAGGGAAAGCATTTATCGTCCATAATAAAGCTGCACGAAACATAAAGTACTCCTTTCTGAATGCATCATACGCTTGTGCACAAACAATCCAAAGCTCATTTAACTCCTCTATTAATGGCTGCAAGTATATATCAATATCATTTCCAGGATCACTGGGTCCAGATATCAATATACTCAGGATAGTGCATGGCTTCTTCATACACATCCATGAAGGAAAGTTATAAATGTGAATGAAAACAGGCCAAGTACTGTGTGAAGTATGCATTTGGCGAAATGGGTTGAAACCATCACAGGATAATCCCAATCTAACATTTCGTGGGTCGGCTGCAAAATCAGGATGTAACCTATCAAATTTCTTCCAAGCCAACCCATCTGCAGGATGCACTATTTCATCGTTATCCTTATTTCTTTCATCTGCATGCCATCTCATATTCTTTGCCATTTGTTCTGATATAATTTTTTTTTGAATCCTGGGAATTAAAGGGAAGTGCCACATCACTTTTTGTGGTATGCGAGATTGAGATCCATCTTTATTAGTCTTCCACCTTGATGTGCCACACTATTTGCACTGACTCAAGTCTGCATTCTCCTTCCAGAACAAACAACAGTCTTTGAGAAAAGAATGAATCTTACTAGATGAAAATCCAAATTTGTCAACCAACTTTGATGACATGTAATCATTTTCTGGAATACATGCATCATCAGGCAGTAAATCCTTAATAAATGTAAGGAGATAGTCGACCGCAGTATTACTAAATCCATACATTGTTTTCCCATGATATAATCGCATTAAAAACTCAAGTTTTCTCATTTTTCCATATGCTTGATATACTGGGGTATTTGCATCTTCCATCAACTTTCTAACACTCTCAACGTCATCATCCTGATTAATAGATGAGAACTGTGTTCCAGTATTCATTTCCTCTTGCACTGGTCTACATGAGGAGCTAGCTTCAGAAACAAAAGGAAACCGATCAGAAATCAAATTTTTCATACCAATCTTTTCCGCTAAATCGATGGCATTAAACACTTGAGCTTTTTCTCCATTGTGATACCACACATGATAATTTTTTTGGAAACCAATTTTAGTGATATGGTAACTCACTTACTCACAAGTTAACCAAGGTCTTCCAACACAATCAAAACACGGGCATCGAATCAACCCGCCATCTGAATCATTAGTGAATGCAAAGTCCAAAAAATATTGTAACTCCTTCTGAAATTCATCAGTGATCTGATCAATGTTGTACATCCAGTATTTATCCATCCTGAGGCAGATAAACATACATTAGATAAATAATCTAGAAAATGACTTAACATTATATGTATTGTTTCAAAAGATATTAAGTAATCATCAATATTGACTTTTTATAACTCAACCACCATTATCTAAAGTATTGTTTTTTCCTTCCAATGAAAAAGCTATTAATCAATGCTATAACAGGGTTCCAGGCCCTATCTTTTATGGATGGATACTCCAGGTATAATCAAACATGGATGGCCCCCAAGGATGTAGAGTCTCCCATAATTATGGTTCCATATGGGAATTTCTACTTTTAATTGATTCTCATGGGATAGAATAAGGCATAATCCACTTATCAATTGTCCATGCACCACATCTTCAAGCCAATTATCATGAAATTTGTGGAATGCTACTAGGATTATTTGGTGGAAAAATCCTACCATATTTGGACCATATAAAGGATCTTGAGAAATTGTTTATCTTCCTATATTTCATACACTTTAAGATAAACTCCTTGAAGTTCACATTCAGGGTTACCTCTATTAGGTTTCTCCACTTTACTACAAGATATATGGTCATCGAGATTAACCCAGAGATGATCAAGTCCATCAATCAGATTCCTCCCCCATGGAATCTCTAAGAGTTGTGGGGCCTCCAAGGTCTATTCACCTATATAAACTGATTTAATGTGAATCTAGTTGGATAATGTAAGATCCTCTAGTGTCCAATGAATAAAAAATATTATCAAATTGAACCTTAATAGA
Source organism: Viscum album (assembly GCA_963277665.1). Lineage (NCBI taxonomy): Eukaryota > Viridiplantae > Streptophyta > Magnoliopsida > Santalales > Viscaceae > Viscum > Viscum album. The sequence goes on from OY728160.1 coordinate 1,738,834,161, forward strand.
AACATCAATATCTATGTTTGAAACATCATGAATAAGAGAATCAACAAGAGGATCACCTATCCAATTATCTTTCCAAACCATGGGAGAAGAATCCTAAGATACATTCCATTTAGCATCAACATCAATAAGGGAAAATTCAGATATATAGGAAGACCAAATATAGGAATACATTTAATTTATGTTTTCACTTCTGAGAATAATAATGAATTTAGACGATCAGAATGCAGTAGTTTCTGAGGGGTCAATTACTAGTTTCCAAACTAAATAAGCGTAAAAGGGTTTATTATAAAGACTGATATTTTCGATACCAAGGCCCCCCTATCAAATGATCTGCAACAGGTGTTCCAAGGCATAGTTACTAATATTTTTTCCAAAATACTACCAATCTAAATAAGGATTTTCATGGCCATAGTAATATACTTGATAAGAGAACAAGGCCATTTATAAACCATATGGGAATAAAAAAATTTAGAAACAATAATAGCTTTAACCAAACAGACATGACAAGCCATTAAAATGGATTTTCCGTTCCATGTTTCAAGCTAATTATTGATCTTACTAATTATCACATGAAAATAATAATCCTTCGGTCGGCCACAGAACATCAGAACACCAAGATATGGAAAGATGGAAAAACATTCCTAATAACCAAATCTGTGATGACTTTTGATTTAATAATTTTTGAGATATTTCTACCAATGTAGACAATGGACTTATTCCAACTAAGTTGTTTCCTAGAAATATTCTCATATTATAGAAGAGATTTCATGATATTCTCGATATTTATTTTATCCCATTTATTGAAGAGGATGATATAATCAACATAATGTAGTTGGGTAGAAGTAAAAGAACTATGACCAACACTAATAGCCTTCATCTTTCCATTTTTATCCATGAGGGAAAACAATCGAAAATGATAATTTAATGAAATAACTAAAATAATAACAAAAAGTGGATCACCTTGCCTAACTCTTATAGAACAAGATAAGTATCCCTCTGGGGATCCATTTACAAGAAATGAGATATGACCAGATGTAAAATTAATCAAAATCCAATTAATTAATGTGTCCTCAATAACAAACATGAGAATAATTTTAAATATAAATCCCCAATACAAGGTATGAAAATCCTTTTTAATGTCTAATTTATTGGCAACATTCCCCCCTATGAATAGGGTTTTTAAAGAGATTGAATCACTCTAAATCCATAACAATACAATCATCAATGGTCATTCCTTTAATGAATCAAAATTTATTAGAAGGAACAATTTTATTAGAGATGGTAGAATATCTAATTGAAATGATATTTGTAATAACTTTTTTTAAAGTGTTGATAAGAGCATTAGGCCGGAATAAGTGTATCTCATTTTCATTTTCTGTCATTGGAATTTGGGAATGGAATTGAGAATTTAATCCATTAGGTTGAAGGTCCCAATTGAAAAAATTAAGAGAATGGTTGAAAACATCTTCACCAATGATCTCCCAATAATTCTGAAAAAAGAAATTTATAATTCCATCAGGACCCTGGGAGATTTCCGGCCTAAAACTGAAAATTGCATCGTTGATTTATAGTTCCAAATTAATTGATAAAAGTTCTGTATTATCTTTATGAATTTCCAATTTGGGTATAATACCCTCTATTGTGGGGGATGGTAGATGAGTCATTAATGTGATATTCATTATAAAAAATAATGTGCTCTAAAAAGTCATGTCTATTGTCAAGAATTTGATCTCCTATTTTTAGTAAAGAAAGAGGCCTAAAAATTTTCTGAACAATTTGAATATTATTAATGAAATTGGAATTTATAACACAATCCTTATTTCAATTATCTCTAGATAAATATTTTTTATTACATCTTAAATATTGGATAAATAGTTAAGATTAAGATTCGTCTTAGATTCCAATGAAACAACACTAGAGAAATCATCATGGGTACACTGCTCCTGGAAGGATAGACGAGAGGAATCAATATTGGATATGTCCATGTCAAGATGAATAAACATATCCTTACTCCAATGTTAATGATTTACCTTCTGAATCTTTTGTTTAATAATACATGAAATGTCATTCTTCTTAGCACCTACTGAACACCAAACTTCCCAAACAGCATTTTCACATTCTGGATGAATAACACAATTTTTATTGAATCTAAAGGGTAATGGAGACTTAATACCCTTTACTGAGATAAAATTCAAAATAAGTTGATGATCATTGTAAATATGAGATAATGATATACTTGAAATGGAATCCCAAGAATGTAAAGAAAAATCATTAACAAAATCTCTATTGATTTTACTGGACATCATACATTTGGGGTGCCCTTTATAACAAGTTATCTTTTCCCCAACATGATTCACTTCAATCAAATAATTTTGTATAATAAAACCATTGAATTCACTAAAATAAATTGACCAGTTCATAGGACATATTTTTTCTTCCGGATTGATAATTAAATTAAAGTCCCCAAGAATGATCCAAGGATCATTAATATTGTTTTTGAGAGAACCAATTTCACCCCAAAGAGTTCATCGATCTAGATAACTATTACTAGCATAAATTAAAGAATAATCCAACTTGAATCCAAAATCAGAAAAAGAGAAACTAACATGTTGGTTGCCTGATCTGACCAAAAGAGGGTCAAAAAGAGAAGAATTAACCCACACCTAATGACTTTTGACATCGAAAAAACGGTTTTAAAAACCTAATAATGTGAATCCAATATTTTTAAAATTATAAAGGCAATTAGAAAAAATTGTTTTGAGATCTTCAATCCCAATTATAATAGGTCAATAAAGGCTAATACATAACTTATGATACCTAAATATGTCTCTATTATCTAGGACTTGGAAATTCTAAAATAGGATTCTCATTTGTATCCTAATTTTGGGTGGATCACCCTCTAATTCTCACCCCCTCATTTTATTAGTAATTTCAGGTCGGTTCCCTATATTCATTATGGGTATATCAAGAGTTTGAATTTGACAAGTTATATCTAAAAGAGTGGAAATATTCTTGATAAGGATCTAATTACTACTGATATGGATTTTGAAAAAACTATTTTTAAAGATAAAGATACTGGAAATGATAAAAAATGGAATGATAAAGATACCGGCAATGAGGTCATCTGGAGGAGGTCGTCGGGAGGAGGAGAGTTCGTTGGAGGAGGAGATTCCGTCGGGAGCAGGGGAGTTGCAGTCGTCCGGAGGAGGGGAGTCTGTCGGGGGAGGAGGGGAGTCCGTCGGGGGAGGAGGGGAGTTCTTCGGGGTCGTCCGGAGGAGGGGAGTCCGTCGGGGGAGGCGCGGTCGTCCGGGGAGGAGAGGTATTCGGGAGGAGGGGAGTGCGTCGAGGGAGGAGGGGAGTCCGTCGGCGTCGGGGGAGGCGCTGTCGACCGGGGAGGGGGGATGCGCGGTCGTCCGGGGAGGGGAGTACGTCGGGGGAGGGGAGTGAGTCGGGGAGGAGGGCGCGGCGAGGAGGAGGGCGCAGTGAGGAGGGCGCGGCGAGGAGGGTGCGGCAAGGAGGGCGCGGCGTGGAGGAGGTGTCGACGTGGAGGCGTCGGGGAGGGGGAGGGCACAGTGAGGAGGAGGAATCGCGAGGGGGAGGAGAAGGAGCCCGATGGGTTTGAAAAAAAAAACAGGGCTGCTGGATATAGCCACAGATGAAATAATTAACCATGGCAGTATAAAAGATATAGCCACGGACCTATAAAACCATGGCTATAGGTCCGTGGCTATAACTCAGATTTGTAGTAGTGATAGATGTCTCAACTCTGTTGTGCCCACTACCATAACCGGCTGTATGGAATCCCTCTAACAGAAAGCTCTCTGTCACTAGCGTCTGCTCCAACACCCCGACATAGGTGGGGATGCACAAGGGTGCTATGATAGCACAAATCTATCCGTGGAGTCCCTTATCAAACTTCCATGCCCAGAATTAGCCATCATGGATCATGTCCAAAGAGTAATGAGTCAGGTTTCTGAACCTAACCGAGTACTCATCCACCATCATCCCTCCCTACTGAAACTATAGGATCTCCTTAATCCGAATGGAGCGCAAGCAGGATGGGTAGTACTCCTCATGAAATGGCTGCTGGAAGTCATCCCACAAGAGTGTCGACTCATCGAGCATCTAAGTTACCAGGCTCCACCAATTCCCAGCTACTCCATGGAAAAGACTCGCTATGAAAGCCACCATCTAATCTGTTAGTGTTCATACAAGCCTAAAGAGTTGAACCACCAACTCTATACAAACCTCTACTGCCTAAGGGTCTGGCTCACCACGGAACCTCAGTGGTATCTGGCACTAAAACTCATGGAGTGCGCTCATCCTACACACGTCCTCAGCCTACCTTACTGGGGTTGTTTTCTTCTCAATAGGTGGAGGTGTTGCTAGTTACCCACCTGGAGAAAGGGGATCACATGATGGATCATGAACCGAGGCCTCGTCGCTCACAGGGTCGTCATCATGAACCAGAGCTGGTATCCTGGTTGGATTTCATCGCTGAGGTATCTTGAATGTTACCAAGGAGTACAGTGGTTAGATGAGTATATATATATATATATATCAACAATAATGGGGAGAAGAATCAAGAAGGACAATCAAAGACTCAATCCTATATGATGTATGTACCATTGTTCCCTAAAAAAAGTGTCTCAGGGTGCTGAGTTGACAAGCAGGTAGTCAGGGTCCTGGTGAATGAATACGTCAGCTGCCCATACCATCACTGGACTCCCTAGCCTAAGAGCCACTCTCGAGATACTTCGACACTGTTTCCCTAAACCCAACCAAGAATTTTTTAGGGAAACATCCAAACAATGTCCCAAGGGTCGAACCACCTATGATACCACTTTTTCATGACCAGATCCATGCCAGGGCTCGAGCCGCAACTACCCCAAGCCCACCTCTATAGGCCAGGGGGTGCTGACTAGCACCGAAGGCAGAACAAACTCGGGGAGGACTTTACCTATGAACCTGTACACACACACACATCCAACTCAATACAAAGTGAAGAGCGAAAGGAAAAAAAGATAAAACACTACTATATATAACCCAAAAACATGCATCAACCTCTAAACAGTACAAGTACAGGTGCTATAAAGTAAATTGAAAGGAAAGAAAGGGAAAAAATACATGCTCAACCAGAAAAGTTCCACAACCTAGAAGTAACTGAAAAGTAAAACAACTGAGAGAACCCCACTCCTGAATCCCAAGCTATGACCACCATACACGGTCCAAGAACCCATATCCCTATGCTCCTCTGAAGTCATGATCAATCTGTTCGTCGTCTGCATAAGGCACGACACGTGCGGGCAAATCCCATGCAGAGGTGAGTATAAAAATACTCAGTAGGATGCCCCAAAAAGGAAAAGGTGGAGCCATAAGAGATACTCAGAAAAAGGAAAGAAATAGATAGGATAAGGTATAGTAAAAGGAGTGAAACTCAACCCAAAAAGAGCGTGAAATATCCTCATCCAAACACAAGGAGATAGAAACAGTGAGAAGATAAACTTCTCATCGAGTCTTCACTACCTATAATAGGAGAGTAGACTTGTCCAACCAAGAAAATCTAAACACAAAAAGCACGTGGTATACCCCACATGTCTTCATCACTCCTAGAAGAAGAGTAACCAAAACCCAAGGAGTGAGAACTGGAAATAGAATATATATATATATATATATGCTCAGTCAAAGAAAACCAAATGAGAGAGTAAGGGGATATCCATCTCATAGCTCAGCCCATGAAGAAGAGTATCCAACAGTCTCAGAAGTAACCACCATAGATGCCCAACATCCAACACGTCTACTCTGAATTGCAAGTCAAAGGGACTCAATCACCACACATTGATACTATCTGATTTGGGTGGCACTGTCTCACCCTCACAGTTTTAGGTCACGTCACATGGAAGCATCTTAGTGGGAAAAGAGTCCCTCTTCCTCGAGAGTCCAAAGGTATGTCAAAGAAAATCTTGACACTGTGCTGCACAGTCGAGAGGTTGTGTCTCAAAGTTGAGGACCCATGCCCAGCCTGACTGGAGGGTACGGAACTACCATCAGGGACCCACTGCCCAACCCTGCTGGAGGGTAAGCCCAAAATTTCCATCAGGGAAGACTGCCCATCCCAACTAGAGGTAAGACCAGAACTGACATCGGGGACCACTACCTAGCCTAGCTGGAGGTAAGACTAGAACTGCCATCGGGGACCACTACCCAGCCTAGCTGGAGGTAAGCCCGAAACTTCTCTGGCCATCCCTGCTAAATGGTACCTCTTGAAAAGTACCGCTGCAGTCATCAGGTGCTTCCCCAGATAGGCATCACACCTGGAACATATCACATCATATCTCAAAATTCAAAACAGAGGGCACCATCACGTTCTACGTAGAAAAACATTTAGGATAGGCTACTCGAGGGCCAAAATACGAGTCCAAAAGAAGGATATATGAGAGTTAGAAGATTTGTAGTGGTACACAGTGCGTATGGGGCCCACACATTGTGTGACCCCGCCTCATTACCTGGCCATGTACCTAACCATATTTGGGTACTAAATTGTGAACAAGTACCCCTAAGAATGTGAAGGTACTCCTAGAGTACATGGCACATCTAGTCAGAAGGCCGACGAGCGCACGATGCTCGTCGTTGACCAGGAGGTCCAAAGCATAATTTCACAAACATACCTCCTCCAACGGCCCAAAACATTTGACCTCATCTCTACATACATCTTCTCCACTCTCACATGCGTCGATGCTGACCTAAGTCGTGGGTTCTATTCAAACACCGCAGAAGGATCTTCCACCAATATTCTTTTCATATTCCCATGATTGAAGAGATCATAAAAAAGGCTCCACATGTTCAAACAGGTTACACCGTTGCGAGCCTTGCGAAAAAACACACAAGTTTGAATATTCATTTGCCTTAATCGAAAATCCGATGGAAATGTTGTATATCACCGCATTGCGCTTGAATGGCGTCCCATGGGTCCCATGCCTCGAAAAACACCCGGAGTTATGGCGGGTGAAAGATTTAATAATAATATTAAATCCAATGTTTCACAAGAATTTAATGGGACTAGGCCACGAGTTAGATGGAATTATCCGGAATGGTCTTAAAATGACCGTATCATCGATAGGATCACGTTGTCGCTGACGACGCATCAATCAGACACCACACGAGGGAGTTACGAGTGTTTAAATAAATGAATAATAATAATAATAATAACATTATTTTATTTTATTTTTATTCCCTTCCCCCCTAGGGTTTCCCCCTCCCCCAATTTCCACACGGCGCGCCACATCACCCCCTGCAACCCGTTCCGTGGCCTGCCGCCCTAGGCCGCTCGCCGGAGATGGCTACTCACCTCGCGCCGCCGCCCTTGCCTGGAGAGCCCCACCATCCTACTCGCCGACCCACGACCCCACCTCGGCTCCTCCGTTTGGCTCCGGTCATCTACTGCGGTTCGGCTGCACCCCGTACAAACCGCGCCTCTGCCGGCCGCCTCCTTCCACCGGCCGCACCCAACCGCCGTCCCACACTCCGCTGTGCACCCAGCCGGCTGCTCCGCCTAACCACGCCCCAGATGCTCGCTCGGCTTGCCGCCGCTCGGACCTTGCCCGACCGCCGTGCGCCGGTGGTGGCGGCTCTTCGGTGGTCCCTTCTATGGACCATCAGACCTCATTCATTTTCCCGATCATGAATCCAGAACTAGATCGGCGATCCTCGCGACGAAAGCTTCATAGCGCCAGCCTCTGCTTGATGATCCGACGATGATTCGCTGTGCTAAAAAGTAAAAGGCAATAACTGAGAAGAACGGATGAAGAACGCAGATAAAAGGGGATTCAAAATGAATATCGGACGATGGCATGTTCATTTGTCCATCACCTTGATGTTCAAAACATAGAATTTGACGATGAATTGAAGAAAACTTAGGAATTGAAATTAGAGGTACAAAAGTCAACAAGAATCCTACCTCGATCGATCCGTTTATCACTGTCGACACGTTTGCCTCGCTCCCTCAGCATTTCACCGAAGATCTGTCAGTGGTTTTTTATCAATTTGTCGAAGAACATAGAGGGGGAGAGAGATAAATCTCTTAAGTTTTTATTTATAGAAAAACCCCCAGAAGCCCCGCCAACGATCCCAGAATCTAAAAATTCTTCTCCCTCTCATTTTATATCGTGCATAGAGTAAACATGTCATTCCAAACTCAAAGGTGGTCTCAGATTTCAAATCTAAGTCCCCGTTCAAGAATTATTTGATATGACATCAGAGGTAAAATAATTAAATTTCAATATTTTATTTATGATTTTCCCTTGAGTGACTTTTCTCACATAAGTCCCGCGCTGACAAAAGTTATACCCCACTTAGGGTAAATTCCATGTTTCGAACTCAACCGTGGCCTCAAATTTCTGATCAGAGTTATTGTTTTAGAGATATCCCATTTCCTTTACATTCATAGTATAAAATATACTTAATATTTTTATAAAATTTACTCTGGGCACACCAGGCCTTAAAATTGCACACCGTCTCAACGCCTAGCTCTAGAAACATATGTATAAATATTACAAAGTCTTGCAAGGAAAAAATAGTCTCCACACACTATCCCATAGTAACAAAAAAAAAAACAAATCCCCTAATATGAGCCACTAGCCAGAGAGAAATCCTAAGATTGTGCAGCAACTATTCACCAAAAATCCGCTAGCTATACCAAGTTACCATGCTAAGACTAAAGTGGGGATGAGCTAACAATTCCAACCAATCACATGCACATATATCATACATAATCAAATCACACAACAAGTCACCCTTGATCCACCCCAAGGAACAATCTCTTTCCTTTAAACCATATGATCACAAGGGAGCCTCTCAGCATGAGCCTCCCACAACAATCTACATAACCAAGGAAAAAGAATTATCCAAGGAGAGTTTTCAAGATGATCATTTTCACAAAAGTGTCAAACGGGCCTCAAGCACCCTTCAAGAAACCACCCTTTTTCAAAGAACGAAATCCACCTTTCCAAAAAGGTGAAAACACACCATTTTACATTTGAAAACCTTTTAGAAAATTCCATTTAATCACTCACAACACATTTTCAAACCAAATCCACTTTCATTAAAATGCCAAATGGACCACACACCATTATCTCATGTCAAACCATTTTTCAAGAACCAAATGCACACTACTTTCAATTCCAAAACCATTTGGAAACCCATTTTAGAAATTTAAACCACCATTTTAGATGCCAAAAATACATTTACAAAGCCACACCATGCTTTAAAAACCACAAACCACTCACAAAATCCAACCAGGCATTTTATCAAACACTTGGTGCGCATATCTTAATGAAATAGTGCCATATACTTCAAAACAATCAAGAAAACCACCTCATTTCTATCAAAAAATTATTATAAAGATAACACATCAATATTTAACATATAAGGAAGGTGTGAAAATAAAGAAACCAACAATTATTAAATTTAAAGGGTAAGTACAAAGGTAAACCTACCTCAAACTCACGATGCTGAAATAATGCCCACCCAAAACAACCTCACAAAGGCTCAAGGAAGAAAGAACATCCAAGAATAACCTTAAACACAAAAAATCCCTAAATTAAACACAAAAAATAGGAACCCTAGATTCACATGACTAAGGGAGAATAGAAACTTAAGAGAAAATGGAAGGAGGAATATGGAGAAGAAAAGAGGAGAATACCTTGAAGATCTAGCCTTAACTCTTGAAGAAATCACCTTAGAATCACCAAGGAAGGAGGTGGGAGGCATGAGGAAGAAGTTGAGAGCTTCCTAGGGTCATACAAACCGAATGTGGGAAGAAAAGAGCGATTTGTGGTTAAATCCCGAAGAGGGTAGAAGAGTAAAATCACACTTTTTAATGACTTGGGCAGGTCACATGGTTTTCCCGCATAGTTTTTCAAACCGTGCGATAACCATGTGTTCCTCATTGTCAAAGAGGAACAAGCTGCATGGTTAGCCCATAGATTTTTTTAAACTATGCGACAACTATGTGGTCACCACTATCCAAAAAATGAGATTGGCCACACGGTTTCCTGGGCAAGGGCACATGGTTCTTCCTAACCATGTACAAACCGTGCACCACCTGTTGTCAAGCCCAAAATCTCAACTTTTCACCAAGGAATCTCGGAGAAACCAAGGAATAAACATGGGAAAAAAGTAAACAAAGGAAAACCTCAAAATTTAAATCCATAATACTTGGGACTTAAGAGGAAAACTAGGATCTAAAAGATGAGCTAAAACAAAGAAAAATAAAAATAAAAATCCAACTATGACAATTCCCCCCACCATTACGCTTTTTGCCCCTAGAAATCCAAAAAATATCAAGTTAATTGATTTAAAAAAAATGTTCACATGATCACACAATTCAACTCCTCAAACCGAAAGCACTTCAACTTCCACCAAAAACAAAAAAACACACCTCTACCTGAAATAAACCAGTGAACCAAAACCATTTCTTGAAAAATGATGGAAAAATCAAACCGAAACTTATAAAACCATGTTTCAAACAAGACCGTTAGGAATACTCAAAAATCACAACATTCACTCATAAGGAAAGACTCAGAACTAAAAAATCCAAATGAAACTAATCACTGCCAAGCTACACCAGATACCAAACCAGATTACCAAAATTAGAGGTCAGAACGGGCTCCCCACTATTAGATTCCAACTAGAACCAACCAACTCCGTAAGAGACCACAACAAGACCTGTGGTGGGTCTTCCCACTATTAAGAACCAACCAGCTTAAACTAACTAGCATCGACCAATTTAGAAAACCCAACATAGACCAGTCCAAGAACTTCCTGCATGGACCAACCTGGGAACTCCCCACACTGATCAAACCATTCCCACACTGGCCAATCATTCCCACCATGGGGGGGGGGGGTGATTAAAGATACCCAAATCCAAATGGCAATCCAATCCATGATTCATCATCTCCATAAGATGCAACTGTCTCCATTAGAGCACAAAACAAAACCAAAACCAACCTAGCGGGGCTAACCACACAAGGAAAACCAATCAAAGATGCACATATGGAAAGGCACAACCACTATAATTGTGAGAGAGAAAGACCACAAAGTTTTTTTTAATAAGGAGGAACTTACAAAGACAATAAAAACTACCATAAGAATATTTAAACTTCCCATGCCCCAATAGTGGAGACAAGAGTCGAGCCAAGGTTCCCCACACCCCAACAGTTTTTTAACTACATGAAGAGCTTCAATCCGAGACCTATGGATGGTGACCTAATGTCTTGAAGCATCTGTTACCCCATAGTCAGGAGTTGAATACACATCATCCACTCTTACTTCAAATGAGAAATAATAGAAACAAGGCACATGCAGAACACACCTCCACTTAGAACAGAAAAATTCATAACTTCCAAAAGAAAAACACACTTCCATTAAAATAGAAATTATTAGAAGATTCAAAACATAAATTTTTACATTTTAAAGAAAATAAAATAGTACAAGACACCACCAGAAAAAACCTTTAAAATAGAAAGATCATTATACATAAAGGGACTTTAAACTGAGCCCAAAAAAGCACCCTACTCCTGTAAACAGACTGGGGTGTTTTTTGAAGGGGTGGATATGGATCCACGTATCTTCCTAGAAACACCTTGATAGAACCATTTCAAGTGACCTAGGCATACATAGGAACAACGGGTATTCAGAGAATTCATATATGACAAATTCTTATGATCCGACTTTCCATACCGATGACACACCATGATCCCGCACTTAGAGGAAGCTGACGACAAATCTAGAGGCCGTTTCATTCCCCTACTAACACTATAAGATTCCAAACACTTTCTAATCTCCTTAATATAATTCCCTTCATCGCTTCAAGATATTGGAGTAATATTGGATACCTCAATCACTCTTGCTAGCACAACTTCAACCTGAATAGCTTGCCTCACTATGTTGGCAAAGGAGGTTAGATTGAACTCCGACACCTTCAACTATAGACCAGGATGAAGCCCCTCAAAATATCAAGCCATTAAGGAATCATCCATATACCACTCCATAAGGTAAGGAACTAGATCCAAAAATGAATAAATAACTCCAAAACTGATTCATCACCTTGCTACAGACAACACATTTCCATCCCCTTACTCACCTTTACTACCTCAGAGAAATACTTACAGATGAACAAAGTCTTGAAGAAATCCTAGGTAAGATCTTACTAAGGCTTGGTTCGAGAGATTGACTTCTACCACTTCCATGTTGTACCTTCAAGCATAAAGGTGGTGAAATTTACCTTTAATGACTCAGGAAACTGAAGTTTCTCTCAATTTTCTACATCCACTCATCTGCTTCAAGTAGAACTGCTTGACCATAAAAGAGAGTAAAATCCAAATTTCAAAATTCAAGAAGTAAGTCTATGGGTTGATCAACTAGACGATCTGCTAATAGTTAACTAAATGTATCTACACCTTGAACATCCATCATAACTTTGGTGGGGGCATACACTAAGAAAAAAGAGAACCAATAACTCAATCAAAACCAAATCATCATAAAGAACTAAAATTCAAAAACACCACTTAAACAATGATTCCAAATCAAAATAAAACACACAACACAACCAATGGTTATGAAAACATCACATTTTTTTCCTCTTGAAAATACCATTGAAGGAAATCAAACTTGGTGGGTTGCACACTCACCAATGGAATTCCATGAAGCCTCACACATGACCATTCCCGTGCCACCCTAAGAACTTATTAACTCATTCCAATCTGGGAACTCATCCACCCATGTCACCATTCATCTACATTCCCACACATATCCATGCATTTGATCACTCATGGGAATACCAAAGGTCAAAAAAAACATTCCCCTTTTTAACAAATGTTCAACCCAATTTTCTCATTCTCAATCCACTTCCCATTTCAAAATTCATAAAACTTTTCAAAATCTCACTAACCACCAAGTCAAAAACCAGTTTCAAAATTCACACACCAATCCATTTTATCCTTCTCAAAACAAAATCACATGTATTCCATCCAAAAAATAAATTCATCCCATTCAAAAAAATTTTAGCAGCTCAACAAATCTCATTCCATCAAAAATAATTTGATGAAAAACTCATTTCTTCTCAGCTAAGACAAATTTAAAAAATCCCCTTTAAAATAAACTTCCACTTCCAAACAACTAATTTTTATAAACCCCAGGTTTTGATTATAAAAATTCAATCACATTAAACACATCCTCATTTTACCCAAAGATAATTTTATAAAAATTCACTTTCCTGAAGCTTTCTTCAAGGTAAATCTGAAAATTCATTTTCCATCATCCAAAAATCCAAATCATTACTACTTAAGATCCAGTTTTCACAATTCTAAAACAAGGGTTTTCAAAACAATTTCAGAATCAAAAGGTACCCAAAATAACTCAAAATAGGAAACTAGAGTCGATTAGTGACTTGACCATATAGTTGGCGGCCATATGCCAAACACATCACCGTCATAGTGATTTATTAAAAACCATGTCCCCAACTCCACATATATTTATAGGCTCTTTGAGTTCATTGAGACCATTAAACCAACTCTATTTTTTATTTTCCCAAACAAAAAAACCCACAAGAACCAAAGAGACCAAATGTAACCCGACTTCCCATGAAAACCCAAGGTTTGGTATAGTAAGTGCTGTCCAGACACTCCCTTATACTTACAACCCAAGTTCTAAAAGTCCAAATCCGTCTAACTTGACATACCAAATAAAAAAGGGTTCTCTAAAATCTATTTACTCTAAATAACCTAGGCTTTGATACCATTTTTTCAAGAACTAACTCGGGTTGACCTCGAACCGGTCACTTGAGTCGGTCCGTGGCAAGGCCCGAGAGGCGTTTCCGATCCTCTTGGGTTAGAAACTAGTTCTAGGGCATCAATAGAGAAACCACTATAATTATTTATCCCAATATAAATAAATCAAATAGTAGAAACAAATAGAGCATACCGAATAAAACAAATACAAATTACCAAAATAAACATCATTTATACATAAGCTAAAAATACAATAAACTACACAACAAAACCCAAACTGAACCTGATGACCACAAAGTCTCCTCATGAACCAAGGGTCACTCTATGATACCAAAAACAACCATCACCCATGGTGATTGAAACCAAGTTGAAACATGCATCAGAGGAAAAAAACAAGAAAAAAACTATATTTGTGAGTATTAAAACTCAGTAGGAACGAACACAAAAATATATTCCCAATGAATTTATTTTAAATAAAAGTAAAATCAACTTCAGGCTTGAAACATAACATATAAAACTAGACTTTCACACACATTTTTCACTTTAAAACAAAACACGGTATATTGACCTTTTTCCCATTCAAATCTAGATTCTCTCCCAAGGACCAGACATTAGCATTTTTGAGGAACAACATGTTGTTTTCATTTAAAAATAAGGAATGGAAGTATAAAAAATCTTCTCAACACTTTTCATAAACCTTCGAAAAACCAATACAAAACTTTTTTCCAAGAAGTACACCATACAAGGAAGTAGTATCAATGATCACATAACATGATCAATTGAAAAATAGAACACACAAGTAACCAATCAAAAAAGCATCTCAATCATTAGCCATAGAAAACTAAGTGCCAAAGAACCTAGAAGAACCTAGGATATCTGTGGAATAATCTATAACATACTATACATCTTGAATCATTCTAAAGGCATGCCTCACCCGATGACATCAAATCACCCACATGCTCGATTACACCCCACATGGTCTGACCAAGGGGAACTATCCCATAACAAAAAAACAAAACAAATCCCCTAATATGGGACACTATCCAAAGAAAAATACTAATCTAGTGCAACAATCACTCACTGGACATCTTCTAGCTATATCAGGTTCCCATGCGAAGACTAAAGTGGGGGTGAGCCAACAATTCCAAACAAGCAGCTAATCACATGCACATGTATCGTACATAAGAAACTCACACAACAAGTCACCCCAAGAAACCGCAAGGAATAATATCTTACCTTTAAACAATTTGATCATAAGGGAGCCTCTCAGAATGATACTCCCACAACAATCAGCATAACCAAGGTAAGATAATTATCTAAGGAGAGTTTTCAAGAAAATCATTTCCACAAAAGCGCCAAACAAGCCTCAAACACCCTTCAAGAAACCACTCTTTTTCAAAGAACCAAATCCACCTTTCCAAAAAGGTGAAAAAAACCATTTTAAATTTCACAACCTTTAATAAAATTCCATTTAAGCAATCACACCACATTTTCAAACAAAATCCACTTTCATCAAAATGCCAAACATGCCACACACCACCATCTCATGTCAAACCATTTTTCAAGAACCAAACACACACTACTTTAAAAGTCCAAAACCATTTAAAAACCCATTTGAGAAATCCAAAACACCAGTTTAGATGCCAAAAATACATTTACAAAGCCACACCATTCTTTAAAAACTACAAATCACTCACAAAATCCAACCAGGCATTTTATCAAACACTTGGTGTGCATATCTTAAGAATCAATGCCATATACTTCAAAAAAATAAAGAAAACCACCTCAATTAATATCAAACAATTATTCTAAAGATCACACATCACTATTTAACATATAAGTAAGGCGTGAAAAGTAATAAACCAACGATTATTAAATTTAAAGGGCAAGTACAAAGGGAAACCTACCTAAAACTCACAACGCTTCAACAAAGCCCACCCAAACAACCTTGTAAAGGATTAAGGAGGAAAGAACATCCAAGAGGAACCTTAAACACACAAAACCCCTAAATTAAACACAACAAAATAGGAACCCTAGATCCACATGACCAAGGGAGAAGAGGAACTCGATAGAAAATGGAAGAAAGAGGAAGATGGAGAAGAAATGAATATAATACATTGAAGATAAAGCCTTAACTATTAAAAAAATTACCTTAGAATCACCAAGGAAGGAGGTGAGAGGCATGATGAAGAATGGGATATCCTCCTAGGGTTTTTCAAACCGAATGGGGGATGAATAGGGTGATTTGGGGTTAAATCCCAAAGAGGGTAGAAGATTAAAATCACACTCTTTAATGACCTAGTCTGGTTTCATGGTTTGCCTACATGGTTTTCCAAACCACATGGAAACCATGAATCCCTCACTGTCCAAGAAGAAAAATCCATATGGTTAGCCCACATAGTTTTCCAAACCATGCGAAAACCGTGCGGTCGCTACTTTCCAAAAATGAGATTGGCCACACGGTTTCTTGGGAAAGGGAGAATAGTTATCCCTAACCATGCACAAACCATGTGACACCTACTTTAAAGCCCAAAATCTATACTTTTCACCAAGGAATCCTAAGGAAACTAAGGAATAAACATATGAACAAAAGTAAATAAAGGAAAACCTTAAAAGTTTAAATCTAGAACACCCATAACTCAATAGGAAAACCAAGATACAAAAGATGATCCAGAACAAAGGACAAAAATAAAAATTTGGGTGTGAAATAGGGCATTGATGTAACCTAGATGAACCTATATTAGGAACAAAAAATTTATAATAATAAAATTTACATATGATCAATTACAATAATCTAACCCTAAATTCATTGAACGAATGGAGAAATATCAACCCACCATAAGTACTAACCCTAACATTTAAATCATGATACTTTGAATCTTACTCCACCAAAAGATAGGGAAATATCAACCCACCCTAACCATTAACCCTAACATTTTAATCAAGTTACCTTGACTCCAACATCACTAAAATGATGAGGAAATATTAACCCACCTTGAATACCAACCCATAAAATTTAATCATGATAATATAAGTTTAAAATCACCGAATGGATGAGGAAATATTAACCCACCCTGTGTAACAGCCCTAGACATACTCACCTATCATATAAAAATTAGAGCTACTCTACTCTCAACAAAATGCATCATCCATTTTTAACCACACCAGCTCATCCCAATCAACCTTCCCTGATAATCTACCCATCTCATTAGACCATGGAAATTCTTGGTCTATTAACTCACTCCAAATATCATATATCATCATCATAGAATCCCACAAAAAATATATAAGTGGTTGGGAATCAAACAAAGTCAATAACCAAAAAACACAAAAATTTATAGTTTACCAACATTGTTTACTAGCCATGAAGAATAACTTCTTGCATTTCTGGGTTTCCCTATTCCATATATCTATTTTTCACATGCCATCATGTATCCTTATTTTATCCATGTGGCCCTTGAACTCCAGGAGAAGGCAATCTTCAACAGCATCACACCCAGTTCAGAACCTAATCGACTGGTCTTCATTGCCTCCTCCTCCAGGCTCTTCTCAACAAAACTTTATTGGCAGTTTCTTCATGGGGATTCTGAGCTCGATGTGTGGGGAGCATCCCTGTGGTGCAAGGAAATTATAGCTAAGCTCTCCTTTCTTCTTTGGAGCATCCATAATCATGCCTTTCCGACTGACGATCTGGTACGATAGCGAGGTATCTCGCTGGCCTCACAATGCAGCTGTTGCCACCATCATAGTGAGGAGACTATCAAACATATTTTCTTTGAGGGGGAATGGGCGTCTGATATGTGGAACAGTCTTGGAGTTTTCTATGGAATGCTTGATCAGGAGTTCACTGGTAATAATTTTCTGCATCGTCGGTTTCACAATTCACAGGACAACTCTCAGGAGAGCAGGGCGCAAACAATGTTCATGGCCGCAGGTTACTGGACTCTATGGAATTCTCGCAAAAAGTGGCGGCATGAGGGTAAGAACAACTTGAATCTGGATGTTCTCGTTTAGGCTCGTTCATTATCCGTAGACTTAGCTCCTCTGTTTAAGCACCGGGAAACTTCACCTTCCCTCTGTCAGCTCTTGTAGGGTAAATCCTCACCTAACATAACTCAGAGATCTTCTTTACAAGGAAAATGGGTGCAATGGTTTCCTCCTCCTGCTGGTCTCAAAATGAATATTGATGGGTCTTGCATCAATGTTATGATGAGAGGGGGAGGGGTTGTCCGCAACCAGCCTTTAGTGTTTCTTTTGGCACTGGTGACTCTCTCCGTTCTAAAGCATTGGCCATGAATAAGGGACTGGAACCGTGTCTTTCTCACAATATCTCACTTTCAGAAGTGGATACATACTCCTCCATTCTCCAAGGGTCTATCACAAAGGCTATCCCAATCCCTTGTTCTATCATCTATATTGTTCGAAGATGTAGAAACTTGATTTACAATCACATGGCTATTTCCCACATGTGGTGAGAGGGTAATTTTGGGCTTTCCCCCCTTTTATCATTAAAAACTCTTAATTTTGGATGGATGGATGGATGAAGCATAAACATATAAATCCACTACTCAAAATATCACATCTTTCATAGTTTTCAAAGCTATGTAGGTTAAAAATTCTCTTGTAATAAAAAACACAACACTTTAGTAAAATGTTCCGTTGAGACTCAACTTCAATAATTATACCTCAAAACTCTTCTGACATCCTTCCTATATCTCAATGTACCTAAAAAAAGAGGGATCATTTTCATACCCATACAAACTCACACTATTGATTTGTACCACAACTGTGACAAACTAGGTAATACTAATAATAGATCAATTTCATTCCTTAAACTACTACAAAACAAGTGTTTAACAGTGCTAGTATTTATCAGCACTAGAATAAAGCAATGATAAATGGTATCTTTATCAGCGCTAAAAAAGCACTAATAAATTTAACACTTTATCAGTGTTTTTTTAAAACTGATAAAGTGTCCCTTTATCAGCGATTTATTTTTAGCATTGATAAAGGGTACCCTTTATTAGTGCTATATTTTTAGAACTCATAAAGAAATCATTTATTAGTACCTTTTTAACACTGATAAATGTCTGAATAAATAAAATGAAATAATTAAATAAATAAAAAATAAAAAACGAGTTTATTAAAAATAATATTAAATTTTTGATTAATTAAATAATTATTGATAAAAATGAATTAATTGATTATACTATATATAAATTATAAATATTATTAAATATTATGTATTAAATATATATATATATATATTCAAAATTAAAATTAAACAAATTAAAATTAAAAATAAGTAAATTGAGAAAAATATTAAACATTTTATTAATTAGACGATTATTAATAATATTAATAAATGGTATATATTAAATATAGATATATATTAATGTATATAAATATGATTTATATAATATAAAATATTATTTATGCTTTACATTAAATAGTAATTTTTTTAGTGAATAATGGTTTATAATTAAAAATTAATATGAATTAAAAATACCGACTAATTGCATCGAGTAAAGGACATAATTGAATGTCGATTGAATTTTCAATTTATAACATTGATCAAACGTATTATATTGATTTCTCATATACGTATTATATATATATGCACACACACAAATATTTATTTGGAATTTAACCAATTTATATTATTTATTATATATATATATATATTCATTTACTATGTTTTAATATTCTCAATATGTATTCATCTTTATTCCAATATATATCTATTTTATTAATTATGTATATTAATCAAACTTATCCAAATTTTCAATATATTATACTCATTTTTAATTAATCAATTTTACTCATTTTTAACATGCATGAACTTAAGATTAAATATTCATTAATAATGTTAAAAATACATTTGTAAAAAAATATTTATAAATTAAAATATTTATAAATGTATATTTATTGTTTTTATACATTTATAAATATAAATAAATAAATAATATTTGTTTTAAAAGTATTTATATAAGTATAAATAAATAATTATAAAATGATAATAAATTTATTTAAATAATGAACATATTAACTATATTTATTTTTATATATAATTATATAAATATATATAACAATATAAATATTATTTTTTAAAAATCATTTATATAATTATAAATAAATAATTATATATTCAAAGAATTATAAAATTATTATTTTATAAAAAGTATTATTATAAGTATTATAATTATATATAATAATTATACTTTTTTCTAATTTTTTTAGAAGTACTATAAGTATTTATCAACACATTTTTAGTGCTGATAAAAATAGAGATTTATCAGTGCTAAAATATTAGCACTGATAAAGATTGATTTTATCAATGATTCTTTAGTACTGATAAATCTCTATCTTTATCAGTGCTAAAGAAAGTGTTAATAAAGATTCATTTTATGAATGATTGTCGACTTAGTAATGGTAAAATGTATCTTTATAAATGCTTTTTTTGAAGTGCTGATTAAAGTGTCACTATCTATTTTAAGAGCCCTAACCATCGCGAACCAGTTCACGATATCCGAAGGTCTCCGCAAAAGCGACCTACTATTGGTGCTCCTTATTATCGAATCCAAGCTCAAATCTAGGGAGAAATCAAGTCTTCAACTATTCCAAGGCTCGGATCCAAGTCTCGAGTGATTCAAGGGTTGAACGCAACCACGACTCGAATGAAATACAGGTTTTTTGATATCTCTAATTTCCCTCAATTATCCACTAAATCTTCTCATCCCACATTCGTGTATCCCAAAAAGTCTAGTTACACTATCCTATAATAAAACAACCCAAAATTCATTATTTTTTAGATATATTTAAGTATCATCTTCCTCAATATCATGTGGGTCTCCTTAGAACAACATTGGTACCATACGATTTGAAATATGTCAAACCCAATGTTGGGTAATGTTGTTGCGAGGTATAATAGGCTCCCAATACCTATATTCCATGAAATATACCTCTTTTTAATCATAAAATTTTAAAAAATTCATCCATATAGTGGTTGATGTTGTCATTGGTTTTGAATATTACATTGAAAATCACTTGGATAATGAAATATCTTACATCATTGGGGTCTTATATTATGTCGTGTAGCAATTGGAACTGAGAGGGTTGAGTTAGGAGGAACTGAAATATAGGGTTATCCCCTTCTATTTGAAAGGTAATTCTAGAATTTGTTTCAAAAAAATAGATGATGAAATATCTGACACATGGGAACAATTATATAATGATTTTTTCATGATTTTTTTCCTAGGATAACAAGAACTAAAATATGGTGTAAAATTATTGTATTTAATTAGGATAACTATGAACTATTTCATGAGGCTTGAGATATATTTAGGGGTCACTTATGAAATTTAACAATAAAATTATTATGATGAATCTAGAAAATCACATGAGAAAAAACATTATATATGTTTTATTTTTTGTCATATTTATTTAACTACTTCTTGAAAAAATATAATGTTTTCAGTTTTTATTTTTTAAATATTTCAATTTTAATTTAAATAATATAACTTAAATGTTATAAAAATAAAAATCAAATAAGTTTAAGGTTTTGTAATCCTTTGATTGTATTATACAGGAAAAAAATGATTTTGAGATAAAATGTAATTGATATTTTGATTTTGGTTGTTTAATATAGTCAAAAAATAAATAATTTGAATGATTCATTTTCTAGGAAAAACCTCAGCATCATGGTGTTTTATGAAACAAAATACCATTTCATTATGTGGTGAAGAAGAAGAGTACATTGTTGATAGAATTTATTGTTCTCGATCCTTTAGGCTTGATAATTTTTTTCTAAATTTGATATTTTCTTTGAAAAGTAACTTATTTAACAAGAAAAGTATTCTATTATTTAAATTTTAAATAATATTTTAAATCATTCAATAATAAATATTATACCACTAAATTTAACTAATTTTTATAATATAAAATATTAACATTGATTGATGTAAATTTAATAAATAAGTTTTAATAGAATCTATTTTGTTGAAATAAAAATTATTTTTCATGGATAAAATCATTACAAATTTAGAGTTCCACTTCAAGTCAACTTTATTAATCTATATTTAATAATTTAATGACATTCTATGTTCACAATGGATTCTTAATTCTATTGAATTTTATGTTTTACTAACATGAACTTAAATCCATTTTTATGTACTTCTAGCGGTAATATGATTCCCCAAAGATGTGACTATCTCAATTATATGACATAAAAAATGTTTCATTAACATACACTAACATGACCTTTTATGTTAAGAGTTTTACAGAATCATGAAAAAACATTAACTAAAAAACTTGTGTATTTTTAAACTAATGGACATTTTTTGGAAAAATATATACAACAACTTGATCCATAAGAAGACTTCATTGTTCTTATTCGGATCAATCTCCTCATGTAACATTGTTCTTATTCGTATTGAGACCTTAATGCATATATTTGATCAAATTATCATCCTTTTTAGCCTCTCCATATTATTTAGTCTCTAGTTGGAAAAAATGAGGTTTTCTGTAGAGTTTTACTCCTTTGAGTTTTCACCGAAACTTTCTGATCTCCAATGACATTTTATTCATTGACTTCAGCCTTGCTTGTATTTCTTGTAGTTGATAAAAATATATCCATATTTTAAATGATAACCCACTCATTAATACTTCTTAAAAATCTATTCATTTCTTTCAATTAAAAATCTAATAAACACTATGTATGTTTTACTTTAATCCATATAAAAAAATCATTCTTTAAAATTTCCTTTTGGTTCCACCCTTATGAATCTATGATAACCATCCATGTAAGTCTCACAAATGGGATACATTCACCTTTGATAATGAATATCTTATGTGTATTTATGTATTGTACAAAATGAATATTTTATGAACCCAATAGTATATTTTTACTTTTTGTTGGACGATTCAAACATTCAATCCAATGTATCTTATTTTCTCCTCATCCTCCTCACTCGTTGATTGATTGTTTGGAGAGATTTATTTTCATTTTTTTATCATCATTTTTTATTTATCATTGGCATATCCCTATTTTCAACAATATTTTCATAGTAAAATAATTATCCATAGAATTAATGTATTGTTTCATATTTATGTTTAATTTATTTATTTTCATTATTACTCATATAATAATTGTTTTCTTGTACAATTGGATTCTTTTATTCGAGTTGGGGTGGTTTTTTTGAAGCTGATCATGCTTGTGAGGGATCAGACTTTGAGCCTACAACTGAGATAATGACAATAAGAAAATGCGTCAAGAATGAATACAACCATCAAAAAAAGGTGAATTACTACTACTTATTTAATTAATTTTGTCATCATTTTATCTACTATTTGTAAGTTATTTTCCTTATCATTCTTATCTAATAATTATTTAGTTTTTTTCATAGATCTTTTGGGAAGTCATATTTTTCTTTCAACTATCTGCAATAATTCATAAAAGAGATAAAATGAATCTTTTTTCCAATGTAACCATGTTTTCCATATTCATTTCCTTTATTTCTTGAACTTCCTACACTGTATATTGATTTGATGTTGTTGGATAATTTTTTTTCTTATTTTTTAAAACTAGGAGAGTATAGAATTATCATGTTCTCATTATGGTGACCTATCATGATATAATGGGCACATGAGCTTCTTTTTCTCTTCTGATTTTCAAAAATGAGAAAAAAATTTCTGCTAAGAACATCGAGTCAATATGCAGTGTTGGAAGTTTGATATATAAATACAATTTAAACGTGGTTACATTGGTAGTTAGGATTTTTTAGGACTTTGGGATGTGTAAAAATCAACCGCACCTCAATCCAACACACAGTGTGACAGGTATGACTCCAAGTGCTTCTTTTTATTTAAAATTGAAATGAATTTTAGTAAAAAGGACAACAACATACTAAAAAATGATCAAACATATTTTTATTATTTTGATACTTTAGGGAAACAATCCATAAGTCATTTGAGACATGTAGGAATTAGCTACACCACAACCTGACACACGGTGTGACCTCCATGACTTAATGTGTTCATTATCAGTTTAAAATCATCAATTTAGTTCAAAAAATTTCACTCACTTAAAATAAAGAAAAAATTATTGTATTTTCTTGATAATTTATGAAATATATTCATAAGTCATTTTTTACATGTAGGAATCGATCTCACATCAAACTGATACATGATGTGATTAGTATAGGTCAAAGTGCGTGTTTCCAGTTTAAAATGACATTTCAGTAAAAAAACAAGTGTCATAATCAAAACTAAGAAAACAAATTTTTATTGTTTTGATAATTTAGAAAAATGATCCATAAGTCATTTGAGACGTGTAGGAATCAACCGAACCTCAATCCGATGCACGGTGTGACCAGTATGACTCAAAGTGCATCTTTTTATTTAAAAATGACATCAATTTTAATAAAAAGGACAACTAACCTACTCAAAATTGAGAAAACACATTTATATTGTTTTGATAATTTATCAAAACAATCTATAAGACATTTGGGATGTGTAGGAATTAGATGCATCTCAATCTGACACACAGTGTGACCGATATGACTCAAAGCGCGTCTTTTTATTTAAAATTGACATTAATTTTAATAAAAAGGATAGTTGACCTACTCAAAACTGAGAAAATTCATTCATATTATTTTGATACTTTAGTAAAATTATCTATAAGTTATTTTTTATGTATAGAAATCAACCTCACCTCAATATGATACACGATGTGCATGGTATGACTCAATGTGTTCGTTATCAGTTTTAAATTGATAGTTTAGTTAAAAAATGTCACTCACTGAAAACTGAGAAAGCACACTTTTTATTTTCCTGATAATTTAAGAAATTTATTCATAAGTCATTTTTTATATGTAAGAATTAGTCTCATTTCAAACTTATATACGATGTGATCGATATGAGTCAAAGTGCTTGTTTCCAGTTTAAAATGATATTTTAGTAAAAAAGACACGCGACGTACTCAAAACCAAGTAAATACATTAGTATTGTTTTGATAATTTATGAAAACAATAAATAATCCATTTTGTACATGTAAGAATTAGTCGTACCTAAATTTGATGCATAGTGTGACCGATATGACTCAAAATGTGTCTTTTTATTTAAAATTGACATCAATTTTAGTTAAAAGTACAACTGACCTACTCAAAACTGAGAAAACACATTCAGATTTTTTTATACTATAGGGAAATTATCCATAAGTCATTTTTGATGTGTATTAATCATATGCATCTCAATCTTATACATGACATTCCTGGTATGACTCAATGTGTTTATTATCAGTTTAAAATCTATAGTTTAGTTCAAAAAAATGTCACTCACTAAAAATCAAGAAAACACACTTATATTTTATTTATAATTTAATAAATTTATTCATAAGTAATTTTTAATATATATGAATTAGTCTCATGTCAAAATGATACACGATGTGTTCAGTATAAGTTAAAGTGCATGTTTCCAGTTTAAAATCACATTTTAGTTAAAAAGACAAGTGACATACTCAAAAGTGAGTAAACAAATTTGTATTATTTTGATACTTTATGAAAATGATACATAAGACATTTGGGACATGTAAGAATGAAACTCACCACAATCTTATGCACAGTGTGACTGATATGAATCCAACTGTGTCTTTTTATTTAAAATTGACAACAATTTTAGTAAAAAGGACAACTCACCTACTCAAAACTGAGGAAACACATTCAGATTGTTTTGATTTTTTAGTAAAACAATCCACAATTCATTTTTGATGTGTAGTAACCATACAAAATTCAATCCGATACACGATATGCCCGGTATGACTAAATGTGTTCGTTATCAGTTTAAAATCAACATTTTAGTTTAAAAAGCATCACTCACTGAAAACCTAGAAAACACACTCAGATTGTCTTTATAATTTAGGAAAATGATTCATAAGTCATTTGTGAAATGTAGGAATAAATATCACATCAAACCAACAAACGATGTTACTAGTATGAGTTAAAGTGTGTGTTTCTAGTTTAAAATGACATTTTAGTAAAAAAGATAAGTGGCATACTCAAAATTGAGAAAACACATTCAGATTGTTTTGATACTTTAGGAAAATGATCCATAAGTCATTTGATACATGTAAGAATAAAATGAACCTCAATCCAATGCACAATGTGACTTGTATGACTCCAAGTTTGTTTGTTTTCAATATATAGGTATTATTTTAGTTTAAAACGTGCATCACATCGCCAAAACTGAGCAAACGAGTCTAGATTGTTTTCTCTTCATTTAAATTTTGTATTTGTTCTTAATTTTTCTGATTTAGTGGTGTTTTTGGTGCTCTAGTTTTCTATTACAACACATTTCACTGGTTCTATAGTGTTCTCTAATAGCACACTGTAGTATGCCCCTTTATCAGCGCTTATAAAAGTGCTGATAAAAGACTCAAGCTTTTAATCTCGCTCTAGTAGTCAACGCTTCTCTAGCATTACTAAAGGCAATTTTTAGTGATTTTAAAGGATTTTTTAGTAGTGTTAGTAATATTCATGAATTATATTTCATTGATCTATATTCATTATAAGAATAATATGCAATTTCTTAGTAAAAAAAAAATTACTTTTATTCTAACTAAATCGAGTTTTATGCATTATACTGTTTTATTCAAAAGTATAATTTAAAAAATCTAGAATTTTAATTTTAAAAAATTATATAAATTTTGAAATCATATATTAAAAATTATATTAGAGTGAAATTTTGATAATTTTTTTCAAAATTTATTTTTTTGGGTGAATAGTAGAAAATACCGATTTTTAAGAAAACTGTCTTTTCTTTTCAAGTATATACAAAGTATAATTTTTTTGGATTGGTTTTAAAATCCAATTAGTTTATTTTAATTACAAATAATTCAATTAATATTATTGGAATCAACATTACACTTTATTTTTTCATAAAAACATTTTTATACTTAAAAATAAATTTTTCTTGAAAACCTTTTTTTATCACGTTTTGCGGGTTTGTTTTTGAATTAATTTCTACCAATTATAGAAATTTAATTTAATAAAAAAAACTACATATTTTTAATTATAGATTCCAAATTTGTTAATGAGATCACTTTCATTTTTTTCTATTATAAATAGTAACTTTGGTGAAAAAATATAGTTAGCATTGTAAGAGTTAAAGAGAGTTAAAAAGGTTAAAACTAAAATGATAAGGGTTAAAATGACCTATAAAATTGTCCAAATACTATTTTATAGTCCTATTTCGACCCTATCTCTTCTCTTATTCAAATATGATTCATTTTAAGCCACTTTTATCAAGTAATAAATTAATATATTTTAATCTTTTGAAAACTTCTATGTGTGTCCTCTCCATCACTTATAAAAGGACACCAAATATCCTCTCTTATCCACACTTAAATAGCCTCTTGTATTATCCAATATCTACAAAAATCCTTTCATAACATCCCTCTATATTTCCTATATGTCATGTTTTGATCAAAATACAATCCTAATAAGTCTTTAGGTATAAACCTAAGGAGGTTGTGTGAAGAAGAGGTATAGTTCTTAACCGAGTGTTTTTTATCTCTTCTTTTGCCTCCTTCAAACCTCTCCTAACCATTGTGGTATAATAACATAAATATATCCCATATAATTAAATTTTATTATGTTTATGGTATAAATTTTTTTCATATAATTATCTATCTAATGGAAATAAAAACATCTTTCATGTGTACATGTGGACTACCACCCAATGAGATGATGTATTTCATTTTTCATCACCGAATCTTATGGATGGTCATAATAATGGATAAAAAAAATATAATATGACAATATTATATAAATTTTATTCTATAGTGGTAAATAAATATTCTAATTATTTCTTTAACATCCAATACAAAATAAAAACATCACTCGTGCGTACGTGCATACTACCACCTCACAAACCGATGTATTTTATTTTTTATCATAACCTCATATGGATGGTTTATATTGGTGGATTTATATAAAAATATGATATTTATGATATAATTTTAATTCTGTAAAGATAAAATATTACTTACTTTCTTTCCCTCATGTTTGTTGAAAAATGGAAACATTACTCATGTGTACATACAAACTATTATCTCCATGTTGTAATATAATTAATTTTTCATAACCACCATACATAATTGGTTATAAAATTATAATTAATGTATAAATATGATAATTATAATAGAATTAAGATTATTTAAATGATATAATCATGATCCATTTGACCATAGTCAACCTACCGAATTCATTTTGGACTTATGAACCAAACATCCTCAAAATGTCTGAAGTAAGCTTAATCAATTGAGTGATTGAGTATGTCATGGTAATAATAAAAATAAAAGGAATAATAAAAGTATAATAAACTTGAAAAATATTATTAGGCAAGTAAATAATTAACATAAATTTATTACTCAAGATGATAAAGAACGTACGTGATAATTCAGACTTGAGGTAAGCGATATTTTATCTTAAAACCTAGTTTTAAAAAGTTTTAATGATTTATTTATAATATTTTTCCTCCATATCCATAATATTTTATGGATGTATAAATATTTAAATAAATTAATTTAAAACTTCATTTTATCTCTACTTTTACTTTCTTAAAAAGGCATTTGAAAGGAATTATCTTTCATATTTCATACAGAATGTTTGACTTTATTTACAAAGCACAGAAGAAATATTTTTTACATATAGGATGTCAAAAAAATTTCCTTCCACCATAAAATTTATTTTAAATTTGGATTCCCTTACAAAATTTTGTGTTTTATTTAAATTAAAAACTTCCTCCCTTTGTTCTGAGTGTCTTAGTTTTGAAAATTGGGTTTTAATGTAGAGAGATATATTAATATCTGAAAATGATTTTCCTATGGGTTCAAAAGTATATTTTTATGAGTTTGATGATGAAAATTAAATATTTTATATGTTTTCTGTATGTTATGATTCTTTTTTTTATGATGATGGGTGAGCCTAATATATCTCTCTAATGCATTAGGTAATGATTATGTTCTCCAGAGAATTATATTGGAATTAACCGAGCATGTTATTCTATTTATAAGGGTTATTGTAAGGGTTTTATAAAAATGATGTCCCAAGGAACCTATATGAATTTACTATGCTTGAAAATGAATTTTCAAGGAGATATTTTGATTTCATAAGGTAATATAATGATATTTTGTTTAAAGGAATGATTCTTCCCTTTAAGGGTAAAAGGTATGTTTTTAAGAAAATGTTTCTCATGGGTTCTCATGTTTTCTAAGAAACCCTCATGATTATGATTTTTTTCCTTTATGTTTTTTATAAAGTTTTTTTATGAAAAAATTTTGGTATTAAATCTAATTTCATATGTAAGTAAAAGAATATTTGAGTTAAAAGATTATTATGTTAAAATAAAATTTTATTATATGATCTTATGGTTTTGAAATAGACTAACAATTTATATCCCTTATTGATATTTTTCCTCTCATACCATGTTTTCAAATGTTTTTCATAGGGTTTAAGTATGAGTAGGAATAATTATGAAGACAAGTTTAAAATCATGATGATTTTTCATGAAAAGAAAAACATAATTCATTTTAAAAGTATTGTATTATGAAAAAATGTACATTGAGTGGAAGTGTCTACTTTTTAATGCATGGATTTGTTATGTAAGAGTTATGACCTATTTTTTAAAACTCTAAATATAAAAAGATCTTCAGAAATGAAAGAAAATGAATATTTATTTAAAAATTAAATTATGGGTTGAATAAGGATCTGGTACTTATAGTTGGTATTAGAGTCTGGTTTAGATATTTTTTAAGGTTGGGATTATGTAAGTAAGTATCCTTAAGAGATTATAATTTATGGTTACCATGATATAGCTATAGAAGTTTACCATATTTCTTAATCTAATCCATGTCTATTTAGAATGGTTTTATATAGAGGAAATATAGAAGTTGAATTAGAAAGACACCAAGAGGAAAATATACTTCCAAATCAGTAACCTGGAATGGTTGGAATTGGAATTGAGTAGTTTTTTATTATGATGGATCAATTAACACAAGATATTAATGGTGGTATCATCCATGTTAGAGAGAAACCAAATTCACTATAAATGAACATGTTTATAGCAGATAATTTCACGAAGAAACACCCTCAAGCATTCATTGGATCTTATGATTCTATATAGGGTTACTACTAGGTTTCTCCATTAGAAAAACTTCTTCAGTGGTGTAATATTTTCATTTTGATCCTATTCAGTGCCACCTATCTTTACATGGATTTGATTCGATCACCCTATGGTTTTCTATCGGTGCCTCACCCCATCATATCTGACCATGGTGGGGATAGATATGAGTTTTGGCTCAAATAAACATTTTGATCTATGTTTCCTGCTAGTGCTAGCATTGGATGCGAAGGAGGCTGGTCATCTATGCATTTTGCGGTGATGGACAGAGGTCGATGGATCAATTCCCTCATATATGATTTTGTTCATTTTTCTGATGCCTCGAATGATCAAGGTATGAGACTCCTAGTGCTACTCCCCCAAATTTGTGCGATGGTCCTTGTTGATGATAGATTCTGGCTTAGATATGCTCTTCTAGCATCAGATGTGTTTAGGTTATGCTGTCTTTGGTGTGGAATTTTCATTTAGAGAGGATGATTGTGGTGGTGTTGAGAAGTTCTTTCAGATATTCCTTTTGGGGTTTTTAGTATTAGTATTATATTTTAATTGAATTTGAAATGCTTTCTGGGACTGATTTTTTCATTAGGTTGTGGATTTCTTGGCTTGCATTGGTTTTTTTTTGTTGCATTTGGTGTGGTGTAGCTCTTTGCAAGTGCCACTGGGTGGGCGTCCCCAAAAGTGGGATAGGTGTGCTGACACCTATGTTTTAGCTATCTGTCCTTTGATGAATGGATATGCACCCTATCTTCAACATTCTACACAGAGTTTTCGATCGGATTTTTTGTTTCATCAGGTTGGTAATGTGGTGTTTTTTGTTTCATTGTCGGGTGGGAGACTCTAAAGAGAGATAGGTGTGTTGAAACCTATCATATGTTCATCCCTCCACTTTTTATCATGGGTGGGATGGGTGATCTTACACGTTGCATCTCATATTTTGGATTCATGATGCACCTCTCAGCTGATCTAGTGTGATTTGACACCGTGATTCACTTCTCAGCTACTCTAGTGTGACTTGGTTCCGTGATGCACTTCTTGGATGCTCCAATGCAATTTGACATTGTGATGCACTGCTTGGATACTCCATTGTGACTTTTCTATATGATTTACTTCTTGGATGATCTGATGTGGTTTGACACTATGATGCACTACTCGGCTGCTACAGTGTGTTTTGGCCCCGTGATGCATTATCGTCTACTCCGGTGTGATTTGAAAGATGCAACTTTTTGGTGGGTGGGGGGAGACACTTTTTCATTTTGATTCCTCTTGGAATTTTCTAGTGGGGGGGGGGGGGTGGGGTGAATAGACTCTTACTAATGCTTTAATTTGACGTTTGGTGCCCTTTGGACATTCGGGACCATGTTTGGTCCTTCAGGTCATGTTTATTTTAAGAATTTTTGCCTTTGCCTTGTAATGGGTTCCCTATTCACCCATTTATTTTAAAAGGGATCTTATTATTTATCTTTCAATAAAGAGGGATTGGCCCATCAACCTTTTAAAAAAAGGGTTGTTTGAATCATCAAAAGGTAATTATAGTTATTTATCATTTTGAAGGTGAAACCAATTAGTGGTGGTCAATAGTAAAGAATACCAGGGAAAGAGAAGAGGGTTCTCCATTAAATAAAATACAATATTTTTCACTATTCATTAAAAAAATGAAATTTATCGGAAAAATTCCAAAAATTTACACAAAGTAAATTTTGATGTCCCCATTCTAAAGAAGGATTTTGTTTGGTCAAATAGAATGTATTAAAGTGACAAAAACTATATTTAAAGAGGGTTCTACATTAAAAGGCGGTAAATCGACCTTTTAATGTAAATTATGCTTATAATTAGATTCATTCACATTTTAAGCCTCTAACTTTTATTGGATAAAAGTAAATACATTTAAAAAACATGTATAATCATATTGTAGTTAATTTTGTTCATTCCCGCCAATACAATCGCTAGGAGTTAATTTCCATTTAAATAAATAATATTATATTATTAGTGTGCAACGTAAGATTTCAAAGAAACCCATTGTTGTGTATCGGGTATGCCATTTGAACATAACATCCCCTTTAAATTAGAATTAATATTTAATTCAAAAATATTAATAAATATGAAAAATGTCATGTTCTTTATTTACCTGGGATGTTACATCCTTCCCCCCTTTTGGGAATTTCATCCTCACAATTTTAAAACAGGGCTTGGAAACATCATTAAAAGTCTCACATCGGAAAAGAGTCAGTAAAAATATCACTTTAAAAGAAAGAAAGAGAAGTACAAAGGTCACCTGAGATAACCCATACTAGGATTCCATGTAGGAAAACATGGATATGGAAGAAAGAAAAAATGGTCAAGTTCTGATGGAGAGTGATAGAAAACATGATTAAGAGAAAGTTAACCCCCAGAAAATCACAAACATGTGATGGATTAAATGGTCTTTGATTCCCCAGTAGGAAAATTTAATAGGAAAAGTTTTTGTTTTAAGTTACTTTTCATAAAGTTGAGGAATTTATTTATGATCTTAACTAAAAACATAAGGAAACATAATTACTTTTCATGTAGAATTTCATCCTTTACTAAATTTATACCACAAACACATATTTTCTCCCAACGATGAGTATTGAAACTAACTTAGTCACATCAAAAGCACAAGAATCAAATTCTAGAGAATCACATAATCCACAAAAAAAGATATATATTTCCCCTGTCTTTAGACATTAACCAAAACCAAAAATAGTTAGTATGAGATCATATAATCCCTAATAAGGATAATCCTTTAAAAAAATAAATACTACTCTTAATCTCCAAAATTCAACAAAAAGTACCCAAAGTTCAATAAAGACCATTCAATATACCATTGTCCTTAAAATTCTTAAAAATAACCCAAACTAAGATTGTAACCCAAAAATTAGAAGGATTTAGTCACATAGTCTTCCACTGTAAATCTTAACATTTATCTCCAAATAAAAATCAACTACTCTTAAAGTCTCATACTAAAGTGTAATTAACCAAATCACATATTCTCCATGATAGTTTAATCATTTACATAAAAAACCAAATCACCATATGTCCATAATAAAAACATAGATTCTCCCAAAATAAAATTCCACCATTACTCATCAAAATAAAAGATAATTATTCCTTGAATAACATTTTCATATATCAAACTTTAGGGTTACACATATTATAAAAAGTATTCCAATATAATCCCATCATCAAAAGAGCCTTAATAATTTTAAGTATTTCATCATCTTAAAATCTACCATAACATTTGAATCCCTTATATGTTGACTTCTTACTCATTCAATGTTCTTTATGATCCATTAACCATTCCTTTCCAACTTATTCTGAAATACTTCTTTCCTAAAAACAAAATCATGAATCATATCCTAAGATTAAGTAATGTCAAAACACATGTTAAGAAATAATCCATACCTTTCATTGGTCATTGTCGGTTTCTTCATCCTCAATTGGAATGACATTAGATATTGGTAAACATATATTTGTACGATCCTGGTGATCCCATTCTCGAAACATCTTCGCAGGACATCTGTTTGTATAATGACCATGCACACTACATTTAAAACATTCAATTGATCCCCCAGAAAGAACTTCTTTCCCTTTCCTAGAGTCAATTGGATGCTTCCTTTTTCCATGGCAGGTTCTTGCTTTATGACCTTCATTCCCACATATATAGCATCTTCCCATCCCTTTGAAACATTTTCCTAGGTGTTTATTTCCACATCCTTGACACATAGGTTTTTGAACATACTTACCTTTATGATTATTACCTGAACATCCGTAGGGGTTTGTTTCTCGTATATATTATGCCTTATAAAAATCACCAAGGTTTAGGTGGTCAATCATGACTCCAGATAGTTGGTTCAGAAGAACCACAAGAGTCCTCATTGGAGATCCCATTTCATTCAGTTGCTCGTTCAGAAAACCGTCACAGTTTTCTTCACATCCACTGTTACTTTGGTGCCTGCTTGATCCAGCCATTTACTAAAACCAAAAATCTCAGTGTGAGCATATCAGTAAAATCATCATATAATATCTTAAGAGGAGGGTAAATACTAAGATATACTTATTCATGTTATCTTAAACTCATTCACTTTATCTAAAATAACTTTGTCTCTTTCTAAAATACTAACCATTATGGTAATTTCACTTATGCTTAAAGAACACCCTAACCTCTAAAGTTATCTAAACCGAAATCTAATACCAACTGTAAGGACCCAACCTTAAACATTGAATAATCTTGAATTAAATGAATAATTCACATTGATGATCTTTTTAGGTTTAGAGTTTTAGATAATTAGGTCATAACTATTACATTTCTTTTCAAAAATTACAAAGTATAAACTTCTACTCAGTTTCCATTTTTTTCACAAAAAAAAAAACTCTTATAAAAAGAGTCATGTATAGTTCCATGTTTAAGATAGCATGAATTTTCCTTGATCCCATCCTTGACCCTATTCTTCTTTAAGTCCTGTGAAAAACATTTCAAAATTTGGGATGAGCATAAAAAGCTCAGTAAGGGATACACAAAGAAGGAAAAATATTAGTTTTTCAAAACAACAAGTAAACCATGAATACTTTATCATAAGTAATAATTTTCACCTTTAAGAAGTAGTAAATACTCTTCATTGAATAAAAGATCAATACTTACCATTTTGTAACCAAAATATTACCATAAAACCCATATAAAGAACACATAACATATAAAGGTAACTTGGGACATAAACATACTTAAATGGAATAACCATATGGTCGACTTCCACACATATCACTAAATGGAATAGCCATACAACTGACTTCCATACCCAATGCATTTGAGGTTATAACATAACCAACCATCCTGGTTTATCACGGCACCACCCGTCATATGGTTTATCACGTAACCACCTGTCAAATGTCCAAGTAGCATTATAACACATACAATATTGCAAATATAAACATTTCACTAATAACATTTCATTTTTAATCACAAGAATTAATTTTAAGATATTTAAATAATCAATCCATTTTCATAAACCATTTAAAAAGAGATTTTTGAATCAAAGTATCCCATACCACTTTGAAGATTTTAATAGAATTATAATTTTAAAACATTAATGTACATATAAATAAATACTCAAAACCATTTTTAAAACATGGACATTAAATATAAATATTTAGAATAATAAATCTTTAAAACATTTAAAATGATATTTTAGTTAAAGAGTTTTTAACAAAATGAGAGACTCTTGAATACAAATAATTGATGAATAACATTTAATCATAACTTTATAATATCATCAGAATAAAGGTATTCATGATATAATATGCCAAAGGATAGTATATACACCATATCAATGTGAATTGGCACATAACAACAATGAAGTCTCAATGGAATGTAAATTGAGACGAAATCCCTTATAAAGATGGTATCCTTTGATTAAGGATAAATCGATTACATAATTATGCGTGAAAAATAATAATACACCCAATATAATTGGATATTAAGTGTAAAACAATCAGAGGTCATTCACACATATTCATAGGACTACATATTCAAGAAGTAAAAGTTTAACCCAAAGAATTGAAATTGGGTTAAGAAGTTCCCTTGCAAAAATTCGACGCCTAATGACATTTCT
Organism: Viscum album; assembly: GCA_963277665.1. Lineage (NCBI taxonomy): Eukaryota > Viridiplantae > Streptophyta > Magnoliopsida > Santalales > Viscaceae > Viscum > Viscum album. The sequence continues at coordinate 1,738,869,748 of OY728160.1, forward strand.
TTAAAATTCAGAAAATGAGTTGATGAGAGAGAAAATGGTATATCATCACTTGGACATAAAATTTACATCAATAAGGATATAGACGAACATATACCAACATAATAAGATGTAAATTAAAATACATAACAAAAAGAAGTCTTTAAAAAAAAGAGGTTGAAAGGTTCCCTTACCGATTGGGTAACTTACGAGACATACACCACATGAAATAAGGATTATAAAATGAATATGTAAATACCCATAAATGAAAGTATATTACACAAAGAGTAAAATCATGGGCAGTACATACACCACAGAAGGAAATAGTGGAAAATATAGCATGAATCTCATGGGAATAAAAAGTGAGATGAAAAACTCTTACTTCGTTCTAATCAATCAAGTCGTATGACCCAAAAGTTAATAAAAATAAAATGAATCACATAATACCATGAATATAAATATAATAATGATAATATATATCAAACGGAAGTATATAATACACCACATGCAATAAATAAGTGGCGAACAATGGAAATCTCACGGAATTAAAAGTGAGATAAGAAATCCCTTACCACGTGTCCGACTTGACTTGCTCATATGTTCGTTGTTCTTCCTAAATAATAAACTTAAGTTAATTTCTACTTGATTAATAATATTTTCAATTTTATTATTCCTTTTATATCACTTATTACCATGTTATAAACATTATGTAATCATTTAAGTTAATAACGCTCGTTTTGTTGATATTTGGTACTTGAGTAAAAAATGAACACCTTATATTTACAAGTTGTCCATGTTGTCAATAGTCCATTATATCCAGAATTATATTCATTATTTAGATATCATATATATCAGATATATCCAGTATATATATATTTATATTTATAACAGTACATATCATTTATAGGTAAGAAATGAAATGCACCGTTCATGGAGACGGTAAGCCGTACGTACGCATGAATACTAATTTCATTTCTATTTATTATTTTAATGGAATTAAAACATAATGATACATAGGTATATTATAATTCCAGTATAATATCATATATAATATCATTAAATCCATCCTTTATACATCCCACATAAGGCATTAACAAGTTATATCACTTTGAGGGGGGGGGGGGTAGTTCACACTTCCTCAAATGAAATTATCGCGTTTACCCATAATGGAAACCATAAAGGTATGATATAAATGGAAAATACAGAAGCATAAAGAGAACATAAAAATAATATATATCATATATAAATACAGTTCCATCCAAATGGCCACCATGAGAGGCGTTAGGAGGTAATTGAACAATCATCGTTTCGTGAGGAGTTAGTTTTCCATCCACAGAAACATTATATTCTTCACCCATTAGATGGAGGTGTGTGTAAGTATAGTTCGAATCCTTCTCATAAAAACATCCTAGTATATTGAGGATACTGGTGTTTTTATAAAATAAGGGAATAAGAAGATTTTAGGGGTTGGATAAGTAAAAGAAAAGAAAAGAAGTTAAGATAAACCATTACCTTTAATTTGGGTAACTCCCTTTGGTTTGAACCAAAATGGTTTGTTAAAGTGTATTATGCCTAAGGTAAGGCTTCTAGGTGGAATAGAGGGATGTAGGGAGATTAATTGGGTAGATTTTGGATGAACCAAAAGTCTTGAGAGGTGTGAGGAATTGGTTAGAAATAGTCTCCTTTTATAAGGGGGAGGAGGGGCTCTTTAGGAAAGTGTGAAAATATTATTTTATTATATAATGATATTTGGTTTCTAAAGGTCCAAAAATCATTAGAGTCGAATATAATATGACTCATGGTATAAATAAAATCATCCAATAATTATTGGACAGGTTTTGGATGTTATTTTAATATTTATAATCTTATTTATTTATATGATTTATTAATGAGGTAAACACTACATCATTATTGTGTCATAAATAATTTAATTTATTCGATGTCTAAAAATTATAAAAAAATACCATGATGTAGGAAATATTTTTATATTTCCAATGAATCTTTATAGTCAAAAATATTACTTATATAACACCATATAAAAATTAATTTACTAAAATATATTTGTTTATGTCATTTTGGCATTTACTTTAAATTAATTAATCTAAAGCGTCATTATCATTCATAAGTGGCTCCATGGGGTCCCAAAATAGACTCAAGGATGCCCATGGTCGGAAATGAATCATAAAATTAGGTTAGGACAAGTTTTAAGGTAATTTTGAATAATTATAATATCCTTTTTACCTTGAATTACCCTATTTACCTTTAACCGCGGTAAATAAAAGTCAAAAGTTACTATTCACGAAAAATTATTTTCATCTTATTGAACCAAATTTTACCTACTAATAACAACCATGTATGTCTTATTTTTTAAATTAAATTCACAGAAGTGGTAAAATTTCATTTAAATGAAAAGTCAGTTTTTTTAACTATTACTAAGTGGTTTCACTATTCATCAAAAATTGAAGTTTTTCAGAAAAATACCAAAAATTCAGCCTAAGCTAAATTTGATATTCCGAATTCAAAAATGATGTCTATTTTACCAAATTCAAAACCTAGAAGTTGTATTAATTAATTTTATAATTAATTCCTGTTGTTAAATTAAATAGCGTGTTTTTAAGAAACAATAACTATCAAAAGATTGACACTTGTTTATGTCCAAATTCAAAGTGAAAATTAATTACAATGACCAAAATTGAATTAAAAGGTAAAAATATATTCTAATTACACTTTAAAACCAATTAAAAATATAATATAACCATATAAATAAATTATATTAAAACGCAGTTTTGAATTAAAATTCAATATTTTCACTATTCATTAAAAAATGAACTTTATCGGAAAAATTCCAAAAAATTACACAAAGTAAATTTTGATGTCCCCATTCTAAAGAAGAATTTTTTTTGGTCAAATAGAATGCATTAAAGTGACCAAAACTATATTTAAATAGGGTTCTCCATTAAAAGGCAGTAAATCGACCTTTTAATGTAAATTATGCTTTAAATTAGATTCATTCACATTTTAAGCCTCTAAATTTTATTGGATAAAAGTAAATACATTTAAAAAACATGTATAATCATATTTTAGTTAGTTTTTTTCATTCCCACCAATACAACGGCTAGGAGTTAATTTCCATTTAAAATAATAATATTATATTATTAGTGTGCAACGTAAGATTTCAAAGAAACCCATTGTTGTGTATCAGGTACGCCATTTGAACACAACCTCCCCTTTAAAGTAGAATTAATATTTAATTCACAAATATTAATAAATATGAAAAATGTCATGTTCTTTATTTACCTGGGATGTTACAATAATTCCCAATAGACAAAGTTTATAATCCTTGTCAAAAGGGAAAGTATCATAAAATATCATTCAAATAAAATAAATAATTTTCAACTTCTAAACCATTAAGTTGGTTCACATAGATTTTTTAGACCCTCTAGAGTTTTTAGTTTAATAGGAAAAAATTATTCTTATGTTATAGTGGATGATTATTCAAGAAATATATGGGTGTTTTTTCTTTCTCATAAAAGTTAAGATCTTTCCTATTTTTATAAATATACTTAATCTATAGAAAATATTAGTAGAATTAGAATTAATAACTTAAGAAGTGATTATGAATATGACTTTGAAAATAAATAGTTTGAATATTTATGATCATATCATGGATATATATATAACTTTTCAGCTCATAGGACCCTACAACAGAATAGTGTTGTAAAGAGAAGAAATATACTCCTTCAAGAAATTTACCAAACCATTCTCAATGAGTACGATTTACCTATCTATTTTTGGGAATAATATATGTATACATCTTGATATATAATTAATATAGTTTTAATTAGACCTATTTTAAAGAATACCCCTTATGAATTATGGAATAGTAGAAAACCAAAGGTTAACTACTTTAGAGTTTTTGGTTGTAAAGTCTTTATACTCAATAAAAAAGAGATTTTAGAAAAGTTTTCATCCTAGAGTGATGAAGGAATTTTCCGTGGATATTATATATATAGTAAATCATATAGGGTGTTTAATAAAAGGACTAATATTTTGGAAGAATCTATACTTGTCAAGTTTTATGAGACATATCCACATGAGTCTAAAACCTTTTTAGAAAATCTAGAGGATGACCTTTCCATTCTAGACATAAATTATAAACCTAGTGAAAATTATAAAATACCTCCTATAAATAATTCTCTCTATTCTAATGAATAACCAAAACCTAAACCTGTATATGAAAATTAGGTATCAAAAAATTCTATTCCTAGAGCTATTATGACTCATAAATATCATCTCTTAGATGCTATCATAGGTGATACAGATAAAGGAAATTAGAATAGTGCTTCTCTTAGAAACCAAGTTGAAAATAAATATTTATTGTCACAACTAGAACCTAATAACATCACAGAATCAATTAATGATGAATTCTGGGTAATGTAAATACAAGAATAACTTAACAAGTTTGAAATAAATAGAGTCTAGGAACTAGTTGAAAGGCCCAAAACTACCTAACTATCAGAACTAAATGAGTATTTAGAAATAAGGTTGACAAGTTAGGCACAATAGTTATAAATAAAGAAAAAACATTTGAACAAGGATGTAGTCAAGAAGAAATTATCGACTACGAGGAAACCTTTGATCAAGTAGCTCAAATTAAATCCATCAAAATGTTACTTACCAATGTAGAATATTTGAATTTCAAACTATGTCAAATGGATTTCAAGAGTGAATTATTCAATGGTTATATTATTGAGGATGTTTTTGTAGAACAACCCCATGGATTTCAAAACCCTCACTTTCTAAATCATGTTTCTAAATTAACAAAATATATATGTGGATTACAACAAGATCTTAGAGCTTGGTATGATTGGCTCAACTAATTTTTGATTTCAAAAGATTTTTCTTAAGGAATAACTGACCCTACATTATTTATTAAAATAATTTTTAAAGATGTTTTAGTCATGAAAATATATTTTGATGAAAATATTTTTGGTTCTTTAATAAATTATTTGTGTATTGAGTTTTCAAAAATGATTCAAAGTAAAATTGAAATGAGTGTGATTGGTAAACTTAAATTATTTCTTGCTTTTCAGATTTTTCAAAGTAAATATGACATTATTTTAAATCAAAAAATGAAACCAAAGAACTTTTAAAACATTTTTGTATAGATAGTACTAAAGTTAGTGACACTTCTATGAGTACTATATGTAAATTGGATCTTGATGAAACTAATAAACCAGTTGATCAAACCACTTACAGAGGTATGATTGGAGGCTTTCTATACTTAAATTATATCCGGCTTGATAAAATTTTTCATGTGTGTATGTGTTCCTATTTTCAAGAAAACCCAAAAGATTCAAATTTAATTACTAGAAAAATAATTTTTAAATACCTCAAAGGTACAACCAATTTAGGACCATTCTATTCTATAGGAAAATAATTTGACTTAGTTATTTATTCTGATGATGACTTTGGTGGTATTAAGTTAGATAGAAAAACCACCTCTGGAACATGTCACTTTTTGGGTATGTATCTAGTTTCTTAGTTTAGTAGGAAATAGAATTCTATTGTATTATCCACTACTGAATATGAGTACATAGTTTCAGGTAGTTGTTGTGTTCATATTTTGTGGATGAAACACACTCTAATAGACTATAGATATAAATTTCAACATGTCCCTAAAAACTGTGATAACAAAAGTTCTATTAACATTTACAATAACCCTATATATAATTTGAGAACCAAACATATTGATATAAAAAATCACTTTATGAGAGACCATTTTCAAGTGGGTGATATAACTCTTAATTTTATAGGAATTGAACATCAGATTGATGATATATTCACAAAGCCTTTGAATTTTGAGAGATTAAGGTATATCAAAAATTAACTAGAAATGATAAACTTTGGTTATTCTTTTATCCTTAGTTTTATTCTGGTGAAAAAATATCAAAATAGGTTGATCTAACATTGGACATCCCCCATTGGTGATCCACTATTCACGATCTACTATTGGTGATCCGCTGTTGGTGGCCTGCCATTGGTGGTTCGCCGTTGGTGGTCCACTGTTACCATTGGTGATCGACCACTAGTTATTCTACAATGGTAATCTACTGTTACTATTTTTCTATATTTATTTTTTTATCAAGTTTACTTATTTATTACTACATGTATTATATTTAATTTTCATTTTCAAATCCCTAAATGATAAAATTAGCTTAAAATCAAAATTTGAGAACCCTCCCTCTCATAACTCCTTTGAATATTTCTTTATTCATTTCTCTCTCGACCCATAACCTTCCTTCTTTCAATTTAGTGTAAGTATGGTGAGAGTCAAATGCACTACTGTGTTATCTCACAAAGAATAACACCCCTCAAATAAATCACGATGTGAATATAGTCGGTCTGCTGTTGTCAAACCAAAGAAGCCCCAAATCTAGTCTCGAGCCATCATCACTAAAAGGAACTAAATGATAAATTATTAGTATCAAGTATGTCAATTGTAATAAAAATGATTAAGGACTAAGGATGGATCAAATGGTTCTCAAGGAATGATTGACCACTCTATCCTAGGTTGGTTCACCAATTTTATTATTTTGAATAGAATGATTTTGATGATAATAAAGATGTTATTAATACTACTATTTATGACAAAGAACTAACCTTTTCTTTGAAGCATCGTTCCAGATTCCACAATATACCTCATAAAGGTATATCTGATGATTTTCATGGTTCCATTCCTAGTAATAGTGAGAATTTTGTGTATGAGGATTCCCTACTTGATCTCACTAAAAACGATATTATTTGAAGGCCTATGGATGTAGATCTTGATTTTGAGTGTAGGTTATTATTCAAGTTTATACAATACATGATTTGTTCCAGGAAGGGGGAATTTAGTATCATGAGGTACTAAGATTTTTATTTTTATTTATTATGAAAAGTGGAGATAATATAAATTTGTGCAGATACTTGATGGTCTATATGATGTAAATGAGAAATACCTCATCTAGATCTAACTCTTTGATCTACCCCAAGTTGATTTCAGCTATATTAGAAGCCAAAAGTTTAGTGTATAATAGTGAAGAAATGATAATAAAATGTGGTGGATTCTATCTAAGTCAGTTTACCTATAAAAGAATGAAGGTTAATTAGAATCCTTGGTTAAAGAAGTGGATGGATGAAAATGATAAGCTCTATGAGAAATTTAATCTAGTGAAACACCCTACCAGAACTAGAGATCTGGTTAACCCTAGCTTGGATCTAGATAAGGTTGTGGCATATTCCTATAATGAGTAAGTGAGAACTAAGGAGGAAATAAAAGAATTTATATCTGAGGAAGAAAAATATTTGGATATTTTAGTGTAGGAGGTAGTAACCCTGATGTGGATATGATCCCTATGTTATCTTTTAGAGAAGCTAGTCCTCATCTCTCTCTTCCTACTAGAGAATATTTGTTGAGAGAAGATGATGAGTTAGAGGTGACTGAGGTATCTAATGGTGTTAAACCAGATTGGGCTTCTTCTGAGACATCATAGGATATAGTAGTTCTATTAGATGACCCCGATTATGATGCTGATGGAGGAGATGAGGATAAGAAGTCTCATCCTTAACAGTCTGTTACTAAGACTAATAGATCTACCAATAGTGAGTGGTAGGGTAGAGAACCTTCAACTTTAGCAAGAAAATAATCTAGTGATAGAGATGATTAGAATTATCAAGCCTCTTCCAGTCATGTTTATAGCATCCCACCTTTTTATGACATAAACTTTCATTATATTTTACAAAACTGAGGATCTTTAAGGTTTAGTGTCTTGGAAACTAGGAACTTAAAACATAAAAACATAAAACATTCTTCTTAAACAATTGAAAGGATTATCCTCATGTTCATCCTAGGTTCATTACTTCATCTAATAACCTGGGGACATACATCAAAAAAAGGGTGAGCAGAAGGCCCAGTAAGGGAAACCAGAGAAACATTTAACATGTGAACTTGAGATACATCAACTATGTCATGAAAAAGAACTTTAAGTCATGAGAAAGAAATCATGAGGCATATCATAATAAAAATAACATTTTTCATAACTTGAAGATGTGGATGCAACATTTAATATAGAAAATCATGAACATATCACCAAGGTCCATCCCCAAGGTGTCATTTGAAAATTACCAAGGTTATTCACCAAGATATCATGAAAATTGTAATCTCTAGTGGTTACATCATTACCCAATGCATTGGAGTGCTATCAGGGTGCACCCTTAAATTTGCCTTTATTATCATGTGAGACACATATATCATAATCAAAAATTTCATAAATGACCCATATAGAAAAAAATAAATGGGTTTCATTTCATAATCATAACGTTTTAAAAACTGCTTTAAAGACATGATCTTTACGTCACTTTAAACCCACAAAAAGGGAAAGTAGGTTTCATGTATGTAAATCCCAGAATTTAAAATAGAAAATTTTGGTATATATGTGAATACCCATATAGAAGGTAGATCTTTGAGTATTCACTTAATCAAAATAAAATATCTTTAGAAAAAAGAGAGAGACATTTTGAGATGAAAATTCTGCAGCATAACGGCTATGTTACAAGGTTTTTAGAAAACATTGAAAAGAGAGGGGACATGGGTAAAACATTCATAAATGACCCATAAAACAGTAGAGGGAAAGAATATAAGGGATTTAAGAACATGTTAATGAAATTTGAAAATATACCATATGAAATGAAGAACATGAAAGGAAGACAAAAATAATATTTCTCTTATGAAAATTCGGCAGCCTAACAACGTTACATAAACTTCAAACAAAAATGAATTGATGAGATTAGATAGGGTCTATCATCATATGAACATAAAATATCAGTATGATAGATATAGATATCATACCCCAACATAATAAAAAGGAACATGCAAGACTTGACATGGAATTAGAACTTTGAAAAGGGAGAAAGGTGCAAGGACCACTTAAAAATTCAGCAGCCTAACGACGCCACTTAAACTTCAAAATACTGAATTGAAGAGATCAAATGAGGTCTCTCATCATATGGTCATAAAATATCAGTATGATAGATATATAGATCTTACCCCAACATAAAAAAAAGGAACTTGAAATAATTGACATGAAAGTAGAACTTCAAAACGAGAAGGGTGAAGAACCACTTAAAAATTCGGCAGCCTAACAGCGCCACTTAAAACTTCAAAATACTGAATTGAAGATATCAAATGGGGTCTCTCATCATATGATCATAAAAGATCAGTATGATAAATATAGAGATAATAACCCAACATAACAAAAATGAACTTGAAAGAATTGACATGAAAGTAGAACTTCAAAACGAGAAGGGTGAAGAACCACTTAAAAAATTCGGCAGCCTAACAGCGCCACTTAAAACTTCAAAATACTGAATTGAAGAGATCAAATGGGGTCTCTCATCATATGATCATAAAAGATCAGTATGATAAATATAGAGATCATACCTCAACATAACAAAAAGGAAGTTGAAATACTTTACATGAAAATAGATCTTGAAAAATGAGAAAGGAGAAAGAATCCGTTACAAAAATTTCGGCAGCCTAACGACGCCACTTAAAAATTCATAGAACGAAATAATGAGAGTAAGAGGGGATATCTAATTATGTGAACATGAAAAGGTCAGTAATAGGAGTATAAAATAACACCCTTTAACATAAGAATATGGAGCATAAAAGAAATTACATAAAAGAGATTTCTTGAAAAGAAAGAGAGAGATCGGATCCCTTACCTTAAAACGTAACTCTTAAAACTCAATGGTTGGGACCTTGAGGGATTGGGGGCACATTGGGAGGACTCCTTGGGAAATAATGAGACCAGAACTTCGTTGGGGGAGAGTGGGGAGTCGAATGGATGAGAGGATGGCTTGGTATTTATAGGGAAAGTGAGGGGACAAGGCATTAATGGCCAAGGGACACCTCATTAGTGGTTTTGGCAAAACCATGGGCTTGCCCATGGTATTTTCCCATGGTATTGGCCACTTGGGACACCTCATACCTTATAGTACTATTCATAAGTCGAACATATTGATTACAAACTTAATACAACATTTAATGATGTCATTAAACACCCGTAACTTAAAAACTGTATTTTCATTATTCATCGAAAATTCAACTTTCTCAGAATAATCCCAAAATTTCACCTTAAACAAATATCAATTCTCTGATTTCAAAAATGAACTCCATTTTATAAAAATAATTTTCTAAATATTTTTAATTTATTTTTTAAATAAATACACTATTCACCGAAAATTCATTTTTTCAGAAAAAACACCAAAATTTACCATAACATAATATCGGTGCTCTGAGTTCAAAAATGGAATCCATTTTATAAAAATAATTTTTTTAAATATTTTTAATTTAATTTTTAATTAAAAAACACTATTCACTCAAAAAAACTAATACTTGAATAATAATTTATGAAACCGTTATTTAACCATTTTATTGAATCACATTACTTAATCAAGGTGGCTAGATTATATTAATACTTTCGTTAAGTGAGATTACTAATCCATTTGGACACATTACTAATCCTAATCATAAAATCACTATTCATAATTTACTATTCATCAAAAATCAAGTTGATCTTGTTAGACTCTAAATTTCGTACTGAACATAATTGTAGAAGACCATTTTTTGAAAATAATTACACATTTTTAATTATTTAATGTTTACATAAACATTTTTAAAATATCCTTTTTCTAAAATTCATCAAAAATATGCATACTATATTTATCCGGTCATTTAAAAATTCATAAACTTCATCATAAGAAGAAATCCCAATTTTTATTTAAAACAAAGGATTACAAAAGGCAGTTACGGTCTCCTTACATAGCCCCTTATCACACCAGCATAGGACCTAAGTGTAAGGTGTGCTAAGGTGAGAGAATCTGAGGGAGGCTCAACTAACATCGCATGAGTAGTAATTTCTATCAGTTTGAACTTCTCGCAAAGGCGATTCTGTTCTAGCTTCACACGATGAAGTTCTGCTTGGGTTTGGTCCAGAGCAAAGCCCAGTGGTGCTACCTCCTTCCCAAGTTCTGTTAGATGGGCTTCGATCGGTCCAAGACTACTGGGTGAGGCCATCAAATCTTCTTTCTATAATAATTAACCAATATTACTTGTATTTAGAGACAATAATCAAAACATTTAGTTTCCATTGGTCATTTTGACCAATGGTCATATAACCTTCTAAACCCAACGGTCTCATTTTAATTATAATCATGTTATCAAATGAAACATTTTTGTTGAGTATAAAAATAAAATAAAATAACACATAAAATTAGGAAACAAGATTTATTCAAAATTTTGGGTCGTTACATTCTTCCCCCCTTAAGAAATTGCGTCCTCGCAATTTTTAAAATTGGGTTTTGAAATTTCATTGAAAGTCCCACATCAGAAAAGGAGTCAGTAAAATTATTACTTTAAAAGAAAGAAAGGGAAGTACAAAGGTCACCCGAGTTAACCCACACTAGGATTCCATGTAGGAAAACATGGACATGGAAGAAAAACAAAGGGTCAAGTTATGGGGGAGAGTGATAGAGAACATGATTAGGAGAAAGTTAACCATAAGAAAATCCCAAACTTATGATGTGTGTAAACGGTCTTTGATTACCTAGTACGAAACGTAAACCAACAACATTTTTGTTTTATGTTCCTTTTCATAATTTTGAGGAATTCATTTACAACATAAAACAAAAACATAAGAAAATATACCTATCTTCATGTAGAGTTTCATCCTTTAATAAGTTTCTACCCAAAACTAATCTTTTCTCCAAACTATGAGCATTCAAAACTACTTGGTCTCATCAAAACACTAGAATAATCTTAATAATCCATAAAAGATTAACTATCTATTTCTTCTATCTTTAAACATTATCCCAAAAATAGAAAGGGTAAGGTAAAACACCTCTTCAAAAAGAAAGAATCCTATAGGAATGGAAACTACTTTTAAATATTCAAAGTTCCATGGTACTACCCATAGTTCATCATTGACCATTCCATAAATAACAGTCATTAAGATTCCTCAAAATAAACCAAACTAAGATTGAAACCCAAATACAAGAAGGATTTGATAACATAGTCTTCCAAAATAAACTTCATTGTTCATCTCCAAACAACATTAACCACTCCTAACATCTTATAACAAAAGTAGCTAACCTAAAGATATTTTACCCAAGATAGGTTAATCATTTCCATAAGTAACCTAATTTACTATAAGTCCACCTTAAATTCATTGATTCTTCAAAATACAAGTCAACCTTACCCCTTAATGAAAATACCGTAGTAATCTATTTACCTCGATCATATAGGGTCCCCAAAATAGTGAACGTCTTCCAAAATAATAATCATATTTTAATCCCCTAATCATCCATGTAATATTAATACGAAAATCGTCTCATTTCCTATTACATTGGTTGTTGGGACATGTTCTTCCATTTCCTGCCATTAACTAAGAAAAGAAACCATAATTAGGGGCTTAAATACTTAGCCAATAATCATGAAAAGGAACTGAAAGCATATAAGGATAACTTGTAGAAGAAAAGTATAACCTAACTTGTGATCCCCTAGGTTCCCATCTAGGTTATCCATGATCATATATTCTTATGTGAATCTTTATTTTATTTTATCTTTTTTCCTTTAACAATGGTTCATACTAAGCTTATGAATTTACCAAAGCATATCCCCTGGGATTGTTGTAACCAAGAGTGCAGCAAGGCCCGTTGTCGTGTACCAGTTCCCGTTCGAGTCTAGCTCAAAGCGGTGTTTTCGGGTTTTACCTCTATGTACATCTGTGCCAGAGCCACCTCTACCTGCTCGTATCCAGACAGAGATGTATTTGCTTGGAAACCCCTTACTCAATACTCACCAAAATACCAGGAAGATTTCCTATTTTTTAACTTTTCTATAGGCTTCTTCCTAAAGTTTTCATATCATAATTTCCACAAATAACTAAACCATCCTTTGATACCAACTATAGCATCCCTCCTTTTTATGACATAAACTTTCATTACATTTTACAAAACTGAGGATCTTTAAGGTTTAGTGTCTTGGGAACCAGGAACTTAAAACATAAAAACATAAAACATTCTTCTTAAACACTTGAAATGATTATACTCATGTTCATCCTAGGTTCATTACTGCATCTCATAACCTGGGGACATACATCAAAAGAAAGGGGGAGCAGAAGGCCCAGTAAGGGAAACCAGAGAAACATTTAACATGTGAACTTGAGATACATCAACTATGTCATGAGAAAGAACTTTAAGGCATGAGAAAGAAATCATGAGGCATATCATAATAAAAATAACATTTTTCATAACTTGAAGATGTGGCTGCAACATTTAATATAGACAATCATGAACATATCACCAAGGTCCATCCCCAAGGTGTCATTTGAAAATTACCAAGGTTATTCACCAAGATATCGTGAAAATTGTAATCTCTAGTGGTTACATCATTACCCAATGCATTGGAGCGCTATCAGGGCACACCCTTAAATTTGCCTTTATTATCATGTGAGACACATATATCATCATCAAACATTTCATAAATGACCCATATAGCATAAAATAAATGGGTTTCATTTCATAATCATAACGTTTTAAAAACCGCTTTAAAGACATGATCTTTACGTCACTTTAAACCCACAAAAAGGGAAAGCGGGTTTCATGTATGTAAATACCAGAATTTAAAATAGAACATTTTGGTATATATGTGAATACCCATATAGAAGGTAGAGCTTTGAGTATTCACTTAATCAAAATAAAATATCTTTAGAAAAAAGAGAGAGACATTTTGAGACGAAAATCCTGCAGTATAACGGCTATGTTACAAGGTTTTTAGAAAACATTGAAAAGAGAGGGGACATGGGTCAAACATTCATAAATGACCCATAAAACAGTAGAGGGACAGAATATAAGGGATTTAAGAACATAGTAATGAAATTTGAAAATATACCATATGAAATGAAGAACATGAAAGGAAGACAAAAATAAGATTTCTCTTATGAAAATTCGACAGCCTAACAACGTTACAAAAACTTCAACCAAAAATGAATTGATGAGATCAAAGAGGGTCTCTCATCATATGAACATAAAATATCAGTATGATACATATATAGATAATACCCCAACATAATAAAAAGGAACTTGCAAGACTTGACATGGAATTAGAACTTTGAAAAGGGAGAAAGGTGCAAGGACCACTTAAAAATTCAGCAGCCTAACGACGCCACTTAAGCTTCAAAATACTGAATTGAAGAGATCAAATGGGGTATCTCATAATATGGTCATAAAAGATAAGTATGATATATATAGAGATCATACCCCAACATAACAAAAATAAACTTGAAATAATTGACATGAAAGTAGAACTTCAAAACGAGAAGGGTGAAGAACCACTTAAAAATTCGGCAGCCTAACAGTGCCACTTAAAACTTCAAAATACTGAATTGAAGAGATAAAATGGGGTCTCTCATCATATGATCATAAAATATTAGTATGATAAATATAGATATCATACCCCAACATAACAAAAAGTAACTTGAAAGAATTGACATGAAAGTAGAACTTCAAAACGAGAAGGGTGAAGAACCACTTAAAAAATTCGACAGCCTAACGGCGCCACTTAAAACTTCAAAATACTGAATTGAAGAGATCAAATGGAGTCTCTCATCATATGATCATAAAAGATCAGTATGATAAATATAGATATAATACCCCAACATAACAAAAAGGAAGTTGAAATACTTTACATGAAAATAGATCTTGAAAAATGAGAAAGGAGAAAGAATCCGTTACAAAAATTTCAGCAGCCTAACAGCGCCACTTAAAACTTCATAGAACGAAATAATGAGTGTAATAGGGGATCTATCATTATGTGAACATGAAAAGGGAATTCAGATGAGTATAAAAGAACACCCTTTAACATAAGAACATGGAGCATAAAAGAAATTACATAAAAGAGATTTCTTGAAAAGAAAGAGAGAGATCGAATCCCTTACCTTAAAACGTAACGCTTAAAACTCAATGGTTGGGACCTTGAGGGCTTGGGGGAACCTTGGAAGGACTCCTTGGGAGGTAATGAGACCATAAATTCGTTGGGGGAGAGTGGGGAGTCGAATGGATGAGAGGATGGCTTGGTATTTATAGGGAAAGTGAGGGGACAAGGCATTAATGGCCAAGGGACACCTCATTAGTGGTTTTGGAAAAACCATGGGCTTGCCCATGGTATTTGCCCATGGTATTGGCCACTTGGGACACCTCATACCTTATATTACTATTCATAAGTCGAACATATTGATTAAAAACTTAATACATCATTTAATGATGTCATTAAACACCCGTAACTTAAAAATTGTATTTTCACTATTCATCGAAAATTCAACTTTCTTAGAATAATCCCAAAATTTCACCTTAACGAAATATCAATGCTCTGATTTAAAAAATGAACTCCATTTTATAAAAATAATTTTCTAAATATTTTTAATTTATTTTTTAAATAAATACACTATTCATCAAAAATTCATTTTTTCAGAAAAAACCCCAAAAATTACCATAACATAATATCGGTGCTCTGAGTTCAAAAATGAAATCCATTTTATAAAAATAATTTTTTTAAATTTTTTTAATTTAATTTTTAATTAAAAAACACTATTCACTCGAAAAAACTAATACTTGAATAATAATTTATGAAACCGTTATTTAACCATTTTATTGAATCACATTACTTAATCAAGGTGGCTAGATTATATTAATACTTTTTTTAAGTGAGATTACTAATCCATTTGGACACATTACTAATCCTAATCATAAAATCAGTATTCATAATTTACTATTCATCAAAAATCAAGTTGATCTTATTAGACTCTAAATTTCGTACTGAACATAATTGTAGAAGGCCATTTTTTGAAAATCATTACACATTTTTAATTATTTAAGGTTTACATAAACATTTTTAAAATATACTTTTTCTAAAATTCATCAAAAATATGCATACTATATTTATCCGGACATTTAAAAATTCATAAACTTCATCATAAGAAGAAATCACAATTTTTATTTAAAACAAAGGATTACACAAGGCAGTTACGGTCTCCTTACATATCCCCTTATCACACCAGCATAGGACCTAAGTGTAAGGTGTGCTAAGGTGAGAGAATCTGAGGGAGGCTCGGCTAACATCACACGAGTAGTAATTTCTATCAGTTTGAACTTCTCGCAAATGCGATTCTGTTCTAGCTTCACACGATGAAGTTCGGCTTGGGTTTGGTCCAAAGCAAAGCCCAGTGGTGCTACCTCCTTCCCAAGTTCTGTTAGATGGGCTTCTATCAGTCCAAGACTACTGGGTGAGGCCATCAAATCTTCTTTCTATAATAATTAACCAAGATTACTTGTATTTAGAGACAATAATCAAAACGTTTAGTTTCCAGCGGTCATTTTGACCAATGGTCATATAACCGTCTAAACCCAATGGTCTCATTTTAATTATAATCATGTTATCAAATGAAACATTTTTGTTGAGTATAAAAATAAAATAAAATAACACATAAAATTAGGAAACAAGATTTATTCAAAATTTCGGGTCGTTACAATGTTGATCTAGTTACCTATGATAGAGATGAGGATGGAACACTTACTAAGGGGGATAAATACCCTAGATCTGATTAGCGTGGTTTAAAATACCTAGAGTTAGAGGATGATGGTTATGATGATTAGGGAAGTCCAAAATATCATGGTGGACCTACCATTTTAGTTCAGTAGAGGGATCCTAAGGGATCTTTAGTAGATAGGATTGATGAGGTAGGATAGTTAGTTCTCTTTCCTTCAGTGATACCTTCTATGGAGACTGGAACTGAGGATTATATTTTTTATATCCAAGAGAGGACTCCTTTTCCTCCTCTTCCTTTTTCTCCTCCTCATTATAGGTATGTGACTAGAGTTGATTTGGAGGCCTTTAGGGCCAACTTGTTGTTAGACCTTGGTGGGATTCTTAGGTCTTCTTCAACTCAGGAGACCAAGTTC
This sequence comes from Viscum album, assembly GCA_963277665.1. Lineage (NCBI taxonomy): Eukaryota > Viridiplantae > Streptophyta > Magnoliopsida > Santalales > Viscaceae > Viscum > Viscum album. The sequence goes on from OY728160.1 coordinate 1,738,886,782, forward strand.
AGTGAAGAGGACACCAGTTTGACATTTACCTTAGCTGTTTCTCATATCCATCCCAGAATGTTTTTAAAAATGGAAAGTCTAGAGATAGAGAATAAGAGGTTGAAAAAGAAAATGGATATCATTCATAGCACCATGGATGATATGAGTGCTATCTTTACTAGGAGGGAGATATCTTTTTTGGATAGGTTAGAGTCTCTTTATACTACTAGAGCATATTCTTATAGATCTCCACCTCTTCACACTCTTATTTTAGTGAATATAGAGTTGATAATATCCATAGTTAGAGAAGATCTGCATGAATTGACAGATGGTATTTCTTCTTCTCACTTGGATGAGCTTCATCAGATCAAGTTTCATGGTGAGAATATTTATAAGTTAGTAAGAGAATGTTTAAATGAGGAAATAAGTGATAGATATACTATCATTAAGGTTATTGAGTATTATATTTCAAGTATTTATACAAATAATCAATTGAATTATCATTTTATGTTTTCACCTAAAAACTTAAGGATACCTCCTGTGATTAGGGCCTTCAAGGAGAAAGTGATCTAGTTGAAAGATTTGGCACCTCTTCTTAAGATCTTTATGGAGAATAAGATAGAATTCAATAGAATTATAGATCATGGTGGAATAATTATTACTCAATTTATATATTTGATGTAAAATTTTCTATATACTACCAGGATAGGCATGATTTCTCTAACATATCCTCAGCCCGCTATTCCCTTGACTTGATCTATTTCTAAACAAATATCTATACCTGTCTAGACTACCTCTATTGTAGTGATCCCCTTCGGCCTCACTCCTATTGAATTTGTGAGACAACTTAAAGACATGGAAACTCAAGGAATTGTCTTTTGGCCACCTTCACCTCTAGATCCACCTGCCACCTATTATGTTCCTCCTTTAACTAGAAAAGAAAAAGAGACAATAGATCTTGCCTCTCCTAGAAATAAGTAAGATTCTTTAGATTTTTATTAGAACTTTGATAGGTATTTTGTTTTTTTAATTGTAATCCTTTTTTCTATATTTCATCTCTAATGATAATCCTCTTTTATTCATATTTATATCCCTTATTTTATTTTATTTTCTATTTACCTTTTTGATTATCTCAAAAGGGGAGTAGTATGTATGAAATTTCTTATAAGTTCTTCTAATGAACTTATATGTCTTATATAAAATGAACATTGATAAAATAATCTAGGGAGGCTATCTTTTATTCATTCGTTATTCATCTCTTAAATCCATTAAATATGGTTATAAATTCCATAAATTGTGATCATAAAAAAGGGGAGATTTTTGGAACCTATTTATTTTAATGATAAAAAATCATGTTTTTTATATTTTTAATAAGTTTAATGGTTTATGATAGTAAATAATATTCTAGAAAAATTGTGAAAATTTAGCTAAGTGATGATTTATCATTAGTTCAAAAGATATACCACTAGTTATACTGATCTACCATTCGTTAAGGCATGCTACCATTGGATCTACCACCAAGGACCTACTGCTAGACCGATCTACTGCTAGTTCAACTATCCTAATATCAAGTGCTTTTACCACCAATAAAATTTATCGCTATATCTAATGGTGATACATTTAATGCAATTGGAATGACTGCCAGACCATTCTACCATAAGTCTATTCCACTACAAGAGTGAAGCTACCATTCAAAAGATCTAACATTAGATGGATATACTACCGGTGGAGAGATACTTCCATAATGGATCTACTTCCAGAATATATCTACCACCAAAATAGATCTACCACCATAATTGATCTACCACCAGTGAAGTAATACCACCAGAGTGCTATTGTAGCTTTCCAAGATTAATTTAAAAATTAAATCTCCAATGTATAGTTTAAGGAATTAAATTTAGTTAGATCCATATGGATTTAAGAATGATAATTCTTAACTCACTCCATATATTCATTAAATAAAAAGTCAGTATTTTCCAATTTTTTTGACCAGTATGAGGATCTTAATTATTCTAATATTATACTTCAATAGATAGTTAGAACTGGAGTGCTATATATTTAGTAGGATCTCCCTCATGCATATGAGTGGGGGATAGTGAAACTATGGAACATACATGAACAAACCCACACATGATTTAAATAAGAGTAATCATAGACATATGTTAGTGTAAGCTCCTTGGAATTTATAAAAAAAAGTTGAAGGATTTTTTAGTCTTCCATAACCCCCTATTTTACTGTAACTTCTGAGAAAATTATTCAAAGTCCTTCTAAAGATAACATCAAGGACCCCAAAATAACTAAAGCTATTCAAAATGAGAAACACTACATTTATTCACCTCTAAAATATTTCTCTTTCTATTTATTCTTTATATTTGAGATGTGTGCCGTTTTCCTATATTTATTTATTTAAACAGTCTCCTGTACAAAGATGGAGAGTGATTGACACACACTATTTAATTTCTTCATTTATATTCCCATGAAGAACTATATAAGAGGTCGGGTGTGACCTATGCTTATATTAATCCCACGTATAACTATGTAAGAGGCTTTGTGCTTGGATAACCATGTGATCTATTGTTTTTAAAACCCGATCTATGTTGTGGATTAGATTATTTTATAATAAAATTATTAGCAGTAGGTGATTTCCAAGTGGAGGGGATTAAGTATCGGCTTGAGACCAAATCCCTTATTAGATTTCTTTTATGTGCTTTATATGATTTTTTTCATTATTTATCTCAAATAAAGTTTCAGTTAGTTTTTATGAAAACAAAATTTTACTATAATAGTTAATCTTAATTTGTGTTTTATATATCGTGTTTGGTTAAGTAAATTAGTTTCAAAATTTGTAGTAATTTAAAATTTATTTTAACGGATACTTGATCTCGCTTTTGAGAAGCTATTTGAAAAATCATATTATATATTTCTATAGTTTTGATTAACTGGGTGTTTTTTATTAAATTTGGGAATTTTATTTTTAAATTGTTTTTAAATATACATTTTATTGGAAACTCAATTCACCCCCTCTTGATTTTTTCATTCTGATCAACAAAAAACAGTGACAATATTTTCTTAATAAAAGATTTATTCATCCCAAAACTTCACAATGGGGTGCTTCTATTTTTTTAATAAAAATATATATAGTTCCATAAGGATTTACATCAATTATAGAGAATTGAATAACATTCCTATTAAGAATAAGTATCCATTACCTCATATATATGAATTATTTCAACAACTATAGGGAGATCAATATTTTTTGAAGGTTGATATTAGGTCTATGTATCACCATTTGAAGGTGAAGGAGTATAAAAAGACAATATTCTAGACTAGGTATGAGAATTATTAGTATGTGGTTATACCCTTTGGTATGAAAAATTTTCAAGATGTATTTATAGACCTTATGAATATATTTTTCCATGATATATTAGATAAATATATGGTTGTGTTTATTAATGACATCCCAATATATTATAAACATTATAATGATCATGATAAACATTTTTGGGTTGTTCTTAAAACCTTAAAAGAAAATAAGTTATATAAAAAATTTAGTAAATGTGAATTCTGGTTATGAAATATTTCATTCCGTGGACTTATTATAAATAAAGATAGAATAACTATTTATATATCTAAAAATAAAGTAGTTGAAGAGTGGTGAAGACCTAAAAATGTCACATATATTTTTAGTTTTCTTATATTAGTGGGTCACTATCAATTATTTGTTGAAAATTTTTCTTGGTTATCAATCCAACTAACTAAGTTAACTTGAAAAGGAGTAAAATTAATCTATGTGAAATAATATGATGAATATTTCTAGAAATTGAAAATAAGATTAGTGAATTCTATAGTTTTGGCCCTGTAATCAAAAAATGGGGAGTTTTTTTATCCAAAATGATGCTTCTTTGGAGGGACTTGGTTGTGTTTTGATGCAAAATGATCAGGTAATTTATTAAGCTTAATAAAAATTGAAACACCATGTGCTAAATTATCCTAAACATAATCTTGAACTAACAACTATAGTGTTTACTTTAAAAATCTAAAGACATTATTTATATAGAGTAAAATGTGAAATATATATTGATTATAAAAGTTTTAAGTATATATTTACTCACAAATAATTAAACACGAGATAAATATGATGGTTGGAATTAATTAAGGACTATGACTACATGATTCATTACCATCCAGTAAAATAAAATAGAGAAGCTAATTCTTTATGTTGGAAAGATAATTCATCATTTACTATTCTATGAATGGAACATGACCCTTTGGTTAATTATTTAATGAATGTTGGCCTAAAAATTATGCATGCAAGAACTTCCTCTATTTTGGTTTAGGTGTCGGTATAGTCATCATTTTTAGTAAGAATTAAGAATTCTTAAAAGGAGGATCATGATTTATAAAAAAAGTAAAATTGGTTAGGAAAAGTAAGTTTCCAAAATATAACATTGAAAAAGAAGGTGTTTTGAGATTTATAAAAATATTATACATTCCTTGCGATTCTTAGTTAAAGAAAGAATTATTGAGTAAAGATCACATCTCTTAATTTTCTTTTCACCCTGACAAAATTAATATGTATAGAGAGCTTTGAGAAAATTCTTAGTGGGATGGAATGAAAATACAAATTTCTAATATTACCATGAAATGTTTGAATTTTTAAAAAGTTAAAGTGGAAAAATAATTTTTTAAGGGATGCTTCATCATTTTCCAATTCTAGAATGGAAATGGGAGAATATATCCTTAGATTTCATGGTTGGATTACCAAATACATCTTGAGGTAATAATACGATATGGGTTATTGCTGATCTTTTGATTAAATCTATTCATTTTCTTCCTATTCAAGATAATATATACTTGGATCATATTTCTAGAATTTATATTAAAGAGATAATCAGATTGAATGGGGTACCTATTTCTATTATATCTAATAATGAACCTATATTTACCTCTAATTCTTGGAAAATCCTTTAGAAGTCATTGGGTATTGAATTACATTTCAGAATAACTATCCATCCTCAACTTGATGGATAGTTAGAGTGAATGATTTAGATTTTAGAGGATATGATTTGAGATTATTTATTGAATTACCATGGAAGTTGGGATCAATATCTTTAAATAGTTAAATTTTCTTATAATAATAGTTTTTATTCCAGTATATAGATGAAACCTCTTGATGCATTATATGGAAAACAGTGTTGGACTCCAGATTATTAGGACTAAGTTTCCAAAAGAAGGATTTTGGGGCTAGAATTGGTATAAGAGATTGTTGAGAAAGTGAAGGTAATTTAACATCATATAAGGGAAAATCAGAATAGGAAAGAAAATTATGTAGACAACTGAAGTAAAGATATTTTATCCGAGGTAGGCGACCACGTTTTTCTTAAAGTATCTCCATGAAAAAGTGTTATTTATTTTGGTAAGAAGGGAAAGTTAAGTCCATAGTTCATTAGAACATATGAAATTATGGAGAATATTGGATTGGTTTATTATCATGTGGCTTTATCCATGATTTTTTCCCATGTACATGATTTTTTTTCATGTTTCATTATTAAGGAAATATGTGCCGAATTCATCTCATGTTTTGAGACCTAAAATAGCCTAGTTGGAAGAGAATATTTTATATAAGGAAAACCGGTTTATATTATTGATTGTAGAGAGTAGGTTTTATGGAATAAGGTGATTCAATAGGTTAAATTTTGGTGTAAAAAACTTTTTATTTAAGAAACAATATGGGAATCTGAAAATGATATGATAGAAAAATATCACCACTTATTTAAGAAGTGAATAAAAATTGTGAGAGTAAAATTTCTAAAAGGGGGTAGAATGTGACAACTAATAAAAAATTAATAATAGATCAATATTATTCCTTATTAATATTGATTAATTATATTTTATATATCCATATTCATTATATGAATAATAGGTAATTTCTCAATCAAAAAGAAAATAGTTTTATTCTAACTAAATTTAGTTTCATGCATTATATGATTTTAATAAAAAGTTTAATTTATAAATTCTAGAATTTTAATTTTATAAAAAATATATAATTTTTTAAATCATAAATTTAAAATTATCTTTGAGTAAATTTTTGGGTATTTTCTTCAAAAATTGATTTTTGGGTGAATAGTTGAAAATACCGATTTTAAGAGAATTATATTTTATTTTCAATTATTTAAAAATTATAATTTTGTTTTGGATTGGTTTTAAAATTAAATTATTTAATTTTAATTATAAAAAATTCAATTAGTTTCATTTGGGTCAACATTACACTTTATTTTTGTATAAAAACATTTCTATACTTAAAAAGACATTTTTCTGGAAACTATTTTCACCACGTTTCAGAGGTTTGTTTTTAAATTAATTTATAACACTTATATAATTTTGATTTGATAAAATTGAATCTATATTTTTAATCATAATTTAAATTTTTTTTAATGAGGCCACTTTCATTTTTATCATCATGAATAGTAACTTTGGTAAAACAAGCTAGTTACCATGGTAAGAGTGAAAACAGGTTAAAGCTAAAATGATAAAGACTAAAATGACCTAAAAACTCATCTAAATATTATTTTATGATAATATTTTGACCATATATAATATAATATTTTAATATGATTCATTTTGGAGCTACTTTTCTTGAGTAATACATTAATATATTTTGATCATTTGAAAAATTCCAAGTGTGTCTTATACCTCACTTATAAAAGGACACCACATATCATCTATTCCTCACATATAAAGATCATATTTTATTAGCTAATACCTACAAAAATAATTTCCTAAAATACCTCCTCACGTACTATAGGTCATATTTTGATCAAAATACTATCCTAATAAGTCTTTAGGTATAAAATTAAGGAGGTTGTTTGAAGAAGAGTTATAGTTCTTAACCGAGTGTTTTCTTTTTTTATTTCTTATTTTACCTACTTCAAACCTCTCAAAAACACTATGATATAATATTATTAGTATCTCCTATAAACATAAATGATATTATTTTTATTTTATAACCCTTTTTTTGTACTTATCCATCTAATGTAAAATGAAAACATCTTTTGTGTGTATGTGTGAACTACTGCCTCACGAGATGATGTATATCATTTTTCATCATCAAATGTTATGTATGGTCATAATAGTATATAAAAATGAAACAATATGATATATATGATATAAATTTAATTTTATAGTGGTAAATAAATATTATAATTATTTCTTTACCATCCATGGAAAAATAAAAACACCGCTCATGCGTACACGCAGACTACCGCCTCGCGAATCGATGTATTGTTTTCCTCACCGCCTCACATGGATGGTATATATTGGAAGATTTAAAGAAATAATATGATATTTATGATATAATTATAATTATATAAAGATAAAATAATACTTTATTTCTTTACATCACATTCGTTGAAAAATGGAAACGTTACTCATACGTACGTACGAACTATCATCTCCCTGTTGTAACACAATTCATTTTTCATAAACACCTTACATAGTTTCTTATAAAATTAAAATTAATCTTTAAAAAAGATAATTATAACATGATTAAGATTATTTAAATGATATAATCATGACCCATTTTACCATAATCAACCCACTTGAGTCATTTTGGACTTATAAACCAAACATCCTCAAAACGTTTGAAGTAAACTTAATCAATTAAGTGATTAAGTATGAAATGGTAATAAGTGAAATAAAGGGAATAATAAAAATATAATAAACTTAAAAAATATTCTTAATCAAGAAAATAATAATCATAACTTTATTACTCATGAAGATAAATAATGTACGGGACAAGTTAGACTCGAGGTCAGAGATATTCTATCTTAAAATCTATTTTTAAAATGTTTTGATGATTTATTTCTAATATTTTTCCTCTATGACCATATTATTTTATAGATGTTTAAATATTTAAATAAATATATTAAGAATTAAATTTTACTTATCCTTTTAATTTCTTATAAAGGTATTCAAAAGGGATCATCTTTCATATTTCATATGAAATGTTTGACTTTATTTATAAAGTATAAAAGGAATGTTTTTTAACTTATACAATGTCATTGAATTTTCCTTATGCCACAACCATTATTTTATATTTGGATTCCATTATAATATTCCATGTTTTCTTTAAATAAAATCCATGTTTTCCTTTTTTTTGGGTATTTTAATTTTTAAAATTATGTTTTAAAGGAAAGAGATATATCAATATCCAACAATGTTTTTCTTATGGGTTTAAAAGTATATATCTATGAGTTTGATGATGGAAATGCAATATTTTAGGTGTTTCATGTATGTTATGGTCCTTGAACATTTTTTATAAGGACATGTGAGCCTAATTTATCTCTCTAATGCATTGGGTAATGATTATGTTATCCATAGAATTATGTTAGAATTAACTGAGTTGATTATTCCATTTGTAAGGGTTCTTGTAAGGGTTCTATGAAGATGATGTCCCAAGGAACCTACATGAATTTTTTATGATCAAAAATGTATTTTCATGGAAATATTTGGATTTCATATGGTAATCTAATGATCCTTTGTTTATTGGAATGATTATTCCATTTAAATGTAAAGTGTATGTTTTTAAGAAAATGTTTCTCATAGGTTCTCATGTTTTCTTAGATATCCTCATGATAATGATTTTCCATTTATGTTTTCTTAAAAAGTTTTTATGTAAAACTTTATGAATTAAATATGATTTAATGTGTAAGTAAATGAATACTTGAGTTTAATGTTTATTATGTTAAAGGTAAATTATCTTATATGATCTCATGGTTTTGAAATGTACTAACGGGTCACTTTTTTTATTTGTTTATGTTTCTTACCGATCATTTTGTGTATAAAATGACGAATTCAATTTAATAAATGTAAAGATTTTTCAAAAAATTAAAACATGTTTCATTTTAAAAGTTTTTTATTGTAGAAAAAATAGACATTGGGTAGAAGTGTCTAATTTATAATGCATGATTTTGTTATGTAATAGTTTTTACTTAATTCTCTAAATATATAAACCTAAAAAGTTCTTAAGGAATACAAGAAATTAAATTCTTGTTTTAAAATTAAATTATGTTTTGAATAAGGATTGGGTTCTTATAATAACATTATCATTCTGGAGGCCTAAAAATTACTAAAACCAAGTTAACACTCACCAAACTGACTAACCAACTACTTAATCAAATATTCAACAATACATTGACAGTCTAAATGGAAATCCAAATAACCTATAATTCTCCGAATAAATTTTGGATACCCAAACTTCATAAAGACAAGTAAATTCACATGGATAAAAAAATAAAAACTAAAACCAACCAAATCACCTTACCAACCATTCCCTTTAATCCATAAAACTAAATACAAGTTAAATCAAAATCAAAGAAACTCAAGAGAATTTACACTAAAATTTGTTGGACTACTAATGTTATTCCAACATATACCATGTTCTTTATGTTTTTAGGATCTAAAAAACCCTTCATATGTTACTAATGATTTTTTAAGCGTGTTTATCAGTTTCTATATTCATTAAAGTAAATCATGTAGTAATTATGTAAGTATGGATGTTTTTCCGAAATTTTCCTAAGTATCGAAAATTAGATATGTGAGACTTTTTCCAATGTGGATATTTGGATACATCAACAAATTGGCTACATAAATCAATTATGTAAAGGAAACACCTATTTAAATTAGTTACGTCACAGAATTAGCTATGTGAAAGTCACATACGTCAGTGAATTTCCTATATGAGAAAACAAATACATTGATGAAATGGCTATGTGAATCAGCTAAGTTGAGTAATTGGATACATGATTTGGATCCATGGAACATTTTTCAATGTGGTTACAATCATCTATGTGATTCATTTGGCTATTCCAAATTCGGCTAAGTGAGAAATATGATTACATGATGTCTATGTGAAGAAATTGGCTACATGAATAATGACTATGAGGATCAATTCGACTACATGAATTCAAATATGTGGAATTTGACTATGTGGTGATCTATAATCAACTATATTGTTATAAAAATTTTACATATATTACTGTTATAGTAATTTAAGTGGAAATAAATGATTCCATTAATGAATTAAATATTAGACTACATATTTATGGTAAAATTGATTTCCAAAAGGTTTAAAGTACCTTGAGAAGAAAATAATATAGAATAATTTATTGATCAGTCCTTTTTCTGAGGTATTTTTGAGAAAATGACATCTGGAGTTTAATTTTGAGACTAGATTTTATGGGATATCATATTGTGAAATAAATATAGAAGATATACAAGAGTACTCAAACATGATAAAATATATAATTAATAAGAACAAAATAAAGTACTTTCACTCTCATTTCTCTTTCAAATATTTCATGCTAATTCACTGTGCTAAGAAAAAGAAGAATAAGATTCAAGTTTTGTATAGTTGTATTATCAAGATAAATCCTACTTTTTTTAAAAGACCCTCCCTGAGCTACTCTTCATTATTATTTTTCCTCATAGAGAACTCTTCTCTTCTATCAGTTTCATATTTCAACTCTGTGATTTATTTATAAATCTTAAGTATTCTTTACTACTTTTGGAAGTGATCACTCTTTTCACTGAGTGTTGAAGTCTATAGTTTGTAAAGACTTGTAGGATATTCATAAAATCTCATAGTTTTATACCAAGTGATGACTACTTTCACTCAATCAGGATGTAACATCCCAGGTAAAAAAAGAATATGAAATTTTTATATTTATTATTATTTGTGAATTAAATATTAATTTTATTTTAAATGGGATTCTATATCCTATAGTGTACTCAACACACAACAACAAATTTCCTTGAAATCTTACGTTTCACACAACTTTGAGTTATACCGAAAAATAATATAATAATATTATTATTTTAAATAGTAGTTAACGCTTAGCCATTGTATTGGCATGAATGAAAAAAAATAACTACAATATGATTAAATATATTTGTTAAATGTTTTTACTTTTATCCAATAAATTTTAGAGGCTTAAAATAAGAATGAATCTGATTTTAAGCATGAAATACTCTAATATTCTTTAAAAGGTCGATTTACTGCCTTTTGATGGAGAACCCTTTTTAAATTTAGTTTTAGTCATTTTTATATGTACCATTTGACAAAACAAACTTCCTATTTAGAAGCGGTACATAAAAATTTACTTTGGGTAAATTTTTGGTATTTTTCTGACAAAGTTCATTTTTTAATGAATAGTGAAAAATACTACATTTTAAGTCAAAACTGTCTTTTCATCTGATTTATTAATATGGTTAGATTATCTTTTTAATTAGTTTTAAAGTTTAATTGGATTATATTTTTATAATTTAATCCAATTTTGGTCATTTTAAGTAATTTAACATTTTAATTAGACATAAACACATGTCAATCTTTTGATAGTTATTATTTCTTAAAAACACGCTTTTTTGTTTTGACAACGAGAATTAATTTTAAATTAATTTATACAACTTCTCTATATTGAATTTGGAAAAATGGATTCTATATTTGGAATCAGGAGGTCCAAATTTTGTAAATCGGTAGCATTTATTTTTAGACATTATGAATAGTAATTTCAATAAATATTTTATTTACCATGGTTAAAGGGTAAATCTGGTAAATAAGGGTAAAAAAATAATATTATAATAATATTAAATTACCATAACATGTTCCCTAATACTATTTTATGATATATATACGACTATGGGAATCCTTGGGTTGGTTTTAGGACCCCATGGAGCCACTTGTGTGTGAAAACGATATTTAATTACTTTTAATTTAATGTTAAGGAAAATATAACCTAAACATATATCTTTTAATAAAAAAACTTTATATGGGGTTATATAAGTGATATAATATACTATAAATATTAATTTTAAAGATAAAAATATTTCCTACATCATGGTATTTTATTTATAATTTTTAGAAATTAAATAAATAAATTTAATTATGACACAATGATGCTGTAGTGATTGCTTCATTAATAAAGGATTCAAATAAATGATAATATAAATGTTAAAATAAATGTAATTTGGTTATTTTGATGTTATCCATAAATTTTATGGATTATATTTACATTTTATATTTGTATTAATGAAGTTTTTTTGAATCAATCAAGTTGGTATGGGTTTTTTAAAAAGTCATTATATGAATAGTGTCAAAATTGACATAATTCATATTTTAAAATATAAAGTATTTTATTAAATATTATAAAATTTTAAAAAAATATAATATTTATCTAACTAGTTATAATAAGTCTAAAATTTTATTATTGACTCTTTAATTGAATATTTTTTATGTTTTGGTAACTATTTTGATTCTCAAAGTGTTAAATGCTTAATAAAATGGTAAGAGTAAAAAAGGGTTAAATAAAAACGATAAGGATTAAAAAAATATCTAAAACCTGTCTAATTATTATTAGATAATTTTATTTAGACTTATATTCATCTTATATTTTCATTTAATGAGTTTTGGACCTTTTGAAACTGAAAATAATTTTATAATAAAATAATACTTTCAAACTTTCCTAAAGAACCCCTCCTCCGTCTTATAAAAGGGCATAACCTCTAACCCTCACTCAAACCTCTCAAGCCCCCTTGGATCATCCAAAATCTACCCAAATAATCTCCCAAAATAAATATATTCCACCTATAAGCCTTAACTTGGGCATAACGCAATTTAAGAAAGCCTTTTGGTTCAAACCAAAGGGAGTTACCCGATTTAAAGGTAATGTCTTTACTCAAGTTATTTTCTTTTATTTTCCTTCTCCACTAACTATTATATTCTTATTATTTGATTAAATAAAAAAACAAGTATTATCAATATACTAGGATGTATTTATGAGAATTATTATAACTACACTTACACACACCTCCATCTAATGGATTTAGAACATACTATTTCTGTGGACGACGAACTACTGCCTCACGAAAAGATGATTGTTCGATTTCCCCTACCACCTCTTATATTGGACATTATGATGGAAATGTAATTATATATGATATATATGACATTTATTTTATCTATATTATTATTCAATTCTCATTTATAACATACCTTTATGCTTTTCATGTTGTATAAATAAGATAATTTCATTTGAGGAAGTGCAGACTACCGCCTCTCAAAGTGATATGGCTCATTCATGATATACATGGAATGTATAAAATATGGAATTAATGAACTTATTTAACATATATAACATATATATTATAATGTAATTATAATATACCTATTTATCATTTATTTTTATTTCCTTTAAATATGAAAAATAAATGAAAGTAGAGTTCATGCATACTTACGACTTACCGTCTTCTTGAACAGTGCATTTCATTTATTATATCCAAATGATATGGACTATTATAAATACATATATATTGGATATATATGATATATATGATATATAAATCATTAATATCATTCTGTAGATAATATAATTTTGACCACATGGACAATTTATAATTATAACAAGTTCATTTTTGACTCAAGTTCCGAACAACGACAAAATGTACAATATAAACTCAAATAATTAACTAATTGTTATAGAAAGGTAATAAGTGATATAAAAGGAATAATAAAATTTAAAAAGGTTCTTAAGCAAGTATAAATTTACTTAAGTTTATTATTTATGAAGAACAAGTAACATACGAGACAAGTCAGACTCGAGGTTAGGGAAATTATTAACCCAATTTCCATTCTTTGGGTTGATCTACTTATTGATTATGTAGCCAAAAGGTTAGGTAAGAGCCCTTTTATTAAGGAAAAAGGAAAATACAGGAAGTATAATGATGGATTCATACAATCATTCATGCCCTAATTCCAAGAGAAATAAAAGTAAATCAAAAATCATACTCATGCTGATAGGAATCATCATAGTCACCATACCAGTCAGAATCAAATTCAATAGGACCATGAGACTTGGTAACCATTGAGGAATATTTCATCTCAATATCCTTTCATTGAGGTATATTTAGATAATATATACCTCCTTATTTTATACAGTGTATAATAAAACCCTTTGACTTTTACTTTCATCAAAGGGAATCTTTTTTCTACGAAGTGTTTTACTAAATGACAAAAGGAATGTTTTTAACGTATGCAACGACAATTACCTCTATGCTGTTGTAATAGTTATTTGGATTCCTCTATAAGACTTCATGTTTTTAAAAGTAAAATAATACCTTATTCCATTTTTGGGTGTTTTGGTATTGAAAATGGTTTTTGAAATGGATTGAGTATTTCAATATCTTGAAATGATATATTGTGATTGAAAATTAAATGTTATTACTGAAATGTTGATATTTACAATATTCTATATGTTATGATTATGTAATGGTACTTGGGAATTTTATGGGTGGTTATGTGATAAACCAATGAGGGGTGGTTACGTGATAAACCAAATGACATGGGGTTCCATGATAAACCAAGGACGGGTGGTTACATTATAACCTCCAATGCATTGGGTATGGAAGTCGACCGTATGACTATTTCATTTAGTGATATATGCAGAAGTCGACCATAATAGTTATTTCATTTAAGTATGTCTATGTCCCAAGTTACCTTTATATGATATACATTGTTTTCTATGGGCTTTATGGTAATATTTTTGTTACAAAAAGGGTAAGAAATGAGATTATATTCAGTGAAGTGTTTTTGCTACTTCTTTAAGGTGAAAAGTATTAATTTATGATAAAGTATTCATGGTTTATATATTGTTTTGAAAAACTAACTTTTTCCCTTCTTTATGTATCCCTTACTGAGATTTTTATGCTCATCCCAAGTTTTGAAATGTTTTCATAGGACTTAAAGATGAATTGGTTCAAGGATGAGATCAAGGAAAAGTTGTGTTATCTAAAACATGGAACTAGACATTTTTCTTTTTTTAAGAGTTTTTGTTTTATGAAAAAATAGATAGTGAGTAGAAGTGTCTACTTGTAATATTAAAGTTGTTATGTATAAATTATGAACTAATTATCTAAATCTATAAACCTGAAAAGATCCTCAATGTGAATTATTAACTTAATTCAAGATTATGTAATGTTTAAGGCCGGGTCCTTATAGTTGGTATCAGAGGACAATTTAGATAACTTTAGAGGTTAGGGTTTTATTTAAGCATAAGTGACATAACCATAATGATTAGAATATTAGAAAGAGTCATAGTTATTTTAGATGATTTTAAGATAACATTAATAAGTATATGTTAGTGTTTACCCTCCTTATAAGATAATATATGATGATTTTACTGATATAATCACACTGACCTTTTTGGTTTTAGTAAATGGCTGGATCTAGTAGGCACCAAAGTAATAATGGATGTCAAGAAAACTATGAATGTTTTCTGAATAAGCAACCAGATGAAATGGGAGATGCAATGAGAAATCGTATGGTTATTCTCAACCAACTATTTGGAGTCATGATTGACCACCTGAACCTTGGTGATTTTTATAAGAAATCTTATATGAAAGAAACAAATCCCTAAGGATGTTCAAGTAATAATAATAAAGGTAAGTATATTAAAAATTCCATGTGTCAAGGATGTAGAAAGAAGCACCAAGGAAAATTCTTCAAAGGGATGAGAAGATTCTATAGATGTGGTAATTAAGGTTATAAAACAATAACCTGCCATGGAAAAAGGAAGCATCCAGTTGACTCTAAGAAAGGGAAAGAAGTTCTTTATGAGGGATCAATTGAATGTTTTAAATGTGGTGTGCATGGTCATTATAAAAATATATTTCCTATGAATAAGGTTCGGGAATGGGATTAGTAGGACCATACAAATATATGTTTACTAATACCTAATTCCTTTCCAATTGAGGACGAGGAAACTGACAATGACCAATGAAAGGTATGGATTATTTATTAGTTGATGTTTTTACATTATTTAATCTTAGGATATGATTCATGATTTTGTTTATAGGAAATAAGTATTATGGAATAAGTTGGAAAAGAATGGTTAATGGATCATGAATAACGTTAATGAGTAAGAAGTATACATATAAGGGATTCAATAGTTATGGTAGATTTTAGGATGATGAAATGCTTAAAAGTATTAAGGCTCTTTTGATGATGGGATTACTTTGGAAGAAATTTTATAGTATGTGTAACCCTGAAGTTTGATATGTGAAAATGTTATTCAAGAAATAATCATCCTTTCTTGTGTGGACATAATGGATAACCTTAGGGGTTCATATGATCTTTTGTTTTTGAGGTGATAATTGGTTATTACATTTTTGGATGCAAAATGAAAGGTATTAAATAACATTTGAGGATAAAATAGGTTATGG
Organism: Viscum album; assembly: GCA_963277665.1. Classification (NCBI taxonomy): domain Eukaryota; kingdom Viridiplantae; phylum Streptophyta; class Magnoliopsida; order Santalales; family Viscaceae; genus Viscum; species Viscum album. The sequence goes on from OY728160.1 coordinate 1,738,903,033, forward strand.
TTATTTTTGAGAATTTTATAATAATTATATGGTTTTAGAAAAAGGACAACCCGCAGGATGGGTGATAACTCATTGCATCCGACAAGGCCATGGGAATCAAACCCACAACTGAAGGGCGACAAGGGAACATAGCCTACCACTGGCCTACCTGAAGTCCCTAGTTATTATGACTTATTATTTTTAGTTAAATGATTTTATTAATAAAGAATATTTTGATTTGAGATCTTATGTTTTATCAAATAGATATCCTTGGTATAGGAAAATGATTTAGAGATTAAGTGATAAAGGTTATTTTGGAAGACGTTTTCTCTTTTGGGAACACTATGTGCCTAAGGAAAATAGAATAATTTTGGATTTCAATTGAGGAGTAATGGTGGATTTTTTTGGAAGGATCTATGTTTTTATTGTGGACATATAGAAATTTGGGTTATTTATGTAAATGATTAACCTATCATAGAGAATATGTGATTAGGTTAATTAATTTTCACTAAGATACTTTAAGAGTAGCCGATGTTATTTGGAGATAAATGTAAAGATTTTTGTGGAAGACTATGTGATTAAATCCTTATGAATTTTGGGTTTAAAACTTTGTTTGGATTATCTTGAATAATTTTAAGGACAATTGTGTATTGAATGGTCTTTGTTGAGCTTTGGGTATTGTTCGTTCAATTTTGGAGATTATGAGTAGTATTTCTTTTATAAAGAATTATCCTTTTTGGGGATTATCTGATCTCGTACAAACCATTTTGGTTTTGGTTAATGTCTAAAGATAGGGGAAGTATATAGTTCATCTTTTATGGATTATATGATTCTCTAGATGTTTATTATAGTGCTTCAGGTATGACCATGTCATCGTAAATACTCATCGTTTGGAGAAAATATGAGTTTGCGGTATAAATTTATTAAAGGATTAAAGTCTACATGACAAGTAAGTATGTTTCCTTATGTTCTTATTCAAGCTCATAAATAAATTCCTCAGATTTATAAAAATGAACTTAAAACAAAAACATTGTCCATTTACTTTTCCTACTGGGTAATCAAAGACCATTTAACCCATCAAAAGTTTGTCATTTTCTGGTAGTTAACTTTCTCTTAATCATGTTTTCTATCACTCTCCATCAGAACTTGATGGTTAGTTTTCTCTTCCATATCCATGTTTTCATGGAATCCTAGTATGTTTTTTCTTGGGTGACATTTGTACTTCTCTTTATTTCTATTAAAGTGATAGTTTTATTGACTCTTTTTCTGATGTGGGACTTTTAATGAAGTTTCCAAGCCCAATTTTAAAATTATGAGGATGCAATTCCTAAAATGGGGGAAGGATGTAACATCCCAGATAAAAAAAAAGAATATGAAATTTTCATATTTATTAATATTTGTGAATTAAATATTAATTTTAATTTAAATGGGATACTATCTCCAATATATTACTCAACACGCAACAATGGGTTTCCTTAAAATCTTACATTGCACACAACTTTGAGTTATATCGAAAAATAATATAATATTATTATTATTTTAAATGGTAGTTAACGCCTAGACATTGTATTGGCGGAAATGAACATAAATAACTACAATATTATTGTCACGACCCGCCCTCGGGGTCTGTGCCGTGACTACCCCAAGCCCGCCTTCCATAGGCCAGGGGCTGGCGACTAGCACCAAGGCGTAAATCCCGATAAAAAGGGAAGGCATTGCCTTTGTAAAGTAAACAAACACCACAGAGAAAGCAAGCGGAAAGTAAACACTAAGCAAAAGCAGAGTACAACTGAAAGTGCGGAAAAGTAAATGGGCCAGTATACAAACCCAAACTGAAAGTAAAGTACAACTCGAAAGGGAAAACAACAACTGAAAGGTAAAAGCCGCTACACCGAGCTGTCCACTGGAAATCCCACCGGAAGGGTGGGTACAGATAGCTCCTCTGCTCCACGGGTCCCGCCGTCCGCTCCGAGCACGTCCCGCCCAGTGGTCCACCTCCGGGTACCGTCCCGCTCTGCTAGCCTCAGCTAAGGTCAATGCTGTCCGTCGTCTGCAACCAACACAACATAGTGCGGGCAAAGCCCGTGCAGGGGTGAGTATAAGATACTCAGTAGGGACCCCGAGACCCCTGAAGGTCTCTCAAATCCACAAAGGATAAACCACGAAGAAAAGTACAATCACGAAGTAACAACCGACACTGCTTAGGTATATGCCCATACATATACCTAAGTCATCAATTTCAAATACGCTCCAACCTCCGAGCCCAAGTACAACTCAGTCCACACAGGAAAGTAAACGTATTCCACACAGGAAAGAAAAACATAATCCACACAGGATAGCACAACACAATCCACACAGGAAAGTAACAGGATTCAGCTCACACAGGATTTTCATTATCAAAAACGTAACTACTAAAGAGCCCCATCTCTGAAGTGTACAGTGTCCTGTCACGACTCTGAGATACTGCTCACTAACCTAAGACTGCTGAGGTACTCCTCCTGTCGAGTACCGCGGGTCTGCCGCCAACTACCAGGCGCTCCGTCCGCTGAGGGTCTGCTGCCAAATACCGGGCGCTCACCCAAATAGCCTACAGAGGTACTCCTCCAGTCGAGTACCGCGGGTCTGCTGCCAACTACCAGGCGCTCCGTCCACCGTGGGTCTGCCGCCAAATACCGGGCGCTCCGTCCACTGGGCTAGTCGACTCACTCCAAGTCGAGTTGGTCGAGCAGTCTTCAGGTCTCAGCCGGCTACACGGTCTCCGTACTCCGTACGCTCGTCTCCAGTATCGCAGGACTGCCGCTACAACCAAGCGCACCACCTCTATCGAGTAAAACAGAAGATTCATCTCACACGAATATACTTTTTCGGATGACGATAAAGATGATCACTGAACCATCTATGTCGTCGGACCCACGAAGGATCGATAGGTACTAACCCCCGCAGTGACCTACACAGGATCGGACCCACACAGGATCGGGCCCACGCAGGACCTGCAGCACTGATCCACGTAGGATCGCTGAGTGCAGTAGTCGTCGTCGTCGAATCCACACAGGATCTCTGTACTGTCATCGTCGCAGTCACAGTAGCAGTAGTAGCAGTAGCAGTCACAGTAACAGTCGCAGCCAGCACTAGGGTTCCCGCACACAACAAGCTCGTTCGGAGGGTCCGCTCCACGAGCCGAGAGGCTGATAATTCAACTGTCACAAATTCCAGAGTTGATGTATCCAAAAGTTCCGTATCGTCAATAGGAACTCAACGTAACAGACGGCGCGTCGATCGGACGCCCGGTCTGAGAGTTATTGGCATTTTCGTCCCCGGGGCCCGGTTGGTTTTTAAGGCAAAACCAACCCGACCGTACTCCACCTGCGTCCAAACCTCGGGCGGAGTATGCCAAAAGATCCGTCTCACTAAGAGGAACATAACATGGCTGACGGCACGTCAATCGGACGTCCGTAGCTCAAGATATGAGCGTTTCCGCTCCGAAGGCCCGGTTGGTTTCGTGAATGAACCAACCCAGCCGAACTCAAAGTAATCCGAAACCTTGAGTGCGATATACCGAAACGACCGTCTCGATCCAAGGATCGCGTTGCCGCAGACGGTTCGTCGATCGGAGGTCCGTGGCTCAAGTTATGACCAAAAGACCGAAACCGATTCGAAACGGGGGGTCCGGGTCTGGGTCGACCCGGCCCGACCCCCCCCCCCCCCCCCGGGGTCGGCCCGAACCGGGTCGACCCGACCCGGGTCCGACCCGGCCCGGCCGGCCGGCGGCGCGGCGGCGCGGCGACGCGGTGGCGCGGGGGCCGCGGCGGCCTGGCGCCGCACGGTGGCTGCACGCGGGGGGCAAAGCCCCTGCTGATTGGAAGGGGCGGCGCGGCATAGCCGTGCCCTTTGCAGAAAAAATGGCCCCCACGTGGGGGCCGGCTTGGAGAAAAACCGGGGGGCTGCTGCCCCCCCCCCCTTCATGGAAACCTCCCCCCTCATAAAGAGGGGGGTTTTGTGCGCTGGCCGGGGGATTAATTTCCCCCGGTTTAATTCCATCCGGCCGGCCTGCTGGCCGGCCGGTTTTCTCCAACGGGACCGGAAAAATCCGGTCCCCTCTTCGGCTTCCGACGCCGGCGGCCCGGCCGCCGGTCTTCTCAATTCGCCGCGGCCCGGAACCGGCCGCGGTATTCGTCATCCGGCATGGTGCGACGACACCGCGCCCCTCCGCCGCACCTCGATTTCTTTCAACGCGGCGCGACAGCGTCGCGTTCTTGATGTTTCTTCCATGGTTCGCGCGCGACGGCGTCGCGTTCTTGATTGGGCGAATAACCGCGTGGTGCGACGGCACTACGCCACCTTGATTCATCCACAAATTTAAACACCAAGAACGGAGGAGGGGGTTTGGCCGTGTTCATGCGGTCCGACCCCCTCACGTTAAAACACAACTTAAAGTATTCAAAAGCCACACGTTAGACATGCTAGATCCACGATCAAGAATGGAATAATTAAACAATAAATCAACAACCCCTACTTGGGTATAAGTTCGAGGATTTGTCAACGTCCACGGAAGACAACGTCGCGGAGGTCGGGCGTCGCGGTCGTCGTTCATCAAATCCGTTGACGAAGAGATGTGTCCGATGTGATACGTCGTTGGCGAAACTTCTTATATCGACGAAGGAAATCCGAGGAGGAAGCGGCGTTCCCTCTCGTTGACACGGAAGACGAAGAAGAGCGGAGCAGCGTTCTTCGTCGGAACTTGAGCGTTCTTCGTCAAGTTGAGCGTTCTTCGTGTTCTTCGTCAGAGTTGAAGAAGAAGAAGAAAAACTCCCAAAAGCTCTCAAGATGGCCAAAGTGTTCTGGCCCAACAAAATAAAATAAGAGCTTATTTTATTTACAAACCTAACAAAAGAATTTCAAAGGTTTGAATTTCAAAAAGATTAACTCCAAAATTAAATAACTCAAGTCATTAAAGAGGGGTTAAGGGAGTTGGGAGAAGATGAAAGGTTGGGAGCTTCGTGTGGGCCCCACCGCACTTAATCCTCCCAAGGGAGGTTAAGTGGATGTGGGTCCCACTTCCAACCCCCTTTGGTAGGATTTATCAAGTTAAAATAAAATTTGTTCTTCACAAATTTTATTTAACTTAAACTAAAAACCCAAAAACTAACTTTCAACCCGCAACAAATGCAACTTCCGAAAAGGTCTCTTTAAGCGAATATCGGTGCTGCGAGTTCATCGGTGACCTCAGATTTCAATTCCGAGCACCGGATCAAAAGTTAGGAATTCCCACTCGTTCGTTCACTGAACGTACCCGAGCCAAACTTCGAAAAATGATTCCGGGCACTCCGGGCCTCGGAATCAGGTGCCGTCTGAAACCGCGCTCTTGTAAAATTATAAAGAAAATTAAGAAAAAATTTCCCTTGAATTTTACAGGTCTTTACATTACTCCCACCTCAGGGCTTTACGTCCCCGTCAAGATACATCAAAAACTAGGGAAACAAATGAGGGTACTGAGCACGCATCTGAGCCTCCCGCTCCCATGTGCTCTCCTGGAGATTCCCGTGCTACCATCTGATGCGCACAAGAGGAATCGATCACCCACGCAGAACCCGCTCCTATCGATCCTCTATCTCCACCGGGACCTCCGTAAAAGTCGCCCCATCGTCAACGTCAAGCTCCCCATGGTCAATGATGTGCGTCGGGTCGTGCACGTATCTCCTCAGCTGGGATACGTGGAAGACGTCGTGCACCCGGTGCAACTGAGGTGGTAGAGCCAGGCGATAAGACACCTCACCAATCCTGCTGAGAATCTGGAAGGGTCCGATGAAGCGCGAAGATAACTTTCCGCCTCGGCCAAATCTCCGAATACCACGTCGAGGTGAGACCCGCAAGAAGACGTGGTCGCCATCCTCAAACTCTAGTGGCCTCCGCCTCCTGTCAGCGTATGACTTCTGCCGGCTCTGAGCTGTCCTCATCCGCTCCTGGATGACCTGGACCTTCTATGTCGTGGCCTGGACCATCTCCGGTCCCATCAGAGTTGCAAGATTTCTTCTTTGCCGATAAGAAAAATCTGGCCCCATCCCCTGGATGAACCACATTCTTTGCCTAAAACAGTCAATCCTAACATGGATGATACTAATCCATACCAAGGATGAGGTCGTAAGGCCTCGACGCTACTACTAAGAGATTCAACCGTTACTCTCGCCTCCAAGGGTTGAGTCACACTGTCGGCATCAGTGTGTGGTAACTGGGTCTCCTCCAGTAGATGTCTCACAAGTGAGGGTCAAGTCAACAGCCAAAACTGGAACCTCTTAGTAACATCACGAAAGAGGACAGGAACGAAAAATATCACAAAGGTATGCGTCTTTTATTATTGCAGCTCATAATACAAGACGCTACACAAATGCAACAAGGAACCAGAAGTACAAAGGATGTATCCACTAGTTCTGCTCTTGTCCATCGGCTCCCAGAGCTCCATGATCGAAGGCCTCGGCTGCCTGAAGTTGAGCTCTCGCATGTTCACCTACTCCCTGTGGTCGGGGTGGACCTCCTGGTGGTGGTGGTGGAAGAGTCTCAAAGCGTCTCCCACCACCGGCTGCTCGTCCAGCTCCTCTGCCTCGTCCGCCTCCTCCCTGCGGACCGCCACGGTCGAACCTCTGCCTCTGCCTGGGAGGTTCTTCACTTAACTGCTGATCATCAACATGGCGGGTCGGACAGTCACGAGCCATGTGACCAATCCCGCCACAGGAGTAACACTGCCCACTCTCGGCACGCCTGGCTCTGACTCCACCCCAGCTTCCCCGCACAACTGAGCCTGAGTCGTGCAGTCGGCCACTGGTAGGTCTGGTCTGCCTGGAACCCTGAGTCATCCGTCGGCTACCTGTTGCCGAAGATTCCGCTATCTGCCGCCCTGCGGTAGGTCTCGCTGTGGACTCAGCCAGGAAACTCTCGATCAGGAGGGCTCGCTCCAGTACTCATGTCTGAGTCGGTATGCTGAGGGAGATCAGCGATGCCCTGATCTCGTGTCTCAAACCCTGCTCGAAGGTCCGGGCCCAGAAGAATGGGTCCCGTACCATGTCGGTCGAGTAGCGCGAGAGATCGGTAAATCTCGCCGAGTACTGAGCGACCGTCATGCTGCCCTGCCGCAACTGAAGAAGCTCCTGGATACGCACCGCACGAAGGGTGGCTGGGACAAACTCTGAGCGAAAAAGGCTCTCAAAGTCCGTCCAAAGTAGAGATGCCTCATCGTGCACCTGGAGCATCAAGCTCCACCATCTTCCTGCTGCTGCGTGTAGTAGGCTCGCAGCGAGGATCACCATGAGGTCTGCTGGTGTCCTCACTAGCCTAAACACTCGTACCACTGCCTCCAACCAGTCCTCTACTGCCTGTGGATCCGTCTCCCCGCGAAACCTGGGTGGTCGCTGGCGCTGAAACTCATGCAGTGCGCTAAGGCGACGTGCATCGTCAGCGGCTGGTGCTGGAAACATCGGGGGCTCGACGGGTAGTGCTACCGCCGGTGCCACTGTTGACAAAGGGCCCTGCACCGAAGCCTCATCGCTCGGTGGGCTGTCGTCACACTCGACTCTCGGAACCCTAGCTGGCTGCCGTCGTGGGGCCATCCTGAATAGGAAACAGGTGCGCCACGGTCAAACAGTATACCAGGTGAGCTGATATAAGTAATCACAAAGAAAACATTGAAACAAACACGCAATCAATGTTTTCGTGCATTAAGTCGGAAATCAGAAGTCAGGGTCCTGGTGTACGGATACGTCGGCCGCCGCACCAACACTGGACTCCCTGGACTGATAACCACACTCAATACGCTAAACATTATTGCTTCACATAGAAAAGATCAGAGTTCACGGTAGAACCGAACTCCTCTGATACCAATTTGTCACGACCCGCCCTCGGGGTCTGTGCCGTGACTACCCCAAGCCCGCCTTCCATAGGCCAGGGGCTGGCGACTAGCACCAAGGCGTAAATCCCGGTAAAAAGGGAAGGCATTGCATTTGTAAAGTAAACAAACACCACAGAGAAAGAAAGCAGAAAGTAAACACTAAGCAAAAGCAGAGTACAACTGAAAGTGCGGAAAAGTAAATGAGCCAGTATACAAACCCAAACTGAAAGTAAAGTACAACTCGAAAGGGAAAACAGCAACTGAAAGGTAAAAGCCGCTACACCGAGCTGTCCACTGGAAATCCCACCGGAAGGGTGGGTACAAATAGCTCCTCTGCTCCACGGGTCCCGCCGTCCGCTCCGAGCACGTCCCGCCCAGTGGTCCACCTCCGGGTACCGTCCCGCTCTGCTAGCCTCAGCTAAGGTCAATGTTGTCCGTCGTCTGCAACCAACACAACGTAGTGCGGGCAAAGCCCGTGCAGGGGTGAGTATAAGATACTCAGTAGGGACCCCGAGACCCCTGAAGGTCTCTCAAATCCACAAAGGATAAACCATGAAGAAAAGTACAATCACGAAGTAACAACCGACACTGATTAGGTATATGCCCATACATATACCTAAGTCATCAATTTCAAATACGCTCCAACCTCCGAGCCCAAGTACAACTCAGTCCACACAGGAAAGTAAACGTATTCCACACAGGAAAGCAAAACATAATCCACACAGGATAGCACAACACAATCCACACAAGAAAGTAACAGGATTCAGCTCACACAGGATTTTCATTATAAAAAACGTAACTACTGAAGAGCCCCATCTCTGAAGTGTACAGTGTCCTGTCACGACTCTGAGATACTGCTCACTAACCTAAGACTGCTGAGGTACTCCTCCTGTCGAGTACCGCGGGTCTGCCGCCAACTACCGGGCGCTCCGTCCGCTGAGGGTCTGCTGCCAAATACCGGGCGCTCACCCAAATAGCCTACAGAGGTACTCCTCCAGTCGAGTACTGCGGGTCTGCTGCCAACTACCAGGCGCTCCGTCCGCCGTGGGTCTGCCGCCAAATACCGGGCGCTCCGTCCACTGGGCTAGTCGACTCACTCCAAGTCGATTTGGTCGAGCAGTCTTCAGGTCTCAGCCGGCTACACGGTCTCCGTACTCCGTACGCTCATCTCCAGTATCGCAGGACTGCCGCTACAACCAAGCGCACCACCTCTATCGAGTAAAACAGAAGATTCATCTCACACGAATATACTTTTTCGGATAACGATAAAGATGATCACTGAACCATCTAAGTCGTCGGACCCACGAATGATTGATAGGTACTAACCAATGTGACAACCGGGTCCCGGTGACAGCACAGACACCCCGCCTTAACATGGCCGTCGGGTCCTGGCCCACCAGGTACCACCAGTTGCCCCCGCAGACACGTGGAGCCCACCCCAGGGTCCACCCACGTGCCCGAACGGGTCATCTGACTAATGATATTCCCCACAGGCCAACACATGTCCTTTCCAGTGTGCTTTGTCCTCACTCACACACACCCTGGGAAACTTCCCAGGAGGTCACCCATCCTAATCACTACTCCAGGCCAAGCACGCTTAACTGTGGAGTTCTAATCAGGTAGGCTCCCGAAAAGGAAGGTGCACCTTGTTGACATGAGTCATATCATTTAGTCATTTAACCCTTTATCATTTGGGGATGTTACAATCACCCCCCCTTTAGAGCACAACGCCCTCGTTGTGGGCCCTACATCTCAACCCAGGCAGTGCACCGCGCACTTAAGGCTGGGTTCCTCCTCTAATACCAAATGTGACAACCGGGTCCCGGTGACAGCACAGACACCCCGCCTTAACATGGCCGTCGGGTCCTGGCCCACCAGGTACCACCAGTTGCCCCCGCAGACACGTGGAGCCCACCCCAGGGTCCACCCACATACCCGAACGGGTCATCTGACTAATGATATTCCCCACAGGCCAACACATGTCCTTTCCAGTGTGCTTTGTCCTCACTCACACACACCCTGGGAAACTTCCTAGGAGGTCACCCATCCTAATCACTACTCCAGGCCAAGCACGCTTAACTGTGGAGTTCTAATCAGGTAGGCTCCCGAAAAGGAAGGTGCACCTTGTTGACATGAGTCATATCATTTAGTCATTTAACCCTTTATCATTTGGGGATGTTACAATTATTATACATGTTTGTTAAATGTTTTTACTTTTTTCCAATAAATTTTATAGGCTTAAAATAAGAATGAATCCGATTTTAAGCATGAAATACTCTAATATTCTTTAAAAGGTCGATTTACCGCCATTTAATGGAGAACCCTTTTTAAATCTAGTTTTGTCACTTTTATATGCTCTATTTTACAAAACGAACTTCTTCTTTAGAAGTAGAACATAAAAAATTTACTTTGGGTAATTTTTTTTTTCTGATAAAGTTTATTTTTTAATGAATAGTGAAAAATACTACATTTTAAGTCAAAACTGTCTTTTCATATGATTTATTTATATGGTTAGATTATATTTTTAGTTGGTTTTAAAGTGTAATGGGATCATGTTTTTATCATTTAATACAATGTTGGTCATTTGAAGTAATTTCGCTTTTTAATTAGACATAAACACATTTTAATCTTTTGATAGTTATTATTTCTTAAAAACACGCTTTTTGGTTTTGACAACGGGAATTAATTTTAAATTAATTTCTGAAAATTATGTGTTTTGAATTTGGAAAAATGGATTAAATATTTGGAATCAGGAGGTCCAAATTTTGTAAATAGGTAACTTTTATTTTTAGACATTATGAATAGTAACTTCAATAAATATTTTATTTACCATGGTTAAAGGGTAAATCTGGTAAATAAGGGTAAAAAAATAATATTATAATAATATTAAATTACCATAAAACATGTCCTAATCCTATTTTAGGAGATATATACCACTATGGTCATCATTGGGTTGATTTTAGGACCCCATGGAGCCACTTGGGTGTGAAAATGACATTTAATTACTTTTAATTTAATGTTAAGGAAAATATAACCTAAACATATATCTTTTACTAAAATTTTTTTTATATGGGGTTATATAAGTGATATCTTCAACTATAAATATTCATTGTAAATATAAAACATTTTCTACATCATGGTATTTTATTTATAAATTTTAGACATTAAATAAATAAATTTAATTATGAAACAATGATGATGCAGTGATTGCTTCATTAATAAAGGATTCAAATAAATGATAATATAAATGTTAAAATAAATTTAATTTGGTTATTTTGATGCCTTCTACGAATTTTATGGCTGATAGTTACATGTTATCTTTGTATTAATGAAGTTTTTTCGAATCAATCAAGTTGTTATGGATTTTAAAAAAAATTCAGGATATGAATAGTGTCAAAATTTACATAACTCATATTTTAAAATATAAAATATTTTATTAAATATTATAAAATTCCAAAAAATATAATATTCGTCCAAATAGTTATCATAAGTCTAAAATTTTATTATTTACTCTTTAATTGGATATTTTTCATGTTTTGGTAACTATTTTGATTCACAAAGTGTTAAATGCTTGATAAAATGGTAAGAGTAGAAAAGGGTTAAATAAAAAAGGGTTAAATAAAAAAGATAAGGATTAAAAAAATATCCAAAACCTATCTAATTCTTATTCAATAATTTTATTTCAACTTATATTCATCTTATCTTCTAATTTAATGAGTTTTAGACATTTTGAAACTGAAAATAATTTTATAATAAAATAATACTTTCAAACTTTCCTAAAGAGCCCCTCCTCCCTCTTATAAAAGGGAATCCCCTATAAACCTTACTCACAACTCTCAATCCCCCTTGGATTGTCCAAACTCTGCCTAAATAATCTCCCAAAATACCTCTCCTCCATATAGAAGCCTTACCTTAGGTAGAAGGAAATTCAAGAAAGACTTTTGGTTCAAACCAATGGAGTTACCCGATTTAAAGGTAACATCTTCTCTCAAGTTCTCTTATTTTATTTTCTTCCACCACTAAATATTATATTCTTATTATTTGATTACATAAAAACACAATTATTATAAATATACTAGGATTTTTTATGAGAAGTATTCTAACTACACTTACACACACCTCCATCTAATGGATTTAGAACATACTGTTTCTGTGGACGGCGAACTAATGCCTCAAAAAATGATGATTGTTAAATTTCCCCTACCACCACTTATGGTGACCATTATGTTGGAAATGTAATTATATATGATATATATGACATTTATTTTATCTCTATTCTAATTTAATTCTCATTTAGAATATACCTTTATGATTTTCATGTTATATAAATAAGATAATTTCATTTGAGGAAGTGCATACTACCGCCCCCTAAAAGTGACATGACTTGTTCATTATATACATGGAACATATAAAGGATGAAATTAATGAAATTGTGTAACATATATAACATATATATTATACTATAATTATAATATACCTACGTATCATTTAGTTTTCTTTCCTTTAAATATGAAAAATAAATGAAAGTAGCATTCATGTGTACGTACGGCTTACCGTCTCCATGAACGGTGCATTTCATTTATTATATAAAAATTATATGGAATATTATAAATACACATATTTTGGATATATAATATATAAATGATATCAAAATCATGAATATCATTCTGTAGATAATGGAATTTTGACCACATAGACAATTTATAATTATAACTAGTTCATTTTTTACTCAAGTTCCGAACATCGAAAAAATGTCTGATATGAACTCAAATAATTAACTAATTGTTATAGCAAGGTAATAAGTGATATAAAAGGAATAATAAACTTGAAAAAGGTTCTGAATCAAGTATAAATTAACTTAATTTTCTTATTCAGGAAGAAAAACGAACATACAAGACAAGTCAGACTTGAGGTAAGGGAACTTCTTAAACCAATTTCCATTATTTGGGTTGATCTTCTACTTCTTGATTATGTCATTATATGATTATGTGAGAAATTAATTTTGGTATTCTATCTTGTATTTATACTTGATTTATGTTTACTTATAGTGAATACACATAATTGATCTATTTTATTTATAAAATGATCTTTGTAAGGGACTTCATCTCAATCTTCTTTCATTGAGACATATTTGGATAATATATACCTACTTCTTTTATACGATGTATAATAAAACCCTTTTACTTTTACTTTCATTCAAAGGGAATCTTTTTTCTACGAAGCATTTTACTAAACGACAAAAGGAATGTTTTTAACGTATGCGGTGACAATTACCTCTCTGCCGCCGTAATCATTATTTGGATTCCTCTATAAGACTTAATGTTTTTAAAAGGAAAATAAATCCCTTATTCCCTTTTTAGGTGTTTTGGTATTGAAAATGGATTTTTAAATGGATTGAGTATTTCAATATCTTGAAATGATATATTTTTATTACAAATTAAATTTTATTACTAAAATGTTTATATTTGCTATATTTTATCTGTTATGATTATGTAATGGTACTTGGACATTTGACGGGTGGTTACATGATAAACCAATGATATGTGGTTACGTGATAAACCAAATGATGGGTGGTTTCGTGATAAACTAAGGATGGGTGGTTACATTATAACCTCCAATGCATTGGGTATGAAATTTGGTTGTATGGCTATTCCATTTAGTGATATGTGCAGAAGTTGACCGTATGGTTATTCCATTTAAGTATGTTTATGTCATAATTTACCTTTATATGCTATACGTTGTTTTCTATAGGCTTTATGGTAATATTTTGGTTACAAAAAGGGTAAGAAATGAGATTATATTCAATGAAGTGTTTTTTCTACTTCATTAAGGTGAAAAGTATTAATTTATGATAAAGTATTCATGGTTTATATGTTGTTTTGAAAAACTAATAATTTTCCTTTTTTATGTATCCCTTACTAAGATTTTTATGCTCATCCCTAGTTTTGAAATGTTTTCACAGGACTTAAAGATGAATAGGATCAAGGATGGGATTAAGGAAAAGTCATGTTGTCTAAAACATAGAACTAGACATGTTTCTTTTTTTAAGAGTTTTTGTTTTATGAAAAAAATGGATAGTGAATAGAAGTATCTACTTGTAATATTAAATTTGTTATTTATAAGTTATGACCTAATTATATAAATATATAAACCTGAAAAGATCCTAAATGTGAATTATTAACTTAATTCAATATTATGTAATTTTTAAGTATGGGTCCTTACATAGGAAGTCCCTAGGAAAGGGACTGGTGCAAGTGAAAATTACCAATCTCTAGGAGTTGAGAATTTGTAGAGCAGACTAGTGGATATCTGTTCCCTAAACTGCTATTAATATCCTATATGTGATCTTTTCCTTGTTTTTTTATTTCCACTTATTTCTTATGTTAAGTAAATATCATAACTTATTATACCTTAATTAGGGTAGTTTTAAAGTAAATAAAATTTCAAGAACACAATTCACCCCCTCTTGTGTCTCAGTGTAGTCATTTTCTGATAAAAAACTGGTATCAAAGGTGTTTAATTTTTAATTTCTCATATTTAAAAGGTTGAATTATTAATTTTTTTTAAAATTGAAACTGTCATTGACAACAGAGAAGGTATGTCTATGGTAAGACATCCTTACTTCAATGGATAAAGTTATGGTTTTTGGAAGGTGAAAATAATTATCTACATGAAAAACCTTTGTCAAAAGGTTTATTTAAAATCCCTTAAGCCTTATACTATTCCCAAAGTAGAACCATATAAGTGGGATGCTATTGCTGAAGGATATTATGATCTGAACTCAAAAGATATGAATTCAATAATATTTGGGCTATTTCTCAATGAGTTAAATATAGTTTCACAATGTGAAACAACCTATAAGACATGGATAACAATATCCGTGGATCATGAAGGTACTGATAATGTAAGATACCTTAGATACAATACTTCTTAACTAAAGTTCAACACATTCAGGATGGTTGATAGAGAGACCATAACACAAATAAATGAATTGTTGGAAAATATTTTGAATAATTTTTATTCTCTTAAGAGAAAAAATTCCCAAATCTAATCAAGAACTAAAAGTTTTGAGAATGATACCATCAAAGTGGATGGAATATCATCTAAATTTGGAAATCCACTAATGGGAAAGATTTAAAAATAAAAAATCTCATCATAATACTTATAATGTATGAGGTAGAGATGGAAGATAAAGCTAGTGATCATAGATTGGTTAGAAAGTAAAATAATTCCTTGAAAGTATATACTTCAAAAGATGATAATAAAATAAAAGGAATACGAATTTATAAGTCATATAATGATGATACTACACATAGTTATGATTTAGATAAACAACTTTCTCATTTTTCAATAAAGTTCTAAATTTTTTACAATAATAGAAAGGGATTCAAGAAATACTCCAATGAATATAAATAATATGATGGATACTCTAAATAATTAAAGTGTCATGAATGAAAAAAGAACATTTCAAACCATATTTTACATGGATATAAGGAAAAAAGAAATATGAAAAAAATAATAGTGGAATCTTTAATATAAGAAAAATAAAAAGATATCCATAAAGGCCACATATATCGCTTCTGAATATTCTAGTGATAGTAAATATTCTTAATCAGAAGCTTAAATATCCAATTAAAAATAAAACATGTTCATTATGACACACTTCGACGAGGTGAAATCTTCTTATTCTTCTGAGTATGAGTCGAATTTAGAAACTAGAAATTACTCTTTTAAAGATTTAAATGAATATTTCACCATGTAGGAAACAAAATATGAAATCCTTGAAACAAAAAAAATCCCTCATGAATTATTATAATATTGGTGAAAGTTAAAAGAGGACTTAAATAAATAAATTTTAGATCATAAAGTCAAGATATAAAATTATTTTACATATTTTATTAAACATGGTAATAAAATTAAAAGCCTAAAAAAAGTAGTTCAATACCTTAAACAGCTGAAAGTGTTTTAAAAAAATATAAAATTACTTAAATCAAATTATTGGTAACAATAAAGTCTAAAAGGATAAATTTGGAATATAAAGTAAGGGTGAAATACCAAAAGCTGTATAAGAATTATTTTGTTCCTAGATCCAAGAAAAAAAACTTCTCTAAAGTTATTTGTTTTCATTATGTAGAACTAGGAAACTATGGATATAGTTTTAGTCTTTGAAAGACTCAATTTTTTATAGTTAAACATGCTTTTATTTCAATGAATTTATCAAAATTTAGTGATGTATTTTCTAGACATCATAAGAAAATTTGGGTTTCTAAATATTTAGTGGCTAGTATTTTAGGACCTAATAGAATATGGACACCAAAAAAATTTATTTTTTGATCTATTTTATAGGTAAACATATGCAATAGAATCAATAAAAATTCGTATATGGATAGTGGATTCTCAAGGAATATGAATGGATACTTCTAAAATTTTATTCACTTATCTGAAATTGATTGAGGCTATATAACATTCGGTGACTATGACAAGGTAAATATTATGGGAGTTGGAATATTTGGAAATCCAAGTTTAGTCCTCATTAATAAATTTCTATATGTGGAATGACTAAAACAAAATTTGATAAGTATTTCCCAAATTTTTTATGAAGGTTATCTTATAGATTTTTCAAATAATGCATGTTCTGTTTTCAAATAAAAAATTCTCAAATTTAAGGCACCTAGATAATAGAATATATATAGTTTAGATCTTAATTATTTGTGTAGAAAAAAGTGAATTATCTTAACTCTAAAATAAATAAATTATGGATTTTTTATAAAAGACTTAGACATTTTAATGTTTATTCTTTGAGAAAATTGTCTAAGAGAAATTTAATTTTTGATTTACCTCAACTCAAATTATACAAAGAGAAACTCTGTGATGTATTCTAAATGTGAAAGAGACACAATTAAAATTTCAAATCAATTAAAGACATTTATACATCTAAGCCTCTAGAAATTATCAACATGGATTTGTTTGGACCGTCTATAAAAGTAATACTAAAAGGAAAATATTTTGTTTATGCATTAGTTGATGATTTCTATGGATTTAATTAGGTTTTATTTTTGAGTGTTAAAAGTAAATCTTATTCCATGTTTACAATTTTTTTTAAATTGGTTAAAAAATAGAAATATTCCAAACGAATTTCAAGATATTTAAAATAAAAATTTCTCTTTGTTTACTTTTCAAAAAACTTATGATTTTAATTTGACTTCATATTCTGATGCTGAATTTAGTGGTTATAGACTAGATATGAAGAGCATATCAGGAACCTAGAATTATCAAGGTAAATCTATGGTATCCTGACCTAGTAAGAAACAACATTTAGTTGGTCTATCTATTTTTGAAGAAAAATATGTTTTTTTCTGGTAGTTTTTATGCATATGTGTTATGGATGAAACACAACTTAATGGATTTTGGATGAGTTTATAACAAAGTTTTAATAAAATGTGATAAAATTAGTGCTATAAAAATTTAAAATAATCTAATAAACCATTCAAGAACAAATCATATATATCTAAGACATAATTTATTAAGAGATCATGCTAAAATAGTAACATCGCTCTTGAATTTATTTATAATGAGATTCAATTAATGGATATTTTTTCTAAGCCACTTGTTTGTGAGTATTTTGATTTTATAAATCAGGAATTGGGGTTATTTGAATTAAAACTATTTTAATTTATTTTATTCCTTTTTATTTTAATATTTTTTTATTTTTTAATTTATTTTTAATCTCTTAGTATTTTAATGCATTGTGGAAATTGAATGAATTTATTCTCCTTTTATAAATATTTGTACCTGATTTAATTTTATAAAATAAAATAAATTTTATTTTATTATATTTTATCCTTTATTTTAATTTATACTTGACCCTAAACCAAAATTGTCTATTTATCCCTTTTAGAAATTGGGTACGTGACCTAAAAACCAAAATCAACCCTTGTCCTCCTTGCCATTCACCTACATCCCTTTGCCTCTGAATATGATCCGTCACCTTCATTTCTATTAACCTTATATTGACCTTTATATGATGGGGAAGTCAAATCTAGGAGATGATGGTGCTTTTAGATCCTGAAATAAAGAAAAGGCTATCGGTATGCCATGTCATGTGCTTGCGGGAAAGGTTATTGACATAGCTTGGCTAAAAGAAACCGGGATCCTATTGAAGAAGGTTATCTAATTACAAGGATGATAATTAATTTTTGATGAGAAGAAATAAGGTTTCATATTTGAGGCGGGATTTAATGAATTCACGAGGAATGCTGAGTTTCATTTTGGTGAAGTTGAATATGTGCTTTTATCAAACGTGAATAGGAAATCTCTACTAGTATCTTTAGTGTAAATGGTTGAAATACTACAATTTATTCATGAGAGTGACTTTAGTTTTGGCCAAAATTTAGTTGGAATGATCTCGTTTGGACCCATTGAAGTCTTTAAGTTTTTTTGGGTCTTCTGAATTTGAAAATAAATATTTTAAGGACTTGGAAATAGAGTGTAAAGTTCTATGTAAGTTTATTAAGATTGGAATTGTAAAAAGGGATGGTGGGATGAAAAATATATTATTTCAAAAAATGTACCTATTATATGCCCTGATAAATAATATCAAGTTGAATATGACTTGGTGTATGATGCAGTTCATACACCACTACTTCTAAGGTAAAGGGAAGTTGAATTACTATCCTTATGGAAGGCTTATCACCTTAGTGTTGAAAAGGAAAAAAAGTAGATCTCAATGAAGGAGAACCAATAAAGTGCCATAAATGTAACACTATGATATTTTAAAAGAAAAAATTTGGGTTAAATAGCATATATGGAGCAAAAAAATGATCTTATATAAGAATGTAAAACCATGATACTTTATGATATATTTCTTTTTAAATAAATTTGATCACTTCGATAGCTTGCAGAATACACAACCCAGAGTCTAAATGAACTGTAATATAATATAACATTATAACCTAACCATTAAATTGGTAGCTATGAACAGTGATAACTAAATTATGAAAATCATGTTTATATATTGAATATAAATAAAATAAAAATCATTTAAAAGAAAAAGAAATGTTTTCTAAAAAATTGTATTTTTCTAAAAAATGGTTAATCGCGCTTTGTACACATAATTTAAAATTAACGTTTAAAACTTTTAGAAAATTTATTTTAAAAAATTAAATTCATTTTTGAAATTAGAATATAAAAATTATCTTAGGGTGAATTTTTTGTGATTTTTTCTAAAAGGTTTCATTTTTCGATGAATAGTGAAAAATACTATTTTTTATTCAAAACCGCCTTTTCGTTTAAATAATTTACAAGGTTAAATTATATT
Organism: Viscum album; assembly: GCA_963277665.1. NCBI lineage: Eukaryota > Viridiplantae > Streptophyta > Magnoliopsida > Santalales > Viscaceae > Viscum > Viscum album. The sequence continues at coordinate 1,738,922,205 of OY728160.1, forward strand.
TTAATTTGGTTTTAAATTAAATTTAGTTCAAATATATTAAAATTTAACTAATTTATGACAAAACATGCATAAGAAAACAAGGCAATTAACACTTAAAATAATTAAAATAATGAAATATTATTAATAAAGGGATGGTAAAATGTTATAAAAGGATAATATATGATATTATAAATATGAATATGGTTATGTTATAAATTAATAAAATGATTAAAACCATTATATAGAATATTGAATCACATTAAACCAAAAGGAAGCCTGAGGTAAGGGACTTCGTCTCAATTTCTCTTCATTGAGGCATATTGTAATTTCATGCACCTAATTTATTTTATATGATGTATATAATGCCCATTTTTAATGTAATATCATGAATAATAAATAATTCATGGTATTTTAAGTTGCAATTCTAGTTATTTCATCTAAGGTTATTTTACTTGAAAATTGTCAAGTGGTAAAGAAATTCATAACTCAATTTCTTTTCATTGGGTTATATTACTTATTCACTATCCTTGACAATATAAGATTATGTGTGTAAATAATTTTGAATATATTATGTTTTAATTCCATTGGTTTTATGTGGATATTAATTTTATACACACAATAAATTCATTGATTAATTCTCACTTCAACATTATAATCATTTTAAGTGTTTATTTCACAATATCATTTTAATCGAAATTGTTTATAATTGATTTTACATTGAAGGAAATTATTTTATCATTCTATAATAAAACCATTTAATTTTATTATACTCTATTTATCCATAATTTTTTCAAGTAATAATACCATATTCCGCTCTTTGTTACTTAAAACGATTGAGAAAATGTTTTTAATAAAATGTGACATCATTTCTCTCTTTAGTTTAAAATCCATTTTATTCCAAAAACATGTTTTATAATTTTTTTTCAAAAATGTTTTAAAAATTATACAAATTATTTATTAAAGAATCTTTTACCCATGTTTTAATTTTTATTTTTTTGAAAGTAATATTTATATCCTTTTTCAAACAAGGCCTGTTTCGATTTTACCAAAAATGTGTAAAGTATCCCTTTTAAATTATAAAAAATGTATGGAATTCCCCACCATAATTATCACTCAATGTTTTAAAGTTTATTTTAAAAGTTTATATATTTTTTTTTCAAATAATTTTTTTTCAAATTTTTTTGTTTAATTTAAACTTTAAAAGGTGATTTTTAAAATGAAAAGGATATTTTCCTCAAGAATCCTTTTAAAGATATTTTTATGGAATTTCTATTAATAAATGGAAAAAAACCTTTATTTTACTTATATTCCACTAGGGATGTGTTATTAATACCATCCTTATTCTTTATATGGACAGTTTATGATCATTTTGACCAAGTAAATTATTGACATTCACTTCATTGGTTTATTTTATAGTCATTTATTTTCCCTTGAAATATTCACTTTTTCATAATCATTGGATGTTAAATTTACCCTAAATATCCATATTATTTATCATGGATATAATTATTAATTAAACTGTATATAATTTATACATATGTTATTTTACATTCAAAGTTATATGATTTACTGGAGAAATTATTGTTAATATGTTTTCCTTACCCAATAAAAAAAATTATTAAGAAGGCATGTTGTTCATGAATTAAATTGATCATTAAATATATGCGGAATGCACTTGACATGTATATATGGGTAGATCCCATTTATAGATAACCCCTTGATGCATAATTAGTATAATGAGATGAATCAGTTGGCTAGCCTTAGTTAAATGGGTTTCTGGAGTATAACTACCCATCAGTTTTAAACTATCTCATAAAAGGTCATGAAAGTAGAGGAATCATGATACTTGAGATCATGAAATATAATAATTAATTTATTACTATCCATGATATTCTCACAATGATATTATCTATGGATGCATTTTATTATCAGTTTATTGATTAAATGGTGTGTGTTTTCAGTACCATGCCATATTGATTATCCCATATCTATTCATAATAGTGAATTTATTGATTAAATGAAATATGTGTTCACTTATTTATCTTTCCATGTTGATCATTCCTTATCTATTCATAATAGTAAGTTTATTGATTAAATGACATGCATGTTCAGTTATTTACTTTTTTATGTTGATTATTTATTATCTATTCATAATAGTTAAGCTATTGATTAAATGAAATGAATGTTCAGTTATTTACCTTTCCATGTTTATTATTACTTATCTATTTATGATATTAAAATTATTTAAATGGAATGTTTATTCAGTTATTTACCTTTCCATGTTGATTATGCTTATTGATTTATGATAGATTCCACTGTGCTAAACCCTTAATGATCATTTGAGCTCACCCATATTTGGTTTCCTTTCCTAGGAATCCAAGAAGTGTACTATGAGTGATATGAAAGAATATGATAAAGATAATAATGATATTCTCAAAAAAATTATGTTTTAATTGGTGTATTCAAATGTAATATGGGAATCGTGTATGTATATAGTTTACCAAGACTACTAAACTATTCAGTCCTTTGGGATGTGATTCCTTGTATCTTATTCCAATATAATAAAGTAGACACCAACTCTGGGCTACTGGGGTTGCATTCATTATATTTGGTATCAGAGAAATTTGAGTAGAAACCTTGTGAACTAGATTTAGGAAAACATAGATTAGGGAAACCTATGATAGAATTTGAGTATAAATATATAAAAACAAACTAAAGTTTTGGTAAAGTAGAGATTATGTGTTATTTACTAGAAATATATCCCTATTTGGATACTATAAGTGGACATAGTTTTGACACATAAGTACCTATGGGTAATAACTCTGAAAAAGGTGCATTGGGATTAACTCGAGTGTTAACTTGTACATTAAAATGAGGCTTATTGTGCACTTGCTTTTCCCCTCCCAGGGGATATGATTTGGATAATTCACATTTTATTTACAAAACATTATGAAGGGTTTGAATAGATGATGATAATGAATGAACTAGGTTAAACCTAAGGTTTCTTAGATTGAAAAGTGGGTTTTATGATTTATACATTCTTTAAATGATTATATGGTTTTCTCACTATGGTTATTGTTTCTCACACTATGATTTTTGGTTTTAGTCAATGGATGGAACATGAATGAATCATGTTAACATTGAATATAAAGGAAAATGTGGTGACTGAGAAACCAAATGGGATGATGATGGGAGTGAAATTTATTTTGATCATGCCTAATCAGTTATCACAAAATATTTATTAAAAACCTATTCCTAAAAAAAAATACAACTCACTAAATACGAGAAGGATGTAGTTCTCTAAGAGCTTGAGTGGTGGAGACTATGGATAAAAGAAGGATCAATTTACTTCATGTTAGAAATATGAAAAGAGACACCCAGAAAAGTGCCTCAAAGGAATGGTAAAATGTTTTATGTGTGGAAAATAAGTGCATAAATCAATGAATTATTGAGGAAAAATGAAGAGTATGATGGAGGGAAATAAATTTCATCATATAGATCCATTTATAGTTTATTGTTTTAAACATGGGTAAATGGGAATTATCTAAGTCAATAAACTCTCCTAAAGTTTAACCCCTAGACCAAGGAATGAGCTATATTGAAATAAAATGGTTTAATTATTTATTGGGATTCCAGAATTATATTGTATAATTATTTTAAAAAATGTTATTTTTGTTATAAAAATCATGAAACATCTCAGGATTGTGTTAATCTTGGAAACATATATGTCTTAATTAACTTAAGAGTTATAGATACCATTAAAAATTTATGAGTTTAAGACTTTTCATAAGTTTAATGTAATGACACAGACTTTTTGAAAGATAAACTATTTCATGGAAATGTGTGTTATATTATATTATTCACAGAAAAATCATATCTTTTTTTAATGAATTGAATATAAAGGGAAATGCGACTATATGGATTCAACTATTATATGATTGTTGGTCAATATGACCATTAATCAATATGAATATTGGTCAATATGACCATTGGTAAATATGACCATTGGTCAATGTGACCATTGGTCAAAATAACCATTGGTCAATATGACTATTGGTAACTATACTCTTTATAATAATTTTAACATTATCATTAGAGTTTATAAGTAATTTTTTTTTGACAAAGGAAAATTGATATAGAAAGAAGATTCTATGAGATCAACCAATTGAGTCATTCCATATGAATCCCATTTTCTAAATATTGGGAGGGAGGTTTAATTAATATTATTTTCTCTTGACCAATCCCAAGATGAATTTCAACAAGTGAAGCTTAAACAAAATCTCCTAAAGGAGAAGTTTAAGTTAGTGGAAATTACCATTCGGGAAATGTTAGCCGAGCCACCCCATGAATCTATCACCATCACATACCTTAACCTTAGGTCATATGTGGGTTTTATATGATTTATGTGTCCCAACCTTAGTTACTTAAATTGTATTTACTTTTTATAAATAAAATTGTCATTTCCTCAATTCCATTTTAAGAATAGTTTTTCTTAATAAAATTTTGATGGAATTTGATAAATTGATTTTTTAGACAGAAATTATACTTTCCAGAAAAGATATAAATATTTATAATAAACTAGTATATTAGTAAAAATAGTTATTTTAATGAAATATTATTATTAAAACACTATTATTTAAAAATAAATGATAATTTTTTTTTCAAGTGTCAAAAAATTTACTATACATTTTCAATCAACTATTATTTTTAATAAATAAGGATTTATATATTTAAAAGTTGAAATTATAATATTTAGAGAATTATTATGATAAAAATATATCTTTTTTCAAATCAACACATCAAATTTAGGTTAGGGTAAATTTATGAGAATTTTCTAAAATATTTTAATTTTTCATGAATATTAAAAATACATTTTGAGTTTTTTGATATGTTTAATGAATTTATAATTATATAATAACTAATTAAACACAACCCACGACTTAAAATATTTTATTTTATTAATATCAAGTATTTTAATATATTTAAATCAATTTCTAAATATATAATTTACTTTCTAAATTCTAAAATAGAAACTTTAAGTTTAAAAATGTTATTTTGTGAAAACTTTATTCCTTGATAAAATAAGTAATATAAAATTATGGTTGACTATCCTGAATTAAAATAACATAAAAGGTTTCCAAAGTGTCTAATACCATGGAAAATCCCATGGTTTTTCATTTACCACTACCTAGGTTTCCAAGGTTTAAATTTAAAAATTAACAAACAAATCCCCACTTTTTCTATAAATACCCACTCATTTCTCCATTTAAATTCACTAAAAATTAATTCCCCATGAAGATATGATAGTTTTACCTCCCTAATATTCTTCCAAAGGTGTCCTCAATCCCCCAAGGTCCCAATCTTCTAGTTTTAGGAGTTACTCTTCAAGATAAGGGACATATCCTTCTTTTCTCTTCATTTCAAGAATCTCTTTTTGTATATGTATTCTAAATGTTATGGAAAATATCTATTATTTCATTTTTATTCATTACATTACTTTGAAATTATGTTTTAACAATGGTATATCCCTGTCTCCTCTCTTTTTACTCTTTTCTAAAACCATGTTTTATACCTATTATGCTCTCGATTTTACTTCTCCAAATTTCTCTCTTCTCCTCAAGAAATTTCCTTTTATTTTCTTTATGTGAATACCAAAACTTATTTATTTTCAATAGGTATTAAAAAATATGTAATTTTTTTTATTTTATTCTAATATTAACATACATAAAACCCTCATTCCCTTTCCATGGGTTATAAATGACATAAATATCTTATCTTTAAGCACTTTTTAAAACACCATGATTTTTATATGAAACCCGTTTCTTTTATTCTCCATGGGTTATTTATGAAATGTTTTATTACTATATATGTGGATATAATTAATTAATACATATAAAGGGTGTTCCCTGATATATATCCAATTCATTGGGTAAATAATTTAATCTCTAGAGATGATAAGTTTTACGACACCTTGGTGAATAACCTTGGTAATTTGTACGAAACCTTGGTGAAAAACCTTGGTGATATGTTTATGAATGTCTCATTTAAATGTTGTGACCAAATTTACAAGTTATGATTCATGTTATTATTATTATGATATTCCTCTTGGTCATTCCTTATCATTATGACTCATTTTCTTATTGATATTTCTCAAGATCACAAGTAAACAATTTCCCTTTCTTTACCTTGCCGGGCCTTATACTCACCCTCTCCTTTGATGTATGCACCCATGTTATGATATGTAGTAAATGTAATTAGTATAAACCTATGATGAACCCTTTCAAGTGTTTTATAATAATTTTTTAAGTTTTCATATATTATGTACCTTATTTCCAAGAAAAAAAACTTTAAAAGATCCTATGTTTGTACCATGTAAATGAAAAGTTATGTAATAAAAGACAGGATTCCATAGTTGGTATCAAAGGACAGTTTAGTTATTTGTGGAAATTAGGATTTTAAAAATTTATAAAGAACCCTAATAATATGTTAAAATATAGGAAAACATCCTATTATTTTAGTAAATTATCAAGTTAGTGGTTTCCAAGAAAAGAAATCCCTATCTGGATACGAACAAGTGGATGTGGCTCTTGCACAGATGTATCTAGGGGTAAAACCAAAAAACACCACTTTGAGATAGACGCAAATGGGAATTGGTTCATGAAAATGGGCCATGATGCACTCCTAGTTTGACACTCCTAGGGGATATATTTGGTTAATGAAAAGCTTTGTATGAACCATTATGAAGGAATTATAGAAAATGTAATTGTTGTTAAAGAATATCATATTTAAGCATGATGTTTTAAGAGATAAAAGTTACTTTAGAATTATAAGATTATTAAATGAAACAAATTTCTCACTAATTTTTTCTTCATTTATAAATTGGTGGGAAATATAAGTAAAATTTTAAATGGTGAGTGCAATGGACCATGTGCTGATGACCCTCTAATGTAAGAAAAAATGAAAAAATTCACAAGAATGATGAATCAACTAACTCAAGTTATGAAAAATAACCCAAATCAAGCTAAGATACCAGATTAAACTCATAGGGAATAACTTTCTCTTGAGTCCTTTATAAATCAACGACCGCCTTATTTTAGTGGATCTACTGACCCAATGACTTCTAAATAATGGATAATCTCTATAGAAAATATCTTTTCTATACTCTATTGATCGAAAAAAGAGAAAGTCACCCTGGCTGTGAACCTCTTAGAGGGACAAAGTGATCAGTGGTGGGAATTGATTAAAAAAATGAATCTAAGAAAGGATATTGAAGCTATGGAGTGGAAAGAGTTCAGGGGAACCTTTTTCAAAAAATATTTCCCCCATTCGATGCGAACAAAAATGGAGAAAGAATTCCTAAAGTTGAAGTAGATGGAAAATGAATATGTGGAAAGTTATGGGATGAAATTTCAAAGACTTTCTTGACACACCTCTATCTATGTCATGGATCCTAATGGAAAGTTTGATAGATTCTTCAGTGGACTAAGAACCCATCTACAGAATAACCTAGCCAATCAAGACTATGACAACTATGAGAAGATAGCGTAAAGTGCTATGAAGGTTGAACTGGAGTTCATAGAGAAATAGTAGTCCCATAGATCGAATGAAAAGGAGATATCTATGGAGCCAAGATCAAGGAGTAACTTTGATCATATAATAAGAGGAAATAAAGTGTAACTTTACACATATAATAAATGTGGGAAGAAGTATTTGGGGAACTGCTTGCTCAGGAGTGGGAAATGTTACAAGTGTGGAAGAGATGACCATATTTCTTGGAACTGTCATAGTGAGGTAAATCCTTAACTTCCCAACACCAACGACAAAGGTAGGATGGTGCAGACCCATCCTGAAGTCCAATTCTTCAAGTTTGGATAGCTTGGTCACTTTTACAATCACTATCCAAATCTTAAGTTAATGGAGGGGAATCACCATCAAACTCAGTGAAGGACAAGGGAGCATGACCATGATTTTTCTATCCCAATAGATAAAGTAGATGCTCCAAATGATGTGGTGGTAGTTACTCTTGTTGTTTACTCAAAGATAGAAAGTAATTTGTTTGATTCTAGTTCTATGAATTCCTTTATTTCCTCTATGTTTTCAAAGAATATAGAATCAATCCCTAAAATGCTAAAAATAGAGTTATCAGTCAAGACTCCTAGAGGGATTATCCAAGCATCAATAGTGCATAGAAACTCTAGTATTCACTTTTGAGAGCACCATATGATCACAAATCAAGTAGTCATTCCCATGATGGAATTTAAAACTATACTAGGGATAACCTAGATCTCAAAGTATAACACTAAAATAAACTTTAAAAGAAAGGAAATCATAGTTTTATTGAATATAAAATCTATTATTATATTAAAAGGAGAGATATATTGACCTGATATTTTTCTAAAATCACCTCTCATAGCCTTATTTATGAAAATGATCAGTGAATATGAAGAAGAAAATGAAATTATATGAATATAGAATGTCTCCATTGTTCAAGAATACATTGATTTATTTCCTAAGGAGTTACCTGGACCTACCCCAGAAAGATATGTAGAGTTATCCATTGAACTTATGCTTGGATCCAAGATGATGTCAAATAACCCATATAAAATAGAAAATGTGGAGCTACATGAATTAAAGAAACAACTCCAAGATCTTTTGGAGAAGAGGATTATCTGACCAAGTGTGTCTCCTTAGGGAGAACTTGTTCTCTTTGTAAAGAATAAGGATGGATCAATGAGACTATGAATTGATTATAGAGAACTTAATGAGATCATATTGAATAACAAGTACCATATTCCAAGGATTAATTATTTATTTGACCAGCTTTGTGGGGATTAATTCTTCTCCAAGATTGATCTTCGATCTAGTTATCATCAATTGAGGGAGAAGAAAGAAGATATTCCAAAGACTACCTTCTGATTAAGGTATGGTCCTTATGAGTTTGTTGTTATGCCCTTTAGCTTGACTAATGCACCTGCTATATTTATGGATTTGATGAATAGAGTCTTTAAGGACTAACTTGATAATTTTTCAGTAGTTTTTATTGATGATATTATGATATATTCCAAAATATGTGAGGAGTATGAGGATTATCTAAGGGTTATATTGAAAACTCTGGGAAAGGAGAGGCTATTTGGAAAGTTTATAAAATATGAATTTTGGTTACAAAAAGTTTATTTCTTTGGGAACATTGTAACTAATTAAGGAATCTCACTTGACACTACCAAGATAAAGGTCATGGAGGAGTGGCCTCATCCTACAATAGTAACTAAGATGTGTAGTTTCCTTGGATTAATAGGATATTATAAGAGTTTTTTGAAAAACTTTTCATGACTTTATAACCCAATAACCAAGTTAATCTAAAAGGGGGTTATGTTCATCTAAAAAAAGGAGTGTGAAGAAAGTTTCCAAGAGCTTAAGAAGATATTGGTTACTAAACCTGTGTTAAATCTACCCTCTATCAGAGAAGGATTCATTATTTTTAGTGATGCATCTCTAAAATGGATTGGATTATTACTCAAGAAAAGTGACAGGGTGATTGTATATGCATCTTAATAGTTAAATCCTCATGAGAAGAATTATCCTATACATGATCTAGAGAGGGCTACAGTTGTTTTTTCTCTGAAGATATGGAGGCACTGTCTTTATGGGGATAAAGGTGATATATAAACAGACCACCAAAGTTTGAATTATATTTTCACACAAAATGAATTGAACATGATATAAAGGAGATGGTTGGAAATTCTTAAAGACTATGATTGTTCAATTCATTATCATCTTAGAAGAGAAAACAAAGTCATTGATGCATTAAGTAGGAATGACCCTATTATGATAGAAATGATGAGGATTCAAGAAGATCCTTTGATTAAATACGTAGTCAAACTAGACATGGGAATCATAAGGGAAGGGACATCATCAACCATATTCCAAATAATTTCTCAACCATAATTAATAGATAAGATCAAGAAATATCAATGAGAAGATCCATTATTACAGTATAAGATAGAGTATATGAAGAATGGTAAGTTTCCTGATATCAATATTAATCAATAAGGTGTACTGAAATTTTGTACAAGGCTATATGTTTCATCTATTCTAGAAATAAATAAGGAGTTGATGGATGAAGCTCATAACTCTACATTATTTATACATCTTGGAAGCACTAAAATGTATAGGGAACTTCATGATCATTATTTGTGGGATAACACGAAAATGAAGATTTCCGACTGCACTACAAGGTTCATACTGTGTAAACAAGTTAAGGTAGAGAGACAAATTCTTAAAGGGGTATTACAACCACTACTCATATAAAAAATGGAAGTGGGACAATATCACTATAGAATTTTTCACTAGTCTGACGAGAACATCCAAAGGAAACAATGAAATATGGGTAATAGTGGATCATATCACCAAGGCTACCCATTTAATCTCCATTCAGGAAGATTTATCTCTTGAAAAACTTTCCAAGATATATGTGAAGGAAGTGGAAAGGTTGTATAGAGTACCACTTTATATCATTTTTGATCATTATCCAAGGTTCACATCAAAATTTTGTAGAATTATTCAATGTGCACTGAATAATGAATTGAATTTCAGTATATCCTATCACCCCCAAATTAATGGCTAATCTGAAAGAACTATTCAAAGACTCAATGAAATGCTAAGAACATGATCAATGGAATTTAAAGGTGGATGGTATCAACATCTCCCATTAGTTGAGTTCTCATACAACAACAACTTCCATTCAAGTATTCAAATGGAAAACTATGAATATCTATATGAGAATCGATGTAGAACTCCTACTTATTGGGATGAAGTTGGTGAGAGAAAGATTCTTGGGCCTGATCTTGTTCAAGAGATGATAGAAAAGTTTCACTCCATCCAACAACACATAAATACTACTTAGAGTTGGAAGAAGAGATATATTGAGAACCATCGAAGGGACTTGGAGTTTGATGTTAGTGAAAAAGTCTTCCTTTGAATTTCATCATGGAAGAGAGTCACACAATTTGGGAAGAAAGGGAATATTAGCCTCGGGTAAATTTTCCCCTATGAAATCCTTGATTGCATAGGAACATTGGCCTATCGGCTAACACATCCACCAAACCTAGCTTAAGTTCATGATGTATTCCACGTATCTGTCTTAAGGAAGTAAATAACTAATTCTTTAAATGTATTGAATCCAAAGGTGGTACAACTAGAATATGACCTCTCTTATGAGGAGCATCCGATGGAGATCTTGGATGTAGAGATAAGGTTCTACGCAACAAGACTACCCACCTCATCAAAGTATTGTAGAGTAATCATAAATATGAAGAAACAATGTGGGAATCAGAGGAAACATTGAGATAGAAGTACAAACACCTTTTCTCAACTGAGGGAATGAGTTGAAATTTCAAGGATGAAATTTATTAATGGGGGAAGAATGTAAGGACCCAGACTTTTTGAATGATAAATTTTTTCCTGAAAATGTGTTTTATATTATATTATTCATAGAAAAACCACATATATTTTTTAATAAAGTGAATATAAAGATAAATGTGACCATAAGGATTTGACCATTATATGACTTTTGGTAAATTATGACCATTGGTCAATATGACCATTGGGAACTATATACTTGATAATAATTTTAACTTCATCATTAGAGTTTATAAGTAATTTTTTTGGAAAAGGGAAATTAATACAGAAAGAAGTATCGGTGGCCTCAAATAGTAGGGTTATTCCATATTGTCACAACCCCCTCCCACCAAAGATTCCCCTCCTGAGCTGGAAATGGTGAAAGGGAGATAATGACCCCCGAGTCCCGCCTCCAGTAGGCCCCGGAGTGGCAAATAGCACCAAGGGTATGAGTTTTCACAAATATGGGAGGAATTAACCTTTTTATTATTTAAGATCGGGAAATAGGATAAGTCAAACACCAAAAGAAAAAGGAAAAAGTAAATGAAAATAAACCCAAAACCAAACCCATATGCATGTTTAATACAATACTGAAACAAAAGTACAAGTACAAGAAAATCTCCAAAGTATGATACAAAAAAAAGAAAGCAAAAACTGCAACCAGCAAAAATCCAACGCCCAACTATCAAGGTCCCGCACGGTCCCTGAAGTCCTCCTGAAATCCTGAAAGTAAACGTAGGGTGATCATACAAGTATACTCTGTAGGAAAACCTAAAGCTCTCGTGCACAGGTGGGGAGACATCCTAATGATCCGTGAGAAAACAGAAGGAACCAAAGCCTAGAAAGGAATCTATCCACCCAACCTTACAATATACAATCACCAAATATCATAAGTCAATAGAGTAGTATAGTAATATTATCAAAGTATGGGTACCCCGCACCACCTTCCCACTGAATACTGCTCAAGCCCTCACACCTAACGCTCTGATGCTTCCCCCTCTTCCTGAGCTAGTGCCACAACCTGACCATACGAAGCTCGAGATAGTGACGCAACCTGGCCATACGAAGCTCATAGTGTCCCTATAAGGCCCCAGCCTTAAACATTACTTAATCTTGAGTTATTTCAAGAAATACACATTGAGGATCTTTTCAGGTTTAGATTTTTAGAGAATTAGATCATATATCATGCATTACATTCCACTTGTAAACAAGGTGGTTGTATCAAAGAAAATATTCACTCTTCTCATTAAAGGAAACATATTTTAAATAAAACATGGATTCTTTCCTGACACTTTCTTGACCCTATCATCACTTCATGTACCTTTCCCTTGGCCTGTGAAAAACATTTCAAAAAATTGGGATGGGCATAAAAAGCTCAGTAAGGGATATAAAAATACGGAATGAAAACATTAGTTAATGTATACATAAGAATCAATGAAATCATAGTTTACTCATAAAACATAAGCACATTAATCATACCTCATGAAATCATAAGATTTATGAATAACTCATAGAAATCATAAGACATAAATGTAACTTGAGGAATTCATAACATTATTATGTAGGGAGTAACCCTCATGGTTATGTTTGGAATACCCATCACAGTATATTCCCTAAATCTCTTAGGAGAAACATTCACGTTTACCTCCGTCATGTTACCCAATGCATTGAAGAGCTATATCAGGCTCACCCGCCCTTAGTTTATCACAGAACCACCCGCCTTCATAAACAATTCCCAAGAACCATAACATAATCGTATCATATAAAACATGCATAAAGGAAGCACAACATTCCACATTTCAATCAAAAGATATCAATACACCACATTGATATAATCAAAACTTTATCAAAACCATTTTCAATACCAAAATAAAAGAAAAGTAAAATGTGGTATTTATTTTTTTTATTTTTTTAAAAAAGTTCTGGCTTGTAGAGGCAGCCGAAAATCAAATAATGGTCATGGCGGCGGAGAAGTCGTTGTCGCCGCATACGTAAGACAAAACATTCCTTTTGTCATTTAGTAAAATGCTTCATATAAAAATATTCCTTTTGAATAAAAGTAAAAGTCAAAGGGGTTTATACACTGTATAAAATAAAGTTGTGTATAAAACAAAATATGCCTCAATGAAAGGAGATTGAGACGAAGTCCCTTACCTCGTGTCCGAATTGACTCGATCATTCTTTAATCTCCTGAATAATAAACTTGAGTTAATTTATACTTTATTAAGAACATTTTTCAAGTTCATTATTCCTTTTATATCACTTATTATCATGTTATGAACACTTTGTAATTATTTAGGTTAATAACGGTCGTTTTTTCGATCATTGGTACTTGAGTCAAAAATGAACTCCTTAAAATTAAACGTTGTTCATGTGGTCAAATATCCATTATATACAGAATTATATTCATGATTTAGATTTCATATATATCATATATATCCAGTATATACATGCATTTATAATATTAAATAACATTTAGAGGTAATAAATGAAATGCACCGTTCATGGAGACGGTAAGCCGTACGTACGCATGAACGCTACTTTCATTTATATTTTGTATTTAATGGAATGAAATCACAATGATATAAAATTAAATTATAATTCCAGAATAATATCATATATAATATTATTAACTCCATCCTTTACACATCCCACATATGACATTAACGAATCAAATCACTTTGAGGGGGCGGTAGTCCGCACTTCCTAAAATGAAGATATCGCGTTTACCCATAATGGAAACCATAAAGGTATGACATAAATGAAAAATACAGAAGATTAAGGAAAAAATAAACATATTATATATCATATATAAATATAGTCACATCTTAATGTCCACCATGAAATGTGTTTATAGAAGATTGAACAATCATCGTTTCGTGAGGCAGTAATTCACCATCCACAGAAACAGTATGTTCTTTAACCATTAGATTAAGGTGTGTGTAAGTGTAGCTAGAATCCTTTTCATAAAAAAATCCTAGTATATTTAAGATACTGGTGTTGTTACAAAATAAAGGAATAAAAATAGTTTATGGGGTTGGAGAAGCAAAATAAAACAAAAGAACACAAGTGAAGACATTACCTTTAAATCAGGTAACTCTTCTTCGTTTGAACCAAAAGGGTTTCTTGAAGAGATTTATTCCTAAGTTGAGGCTTCTAGGATGAAGAGAGGGATATTGGTATATTATTTGAGTAGAGGTTTGATGATAAAAAGGTATTGAGAAGTGTGAGAGATGGGTAGAAAGTGGGGTCTTTTTATAAGGGAGAGGAGGGGCTCTTTTGGAAATCTTGAAACTATTATTTTATTATAAAATGAAATTAGGTTTCTAAATCTCCAAAAATAATTAAATTCGAATATAAGGTGATAAATTTTCGAAATAAAATCATCCAATAAGAATTGAACAAGTTTTGGATATTATTTTAAACATTATCTTCTTATTTATTTAAATCATTCATTAATGACGTAAACACTGCATCATCATTGTGTCATAAATAATTTTATTTTTTTTGATGTCTAAAAATTATAAAAAAATTACCATGATGTAGGAAATATTTATATATTTCTAATGAATATTTATAGTAAAAAATATAACTTATATAACCTAATTTAATATTTTTTTTAGTAAAACAATACATGTTTGTGACATTTTTATTTTTACTTTAAATAAAAGGTATTAATGTCATTATCTTACCCAAGTGGTTCCATGGGGTCCCAAAAATTGAACCATGGATTGTCTTGGTTGGCCATGACCTATCCAATAAGGTTAGGACATGTGTCAATACATTTTTATATTTTTATAATATCATTTTTATCTTAAATTACACTAATTACCTCTAATCGCGGTTAACAAAACTCAAAAGTTACTATTCACCAAAAAAATATTTTAATCCCTTTAAACCATATTTTTCTTAATAATTATAACCATGTATGTTGGATTTTTGAGATTCAATACACATAAGTGGTAAACTTTCATTTAAATGAAAAATCAGTTTGCTTAACTACCACTTAGTGGTTTCACTATTCATCAAAAATTGAAGTTCTTCAGAAAAATACCAAAAATTCACCCTAAGCTATATTTGATATTCCGAATTCAAAAATGATGTCTATTTTTCAAAATTAAAAAAAAATATAAGTTTCATTTATTAATTTTATAATTAATTCCCATTTTCAAAACAAATAGCGTGTTTTTAAGAAACAAAATCTATCAAAAGACTGACACTTCTTTATTTCCAATTTCAAAGTGAAATTAATTACAATGACCACCATTGGATTAAATGGTAAAAATATATTTTAATTTCACTTTAAAACCAATTAAAAAGATAATATATCATTATAAATAAGTTGGATTAAAATATGTTTTGAATTAAAATACAACATTTTTCACTATTCATTAGAAAATGAACATTATCCGAAAAATACCAAAAATTTACACAAAGTAAATTTTGATGTCCCGATTCTAAAGAAGAATTTTATTTGGTCCAATAGAATTTATATGAGTGACCAAAAATATATTTAAAGAGGGTTCTCCATCGAACATAGCAACCCCATTAAAGTAAAATTAATACTTAATTCAAAATATATTAATAAATATGAAAATGTCTTATTCTTTATTTACCTGGGATGTTACATCCTTCCCCCCTTTTGGGAATTGCGTCCTTGCAATTTATTCACTTAAATAAATGGGGGTATTTATATCTCATAGCATTTTCAGTTTTTCATGTTGCCTCTTCAATCATGTGGTTTTTCCACAAAATCTTTACTTGATGAATCACCTTATTCCACAATACTTGCTCCCTGTGGTCAAGAATCTGGACCGGTTGTTCCTCATAAGATAGATTATCTTCCAGCTGAACTACCTCTGGACTCAAAACATGAGATGGATCTGGCATGTACTTCCTTAACATTGAACATGAAAGACATTGTGTACCTGAGATAAACCCGGAGGTAAAGCCACTCGGTATGCAACTAATCCAACTCTCTCCAGAATTTCATATGGTCCAATGAACCTTGGACTCAGCTTTCCTTTCTTACCAAATCTCATCACACTTTTCCATGGTGAAACTTTGAGAAAAACATGATCACCTACCTCAAAAGAGAGATCCTTCCTCCTGTTGTCCGCATAACTCTTCTGCCTGCTCTGAGCTGTTCTCATGTGTCTCTGTATCAGCTGAAATTTTCCTACCAACTCTTATACCAATTCTAGTCCCATAAACTTCCTTTCACCTACTTCATCCCAAAAAGTTGGAGTTCGACACCTCTTCCCATATAATGCCTCAAATGGTGCCATCTGTATACTGGAATGAAAACTGTTATTATAAGAAAACTCAACCAAAGAAAGATGTTGGTCCCAACTTCCCTGATAATCCATCGAACAAGCACGTAGCATATCCTCCAAAGTTTTAATCGTTTGTTCTGACTGCCCATCTGATTGAGGATGAAAAGCTGTGCTGAAATTTAATTCAGTACCCAACGACTTCTGAAGGCCTTTCCAAAAGTTAGAAGTAAACCTGGGATCACGATCAGATACAATGGAGAGGGAAACTCCATGTAACCTGAATATCTCTTTAAGATAAAAATGGGAAAGTTGATCTAGGGAAAAAGTATCTCATATAGCAAGGAAAAGAGCTGATTTAGTCAAGCGATCAACAATAACCCAGATTTCATTATTACCTCTAGGTGTCTTCGGCAATCCCACAACAAAGTCTATGGATATATTCTCCCATTTCCACTCTGGCACTGGTAAAGGCTGAAGCATCCCTTTCGGTAACTACCGCTCTACTTTAACCTGTTGACAAGTTAAACACTTCATAGTAAAATCAGTAATATCTCTTTTCATTCCATCCCACCAGTAATACTCCTAAATATCTCTATACATCTTAGTACTGCCTGGATGAACTGAAAACGGAGAACTATGAGCTTCACATAACAACTCTCTCTTCAACTTTGAATCACAAGGCACACACAATCTCTTCCCAAATCTCAAAAAACAATCATTATCAATGTTGAATTCAGGCAACTTACACTTCTGAACCAGCTCTACCTTTTTCTGCAACTCACTGTCTTGCTTCTGTGCTTGCTTAATTCTGTCTGATAGAGATGATTTCACTGATACCTGAAACAAAACAGAAGAACATCCTGCACCAACAACTTTTATGCAAAATTTCATCAAATCCTTAACTAAAGGATCACGTTCCAACCGTAACATGGTTAATGAAGCATTAATTTTTCGACTCAAAGAATCAGCCACTTTATTTTATTTTCCCGGATGGTAATGAATTGTACAATCATAATCCTTGATTAATTCTAGCCATATCCTCTGTCTCATTTTCAATTCTTTCTGAGTGAATATATACTTTAAAATTTTGTGATCGGTATATATTTCACACTTTACTCCATACAAATGATGCCTCCAAATTTTTAAAGTGAAAACAACAACAGCTAATTCAAAATAATGTTTAGGGTAATTTAACTCACGAGTTTTCAACTAACGTAAAGAATAAGCAATTACCTAATCATTATACATTAGGACACGACCAAGTCTTTTTAATGAAGCATCACTGTAGATAAAAACTCACCAATCCTGGAAGGTAGTACCAAAACTAGAGCATTCACCAATATTCTTTTCAATTCCTGAAAACAATCATCACATTCTTTTGTCCAGATAAACTTAACCCCCTTCCAAGTTAGCTTAGTCATTGGACTAGATAACCATGCAAAATTTTTAACAAACCTTCGGTAATAGCCTACCAAACCAAGAAAACTACTAATCTCAGTTACATTTGTGGGTCTTGGCCATTCTTCAACAACCTTTGTTTTTACAGGATCAATAGTTATTCCATCTTTAGAAACAACGTGACCAAGGAAAGAAATTTGTTGCAACCAAAACTCACACTTTCTAAATTTACCATACAATTTCTTTTCTTTTAAGGTTTGAAAAATAACCCTTAAATGACTTTAATGCTCCTCTTTACTTTTTGAAAACACCAAAATATAATCAATTAAAACAACCAAAAAATTATCCAAGAACTCATGGAAAATTCTATTCATAAGGTCCATGAATACAGCAGGTGCATTGGTTATCCCAAAAGGCATAACTACAAATTCATAATGACCATATCTTGTATGAAACACAGTCTTCAGAACATCTTCTTCCTTTACCTTCAACTGATGGTACCCCAATCTCAAGTCAAACTTTGAAAAATACTGAGCCCCCTGGAGCTGATCAAACAAATCATCGATATGAGGCAAAGGATATTTGTTCTTAACAGTGATGTTATTCAAGGCTCTATAATCAATGAAAAGTCTCATTGAACCATCTTTCATTTTAAAAAATAAGACAGGAGCACCCCATGGTGATGTTCTAGGTCGAATGAAACCATTCTCTAATAAATCTTGCAATTACTCCTTCAACTCTAAAAGTTCAATTTGAGCCATTCGATAAGGGGGTTTTGAAATTGGATTAGCATCAGGAACTAAGTCAATAGTAAATTCAACTTCCCAATTTGGTATTATTCCAGGCAACTCATCAGTAAAAACATCAGGATACTCATTTAGCACTGGCACATTATTAATCTGAACGGTTCCTTTGTTTTCAACAATATATACAAGGTAACATTCATTTCCATCTTTTACTAGTTTCTCAATTTCCTGATATGTTATCAAAAGTAAGGGTTCATTCTTGTACAAAAACTGAATTTATTTCTGAAAAGAAACTTCTTTAGCTCTAAAGTCAATCTTAGCATGGTAAACAGAGAGCCAATCCATACCCAGGATAACGAAAAACTCTAATAGTGGTAACACAATAAGTTTTGTATGTAGGTTCTTTCCACGGATAAGGATAGGAAGATTCTTATAAATTCTTTTTGCCTAAACATTTCCCCTAGGTGTTTTTACCAAAAGTTCAGGAGTCATTTCTTGAGATGGTATTCCCAATTTACTAGAAAATTTTTTAGAGATGAAAGAATGTGTAGAACCTGAATCAAACAACACACTGGCATAATCTGAAAAAACAAACAAAGTACCTGATACCACTTTATTTGATGGCCCAACATCTTCTGAATTAGTTTCAAAGGATTTCACCACACCTTTCTTCTTATAGTCTGACTGCTTCCCATCACTCGAGCTCTTTTTCGGACACTCATTTTCATAATGACTCATCTCATTGCACTTGAAACATTTCACTAACTGTAAATCAAATTTGGTCTTACAATCACCCTGATCTTTTCCAGTGCAATCACGAGCCTTATGTCCCATCTTACCACATCAATAGCACTTTCTAGAATTAAAAAGACATTCCCCAGCATGCTTTTTACCACATGTATCACAAACTGAAAACATAGTTTTCTTACCATCAGACCTTTTTGAAGTATTCTTACCTTTCTCCTGCCACCTCGGTCTCTTCTTCTGTTGGTTTTTATAGAACACTTGATCATCAGAAAACTCCATTTCCACCTTCTCAGCACATAAAACAAGCTTTTCATAACTTTTGAACTCACGAGAAGCTAATTCCCTTCGATATTTCGGCTTTAATCCTGAGTAAAAATGATTGATTTTACTATCAAGGTCTCGGATAAAATTTGGAGCATACCTTGCCAATCGAGTGAACTTTTCTTTATAAGTAGCCACTGAGTTGTCCTCTTACCTCAATTCCAAGAATTTTTTTTCCATCCTAAGTCGAACAGCCTTAGGAAAATATTTCTCAAGAAACATACCTTTGAATTCATCCAAGTCAAGAGCATCAATATCATCAGCATCCCTGATATTTTTAACCATCGACCACCACTGATCTGCTTCACCCTCCAAACGGTAAACAGAAAGACTAACCTTTTGATTGTCTGAACACCCCATGACATCGAAAATCTTCTCCAGTGCTTTAATCCACCCTTTAGCTAGCATAGGTTCAGATGATCCTCTGAATGATGGGAGATGTTTCCTCATGAAATGTTCCACCACTGACATGTTCCTCTGTGGTTGATCTGGATGATCTCCTGCATGGATACCACCACCATTTATCGCTTGAGTCAACTACGCCATTACTGCAAAAAACTATTCAGTTCCAATTCCGACCATCTCAGGGTGCTGATTCGGAAGGTCATTTACTTATGTATGCCTTCCTAGAACTGCTTCCCCGTTTCCTATGCGGAAAACCATTATGAACAAACTTGTATTAGATGAAGCAACATGGTAATCATTAAATACTATACCATTTCAATTTGACCATAAAAAAATATTTTTGGATAATCACTTAATATAATTATAACTCCTAAAGTTATCTAAATCGACCTTTGATACCAACTATAAGGACCCAGCCTTAAACATTACTTAATCTTGAGTTATTTCAAGAAATACACATTGAGGATCTTTTCAGGTTTAGTGTTTTAGATAATTAGATCATATATCATGCATTACATTCCACTTGTAAACAAGGTGGTTACATCAAAGACAATATTCACTCTTCTCATTAAAGGAAACATATTTTAAATAAAACATGGATTATTTCTTGACACTTTCTTGACCCTATAATCACATCATTTACCTTTCCCTTGACCTGTGAAAAACATTTCAAAAACTTGGGATGAGCATAAAAAGCTCAGTAAGGGATATAAAAATATGGAATGAAAATATTAGTTCATGTATACATAAAAATAAATGAAATCATAGTTTACTCATAAAACATAAGAACTTTAATCATACCTCATGAAATCATAATATTTATGAATAACTCATAGAAATCATAAGACATAAAGGTAACTTGAGGCATTCATAACATTCTTATGTAGGGAGTAACCCTCATGGTTACGTTTAGAATACCCATCACAGTATATTCCCTAAATATATTAGGAGAAACATTCACGTTTACCTCCTTCATATTACCCAATGCATTAGAGAGATATATCGGGCTCACTTTCCCTTAGTTTATCATGGAACCACCTGTCTTCATAAACAATGACCAAGAACCATAACATAATCATATCATATAAAACATGCATAAAGGAAACACAACATTCCACATTTCAATCACAAGATATCAATACACCACATTGATCTAATCAAAGCTTTATCAAAACCATTTTCAATACCAAAATAAAAGAAAAGTAAAATGTGGTATTTATTTTTTATTTTTTAAAAAAAGTTCTGGCTTGTAGAGGAAGCCGAAACTCAAATAATGGTCACAGTGGCGGAGAAGTCGTTGTCGCCGCATATGTAAGACAAAAACATTCCTTTTGTCATTTAGTAAAATGATTCATATAAAAAGATTCCTTTTGAATAAAAGTAAAAGTCAAAGGGGTTTATACACTGTATAAAAGAAAGTTGTGTATAAAACAAAATATGTCTCAATGAAAGGAGATTGAGACGAAGTCCCTTACCTCGTGTCCGACTTGACTCGATCGTTCTTTAATCTCATGAATAATAAACTTGATTTAATTTCTACTTGATTAAGAACCTTTTTCAAGTTCATTATTCCTTTTATATCACTTATTACCATGTTATGAACACATTGTAATTATTTAGGTTAATAACGGTCATTTTGTTGATAATTGGTACTTGAGTAAAAAATGAACTCCTTAAAATTAAAAGTTGTTCATGTGGTAAAATATCCATTATATCCAGAATTATATTATTTATGTAGATATCATATATATCATATATATCCAGTATATACATGCATTTATAATATTACATAACATTTAGAGGTAATAAATGAAATGCACCGTTCATGGGGACGGTAATCCTTACGTACGCATGAACGCTACTTTCATTTCTATTTCGTATTTAAAGGAATGAAATCATAATTATATAAAGGTAAATTATAATTACAGAATAATATCATATATAATATTATTAACTCCATCCTTTAAACGTCCCACATATGGCATTAACGAATCCAATCACTTTGAGGGGGCGGTAGTCCGCACTTCCTAAAATGAAGATATCGCGTTTACCCATAATGGAAACCATAAAGGTATTCCATAAATGAAAAATACATAAGCTTAAGGAAAACATAATCATATTATATATAATATATAAATATATTGACATCTTAATGTCCACCATGAAAGGTGTTAATAGAAGATTGAACAATCATCGTTTCGTGAGGCAGTAATTCGCCATCCACAGAAACAGTATGTTCTTTAACCATTAGATTAAGGTGTCTGTAAGTGTAGCTCGAATACTTCTCATAAAAAAATCCTATTATATTTAAGATACTGGATTTTTTACAAAGTAAAGGAATAAAAATAGTTTAGTGGGTTGGAGAAGAAAAATAATACAAAAGAACACAAGTGAAGACATTACCTTTAAATCGGGTAACTCTTCTTCGTTTGAACCAAAAGGGTTTCTTGAAGAGATTTATGCCTAAGGTGTGGCTTCTAGGATTAAGAGAGGTATATTGGGAGCTTATTTGAGTAGAGGTTGGACGAGCCAAAGGTCTTGAGAAGTGTGATATATGGGTAGGAAGTGGGGTCTTTTTATAAGGGAGAGGAGGGGATCTTTTGGAAATCTTGAAACTATTATTTTATTAAAAATGAAATTCGGTTTCTAAAGCTCCAAAAATCATTAAAGTAGAAGATAAGGTGGTCCATTTTTGAAATAAAATCATCCAATAAGAATTGGACAAGTTTTGGATATTATTTTAAACATTATCTTCTTATTTATTTAAATCATTCATTAATGACGTAACTACTGCATCATCATTGTGTCATAAATAATTTTATTTTTTTTGATGTCTAAAAATTAAAAAAAAATTACCATGATTTAGGAAATATTTTTAGATTTATAATGAATATTTGTAGTAAAAAATATAACTTATATAACCCCATGTAATATTTGTTTTAGTAAAACAATACATGTTTGTGACATTTTTATTTTTACTTTAAATAAAAGGTATTAATGTCATTATCTTACCCAAGTGGCTCCATGGGGCCCCAAAAATTGACCCATGGATTGTATTGGTAGGCCATGACCTATAAAATAAGGTTAGGACATGTGTCAAGATATTTTTATATTTTTATAATATCATTTTTATCTTAAATTACACTAATTACCTCTAATCGCGGTTAACAAAATTTAAAAGTTACTATTCACCAAAAAAATATTTTAATACCTTTGAACCACATTTTACTTAATAATGATAACCATGTATGTCGGATTTTTGAAATTTAATACACAGAAGTGGTAAACTTTCATTTAAACAAAAAACCAGTTTGTTTAACTACCACTTAGTGGTTTCACTATTCATCAAAAATTGAAGTTCTTCAGAAAAATACCAAAAATTCACCCTAAGAAATATTTGATATTCCGAATTCAAAAATGATTTCCATTTTTCGAAATTCAAAAAAAATATAAGTTGAATTTATTAATTTTATAATTAATTCCCGTTGTCAAAACAAATAGCGTGTTTTTAAGAAACAAAATCTATCAAAAGACTGACACTTGTTTATGTCCAATTTCAAAGTGAAATTAATTCCAATGACCACCATTGGATTAAATGGTAAAAATATATTCTAATTTCAATTTAAAACCAATTAAAAAGATAATCTATCTTTATAAATAAATTGGATTAAAAGAGGTTTTGAATTAAAATACAACATTTTTCACTATTCATAAAAAAATGAACATTATCAGAAAAATACCAAAAATTTACACAAAGTAAATTTTGATGTCCCGATTCTAAAGAAGAATTTTATTTGGTCTAATAGAATGTATCTGAGTGACCAAAAATATATTTAAATAGGGTTCTCCATCAAACATAGAAACCCTAATAAAGTAAAATTAATACTTAATTCAAAAAATATTAATAAATATGAAAATGTCTTATTCTTTATTTACCTGGGATGTTACAGTTCCACCGGCACTCAATCATCGGCCATCATAGTATCCCACCATCACTCAATCCTCAGCCATAACTACATCTCATCCCGAAGATACCTGAGAACCACATCACATCTCATCCTGAAGACACCCGGGAACATATATCACATCCTCGTCCCAAAAACTCTTGGGAAACATCTGTTGTAACCTGCCTGAAGGATCTTGGGCTATAGAACCTGGAAGAGAGAGCATAGAGAAGAACAGTAACCAGCCATCCTTTAGATGTTTTAGAATCTCACCCCCCCGTCCCACAGGTGTTCGACATGTAGTGCTCAACATGGGTGGGGTGCATAAAGAAACATAAAATGTACATATTTATATAATTATATCAACCACTCAGACCATCCTAAGGCTTCTACACAAAAGATCTGAGAACATGCCTCGACACTGCTACCTCGAAATTATGCACACAATAAACATCCCCAAACCCCATTAAGATTTTCACGTTTCAACAGTTTTAGTTTTTCAGTTCCTTAACTACCGAGCAGCTAACCACAACCAAACCAGATCAATCGCTCGTAAAACATATCACTGCCAACCACAAATAATGTTAGGGAAAACACAAGAAACACAATACTATTTTCTTTTATCATCCAATCAATTTCATTGATTTTCCATATTTAATCAACTACCATGCCCCACAATTAATTAGTTAACTCTTCCACTTTTATTCATATGTACATCCCATCCCTGCAGCCCTACTGCCAACCACTATAACCACAAAAACATTATAAACAATACCTGTACCACATCATCATCCCTTTGATACCATTTACCGCAGCTCCACTATCTGTCACAACCATATCATACACGCCAACCCACAACCAAGCCAATCACAGCCCCGCTGCTCACCCATTCCACAACAACCCAAGAAACACCCCTTCACATAATTAAACCGCAACCAGCACCCACAAATTCATTCTTTCATTTAGTTTAACCGGAGTGATCATACAAGGGTTCTAGGTATTCATTTAATCAACCAACTTTACATGATTAACCAATTTCCACATTCTATGAAATTCCATCCATAAAAAAATCCTAAAAAATAGGGCAACATTTAATTGCGCAATCAAAGGCCCCCAACGACCGTGATTTTCAGTAGGCATAAACCTATTCAATTCACAACATAATCAAAGGATAAACATTGATGGAAATAAAACAACAATATCAAAAAAATTTCCCCAAACCCGTTCTTTAACCGGTTATTATCTTTATTTACTGGTTCAATCGTATCTCACGAAAACAAGAGGATACCCACCCCACATGATGCACAAAAGAGAGAGAGACGAAGGTAATATCCCTATCTGAATAGGTTTTGATGTCCTTCTGCGAGAACAACCACCATGATGATTTCAATCACTCCTCCCGA